>CM053770.1:640801817-640932932 GCA_028658325.1 Potorous gilbertii | reverse complement strand
GGAAAATGCCCAGAAAAGGGAAAAAAAATAAGACCATAGAAGGTTATTTTCTTGGGGAACAGATGATTGCACCATTCCTCTCTGACGAAGAAGACCAATGCTACCATCAGGTAAAGACATAGGAGTCAAGGCCTCTGTATCCCAAACATCTGAAATAGATATCCAATGGGCTCAGGCCATGGAAGAGCTCAAAAAGGATTTTGAAAATCAAGTTAGACAGGTGGAGGAAAAACTGGGAAAAGAAATGAGATGCAAGAAAAGCCTGAAAAACAGGTCAATACCTTAATAAAGGAGACCCAAAAAAATGCTGAAGAAAATAACACCTTGTTTTTCTCATAGAGAACAGCACGTTTTTGATACGGGCCCTCCATGCTGGACAGTGCTGTGCCACTGTTGACCATGTCTTCCTGCTGGTACCAAAGTTCTTCAGAGAGACCTTGCACATGTCCTTATGTTGCTTCTTCTGACCTCCATATGAGCATTTGTGTGAGTTCTTCTATCTGTATCATTAGAGGGAATCTATGTTGAAAAAAGGATGGATACATGAAAGCATTGTAATAAGGTCAAGCTTTCTGACAAATAATATTATCCATAAGACAGAATGGGGTTCTTCAGGGTATAATGAATTCCTCTCTGCCCCCTTTTCACGTCTTCTACCATTAAGTTAGATATACGCAAGCAAAATATGGTTGAACATTTCTTGTGGGTGCTATGGAAGATATCCTTAGCCACAGACTGGTCTAGATGAGTCTGAGATTATTTCTGAGATTCTAAGTGTTTGTGATCAATTGTCTGAGAAACCAGTTCTTGGTATTTTAAAAAATCATGTGGAGATAAAATGATTTATAACCAGGAGTGTCTTTGTGTGAGGCCATATTCTTCTGCCAAGTTTTCAAAACACCTAGAATATTCTTATTAAGTTAAGCAGCATGTCTGTCTTGATTTGATATGAATTTTTGCCCTGACTTTCGATGGCAAAGTTATCTCATAGTTTTAAATGCAATCTTTGAATCATTTGTACACCGTTTAATAACCTGACTCTATTTTTCTCTTTATTTGAATTCTCATTCTTCCCTGACCACCTCTGGCATGAATGCCCATTGGTGTCTATTCTTATGTCTTCTACTTATCCAAATCTTATCCATCCTCCAAGGCCTAGCTCATATCTCACTTTCATGAAATCTCTGACTACTCCAAGCTACTGACCATGATGACTTCTGTCTTTTCTGATTGCAGTATCACTTACTCTCTAAACCTCAACATTTGTCATTTAATTTAGCACTCCATAGCCCAACTCTCAGGTTTTTAGATGACATAATGGATAGAATGCTTGGAAGAGAAATTAATAGCCATCAAATCCAAATGATTCATTTTAATGATGAAATAGACATGGAGACATCAAATGATTTCCTTAGGGTCATGCACTTAGTAAGGATATAAGGTGGTCTTCCTGGTTCAAAGTCCAGTTCCTTATCCTCTATACCATGCTGCTTCTCAAAGTCTATTATCACTATGTTTGGAATATTCTGCACTGCCCCTGTACCATTCTTTCGATCTCTGCCCCTTTAAATATTGCTCTTTCTTCAAGGCTCAACTCCAAGGCCTTTTCTTCCATAAAGCTTTGCCTAATGCTCCCAGCTGCCATGATCCTTCCTAGAACTTTAATTTGCTCCTTCTGGTAGTTTTTATCAAGACCAAAAGTCTTCTAATAGAGACACAACAGCAAAATGATTATTGGTTTGCTATCAAATGATCAGTGCTATGACAGCTAAGTACAGAAAGATTCCTCATCAAAAAGTAGGGAGCAATGATGAATGGAAAAACAATTAGGAATGGACCCTCAATCCTGTGAAAATCTTTTCCCCTTTGGCTATGATGGCTAAAGTATGGTGAAAAAGGGAGCAGAAGTTTATGGGTCACATAGTCCTTAGAATGTACATTATGTTATCACTCTTAACAAGGGATAATAAGTTGATATATTATTGGAGGAACTGAACTATATTCACAATAACATTCACAGTAAAAATGAATTAAAAAAACAAATAAGTTACAATGAAATGGAAGGAAGATTTTCAGTCTCCCCTCTTAGAGGCAAATAAAGGAATAAATGGTGATTTCAAAAATCACTCAAAGACAAAAAGAAATAATTTCTAGGATGTTTGATCCCCTTGAAATATTCAATATCATCATAAGCAAACAGATTCAGCATGAAGGCAATTGGGTCTTATGCACCAACCTTCATTATGAAAAGTGGAGAAATTTTATAAAATATTTGACTAGATTCTACAAATTAAGTCAACATATATATTGCTATGTGATGACTTCAATGTGAAAGGAGGCATAGGAGCACACAGTGAACACTGAATTGAAAATGTGCTTTGGGGTCAAGTACAGAGAGAAGCCAAATGCTTTGAACTACTCAGAACTTTCTGATCTATACCTCGTGCACACTTTAAGAAGAGACTTAAAAGGCACTAGATGTATGAGCACTGAAAGACTTTTTTAATTAAAACTAATTTTATGTATTATAATAACAAGAAGTCACTGACTACTGAGGTGGTGGTGGTATCCAAATAAGCTACCTATATGCAGTCAAATAATCAACAGTTAGAACAAAGATAAAAGTAAATAACAAATTGAAGAAAGAATAAAAAGAAGTGGACCTTGTGGGATTATAGTAGCTCCAACCCAATCTAGTCAAATAAATTGTTGACTAAAAAAAATGAGGAATGGTAAAGATGGCAGATCGTTTCTTTAAAAAGTCTATCTGATATAAAATATTCACTACAGTGAAGACAATAAAGAACCCAGATATTGCTTCAGCCAACAGTGTCTTCACCAACAGAAGGTCAACACTGGCTTGGAGGTCAACCTCATTTGCAAAATATTAGAGAGGAGGATGTAAGAAAATGAGTAGTATTGCACCATAAAACACAATAATCTGTTGAGGAGGAAGCAAGTCTACAGATAGCTTGGTTAGTGATCCATCTAAATGAGAATCATCTTTTGAGAATTTCTATGAAACTCAAAGAAATCACAACAAAAATTAACAAAATGGAATAGCTGTGCCTTCACTTTCATAGTGCTCTATCTTAATTGAAAGTGATAGTAGAACAGGGGCTAATACATTATATAAAGGACTGCTCATGATTGGACTCACGATTGAACAATAAAAGGTTTACCTCACTTGAGAAAGTACCTTGTTCTCACCTTTACTTCACTGAGTCCATCTCTTCCCTCCAGACATCACTTGAACATAATTTTCTAAATGATAATATGAATAACTTTTCATCTGCTATGTGCCAGCCATTGTGCTAAGCACTTTACAGTCATTATCTCATTTGATCCTCAAGAAAGCCTTAGGTAAGTGCCATTATCCCCATTTTACAGATAAGGGAACTGAGGCAAACAGGTTAAATGACTTGCCTCGGGTCACATAGTATTGGAGGCAGGATTTAAACTCAGGTCTTCCTGAGTCTAGGCACAGTGCTTTTTCCACATGAGACTTTCCAGATTCTCCTACTGATAGCACCATCCTTGCTTGACCACCTTCTATGTATTTCTTTGTATTTGTTCTCCTTATACATATTCATTCTGAATATGCTTATATGGGTATTTGTTGTTTCTTCTTTTTATATGTAAACTCATTGAGAGTTAAGGGTTGACAGTAGCAACTTCCTTCTTCATATTGTATCCCCAGTGCCTACTGCAGTGTCTGGAACAAAGTAGAACTTAACAAAAGTACACATTCATTGATTACATTTGGGTATGGTGCTTTCAAAGATTTGAAAATTTTTGATGCAATAAAATCCCATCTGTTTATTTTATATTATCCCATGCGTTTTTGCAGTGATATTGTATGACTATAAATCATGGAAAACCACAGTCTTGAAAGAATCAAAATAACAAAAAAGCTAAAAAGAAATAGAAAGATTCACGATATGTCTAAATAGTCTTCATATTACCTATCAGTCATATTTTACACATGAAAAATGGTTAAAATGGCTTAAAAATAGTATCAAGGACATGTACAAAAGTGAATTTATTCTCCTGTGAGAACAAGATACAAAAAATGGAGAGCTCTGTTGTTGGTCATTTATCTTTCCAAAGTAGATAGTCTAAGGATGGCCAAGGAGGATATATTCCAAGGTTTCAAGGTAGATTATTTATGGAGAGATTATAGAAAGACATGAACAAGAATTGTGTACTATAATAAAGTATATGATAAGATAGTTAAATTTTATATCAATGAAAGAAATACTCACACAGATGAAATTACAGATCCATCAAATTACCAAAATAATTGTAGTATTTTGTGTACATATGTACATTATCTTATTTTCTTTGTGAAGTCTGTATCTTATTATGGGAAAGGACAATATGTTTTATGTTTCCTGTGAATAAACAACAACAATAATTATATAATTAAATTATGTAGCTCCATTAAAGAACATAATAAAAATAGATTTTGTATCTGGTGGAATCTTCTATAGCAGTTGTTCTCAAAGTGTCGCATGGGATCCCTAAGGGATCCTCAAGACTCTTTCAGGTAGTTTGTGGGGTTAAAATTATTTTCATGATAATACTAAAATACTTTGATTTTTAAAGTAGTCAATGTCAATAAATATAACCCACATAATCAAAAGCTTTTGGGAAGGTACTCAATAATTTTTAAAAGTATAAAGAGATTCTGAGACTAAAGTATTTGAAAACTACTATTCTACTACTTGAAAACTGCTATTCTAAAGTTATATGTTACATAAAAACTTTATTTGAACTGACTACTTACAAAATACTTAATGTAGAGCAAGGAAAAATAGAAACTGAAGTCTCTGAACTTAAATCCAGAGGTCAAACTGAACCAATGGCTAAAGGCAATAAAAGTACCTTGGTCAGCTCCAAGCAAGAAAAATTAAGCATAAAGCAAACAAAAAGAAAGTTTTGGCTACAAAAGAGATTTACTGCCATCTTGAAATCACAATAGGAGGAATACATCTAAAGTAATTAGCACCTATGCAATCTGTTCCTCATTATGGGAAAGGACAGTGTACTTTGTATAAATTTCTTAAAAAAAATAAAGCTATACTATATTTATGAAACACAGGGCCTCAGATTTTAAGAAAACTATGAAAATATTAATACTTCATCAAGAAAGAGGAAGTGGATTGGTAGACATTTTCAGAGTATATGATAAAGAGATTACAAACTTTCAGAAATAATTTTGAAAGAAATGGTTTTCACTTCATTGAAAAACGATAATAAAGATGGCCAGTTGATATACTATTGGATTTATTGACCATAACCTAAAGTGATTTACCTCTAGATAAATTCCTTAAAATGGCTAAGATACACCAATAGAATTAAAAGGCACTGTGTGGGCAACATTCACACATATTCAACCAATGTGTGGAACATGCAAATATATCTGTATATACGGAAGCATTGATGACCACTCAGGACCAGCCTGTTGGCACCAGAAGCTAGAGATGAGTTATACTTAGGAAACCCAGCCTTAATGATTGATGTAAGTTATGCAAAGAAATGGTAGAAGCTATCTAACATATTGACTCAGATTCCAAGTCCCCAAATATTGAGCAGCTACTGAATACCTGGCATTATATATCAGAATGGTGACTAGCATTATAAATCAGAAGCTCTTAGTAATAGTAGGTAACATTTATATAGTGCTTTCTATGTGTTAGGCTTGGGACTAAGCATTTTACAATTTTTATTTCATTTGATCCTCACAGCAAACCTAGGTGGTCGGTGCAAATTTTATTCCCGTTATTAACAGATGAGGAAACTGATGTTAAATGCCTAGGGTCATTGAGCTAGTAAGTATTTGAAGCTAGATTTGAACTCATATCTTCCTCACTTCAGGACTGGCAGTCTATCCACTGCTCCACCTATTGGTTCAATATTTTTCATGAATTAACCAATGAGAAATCCCCATGCCACTTCAAATACACACCACCAAAATATCCTTAAAAATGCAGCATGTAAGTGTATGAAGTGGACTGGGACTGTATTAATTTTAAAGAATAAAATGTTGCCCACAAAATCACATTGATCCTTAAGATAAATTGAGAATATTTTAATGGATGTTGGCATCCCAAATACATATAATTTTAAACTCCTTGAAATTAAAAGCTTTCAAAATATAAACACATAGAAACAAATTGCAATCAAGTGGAACTGGATGAGGTCTAAATCACCCCTGTCACTCTGTCTTCTATTCTAGTAGCAGGTCATCATTTCATATCACCAGGCAAGGAGATAATGAATTTTTGGTTCCCAGAAATTTTCAGGGTTTGTTTTCTTTTTCATTGGTTGGATTATGCATACTGATGAAATGACTAGATCCTGATAGTGGGGAAATAGTAAAAAAGCTTTGTTTCTCATTGTTCCTTGTTCATGTCTTACCCTCTAAATACATTATTAGACTTTGAAGACAGAGACCATATTTGTTTGTTTGTTTAGTCTCTTGCTTTCCCTATGATATAGAACTAAAGGGCATTAGAAAGGGCATAAAGGGCATAAAGAAATAAAGGGCAATTGTCAAGTTTCAGTGAATAATTGTGGTAGGAATCCTACCACAAAGATGGAGGCACTGTGGAAGGAATGGGAGACTTCATCCAAGAGACCTAGAGGGATAGAGGAAGGGAATTTGGAGGATTTTCCAACTCCATGCCTAAAGTGAAATGTTTTTCTTACAAAATGAAGACCTCTTACTTTCAGAATTCAGGGTCTTCATTATATATTTGATACCAAGAGTAAGGTGCTCTCTTAGAGTCTTATTCCTTCTGCTCTGATCAAAGAGCACTTAGTGAAGGAAGTATTTACCCAATTCTCTTTGGTGGAACAAACCAGTTAGGTAAAATTGAAAACCTGGGACAGATTCTCAACATTGCTGATGGTTTTCCTCTGAAGGGGCTGTTTTGTGGACCTTGGGATTTAACAATTGCAATGGTATTACATAGGATTGATCAAGAAGGAATGTAGATAAATAGTGCCTACAGGTATGGCCCTGTTATCAATGATAGCATGGCTCCCAGTAAATTAAGAATGCAGAAATAGGCTCAAGTTGAGGGAGCAATATTTCTGGGCTACATTCAACGGAATTTCTCTTTCTTCCTGGGAGCAAATTCTGAAGCTCTCTCACTAATGCATTTTTCAGGAAGCAAGCCTTCATTGCAATGGCATTGTATTTCTTACAGATTCATTTTGAGAAAGGGCTACAGTCTAGTAGATAACCTATCCAGATTGGAACAACACATTGAGTCTCTAAAGTGTCATAATTAGTTGATGTTGCTTCCACTTGATGGAGTAAGAGCCAAATACCCATTAGAAAAAGCGTGAGATTGTGACATTATGGAACTAGAAAGACTTCTTTACATACAGAAAATAACCCCTCATCCCCTTATCCTATTTCTTCTCTTCCCTAACCAAACTGCATCCTTTCTCTTACCATTTTCTTCCTTTGCTCCTATTCATAAGCTGCTGAACTAAATTTGGGGAAGTCTCTCTGGTGTTGATTAGGTACACAACAAATTCCTATTATTCAATGCCAAATGGGTCTTCACCACAGCAAGGCAATCTTTTTATTTTTCCTTGATTCCCTATCTTGCTTTCTATAAAAGCTATTCCATACATATGGGGATGAGACTTGTGGTTATTGCCTCTACAAACATGGTAGCCACCATCTTCTCAGCAGCTATGGATACTAAGCTAGATTAAAAAAATTCTCAACACTAAAGTCACTGGTATTTTAAATCAGACATGAATAAATATTTTATTGATGAAAATGATGCTAAAGAAGATGCGTTACCTTCTACTCTAAAGACTATCAGCCTGTATCAGTGCCTTGTAGTTGAACTTGTATAAACGTTGTCTCCCCCAATTGGAAGGTGAACTCCATAAAATCAAGCAATGTCTTCTTTTGCTTTATTTTTTTGTATTAATAGCCCCAGTTGTTCACACACAATAAGTGCTTAATAAATTGTAAAAGTTATTTTGTTCTTTTTAAATCTTCCCCAAGCTCAACTCTTCATAGAGCTCTTTTCTCTTCCAACCACCTTTTTCAAATTGTCCTATTTCTCTTGAAGGCTCCATCATTCTTCCAGTTCTCCACAGTAGTAATTTGTCTTTTGCTTCTTTTTATGTCACTGGAGCTTAGTACAGTGCTTGGCACATAATAGACCTTAACAAAAGCTTATTTTTTAGATTCCAAAAGCTTGTTATTTCTGCTACTTTTACAACCCACCCTTTCTTTCTAGTCATATTGTCTTTATCTTAGTTTAAACTCTCATCACCTCTTCCTAATTAGTTCTTTCTCTTCTCACATCTTTCCACAGTCCAGTGTGTCCTTAACATACCTGTAAAAGTCATTTTCCTCACACACAGATCTAATTATATTATTTCCCTACCCAGTAAACTCTCTTAGAACAAAAATAAACTTCTATTTTCAGCTTTTAAAGCCATTTATGACTTGGCTCTAACCTATCTTTTCAGTTTTATTGTACATTACTCCTCCCTACATACCTTATGATCCAGACAAATTGGCATTCTCACTGTTCTTCCCTTGCAATCCACCTCTTATCTCCAATTCCATGCCTAGAATCAATTCTCTTGACATCACTGCCTCATACAGTTCAGTCAGCTCAATAATCTCATTGTATATGGAATTTTTCCTGGTAATTCTAACTGCCAGGTGTGCTCTCCTCTCCCTGCCACTAGCTTGAATTTAACTACCTAGCATTAATTTATATTTATTCTATATATACTTAGCTATGTACTAGCTATCTTCCATGATATAATGTAAACTCCTTGAGAGCAGAGGTTATTTTACTTCTTCCTTTTGTATACCAGCACCTCGCATGGACCTGGCATAGAACACGGGCTTGGTGCTGAATTAAATTGAAACAGTCATCTCAGGTTGTGAATCATATGTTTATAATGAGTTCTTTTATACACTCTATATAGCAACAAAACTTTGATGGTGTGTGTGTGTGTGTGTGTGTGTGTGTGTGATATTTTAGTTTTTCCACATGGTCAACTTTCAGAAACTTAAATCATAAAATATAATAACAGTTATTTCCCCCTCTTTCTCCTTCAAATTCTGTAGTTTCAATAAGAGAGCAGGAAATCCTCTTCCCCTTTCCCCTCTTCTTGTTGATTTATCCATCTCAAATACTTCTTCTTTATCCTATTTTGTCCTTGTTGAAGTCTACTTTTTCCCAATACAGGACTGGAACTATGACTCAGGTTCTAAGTTCAAGGGTATAAAGACTGTGTTGGATCTGGGAGCCTAGATGTAACTCTTCTTATGTGCAATTATGGCTTGAGAAGGGGGCAGGAGAATGTGTACAGATGCTACAACAGCAAATCTGGATCAAACACACACACACACACACACACACACACACACACACACACACACACACACCCCAAGTTTTCCATATCATTGTAGGCAGAAATGGATCTAGGTCTGACTATAACCCAAACAATTAATTTGGGTTTCCAAAGAGTTCACTGTAATAATACTAGAATTGAGTGATGTTTGGCATTGGAAATTAATACAAGAGCCTTCAGTGACACTCCATAATCTTCCCCTTTCAGCCTCCTCCTAGTGTGTGCATACTTCTCATTCTACTTAAGTTCTTCAAGGTATAACTGAAGTCCTACCTTGTCCATAAAACCTTCTGTTAACATTCTGATCCTTATTGACATATCTTCCCCAAGACTCTAATAGTACTTAATCTGGGCCATATTCAGAAGTTGGAAGACAATTTGGAACTCATCTGGTCCAAACTCTTGCCTGCTGTGAGCTGAAATCTGTTTTTGCAGCTTCAAACAATTGATCCTCATTCTGGCCCCTGGTACCAGATAGGACAAGTATAATTCTCTCTTTCAGATGAGTGCCCTTCAAATACTTGAAGATATATTATTTTCCACTTAAGCCTTCTCTTCTTTAGGCTGAATATCCTTTATCCCTTCAACTAATCTTTATGTAATGTAGTCTCAAGGTCCCTCACCAACCTGTTCACTTTCCTCTGGATGTTTTCCAACTAGACAATATCTTTGCTAAAATGAGGCTCACAGAGAGGAATACAATCCTTCCTATGTGATCTAACCAGAACTGTGGAAACATTATCACCTCTCTCATTCTATCCTCATGTGTATTCCACACAGTCTCAATTATTCCCCTTTGTTTCATGGGTATTAGATTTTTCCTCCCAAAAAGCTTCAAATTCCTCTAAGATTGGACATCACATCTTACATTTCTTTTTATGTTCCCCATAAAGCTTCAGTCAATGGAAAGCTTTTTTAATGAATCTTAATGAATCAATTTTTACTTGAAATTTCCACAAGTTGATAAGACTAACAACTTACAATTACAGAGTATTTTAAGGTTTGCCTTTTAATAAAAGCCTGGGTTGGGTAGAACAAATATTCTTATCCACATTTTGTTGTTTGTCCTTTGTTTCAAAGACCAATGACATCAAAGGGTGATATCTTAATGTGCATGTGAATTGGCTTAAAATGAGACAGAGTTACAGAGTCTTTAGTCTCACTCTCTCTTCCCAAGTCAAGTGGCAAGACAAAAGTTGGAATTACTGGCAGTGTCTCAGGATTCAGTGGATGACCTTGGTGTCTTCAATGTGTGACCAAGCTGTAAGTGCTTCACAGTGCCTGCTTCAGCTGCCTTTCTTGCCTTGGAACAAATTATTCATATTTGCCCATTTTACCAGGGAAAGTCTTCACATACTTGGGTTAAACATTGCCCTAATTCACCAGTGGGTTTGAAGCTTGTCAGTTTCTCACAATCTGATTTCACCCATTTTCTAAGATGGTTTTACCCATGTGTGGCTGCCACGCTGTGGCTTCTCAGAGCCACAGGTGAAAGTTGAATGACAGGTGTATACCAAAGGTGAATGAACAGATCTGAAAAGAGTCCGGCAAGCCTAACTGAACCAGAGGTGCTATCCATTCCTAAATGGTTATATATATATATATATATATATATATATATATAAAACCCCATATATCCCTAAAGATGAGACAACCAAGGCTCAGAGAAACCAGAGAAACTATGTGAGAGAGCCATCACTCCTTCCAAGCAGACTATATTCCAAGTCCAGTATTGTTTCCCCTACCCTGTGCTACCTTTATTAACCAAGGAATATTGTCAAAATCACCCCATGAAATGTTTTGGGACAGAACTGTGATAACAACACAGAACATTCTGGCCAGTAGACCAGATATCCTGGTGTTTTATAAACTGAATAAAACAGTGAAGCGTATTGATACTGTTATCCTGCTAAGCAGAAACATCCCAGGAACAACCGCAGGCAAGATAAACAAGCCATGGTTCTGGTGAGGAAGCTGAAACAAATCTGGAGAGCAAGGGGTGAGGTTAGTCAGTTATCATGTCAATGAACAGAATGATTCTGCAGACCCAAATTAAACAGCTTTTAGTGATCTTGGAATTCCTCATTCTGGAGTCATTTCTGAAAGGATTCCTTCTCAGTGTCTACCATGTAAGCAGAAAATTTTTGAATCATGTTTTATTAATATCTTTTGTTTTTAAATCACCTGCATTTTTGAATGTTTGGCACACACTTCTCTCTCCCAAAGGTCATCTCCCATAACAAAGGACAAATAGGAGTAAAAGAGTTCAGCGAAATAATCAATGCATTGTAACAAGCTGACATTGTTTGCATAAAATGTTCTATACTCATATTTCCTACCTTTGCAAAGGCTTCTTATATCTCCTATTCTGGGCCAACCATCGTCACTATATATTCACAGCATTCAACTGTAATTGTTTGATGCTCTTCAATTTACCACTAGGCCCTGATTAGCGTGAACAATGAATCCTGGGCAGTGGTCAAATTATTCCAATACAAACTGCATATGTACATTGTGTTTGTCATTGAATATATTGTTTTATTTCTGGTGCTTAATTTTGCCTAAGTTCATAGAAATCATCCTAAACAGAGTTTCTTGAAGATGGAAAATAGATAAAAATAGTGATGGCTCAGTTAAAGAAATATTTATCAATTACCTACTGTGTGTAGGGAAGGGCATGAGCATTTATTAAGTCCTTACTATGTGAATGGCACTATGCTAAGCACTTTACAAATATAAAGCTAGATGTTGAAAATATTCCTGGTCCTCAGGAAGTTATCCTCTAGTAGTAGATATAAGATATGCCTAAAAATAAAAATGAGATAAAGGAGAATGAGAGAAGGAGTAAAGGAGAACTCCAGATAAAGTGCTCTAGGGTCATCTGAGGAAGCATTTAAGGTCCTCTTCAGTCTGAAAAGTAAAAAAAAAATGCATGATTATTCCAATATGTTTCAAGTACTTTGTAACCTTAAAACATCATGTAAATGCTAATTATTGTAATATTTTTTATTGTTATTCCTGTCACTTCCACCTCCAATGACATTAGGATAAAGGTCAAGTTGGCACCAGGGTAGAACTGTCGTAGTCTTAGACTGTCTTATTGAATTCTTGAAGAGATTCAGGGAAGGTGGGCCACAGTTAATGATCCCATACAACTTTAGATGTGCCTATAGAAATGAACAAAATAGCATGGTATGCAATAAATCCCCAATCTCAGTTACCTGGGGAGTAGTTACTATTTAATAAAGCCTGCTGGAAAAATTGGAAAGCAGTCCAGCAGAAATGAGATCTAGACCAACATTTTACACCACTATATATCATGATCAATTCCAAATGAATTTAAGACTGGTACAAAAAAAGGATGATGTCATAAGCAAATTAGAGACATGGGGAAGAAATGACCCTTGGTCTCTATGCAAAGTGGAAGAGTTTATGACCAAAAAGTGATAGTGAGGGTCACAGAGAATATGATGATAGAGAATGATGATGGAGAAAATGGACACTTTTGAAGTGTTTTTGCACAGAAAAAAAAAACAAAAAATAATGTATTGAAAATTAGAAGGGTGACAGGTAACTGGAGAAAACTTTCACATTACGATTCTCTGAAAATAGACTCATAATCACGATAGAGAAGGAACCGACTCACATGGATAAAGAATAAGAGCCATTCCTCATTATGGTCAAGGAAAATGACCAGGTAGTTTTCAAAGGAAGAACTAAATGGTTTACAAATATTATATCTTTTTTATTTTCACAGTTCTTGGTAGGGAGGAGGTGTAATTATTGTTCCCGTTTTATAAATGAGTAAACTGAGACAGATTTGCCTAGGGTCATACATCTAGGCAGGATCTGAACTCAGGTCTTCTGGACTCCAGATCCTGTCCTCTCTCTTTGGCACCATCTCTTTACCAAAAGTAGTTAATAACCAGATGTGCCAAGGAGACAAATAACCCTTATGTATGCAGAAGCAGCTCTCCTCCCTGTGGCTATAATACTCATTATGTCAATCTCTTTCATCCTACTTACCCTTGACTATTTCCCAGATTTAATGGGTGTGTGCAACACAGCTCTAGTGAGCAGTGTGGTAGCAGTGGCTAGCTTTACCTCTCCCTTGTATCGTGAGCATGCATGTTTTTTTCTAAGCAATCACCCAGGGACTATTGAAACTCCTCCTAATTTCCAGGGAATACATTCATATTCTTTTATTCCTTGAGAATGACTCATTTTCCAGAGAAGATATCTAGCAGGCACTTGATTATATATGACTAGAGTTCTGGGAAGATTTTAGAGTCTGTGGATTCAGCAATTTTTTTTGCATAACAATATCTAAGCCTTTGGGAGCTGTTTCAATCTCCAAATAAGAGCATGTAAATAGAGAAGATGGTAAACAGGGAACTGAGAAAGACTTACGATAAAGAGGAAAGATCTGAATGATAGTCTAGCAAAAGAGATTGTAGAGACGTTGTCACTTAGTTAAAAAGAAAACCAGAATTGTTGTGAAACAAGAGAGGTGATGCAGTAGAAAGACCATTGAGCCTGGAGTCAGGAAGACCTGAGTTCAATCCTAGCCTCAGGCATTTACCAGCAGTAGGACTCTGGGCAAGAGGCTTCAACTCCATCAGTCTAAGTTTTTTTCATCTGTAAAATAGGAATGATAACAGTTCCTACCTCCTAGGGTTATTGTGAGATCAAGTAAAGTAATATTTAAAAATTATTTAACATTGTCCTTGGCAGATAGTAGACTCTTAATAAAAATATTTCCTTCACAGAAACTTAGAGGAGAAAATATATGAGAATGAGATGGTAAAAAGTATCTTTTTTCAAAAATTGTTTTTTAATTATCAAGCATACATATTTTCTCTCCAAACTGTTCCCGCAATGGAAAAAAAGAAAAACAAAACCTTTTTAACAAATATGCGTAGTAAAGCCAAATAAATTCCCATGTTGACTAAATATAAAAATGTAATTCTCATTTTGCATATTCATCTATCACTTATGTGTTGGAAGGTAATTAGCATTCTTCTGGAATCATAATTGATCAGCATTCTTAGGTCTTCCAAAATTGTTCATTTTTACAATGTTGATTTTATAGTATAAGTTGCTCACCTGCTTCTGCTCACTTCAATTAGCTCCAGTCCATATGTATCTTTCTAGGCTTCTCTGAAACTGTATCATTCTTCTTTTCTTACAGCACAAAAGCATTCCATTACATTCACACACCATAATTTTTTTGGACAATTCCCAATAGATGGCACCTCCTTAGTTTTCAGTTCTTGGTTACCACAAAACGAACAGCAATAAAATTTTCCTTTTTTTTGATTGCCTAGTGGCGGTATTGTTAGGGTATGTATAACTGAGTTATTGTATGGACATAGTCCCAAATTGCTTTCCTGAATGGCTAGATAAATTCACGAGGGGCAGCTAGATGGTGTAGTGGACAGCGCACGAGTCAGGAGGATTGAGTTCAAATCTCCCCTCAGACATTTGACACTCACTAGCTGTGTGACCTTGGGCAAGTCACTTATCCCCAGCTGCCTCATCCTGGGTCATCTCCAGTCATCCTGATGAATATCTGCTCACTGGATTCAGATGCCTATGGAGGAGAAGTGGTGACCTGCACAGGTCTCCCTCACTCAAAACAAAGTCAAGTGCAAGTCATGTCATCATTTCTCTGATGGCATGGTCTTCTTCAGCAATGAAAGACGAACATATGGGCAAATTCACAGCTCCACTAATGGGGAGTCAATGTGTCTGTTTTCCCACAGCCCCTCCAACATTTGTCATTTTCCTTTGTTTTTATCAATGGTATCAACTGATAGGTGGGAAGTGAAACTTCGGAGTTGCTTTAGTTTATATTTTTCTAGCTACTGGTAATTTGAAGTATTTTATACAGCTATATATATATATAAAATATATTTTATATAGCTGAAATGCCTTCTATTGAGAATTGCCTATTCATATCCTTAGATTATTTATCAATTGGGGGATGATTTTTATTCTTATGAATATAACTCAATCCCTTATATATCTTGAAAATAAGACCCTTATCCAAGAACTTTGCTGGAAGGATTGCTTTCTCCAAGTTAACTATTTCCCTTCTCAGCTGCACTAGATTTGTTTGTGAAATTAAAAAAAAATTATGTACTTCTCATTAGTCTACATTCTTATACTTTTTCCTCTCTTTGCCCCTTGTTTTTATATAAAAGATGGATGTAGAACAGGAGTGTGCTCAGCACCAAAAACTCTATACATAATGCAAATAGCTTCCATTCCTCTGTCCCTTTTCTCATCACCCAAGCCGAAATCACAGGTCCCTACCCTTTCTTTCATTACCTTCTGGCACTAAGAGATCTAGGCACTTTTCTTTTATCATTTCTTAAAATATGATATCCAAAATCCTTTTTAAAATGTGGTCACTTATTCCAGATAATCTAATGTTTCCTAATGTTGATATGTTTTCCAGGCCAACTGTTTTTTGATGTATGATACTTTACATTTTCTTCTATTTTTAAAAATCTTTTGACTTCCTTTATTTTTCTTCTCCCATAGAGTCATTGATTTCTATTTGGTCTGTTAATAATGTCATCTCTTCTTTTCTCCTCCAGAATATGACTCCCACTATCTCCTCATCCTCCTCTCCAATCTGGTACTTGTCTTCTGACTCGTTTTCTGTTGCCTACACGTATACCAAAATCTTCCCCTACTTTAAAATTCACAATTATTCCTTCAAGGTATCATTCTATATTTTTTTTCCTTCCTTTCACAATCTAAATCCTAGGGAAAAACAAACAAACAAGAAAACAATCAATAAAACAGAAAACACAAAAGAATTATCTACCATCCTGCATCCACTTCTCTTCTTAATACTTTGCAAGTTGTTCTCTGACCTCATCACTCACCTGAAACTGCCCTTTCAAAGCTAACAAAAGTTGCTTGATGGACAAATCTAAGATTCTTTTTGCCATCACCACCAGTGTGTGTTTTCATCCTTCGTTGCCAAAGAAGACCATGCCATCAGAGAAATGATAACATGACTTGCACTTGACTTTGTTTTGAGTGAGGGAGACTTGTGCAGGTCACCAGTCTCACTTCTCCTCCAGAGGTATCTGAATCCAGTGACCAGATATTCATCAGGATGACTGGAGATGACCCAAGATGAGGGTTAAGTGACTTGCCCAAGGTCACACAGCTAGTGTGAGGGGAGATTTGAACTCAGGTCCTCCTGACTCCTGCACTGGTGCTCTATCCATTGCGCCATCTAGCTGCCCCTTTCACTACCACTATCGTTGTTTAATCGTAATCCTGATTGCCCTGAATGCCTAACACATTTGGACCTGTTGACCATCCTTTCCTCTGAGATGAAGTATCCATTCCCAGTTCCCCTAATTTTGGCAGATGAGGCTTTTATCTTATTATCTAGCCAGGAATCAGGTCACCAGATCAGTTCCTATAGTCACCAGCTCCAGCTGGTATCTTTTCCTCATTTCTTCCCTCCCCTCATTTTTATCTCCCCTTTATGTGATAAAGTGCATAGAGCAATGGACTCAGAGAATATATCTTACTAGACAAATAATGAATTTGTTAAATGCTTCCTATGTGTCAGGCACTGTACTAAGTGCTGAGGAAACATACAAATAAACAGGACAGTTTTTATCCTCAAGCGCTTACATTCTAATATAGGAAGACATAATAATAATGGATAACTAGCATTTATACAGCACTTTGATGCTTACAAAGTGTTTTGTAAATGTTATTTTGTTTTATCCTTACAACAACCCTGGGAGGTGGGTCCTATCATTATTCAAATTTTACAGATGAGGAAATTGAGGCAGACAAAGGTTAAATGATTTGTCCAGGGTCATAACGACCAATGGTCTGAACCTGGATTTACCCTCAGGTCTTCCTGACCCCATATGCATCTTTCTACTACAACATAGCAATGCCATTCCATGGAGAGTGACCCCTTGCCATCACACCATGTGATGTTTTGCCAACTCTTTTTAATTTATTTCTTCAGATACCTCATATTTCCCTTCCTTTTATGTAACAAGAGGCTCTCCATAACCTGGAATGCTCTGCTTTCTCAGACTTGTCTAAAATTCTGCCATTCTACATATTTTATGCTCTACCGCCCATAAACTACTTGCTACCCACCATGCACACCTTATCCTTCCCTGATTTTGCTTGAGTTACTCATCATTCTGAGAATGTCTTCCACTCCCTTTACCTGCTGAATTTTGACCTAGCCTTCAAAACCTAACCTGTGATCTCCTCCAGCCATGGATCTTTGCCAGCCTGCCCCACTCCCAGTTAGTGTGGACTTTCTTCCCCTGAGGTCTTACAGTACCTGTTATTTATACCCCTCATTCACTTACTTTGTTATTTCCCATTCTAGCTTTTTGTTTGCATACCCCAGTTTACTTTCCTCCTTCTCCTATCTCTTCTCCACATATCTACAATACTCTGCATGCAGTAGATAATAAGCAATGTGTTGGTGGCATATATTTTGTTCTGTTTGCTTCACATTACATGTTTCTCCAGGAGTTTTAGCTTTGCTAACTGTAACTAGATTGCTTCATTCTCTGAAAGGTTTTCAGTATCATTTGTGCAAAAGCCCACAGCAGAACCAATCTGTGCCCCATTATACTGAAATCTCAAGGGGCAACTGGGTGACTCAGAGAAATTTGATTTCCCAGAGCATTTTTCCAAGGGGTGCTTCCTAATTAGTTCAATTTTTGAATCTGTCAACAGTAGATTCCCACCAGGACCCTTGGTTTGGCTGAAATTCAATAGTTTAAGAAAGATGGGACTCAGAGGGTCAGAAGCATTGTTTACAAGTACTACCTACACTACAATACATATGGAGAACTAATTTATTTCTGGTCCAGGAACAAACATCACAAATAGTCATTGCTACACTTAAGGGAAAACCAGTCACACTGAATATTGCCCTTTTTATTAATAAGAGCAAAGTATCTCTTCCCACCAAAAAACAATCTTGTATTTACTTTTTTGCATATATGTGCACGCATATGTGTGTATACATATTCTTTTCCTCGATAAAATGCAACCTCCTTTAGGGCAGGAATTATTAAATTTTGGACATTTTATCCTCAGTGTCTAGTATATAATAAGAGTTTAAGAAATACAAGGCAGTGGCTTCATATTCAAAATCCATAGTTTCATGTCAAAAATGTTTCAATAAACATTTAAAAAGTCCTCTTTTATATATAAAATATATTAAGACATATTGAACATTGGGGGAGATACAAAGATTATATAGAATGCAATCTCTATCCCAATGACCCTTTCTCTAATAGGAAGGATTATATACATACACACATATGCAATAAATAGAGAGACAGACAGACAGATAGATAGATAGATGATAGAAATAATGTTAGAATGAATTAGAAAATAAGGGAAAAGGCAAGATTCAAAAATTTAAGAGAAAGAAATTATTTTTACGTGGGGATGGGGGCGGGGATCAAAGAAGGATTCATGGAGCAAGTAGCACACAATGAAGCCTTGAGAAAATGAAAGAATTTTGACTAGTACACATGGTGGAATCCATTCCATGAATGAGGGGGATGAACAAGCAGGAGTATGTTAATAAATGTTTAACAACCAGCTATTCACAAATGCACCACACACTTCTAAGTTTATTCTGCATCACTAACATTTTCTCCATCACTTTCTTATATCTAGAAAAATCAACAAAATAAGAAATTAAGCCCTCATTGTATTTGTTGATTGATGTAACTATTATCTCTCAAGAGCTGGTAGGAGGAGTATTTCTAGTACACCTCTGTTTACAAGGTAAAAGTCAGGGGACAACGAATTCAGATGAGGCTGATGAATATAATTTGTCTGGAATGTAGTGTACATGAAGGGGACTAGAGTGAATTAAAATACAGTCAAAAGTAGGTCAGAGGCATCGTGAAGGGTCTTGAATGCTAAAATAGAGTTTAGACTTTATTGAGTGGAAGAAGTGATCAAAGTTGTGCACTAGTGAAATATTTTCACAGTTGTGCGAAGGATGGAGTTGATTAGGGACAGACTGAAGTCAGAGAAACCATTTAGGAGGTTACTGTAGTAGTTCATCTGAGAGGAAATGAGCTTAACCTAGGTGGCAACAATCAAGAAAATAGGAGATGGAGGTAAGAGATTTTTTGTAGGTAATGTTGGTAGAATTTATGAGGTGATTAAATGAGGAGTGAGGAAGAGGAAGATTTAAAGATAACTCCTAGATTTTCAAGAGGAGTGCTTAGAAAGATGGTTATCCACTAGAAAAAGAATGTTAGGAGCTGTTTTGGAGGGTAATATGACTTCTGTTTGGGGCATGTTGAGTTTCAGATATTGACGGAATTGTCAGGTGAATGGAATTCAGGAATACTATGGAAAAGATGAGAATAGAAGGGAGGATTTAGTAGGCATCTGCAGAGACAGATATAATTGAAGTTCTAGAAGAAGATAACACTGAGAGAATGAGTATAGAAAGATAAGAAAAGATGGATAAGGACAGAACCTGGCAAGAAAGGCTACATTTAAATAGCATTTTTCCAAAACAAAGCAACTGAGAAAATAGCAATAGCTACTGGCCTATATGCCTAATTTTCCATGTTTACAAAATCTTCATGAGGATAATATATGCAGACATCAAAGATATCCTTGATAAATATTGGAAAAGGTAGACTTTTATAAATTATACTTGATGGGAGACCATATGTTTGCGGTCATGTCATCTTCCTTTCGGCAGAAAGAATACAAGACTATGTTTGTCTGTTGACCATATTTAAAAACAACAACAATAAAACATTTAATTCAATAGAACAAAATTCTACCAAAAGGGGTTCTTCTAGGTGTTGTCAAAATTAGGCAAGTCCCTGAAAAATGTAGTTTTATTCTTTGACCCTCTGAGTACCAAATTACAACTATATAACAGAAAGACTCATGCATCCAAAAAGTATATGCCATTTTCATGGAGGATGTCGGATATAAAGTCCAATGAAAAAGGAATTCCCAGCATAGAGAATTTTCCCATCTAGAGGACGAGGTCCTCCAGATGTTCTTTTTGACAGTAGGCATTGTGCAGATGGCATCAACCCTGGGACACTGCTGAGTCTGCTGGATGAGATCCATAACCATTACCAAAAAATCATCCCAACCATTCATACAGGAGAGTCAAAGTGGATGAGGAATATACATTGTCCAGATTTTGACATGCAGTTGGATGGACAGCCCATTAAACTGCTCTATTATTACATATAACTTGGACAAGCAAAAAAACCCCAATAAACTGGGCTCAGAATTTAATACAAGGAGCAGGGTAGGCTGGGCAACCTTTGGGAAATATCATAGGGTGGTTGTAAGGATCCTCAAGTGTCTCCCTGCAACAAAAGTTTATCTTTCTAATATCAATATTCTTCTGGCAATGCTATTTGGCTGCACATCAGGGAATAGCATGGAATCTGAAATTATGGCTGCGAGCAATAAAATGGTCTTTGGTAGGTATGAGCTGGCTGTTATATATTACCAACAAGAAAAAATGAGGAGAAGCAGCATAGATGTTATCATTAGAATGTATGTGATTGGTCAAAGAGGTGAGATGGTCATATGGTAAGGAGAGATCATCAGTGAACAGCTTAGATGTTCTATCAGTATTCATTCAATGTCAAGAGATTAGATAGAAAGCTCCCATATTGAGTAGATTCTCCATTATGGAGAATTTTTAAGAGAACACAAATTGTCTCATAATATGAGGGGGCATTGATAGGTTATGACTTGCTATGGATTGTGAGGGAGTACCCATAATGAAGGAATTGCAGATCCATTCAAGTTTTTTTTGAAGCAGCTGGGGTTAAGTGACTTGCCCAGGGTCACACAGCTAGTAAGTATCTGATGCCAAATTAGAACTCAGGTCCTTTTGACTCCAGGGCTAGTGCTCTATCCACTGCCCTCACTAAACTTTTAAAGCACTGTAGCCAATTCTCCATGAACTAAAAGGTCCTACTTATCTTTGAAAAGACAATGTAAGCAACTTTATTGTTTCATTACATGTTTAGCTAGTCAACTCTCCTCCTCTTACTACTCAAATAATTGAATATTCTTCATTAGAAATCCCATGATGCAAATCAGTATTCAGATACTTTTCATAGTGCTGGGTTTCATGTATTCCCACCCTCAGTCAATATTCTTAATCTGGGGTCCAGAGGCCCCCAAGAGGTCTGAATGTAGATTTCAGAGGATAAATAAAATGAGAAAAATCGTATTTTTTTTAACTAACCTTTAACTGAATTTTAGCATTTCCTTCAATTACTTAAAAGCAATATTCTGGGAAGGAATCTATAGGCTTCACTTAGCTTCCAAAAGTGTCCATGATACACAAAAGTTTAAGATTCTCTGCCTGAAACTTAATATGAAACATGTTTCATCCTGGGAAGATGGCTATTTATAAGATCAGTCCTAATGGTGGCACAGCGAGGTTGGAGAGGGTGTGCTAAGGAAGAATATTATTGACATCTTCAGTCTTGATGTTTGTGGATCATGTTAGACCTTTCAAAGCACTTAGTGGCATCAGCTGTAGAAGACACAGTAGACATAGTAGACAGACTGCTGACTTGGAGTCAGGAAGACCTGAGTTTGAATCCTGCCTTCGATACTTAGAAGCTGTGTGATCGTGTGAATATTACTTATCTCTCTTAGGCTCAGTTTCCTTATCTGTAAAATAGAGATAACATTTACATGAAGTGTTATGCAGAATCAAACATGGGTATGTACAAGAGCTTTACTAACTCTAAAGCATTATATAGAATGACTAGTTAACATTGATCCAACACTTTAAGGTTGACATCAATATGTAAAACATCTGTTTTACATATTGGTCTCCTTTGGTCCTCACCACAAATGGTGATATAGATGCTGTTATCATTTCCCTTTTATAAACTTACACAAGGTCACACAGCTAGTAAGTATCTGAAGCAAGATTTGACCTAGGGTCCTCTTAATGGCAAGTCCAGCAGTCTTAGTATGTTGTTTTATTACTGGATAAGGAAAGCTTAGGGATGTAGATGATAGACAAAGTGGGCTTCATGGTAGAAGTGACCCCTGAGCTGGGCTTTGACAGACGAGAACTATTAAAGAGGGAGTATGTTTCAGGCATGGGAGATGGTCTTTAGGAATCCATGAGACCTAGAAAGGGCAGGATGAGATTGGTGATTATCTAAAGTCCACATATTTAAGGACACTCATTTCTCTTGTTGCAGAATGAGCTATCGAGCTCACCAGCAGGTATCAGAGGAGACAAATTCCAGCCACAATGAGGGTTTGCAACATGAATTACATGAAGGGGAGCAGTTTCATATAAGGTTGGAAAGGTGGGCTGGAGCAAGATTGTAGAGTGCTTTAAATTCCATCCAAAGGAATTTACATTTTATGTCATAGGTGATAGGGGCACCTGAGAATTTCTGAGGAAGGGGAGTGCCACGGTTGGAACTATGTAGTAGTATAATTATTTATCTCTGAGTGTATTTGCTCCTTGAAATGCCTTGAAAGAAGTCTCCACTCAGTACAAACATCCCTGATAACAATAAGTAAAGGAAAGTTCTTTGCATATTGGGAAAGGAGGGGTTTTGCCTCTACCTGCTGAAATTTTTTCTCTCATGGCTTTGCTGCTTTCTCGGTATCCCCTTGCTACATCACTTCCCCAACTGACCAGATGTTAGGCTTGACACTTGTCTGACTGCCTGTTGTGTGTGGGAGTGGTTCCGAAGAGAGCAGGTCACTCTGCATATTAGATAAGCACCCAGCCTGCAGACATTTAAATGATGATCCAGGCTTAATGATCTCTTCTCTCTCCGTGGAGTCACCATCTGCTCACCTTTTCCTCTGGAACATAATCCCAGGACTGGGTCTCTTAGCAGAAGGTGCGTGTTTGTGTTTTTTGGATAATGATGACTTTGATATATATGACCCTCTGAAGACTCCAGTCTTGAGGGCTGGTTCCTTGATTGCTTTACATCTAGACCATATTTGCCTTAGATAGGGCCACATTAGGATGCAGGGGAAGTTGGTGATTACAAACTCAAACCCTTTACCCAACAGTCACTGTCTGCCATCTCCTCTGATTCTCCTGGGCATCTGATTGTAATTGGGAGCAAACAAAAAAACAAACTGGGAGAAAATAAAAGCCCAAAGACCTTGGAAGATTACCTTAGACCCTTGGCCCTCATTGTGACAGGAATTCCTATCTTGCCTGATACCTGCTTGGGAATTTAATAGCTCACTCTACAATAAGAGAAACGAGTATCCTTAAATTGTCTTAGGAAGAGGAAACATAATTCCTACTAGATCAGAATATCCAATGTATATATCTCAAACACACTGAGATTTTTGTACAGCATATTAATATCTTCATTATTGGGCTGTGTCTACACACATGAAACTGACTGGGAAAATCTTTTTTTTAAAGATTGAATTAAGTCATAGAATCTTACAGTCTCAGAGCTGGAAGAGAATTCAGAGATAACCCAATCCATCTTTGTTTGTGTCATGGACCCCTTTGGCAATCTGGCGAAGCTTAGGGGCCATTCTTAAAAATCATGTTTTTGGGTCTACATTCATCATTGAGTAAAATACTAAGTTTTAGAGGTTTTTGAAAATCAAGATTTTTTTTCCTGTATCCAAGTTTTCTTCCTGAAACCTATCAACAGTCAGTCTGTCAATTAACATTTATTAAACACCTGCTATGTGCCAGGCACTATGGTAAGTGATGGGAGATACAAAGAATGGCAAAGGACAGTCCTAGTTCTCAAAGAACTTCCATCTCAATGCAAACAACTATATATAGTCCTGCTCCATGCAGGACAACTTAGTGATAATTAACACAGGGAAGGTACTACAAGGAAGAGGAGTGGGGAAAGGCTTCCTGTAGAAGATGGAATCTTAGTTGGGACTTGAAGGAAGTCAGAAGCCAGGAGGTGGAAATGAGGAGGGAGAGCATTTAAGGGATGGGAGACTGTCAACCAAAAAACTTAGGTTAACAACTCTTGATCCAATCCAACCCATAGTTGAACAGAAATTACCTTTAACAGAAATGCTAACATCAGGTGACATCTGTCAAATGACTGATTCAATTTTTTTTAATGGAAATGAATTGGCAGACAGGTTGTTTGTCTGAATCAGCCAATTAATTCAGTCACAAATGATCAAACCCATCAAGGTGTGTTTTTCCTTCGTTGCTGAAGAAGACCATGCCATCAGAGAAATGATGACATGACTTGCACTTGACTTTGTTTTGAGTGAGGGAGACCTGTGCGGGTCACCAGCTTCACTTCTCCTCCAGAGGCATCTGAATCCAGTGACCAGATATTCATCAGGATGGCTGGAGATGACCCAGGATGAGGCAGTTGGGTTAAGTGACTTGCCCTAGGTCACACAACTAGTGAGTGTCAAGTGTCTGAGGGGAGATTTGAACTCAGGTCCTCCTGACTCCTGCACTGGTGCTCTATCCACTGCACCACCTAGCTGCCCCAATTAAGAATATGGTAGCTGCTTAAAGAAGTAGTAGTAATAGTAACAATTCTTGCAAAGATTTTCCCAGCTTCTACTTATGCATAATGACATGCTCATATCAAAGAAGCACCATGGTCTATGAGCTCAATAGCTCAAAAGAAACGTGAAATGTGCAATTGAGAGATGCCTTTACTCTAAATGTTTGTATGGACTATTTGCACCTCACCTGTGGTAGAGCCTTCCGAGCTCATATCGGTCTGATCTGCAAAAGTCAAACACATGGTACCTTGACCCCAGCATAGTGATGTCATTTTAGTCATCTTCAAGAATAAAGGACAACATCCATTCTGTAGTGGTCCAGGGATTACAGAGTTAGCCAAGCAATACTTTGAGGTAGTTAGGTGATACAGTAGATAGAGTACTGGACTTACAATCAAGAAGACCTGAGTTCAAATCCAGCTTCAGACATTTACTAGCAATGTGACCATTGGCAAGTCATTTAACCTCTGTTTGTCTCAATTTCCTCATCTGTACCATGGGGCTAATAATAGCCCCTACCTCGCAAGGTTGTTGCAAGAATGAAATGAGATGTTTGAAAAGTGCTTTACAAACTTTAAAGTGTCATATAAAAAATAACTATTATTAGTAATAGAATACTATTCAGTCTTGATCTTCCACAGGAGTCCTCTTCTTTCCCCAGGTTGTTGCTTCCCTCGTACCAGCCCTGAGATCTCCAAGTTTCTTCCTGCTTCTATGTCCTTTCTCAAGTTGGGCCCCATGTGGGATTCTCCTCCAGCTCCCTTAAAATTCCATGCTTCCTTTAAGACCCACTTAAGACTCACTTCCTCCATGAAGCCTTCTTCACCTACTATGAAACCTATAGCCCTCTCCTTTTACTGAAGTCCTACTGTATACTGATGGCTTGGGCCCAGTCTAAGGCATTTTTCTTACTAACTCCTCAGAAAATGGCCTGTGACCTTTCCCTTTGTACTTCTATCCCTGCTCTCTGTTCTTCAGTAAACAGAGCCTTAGCCAACCAGCAAGAGTGAAAAGGTACTATTTTAGGAAGAGATCTGGGGGTGTGTGTGCTTTAAACAGAGTATTTAACCTCAGGCTTTCATTATGGGAACTAGATAATTTATTAACCAAGTCCTTACAAGTTCCAGTTTGTATTGGGCTGACTCATACCTTTAACCCTGATACTAAGGGTTCTTGGTTCTTTTTTCTTAGTTAAAATTCAATGCTAACATCTATTATATTTACTTTTACTTTTTCTTATACTCCTAGTTCAAGTTAGAGTTATCTGTCTCTCAGCTCCCTTAGTCATTGAGGAGCCAAAGTCCTTTATACCAACATTTTGCAGTCCTACTTACTAGTTCAAATTCAAAATTGCCATGTCTTCAGTCATGCAAGCCCTAACTGACCAAGGCGGTCATCTTTACTGATCTCCTCTTACTCACAGAAATTTCTCTCAGCTAATCCTTTACCTCCTTGGGTGCATAGTTCTTGCTCAGTTACCGCAGGATGCCCACTTTTCCTAGGTTATCCAGTTTTCAAAGTTTTTCTAATGGCCACTACTTTTAGCTATTCAAGTCCCGTTTGACTCGGTTTCTCTGAGAGGAGACATTTCTTCAGATTTCCAAGCCCCCACCATTTCCATAAAACTTTTCTTTCATTATTACCCCTAGCTCCTCAGAGTCACCATTCTAGAACCCCAGTGATGTGTATCTGATCAAGCTCCTCACCAAGGTTGCCTTCATCCTCTCCTAGTTTAGCAATGTATTCGTATATTGTTAAAACTGGAGAAGGAAGGTCTGGAGTGGCAAACCATTCCAGTATCTTTACCAAGAAATCCCTATATGGGTTCACAAAGAGTTGGACATGACTGAAACAACTGAGCATAACAACAAAATCTAATTAGAATTATGGATATTCTATATGTAACCCAAGGCCTGAAGCCCATTGGTATGTGAGTTCCTCCTTAATAGTGGAGTCATGCCTGGCAGCTGTGTGAAAAACTGGGGTGGATTTGATGAGTGCAAGAGAGATAAGAAATCCCAGGTTCTTCCATCTTCCTGCTTTGAGAGATGTTCAAAGCCAACATCTTTTCAAGTCACTGAAGGGAGAGAAAGATTTTGGGAAGAAATTTACATGAGAGGAGCAGGCAATTTCTGTCATGTTCCTAATCCCAGTTTGCTACACTAGAGACTTAGGGGATTTTCCCCGTGGGTGAAATCTATGATGATCTCTCTTGGTTGAACTGAGCTATCTTGCTGCCAATAAGAGAACTCCTTCAATCTGTACTGTCTGATATATATTCCTTTATATGTTATTTGTCTGATTTTAATTTTGCCACTGACTTTGATAAATAGCTTTTTGCTATATGTGTTCATTATAGAATAGGTGTCTGATAAAAAAGAGGTCAAACTTTGGATATAGAGTTTGCTCTCCCCATCCCAAATTTAACTGCCTCATTAATGGGGATCAGATTTTGCATGCACCTTAAAATGACTTCCCTCAGACTAAGAATATTTAAGAGAGCATATTGACATAATTATAAGCTGGTACTCCCCTCTCTGAGGAGAATAAAATGGCCAGTCTTTGGCCTCATCCTTCTCCTTTCTCTCCAGGCAGGAATTAAAATGTCCCTAGGGGAAAGGTGGGGGTGAGGCGGGGAGGAGACATTAGACACACTATATGCTCTTAACTTGTCTAGGGTTGAATCCATCGATTGGGGTAAGGAGAAGTTTTTCCTCCCATGCATGTAGCTACTATCATGTAACATACAATGTTAATAGAACTTTAGCTTCCTGGATTGTTCTCCAATGGTTTCATGCAAGTCAGTATTCCCAGGTAGACTCTTAAGTTCTTCAGCAGTGAAAATGGTGCCTGAAACTTCTCCTTTTCTACAGTGACTTGCATAGTGTTGAGCCAAGAGAAGATGCTCCATAAATAATTGAATAGCTTCCTTTCAGGAGGAAAAGCCAGAGCTGTAAGTCATCTGTTTAGTATGATTCTCACAGTATACAAGAGGACTATTGGAGGAATAGATGTGGATCCTTCCGCTGCTGCTCTCCTCTTCTCCTTTGACCTTAATTTCATTAAGGATGGTGGCAGTGGTCCCTCAGCTGGGGTGGAGAACCTGTTAGTCATATTTTCGTCACTGCCAATAAATTGCTGAACCCATTGGGCCTAATTTCATTATTTGTAATTCAATAGGCTGCAGTCTCTTTGAGAGATGGTCCTGTTCTATCTTTCATCTTTACATCATTAGTGCTTACAACAGTACTTTTGCTCATCTGGGAATGGGAGGAGGTCCTATAATTTCATTTTTATAGGGAACTTGCTGTGGAAATTCTTTTCATCATATTAGAAATTTCTAGCATAGTCTTACAATTGAGATTAAAAAATTCTTGTCAGTCAGTCAGTCAATAAATAGGAAGCACTTGCTATGTGCCAAACACTGTGCTGAGTTCTAGGTATACAAAGAAAAGGAAAAGACATTCTTTACCCTAAAGGAGCTCACAACCTAATGCAAGAGGCAATATGTAGAAAGCTTAGGCAATACATTTTGATAAATGTATTTCCCTTTAATTGTTTTTTTTTTAAATAATCCTACCTATTTTACTGTATTCATTTAAAAGTACTATTCTGAGAGGGAGTCCATAGGCCTCACCAGATTGCCACAGGGGTCCAAGAAAAAAAAAAGAAACTGAAGAATTCTTGTCTTAGAGAATTGCCTGAAAGCACTGAATAGTAAATTGACTTTTCCAGGATCCCACAGTAAGTATGGGTCAAAAACAGGACTTGAATCCAGGACTCTAAATCTGATTTTGTATCTCCTGGGTCATGTTTCCCTCTATCTTTATACATAGTAAGAACTCAAATGCTCATTTTGGTGTTTGTCGAGGTAGAAGAACATAGCCCAACCTCACAAGGCTATTGCATGGAATCTTATTTACAAATTGCTTTTAATTTTCTAAAGATCCTTTGCTTTTCATTTCATCCCCATAATGATGATAGGAAGCAGGTAAGGCAAGAAACTGACCCAGAGGGGATTGGCTTACATAAGATTACACAGCTTGTTGCAAGAAGATCCAGGATTAGAACCCAGATCTCTTGACTTCAGATTCATAGTTCCCTTCTGGAACCCAAATACCTCAGCAAGCAAAGCAAGCGCTTTGCAAAATGGGTTCAGCTCACATTAAGCATTCATTACTTATTTATTGAGGTGTGTATGTAACAAAGGACACAAGCTACTTGGCCTCCAAACAAGTAGCTGGTTGCTTCTTAGCTTCACCTTTGCAGACTTCTATTATACATCAGGAAGGCATTTCCCCTTTTACTTGGCACCTGTTGTCATGGGGCTTTATCTGTCTGCCACAAGCATTCTTGTACAAGCTCTGCCAGACTCTCGCCAGCTGTGTACTTCAGCATTTTTCATTACCCTTGCCTATTCATGGGGACTGTCAAGTCAGCCAATCAGTATTATTTGTCTCTGTCTCCAGCTGGGTCCCTCCCACCCCCCAATCTGGGGCCATTTCCTGGATCTGAGACTGAACCAGTGCTGCAGTTTCTGAAATATTAATGGTTTCTTTTGTGAAGGACAACACACCAAGTCCTTTTATTGCAAATTAAAATTTCCAACAGGAGGAAAGGGAAGAATGGGGTGGAGAAGTCCTTGTTATGGAGTTTAAGGCAAATAAAGACAGTCTTTTTCCTGTTTCCCATTCATTCTAAAAAGATGCCCCAATTGGAGTCTGGGGAGCCTAAAGTAATAAGTAAACAAGCATTTAACTACTAATAGTGATGATTAATAATTCAATAAGTATTTATTAATTACCCACTATGTTAGACACTATATAGGATCAAAGGTTTTAACATAAAGTACTTTGCAAGTCTTAAGGTGCTATATAAATGTTAGCTATACATACATACACACATACACAGATACATACTAATGATTTTTATAATGTTTATGTAATAGGGATATAAATGTGAAAGTTCCTGGCCTCAAAGAATTTACATTCTTACTAACTAATAAATAAGCTTTGTCAGAGTTTCTCCATTAGTATCCATGTGAATTAGACTTTTCAGGCTTCTCTGAAAATCTTGTTATTGTATGTCCTTTGTTCTTGAAGAGGACTATGACTTCAGGGAGGTGATGCCATGACATGTAAGTGAATTGGATTTAAGGGAGGGAGGGCTGTGCCAGATCACCAGTCTCACTTTCTCCTCCAGAGCCATCTGGGTCCAGCGGCAAGATATAGTTCAAGACAATTGGAGATGCCAGTGGGAGACCTTGACCTTTCTCTCCGAAAATATGATTAGAACTTCAATGTCTTATTTTATAGAAGGCATACAGGATGATGGCAGATTTCTGTGGCTTTTGCCCTTGTTCTATCCTTCTTCTGGAACCTTTGGGAAAGAGAAAAAGGAAAGTGCAGGGAAAAAAAATGACTCCCTGGCAAAAGTAAGGGGAAAGGTCACTAGGAAAAGTGGAGTAAGATGCCAAAAAGAAAGAGTTAAACTGGAAAAAAGAATGAGTTAAATAAGACTGGGAAGGAAAGCAGCTGAGAAAAGAGGGACAAAAGACACTGACTAGTTGTAAAATAATAGACTTTTTATTTAATAGTTTGTTTATTTTATTTATGATCTTTACCATTGTGCCAAGTTATAGGGACTGAAGGGCCATGGGGGAGGGTTAGGGTGAAAGACTGTACCCTGTTTCTCACATCTACTTCCTTTCTTTTGTCAAACAATCCTAACTCTACAGGGAGAGGGTACTGATCCCAAGGCCCATATCCCAACCATTGTCTGAGGACTCATGGATGCACCCAGAAAAGGGAAGAGTTTCCTAGGGAAACTTAGTAAGGCTACTGTCATAGGAATGTGCCTTTCCAGGCCTGTTGATTATTCATATCTCCCCTTCCACCTTCCTAAATCAGAATCTCACTGGAATGACCACAGGCTGTGGTGGTGGGCAGAACTCTCCTGCTTGTCATCCCAGAATTCTCAGCTGATCACAGTTGTCAAGTTCTCTTTTATTTCTTTTCCCTGTACATTATCTTAATCAACTATATCTCTTTTCCCCCCAGTCTGATTCCCATTTGTCCTTTTCACACGCACACACACACACACATACGTACATACATACACATACACACCATTTTCATCAGCGGGCACAATGATTCATATCTCTCTCTCAAAGACAGGAAATTATTTTAGCCAACTATCACCTCCTTCTCTCTTCAAATCCTTCAGTCTGCCCTGATTTTCTTCGCACCTCACCATTACCAGAGCACACAATTCAAATACCCTTGAATGGGAAGAAGACATTCCTGGTTAGGATAGGATGATGAACAAAGTTTGATTCAAATAGATGACAATTGGATGTGTTCTTCATCTTCCTCTACCCAGAACCCTCTGCTCCTGCCTTCAGTTTATTCCAAATTTCTTATTATTAATTGTTTGCTGCTAATGGTACATCTACGACAGGTCCTCCACAAAACTAGACTCTCTTGTAGCATAGGGAGCAGGTATAATGCATGCACGATATAATATAGGAAGCCATTGACAGACATTGAAGATGGTCTCTAACCAAAGCATCAACAATGAGAAAGGAGATTTAATGAAACCTATAGGTTTAATTAGAATGGGGGAACTAGGCAAAAAGACCAAATGGGCTGATGTGACAGTCAATAACTAAGGAAAGGAAAGAGAGAAGACCAGTTCCTTCTGTAGGAGGTTCTACTGGTCTATGGATGAATAGCTATGCTTTTAGCTCTCTCCCCAGTCCCCAGACTCTCCAATCAGCTTTGGTCTATGATATTCTAAACATTTTCAAATTCACAGTCATAGTCTGTCATCCGACACATTATGAACTTCCACTGGCGATCCCTGTGGGGAGAGAGAAAAGGACAGAAAAATGAGGTTAGAGACATGGTAAGCTGCTTTGCAAACAGGGCAAATAAACAAATCCCACAGGTCACATTTGTATAGAAGCTTTAGAGCCCTTTTGAACCCCAAGGATACTCTCTGAGGTAGGTAGTGTAAGTATTATTTTACATTCCGTAATGGAAAGCTGAAGCTCATAGAACCTGAGTCACAACTGAGGGTCACAGAACTTGAATCATGACTGGCCAAGGGGACATAGCTACTAAACTGAGGAACAAAGTTTATAAAAAAAAATTCTATCAATTATAGCTTTAAAACACCTAGTTTTTAGAGGGCTGTGACAGCCAGTACCCTAGATCACTCATGCAAACCTGGTCATTTTGGACCTTACCTCCTCCTGTTTGAGATGCTTATGGACAACCAGAGCTCCAAGTCTCTGGCTATGCATGGCTACCAGCAGGGACCAATTCATCACAATGAACTGAACGTCTCCCAGGATAAAGTAGGTTAAAAACTGATAAAAGAAGGCATTTAATCCATTTAAAAAAATGGCATGCCCTCAACATATTGACTGTTTCACTGGCTGAAGTAAATGGAACAATATATGAGGATCATGAAATGGGGGAAGGGAATTAGGAAAAACCCCAGAGTATTGGAAGTTGCACATAGAGGGTCGGACTTCTCAAGGTAAGGGTCAACTATAACACTTGCCCTAGAATGTGCTGGCACATCCATAAGTGGTCTCTATATATGCCTGTGCTCCAAGAGATTCTTGTAGACCAAGCAGAAATCTTACTGAGATGTTTGTGTTGGAAATGGGGAGTGGACAGGATTGCCCAACCCTTTAAAATTCAGCCCAATTTCCCAAGCGTTTCACATCTGCTGATGAGATACCGGTGTTTTCTAAGATAAGAAGCGGGAAATAATGAAGAAAAGAGTGGACTTGGGGTGAGAAAGATCTGGATTCAAATTTCATCTCAAATGCTTAATTGGGTGTGTGACCTTGAACAAGTCAGTGAGCCTCAGTTTCCCACTCTGGGGAAGGGGCAATAATAGAATCTATTTCACTAAAACTTTGCCCACTTTAAAGCACTGGATAAATGTGAACTATTATTATTCACCTTAACAGAACTCTATTTCATTTTCTCACTCCCCTCGACCAAGATCCTGCAACCCCTTCTAATTCAGCACAGAACATCATTTAGAGCTGGCTAAAAATGTTGGTCCTACTATGGACCTACTAAGGTTCCAAGTGCCTGGTGAAAATGGCACTTGGAACCTTGGAACAACCTCTGTCAGTGTTATTCTATGTATGATAACCTCAAAAAGGCAGTTTGGTGGAGAACTCCCAGGATGTTGGCTATTACTGCTCCCTCCCCAAAGATTAGGAAAAGGGATAAAAATTCAGATTGCTCTCATACCACCAAGGAAATGTTCTACTGTTCTGTGGGGTGAATGTCCAACCCTGGTACTGCCCTTCTCGCTTCAGTCTGCAGAGGATATGCCCTCTACAAGAACCATCTATCTTTTTTCCCTAGATGGGACTTCTGAGCCTGACTCCTGAAGGTCCCTCCTATGAATAGGATGAATTAATCCTATGAATGGGAAATCGGATGGAACCACTGTCAATATCCCTGTAGCCCTTGTGTAAACTGTACAAATGGCCCACAGCAGTCCTCCTCATTCCACTCCCTGCTCCAAGGTTACCCTTTTAGAACAATTTGGAGACGAGGTAAAAGTATTTGTGAGCCTGGGTGGCCAACTGCTCTTGACTGGCCTTGGCTCCTGCAAATGTCAGTACAAGGGATGACTTGTTTCTAGTTGGAGACTAACCAGTTGGTGGTATGTGCATTTATCAGACATGGTTGTGTTAGGATGGTGGGTATCTGGGATACCAAAAGTTATAAACAAATAAGATCCCAAGCCAGCGTATTCATACTATCGCTTCAAGAGGCTGTTAATTTGTGTTGGGCAAAGTTCAGAGGCAGTTTTAGAAGGCATTCCAGGGGCTCTGTTCCCAGTGCCTCTCTAAAGGAAAAAAAAAAGAAGGAGTTTTCATGTAGAGAGCATACATGCCAAGTGTGCTAGATTTAGGAAGTCTTTCTCAACTTAGAGTTTCTGGAAGGTTGCAGTAGGGGTACAGGGAATAAAATGGGAGAATTACAAATCTTGATTAGTGGGTTCAATAGCAAACTTGGGGGTATTGACAAGCCTTATTGTAAGTAAATCCAATGCTGGCATCTCTCACTTATTCAATACAAGGTAGGAAATCTGAATTGAAGCTCAATCCTTGAAGTGACAAAGCATTTCTTTTCTTTAAGCATTTACAATGGAAATCTTTCTGAAATATAACCATATGCTCACCTGCTTTCTTAAATAAAAAGGAAACTTTAATTTTTTCTTTATGAAACAGGGTCTTCATTATGAGGATAAAATCCTGGATTTAGTGACTCTGTCCTACTTGTTGTTCCTTGCCCAAGATATTTCATCTCCTGACACCATTTGTAATGGCTGTCCTCCATACGTGGAATGTTCTCCCTTTTCATCTTTCTTCAAATCTCAGCTAAAATGCCACTGTCTTCAAAAAGTCTTTCCCAGTCCTCCTCAATGCAGTGCCTTTCCTCTCCAATTTTTGCTGTATGTATCTTATTTGTATATGGTTGTTTACATGATACTTTCCCCTTTCCTTTTAGGTTGTAAGCTCCTTGAGGGTAGAGATGCTTTTTGCTTTTCTTTGTATCCCCAGCACTTGGCAGAGTGCCTGACATATTGTAAGCACTTAATAGTTCTTGTTTCTAGATTTAAAGTTGGAGGGAATCTTATAGGTCATCTAGTCCCAACCCTCATTTAAATTCAAAGGAGCAGTAGTTTTCTCAAGTTCACACATGTAGAGATCCATAAAGATAGGATCAGAATTCTAATGTTGTGATTTCAAATCCAGTGTTCATTCCAATGAACTTCATCAGTTACTGCACTGTGTTATAACACAGCAATGATCTCAGAAGCTTTTGAGGTGTTTGGAACTAGGGCCTCTTCTACTAAATGGTTCTAGTCTGTAGATTTTTATCTTTGGATTTGCTTTTTAATAATATTTGGAATTTCTACCTTGTAACCAGGTTATTAGCTTCCATTTCTCACTCATATAGGTATGCCTGCCTCTGACATAAGTTTGGTCTTTGGAGCTGCTTTGGGTTGGGAAACTAGAAAACCAAACTTGTTAGGATTATGTTGGAAAGAAGAGTAAAGAGGTTCTGAATAAAGGAGCTCTCATGAGTGGTGAATCTTCCTTAGTGCAAAAATTTTGCTCCATATTTTTGCCTTCCTGGAGCAGAGCATGGTTAGGGTATAATTTCCTAACACTGTCCACCCACCAATGGGGAAAATAATTGGTATGATAACTTTTACATGTTACAGAAGTTTGAGAATCATTATAGTAAGACAGATAAATTTGATGTCCAGGTCTAAAGCTGCCCTGCCTCAGATTAGTTTGGTCAATAGAATAACCTGATTCTTTTTGTCTGAGTTGCTTCATCTGAACAAATGTTCTCAGGCAAGTCCCCTACCAGGCAAGAGAGTAAAATGAGAATTACTGTACATTCCAGTTCCCAAATGGTCCTTCCCTGCTTCTCCATCCTCCACCCAAAGGGAAGACTGACTTACCTCTCCACCGCAGAGAAAGTGGTGGTCGCTCCCCGCATGTAGTATTCATAATTGTAGGAGATCATGTCTATCTCCTCACCATAGTGGCCTGGGTATTCAGTTGTCAACCTGTTGGGAGGAGAGAGAGAGAGAGAGAGAGAGAGAGAGAGAGAGAGAGAGACAGAGAGAGAGACAGACAGACAGACAGACAGAGACACAGAGAGATAGAGACAGAGAGACAAAGACAGAGAGAAAGACAGAGAGAAATGAAGAAAAACAAAAATGGGAATTGAAATCAATTCAAATTCTGACAGAACAAACCAGTAGATGCCATCTATAGAGGAATGACAGGATTGAAATGGACTGAGGGAGGTATGAATTGTGCCTACTATAAACCTGAAAATTATCATGAAAGCACCAAGAAAAGTTAAGGGGGGATGCCAAGAACTCTACTAATTAGTTCCTCCCTCCATTTCCATCAAAGTGCAATTAAAACATGCACTTTATCTCATAGGTGACTGGGTGGTACAGTGGATAGAGCTCTGCACTTGGCATCAGGGAGGCCTGAATTCTAATCCTGCCTAAGATATTTGCTTTCTGTGTAATTCTGGGCAATTTTCCCTCGCTCATCTTCAGTTTCCTCATATGTAAATTTGGGATAATACTAGCCCCTACCTCATAGGGTTGTTATTAGAGCATACATATATATACCTCACCTGAAAAATTTTAAGTTTTACATGTATGTGCATAAATGCATTTCTGTATATGTATAGTGCATATACTACATGTTAGCTATTGTTATCTAAGTATTCTTCTCTGCTCACTAACAATTTTTTTCTTGTTTTCTAGGTGAGTCAAAGTAGTTCATAGTATTTCCAAGATCAAGTTGATTCTAGGCTCATCCTAGGGGCTCTGAGTTTATTTGCGTTCATCCAGGAAGAAAGCTTGGGGTCCAAAGACCTGTGGTTCCTCTCCAAGGGGTTATCAGCTCTAAGGGGAACTAATCCTTGGTATGATCATGGGAAGTCTTTCAGATAAAAGGTGACACAGACCAGAGTGTTTCCTGCAGATTGAACTGGATTCCCAAGATCTGTTTCTACGTAGCTAATCTAGCTTCCAAAGTGGCAAAAGTTTTATTTGCTTCATGCTGACCAGGCCATTGTATCATAAAGAGATAAAGGATCTTATCTATGTAGTCCAACTGGTTTCAGCTGAAAGGGTGGGCTATGAAATCTACAAGGGGCAGCTACATGTCTCAGTGGATAGAACCCTTGTCTGAGAGTCAGAAAGATCTGGTTTCAGATCCAGCCTCAGACACTCTTTAGCTGTGTGACCCTGGGAGAGTCAATTAGTCAAAGTTTGTTTTGATCCACTGGAGAAGGAAATGGCAAACCATCATCCAGTATCTTTACCAACACAATTCTATTGGTGGTACAATTCACCAAATCAAGAAGAGTAGGAAGGACATGACTGACTGAGCAACAAAAACGTGAAGTCTTTGATATATAGAATGTTACAATTGCCATGGACTTTATAAATCATGTAATTTAAGCTCCTCATTTTTGTAGATTAGGAAAATGAGTTGAAGCCCAGGGAAATCAAGGTACTTGCTCAAGGTCACACAGCTAGCTAGTGAATGAACTAGACTCCAGATCTCCTGACACTTAGACTTTCTTTTCTTCTCTACACTATGACGCCTTCCTTGTTCTGCACTTTATCTCCGTTTAAGACATTACAATCCCCCTGTCAGGCAGCCAAGCCCAACTTGAAATGTACTGCATGTGTTTCTACTTATTGTGGTCATGGTGGGAAATTAAGCTCCGCCAACTTCAGAAATCCATTCAATCTTTTCATTTCCAAATGGACTCAGACTTTCTGGGGTTTGGCTTTGTTTGCTATGAGCTAAGCATGACTTCCTCTTTCTAATGAAAAACAACAGGTCTTAGGAAATAGGAATTTGATGTCAAATGTGAGTCATTGAAAGCTCATTAGAAGAGACCCCACTAATTTTATGATCCCTGATAATTCCGAGAGAGCCTGGATAGAGGGAGTGATGGTGATTGTGGTGATAATGTTGCCAATAATGGTGATGATAGTGGTTTTGATGGTGAGGATGTTGGTGGTGTTGGTGATGGTGGTGGCAATGTAGAACGTAAGAACGGTGCAAATCAGATTAAAAGGAGGGTGATTATATGACCCAAAATAACTGGTTTTGAGCATTTCAGAAGTTCCTTTTGCATAAATGCTGTTCATTTGACTTATATGTTATTCCTTCTTTAACAAAATGAGACTATTTGGGAACAATTTCCTTAATCTAAATCAAGTTGCTGTAAATGTTTAGAAGTAATATGTCTGTATTTCATGAAAAAATTTTATAATTATTTAAGGCTTTGCATTAATTTACATTGATTTTCATCCAGATTCATCTGAAATAATGAGGAATTTCACTACATTAGGGCAGTTAAATGCCCCCCCCTTTTTTCCAATCAACAGGGATTAAGGTCAGAACAAGAAAGCTAGAACAGCAGCCACAAATGGTCAACAGGGAATTGAAATCAGGTATAACTGAGGAGATCGGAAAAGAGTACCCAGATGATCTCATCAAGGTCAAGTCCTGAGGCCCAGATCAAAAGAATTTGTGTTTATTGTAATTGCTGACTCACTGTCTATGATCTCTTAAAAAATATCATGGACGCTAGACCAGCACTTACAGGGCTGAAGGAAGACAAATGTTCTAATATTCAGAAAGGAAATGAAGGTGAATATTTGAGATTGTTAGATCAGAGAGTATGATTTTGATTTTTAGCAGAACTCTGGGAATGTACTGTTAAAGAGACTTTTGTCTTGACAAAGAAAGTACTGATTGCTATGAGTTAACCATGAGAGGTTAAGATGGTTAATAATCCTAACCTGGTTTCACCTTTTGTGGGGTATAGTTATTAGATGAAGGGAATACGGTTAAGAGTAAAGTGAATAGAAGCTCTTTAACATCAGGGAGTGTTTTTAATTCTGTCTTTATATCCTCAGCACCCTCCACAGTGGCTTTCACACAATAAGTGCTTAATAAATGGTTTGGGGGGCTTTCATTGGTTGGCCTGGATTTCAGTAAAGGGCTCTTATGATACCTTTGTGAACAAGATGGAATGGTGTGGACTGCACATTCAAATAGATTAGAAGCTGGTTAAATTATTGAGCAACAAGAGGTGGGACTGAGTGACTTAAGGTTAATCTGGAGTGATGTTACTAATGGAACACTATGGGACTCTTCAAACATATAATTTTCCATTATTTTTATTTATGACTTGGATGAAGACAGATGACAAACTCATCAAGGTTACAGGTGGGAGATAATATATTACATTTATGGAACTGGAATTCCAAAAACAAAATCCTTGACAGCTTAGGGTGATGTGCTAAACTGAACAGGGGATCATTTAGTTTAGTAAATGTAAAACGGGGCAGCTAGGTAGTTTAGTGAATAGAGGACTGACCCTGGAATCAGAAGGACTTGAGTTCCGACCTCAGATACTTGCTACACACTAGCTGTATGACCTTGGGCAAGTCACTTAACCCCAATTGTCTTGTCTTCTCTCCCTCTCAATATAATAAATGTAAAGTTCTACATTTGGATTTTTAAAAATCACCTGAGGAGACAGGGTAAGAGAATCCATGAAAGCAACAAAGTAGACTTTCCTAGAAAAGAAAATAGTGATAGAAATTGCAGGGGAAGGATTTTGAACTAACCACTTGACAGAGAAGGGGAGAAGAAGGTGAAAGGAGGGTGAGAATTAGATAATTAAATACAGGAAAGAAAGAAATCAGTAAGTTAAGTGAAACTCCAAAACTAGGGAAAGAGTTGGCAAATAGGACAAGCAGGAGGGGATAAAGTGGCAGAAGAGTCTAAGAGAAGAGGGCTGTATAAAAATAGATTAAGCAAAACTAATAGAAGGGGCAAAAGAAAAGGGATAGCAATATTAAAAATATCCTTTAAAATTGTGGTATCAAAAATTGATCATCATATTTCTCATGTAGTCTGATCAGGACAAAGTATATGGAAGTCATAACCTTCCCCATCTGGACATTAGTTTTATGAGAAAACCAGTTATGATAAAATAACTTTTTGGCCCCCTTGTGACCCTGTTGGCTGACACTGAGTTTCAAATCTGCTACTTTTACTTCTTCATAATAGTAACTGACACATAAGTAACACATTGTGTACAATGTCTCATTACAGTCTTGAAACACCTAGATGAGATCAATACGACAGATATTTTTATTATAGTTTATTTGTTTTATTCATATCTGAGTCTTTGTGACCCCATTCAGGGTTTTCTTGGCAAAGATACTAGAGTGGTTTGCCATGTCCTTCTCCAGCTCATTTTACAGATCAGAAAACTGAGGCAAACCGGGTTAAGTGACTTCTCCAGGGTCTCTCAGCTAGCATCTGAGGCTGGATTTGAAGTCAGGTCTTCCTGCCTCCCAGCCCAGCATATTATTCACCTTGCTACCCTACTACAGATGTTTCTATTCCAGTTTTGTGATGAGGAAACTGAAGGCTCAGAGATATTTGCCTCTAGTTCCATAACTGGCAAATGTCAGAGCTAGAATATAAACTCAAGCCTTGTGTCTCCCTTACCCTTCTGTTTTAGTGTCCAATGTATTAATCTTCCCTTCTAGTTTTATTTCATCCACAAATTTCTTGTGCATGATCTCTGTTTAAGGAAGTCATTGATAAGCATGTTGAATAAAACAGGACGAAGAAGAGAGCCTTATGGTATTTCCTTGGGGTCCACCCTTTGAATTAACATTGAGCCATCACAGCCACCCTGTGAATCTGATTCTCCAATAACTGTACAATCTTTTTAGTTTATAGAACCAAAATCTCCACATAGATTCGAGGCTGATTAATCCCTTGCTAAAACAAACAAACAAACATTTGCTGACAGTGCTGATTCCCAGATCTAGTAACTAGTACTCTTGTTTAAAAAAAAAAAGAAATAAAAGTTAGTCTGTTATAACTTGTTCATGCATTTGTATTGACTCATAGTGATGATCAACACTTGCCTTTCTAAGTGTTTACCAATCACCCTGATTGGAGAATTCTAGAACCTTGCCAGGAATTGAGGTCAAGATCACTAGTCTGGAAAAACTACCTTCCCTGTGGAAAGTTGGGCAGCATTTAACTGTCTCCAGGGCTGTGGTTCATCTCCTGCTTTCATGGTTTCTTAAAGATGAGCAACAGTGGTTCAGCCATCAGAATGTCAAGTTCCTTCAGTATCCAGAGATATGGTTCGTCTGAGTCTCATGATTGGAATTTCTTGAGGACATCTAGATGCCTTCCAATCAGGATCTCATTCAGTTTGGAATTCATCTACAGGCCAACTACTTGTGTTCTGTCCTCAGTGTGAAGATTACCCTCTTCGGAAGAGAAATAAAGTGTTCCTATCTGGGTTCAAGTGAGACAAGGACACGGTAATCCGCCAGGTATGTCACTGAAGAAGACCCGGAAAGGCATGAGCAGAGAAAGAGGAGGCTTGAGTTTTACAGTTTTTGTATGTTATTATTTTTTGTCATTTAGGGAGAACAGTGGCATGGAGACAGGAAGAGTCTAGTATATTCATAAAACTCTTCTGCCAACTTTAGACAGTCTTTGGACAAAGTATCTTTTCCACTCAATCTTCTCAAGTGGCACCAAAGATTTTTCAGACCAATTGAGATAAACTTCATGCTTGTCAGGGGGAATATAAGAGATATACGGAGAAGTGACCCTTATTTAATTTATTAAAATTTGTTACTTTATCTAAGCATTTCTATTCTATTAAGCATTAAATTTATACCTTTCCTAGCATCTATTCTGTGTATGTGCCTGAGAATAGTAAAAACTATGTTAATAATGACCTCCCATTTATGTATTTATAAAGGATGGCCAAGTGTCAAATTGAAAATGAAATGGACTAGATTTGGAAAATAGCATCCTCTCACTTCCCTGCCTCACCTCTGGCCCCCTTGATGCTTGAAGAGATCAGATATCGAAGAAGAAAAGGCCCACCCTGTGTTGTACATTACAACTGAGGGAGGGAATGCTGAGTGAATTTTTTCTTCCAGAATTCTCAAGGCATATCATACAGGTGTCCAAGGCACCACTAACCCTCCAGTTATACTTGATTCCTTACTCTTTCAACCCCCAAATATCCAGTTAGTTGCCAAATCTTGCTCTTTCTACCTCAGCATCTCTTGTATCTGTTCTCTTCTGTCCATTGGCATAGCTACCACCCTGGTCAAGACCTTCATCTCCCCTTTTCTGGACTTCTAATTAGTCTAATTAGCCTTCTAATTAATCTCCCTGTTTCAAATGTTTCCTCACATTAATCCATCCTCCACACAGATACCCAGGTGTTTTTCCTCAGGTACATGTCTGACCAAATTACCTCTCTACTCTCCCTTCACAAACTCAATAGCCATTTCCTGTAGAATTTAATTGAAGCTCCTGTAGCAAGGAGGCCTTGGGTTTTGAAGCCTTTCACCACTTGGCCCCTTCTGACCTTTCCAACTTCATTATCTATATCCCTCTTCTTCCTGAGCTCTATGAACCATCCATATTGTCCTTATTTTTGTTTCTCATGTACCACCCTCTCTCTCCCATCTCTGTGCCTTTATATAGACTGTCCTCACATTGCTCGAATAAACTGCCATCTCATTTCTTCTTTTCTTTGAATGAATGAAAAACATTTATTATGCTATGCATCAAGTACCATCTTTCTCATTTCTAACTTACAGAATCCCTTGTTTGTTTCAAAACTCCGCTCAGATGCCACCATCTAGATGAAACCCTTCTCGATTTCCTTGGATGCTAATATTCCACCTCCCCCTCCCAAAGTTACCTTGTATTATTTTCAATAATTTTGTGGATGGAGATGTATATATACATATATATATGTACATACATATTCTCCTCTAATAGAATATAAGTTCCTTGAGGGCATGGTCTATTTTGTTTATATCTGCCATACCTAGGACTATTCCAGGGACAAAGCAGGCAGTTACTAAATCCTTGTTTCTGATTCCAGTAAACTTCAAACATGGTACAAGAATGTTTCTTAATCTGTGGGTTATAACCACATATGGGGTCTCAAAAAATTCGGCAACAGTAAAAGGTTTCTAAATGTGCAATGACCAAAAATCAATTAAAAATCAAACATGTAATGAATCCAAGGTGTTTCTAGTAGTACTCCCCCTGTATTGCACTGCACAACTTCACTGTAGCCTTGGTTCTGAACACAAAGCATGTGCACTTTGTACTGCGTGTGCCCTCAGGTCACACAACACCAGCTAATACTGTTGAAATGGGGAAAATGGTGACGAGTGGAAAAGTTTAAAAAGTACTGGTCTGAATTCAAACCTTACGCAATAATCTGTCTCAAGTGTAAGAATTTGTAGTAATCACTCTGAGAAATCAGGAGAAAAGAAAGTATGGCAGTAAAAATAATAGTTACCATTTTTGTAGTGTTTTAAGATTTTTAAAGCACTTTATAAGCTATCTGATGTGAGGTGGGTGCCCTGGGAGGTAGATACTAGCATTATCCCCATTGTACAGATGGGAAAATACAGGAAAACAGAGAAGCCAATTCCTGAGGAGAATCCGTGCCAGCCATTCACTTAGGAAAGCTCCTTCCTGAGAAGGAATCCAGGTCTCCTCACTAAAGGACTGGGACAGGGATGAGGAACCTGTGACCTCAAGGTCACACATGGCCCTCTAGGTCCTCAAGTGTGGCTCTTGACTGAATCCAAACTAAGACCACAAATTGCCCAAGGCTGGACTAGGGGAAACTTGCATTCATACAGTATTCTAGTCATAGTGCTTGAGTTGTTATAGTGAGACCATAGGACCAAAGTTCCACTTTCTTAGAAGACACATACAGAACCTCAGAATAGATGATTATGGTTCTGATCTGCATCTGAGGTCCTCCCCGTCTCATCTTCAAGGGTGAAAACATCACAGGGTAGCATCTCTCCAAAGCATTTCTTGGTTTAAAAGGTAAAAAGTCCTTGAAAGCTTCCCAGCCAGAGCTCCAGGTTATGCTAGCAAAGCCAAACATTGATCAGCTTGCTTCTGAGGCAAGGGTGGATTCTTGAGGTGGAGTCCCATTCTGGATTTGTCTATCAGGAAGCACGACTGCCCTATCCCTGGAATCTTACAAATTTTCCCCTTTCCTCCTCAACATGGTCTATATGTCATCTCTCTCTTATACAGTTTACCTTTCTATGCCTATACATCTTATCTCTTAGCTTCAGCATAGTGGGGCCCATGAGTTTATATTCTCCAGCTCTTTCTTGGGCATAGTGAGCAGCCAATAAATATTTGCTGGGTGGATGCCCAGCTGGCTGACTTAATGTTCTCTAACAGTACAGAGGAGCAGTGGACAAGGGGCAGGCATGCTTTGGCAGGCAGAGTCTAAGCTTCAGTGCCTTGCTCTGCCCTAGGTATATTTAGACTCTTTCTGAACAAGGACAATTAGACAGCCCATCAAATTCATGAATTCTCTGAGTTTTTGAAGCCCCAATGGAAGGCATACTTCCTTAGGCAGAAGTTATAATACTAAATTATAAATATGACATGAAAATGTGAATGTAAGTCAGAATGATGAAAGGGATAATTGATTCTACCTAAGAACAGAAATCCCATTGTCTGCAGGAAGGTTTGTTCCTTCGAAGTGGCAGAGAAATGTTAAGAACATGAAAAAGAAAAGAACCTACAACCTGATTGAAGTTTCTTTCAGTTCCCCACTAATCTATTTCTAGTCTCTTAATGCACAGTCTTTTCCATGTCTATGATGAGAGCCATTAGCCTTCAGTGCTTGGATCATTTGGGATAGATTCTCACCTTCCACCCAAGTGATTTGGGAGTTGAGCTTGTGGATTCAACAATTCAATTTAGGAAACTTCTTAAGCACTTACCATACACCAAGCCACATGCTTAGTGTTCAAGGGAATATGAAGACAAAAACAAAATGCCTCCTGTCTTCAAGGAGTCTATATTGTATTGGAATGTCAGTAGGTACTAGGAAGGGAGTGCATCGAATGGGAAAGTGGAATCTAAGATGGTGAGATTCTAACATTGTACTACAATTCCTAACTCATGGAGTGTATTTGGTAGAGCACTTGGATTACAGTCAGAAGATCTGAGTTCAAATTCTTCCTTTGACACTATCTGTGTTAGACTATAATCAAGTCACTTACCCTCTGTATACTCAATCTACTCATCTGTAGAATGGGGACAAGAACAATTAACAAGATTGTTGTGAAGAAAGTGTTGAAAGCACTATGTAAAATAAGTTATGCAAGTATTTCTATCACTTTACGGGATCATCAATTTTGGGCCAGAACAGGTCTTAAAAGCCCATCTGGTTTATTCCTTCATTTTGCAGATTGGGAGCCTCAGAGAAGGCAAATGGTCTTGAGGTTACACAGGTAGTAACAGAGGCAATATTTGAACCCAGGTTCTCTGACTCTAGAGCCAGTAATCTTTCCATTGTACTGGGTGGTATAGTGGATAGAGTGCTGGCACAGTCACTCACTAGCTGTATGACCTTGAGTAAATCACTTAATCTCTCTTCCAGTCTCGTTATTATAACTTAATCACTCTCCATTGTAATCTGAAATTTGTGGAAAAATGAATTTACCAATGTGACCTCTTAGCAATACATTTTGATATGATTTGACCTTCTACATCTTTGGAAACAATGGTCTGTAAGTCTTCAGAGAACAGCAGGGAAATCAGAGAAAAAAGTCAATCTGAATTATGGAGCCTAAGAAAGAGACATAACTCTGGTGCCCCTCAGTTTATACATTTGGTCAGTGTCTCTGCCTGAACTTCATCCTAGTTTCTAAGGTAGTACAACTGGTGGCACAACTCCAACAATAAGCATCATTCTTTGACTGAGTTTCTCAGATACCAGAAATTCCAGCTCCAAAGCTATGATCCTCTATCACACAGCAAACAAGTGTCTAAGGCAGGATTTGACTCCATGTAATCACCCTTTCAACTGTGTGACCTGCCTAGAAGACAAGTAAATGCATTTGGAAAATGTGAGGTTGCCTTAAATGTTGATATTGGTGGCTTGCTTAAGAAGGGAAATGGGCACTCACTTCAAAGCCTCCAGCCTTTTGGATCCATAGCCAGTCACTGTCTGGACAGCATCATTGTCATGATGGAAAACAGTAATCTGGTATGCAAGCATCATAGATATTTGAAGAATAGGAAATGATCCTCAACAATCTGTAGACTTGTGAGTAGACCTGTGGGATACTGTTGTGGCTTACTAAATATTGTGCTGAGAAGTCTAAGTCTTTTACTTGGTGTGTGTCTGTATATATGTGATTGACTAGACTTATGTGTATATGTATACAATATGCACACATACATATATACATGTGTACATGTAAGGAGAGGGAACATTAATTGCATAGTGGAGAGAACCAACTTAGGTTAAACTCTTTCCTCTGCTACATACTTGTGTGACCCTGGGCAGGTCAGTCTCAATTCCTCAGGCAATTCTCTGCTACTAATACTTACAGAGCTAGTGGCAAACTGTATTGGTAGAGGGATGCGGATATTGACTTTCTTTTCCTGGGAAAGAAGGTTGGGCAAACATTTGTTTGGAATATAATAAGGGATTCCTGGACTCAAAGAACCTTTCCACTTACAGATTCTGTGGTTCTTTGGTTTAAAACCTAATCAGGTAATCTCCTTCTTTCCTCCAATTCCTCTATGGAAGAAATATTTACAATTCATTCTGAAGATTCCTATTTTGATGACTGTTTTAACTACAAGTTTTTATTCATTCAAACACATATTTGTTACATTCCTGGCGTGCGAATCATTGGTGACAAAAAAGAAAATAATGGTTTCCTTCAAGGAATTTATGTTTTCTTTGAGAAAATAATTAATCTATCAACTAATCCAGGGTTTATTAAGCTTAAAGCCGAGTCTCCACTGAATTCATTCACCATGACTCCTCATAGCATGAGGATGATTCTGAAGTCTTGCAAACTATGTCAGGGCAGTGTGTGCGTTGGCTGAACATACTAATCTGGAAAAGAATCTAGGTTTAGCTAAGATTGGAAAGGCTCAACACCAAAATCTGGCCACAAGATGAAGAATTATTATAAACCTAGTGATAAGGGCTGCCTAGATGGTGAAGGGTATGTGCAACCCATGTTAGTAAGGGTCCTTGTCCTGAGGTGATCACCAATCCCTTAAATATTAGAGAGACTGGAGTCAGTAAGTCCTGAGTTCAAGTCTGGCTTCATATACTTACCATCTGTGTGCCTAGGCAAGTCATCTAACTTCTGTCTGGCTCAGTTTCCTCAATTGTAAAAAGGAGATGATGTTAGCACCTATGCCCTCAGGTTGTTGAGAAGATCAAATGTGATATTTATAAAGAACTTAGCACAATGTCTGACACAAAGCAGATATTTACAAATGTATATTACCTTTCTGCCTTCCATTTGGTTTCATTATTCTGGCTATTAGACAATTTAGTTCTCTAAAGAACCCCTCCTATAAGGCATTTCTGGCTCTTGACCTTTGTAGGTGAAAAGGCATGGATGGACGTGTAGGGTGTGTGGCTGTAGGGTATGCTTACAGCATACATTGTTTAAAGGGAACTATAAAGATTCTACTTCCAAGAACTCCAACGTGTAAGAGCTGATAAGTAGGTGCAGAGGCATCTGCAAAATTTCAGCAAGGGGTCCTACATTATAAGACTGATCTTATTAATGGGCACAGTAGTCAGAGACCAATTTGAAGCAAGATGAGGTTCTCTGAAAGGTCTGATCTGCCAGATCATTCATCACTCAGAATTAATGAATAGGGATAAATCTTGGGAACAGTCTAGATTAAACAATCCTAAATAGGAATTCCCTGTAAAAGATTCTCAAGAATGGGGACTCAACTATAGTCATTCAAAAACTGGATTATTGAAGTCCTAATGGATGCTGAAAGGGAGTTAGAGATCACCAAAACATACAAGGTTCACGTGCTTGTTGGCTGTAGAGTTTCAGTTGGTCTGTCTGACTCCTGACTAAATGAAACATCTATGCAAAATGGATTTATGGGACCCAAGTCAAGCAAGCTAGAAATTACAAGTAGTGGCATTGCTTTTAATGTTTCAATGGAGGGAGAGGATGAGAGAGAGAGAGAGAGAGAGAGAGAGAGAGAGAGAGAGAGAGAGAGAGAGAGAGAGAAAGATCAAGTCCAAATCTTGACAAGCTTCCTGAAAATATCTTGTCTTTGCCCCCTCTCACATCTAGAGTGCATGCGGCCACAAGAGGCTTATTCTACCAATCTAGATACTGGACAGAGACAATGTTTTGCTCCTTGTGCCCCAATGACTTGCTTCTGATATTACCCCTAGGTCAGATGGACAACCCCTCAGTGCTGCTCCCCTTCTTCATACCTGGATCTAGGTCAATATGGTAGGGCAGAATAATAGGATCAGTCTCTCTGAACATAGCTGAATTTCATTAGGAAATTCATTTATCCTGTTGTCCAGCGTGGAAAAGTGCCCCCTGTTAGTTTTAATCTGTACTGTAGATATATATTCATTCTATTTTTATTTTTGTCTTTCAAATGACCCCAAGAAGGGACTAAGCAGAGGCAATGGGCTAAAGTAAAAAGAGTACTTAATGAACTATGTGTTTGAATAAACAAAGTTTTTAATTTTGGTTTTCCTTCTGTCTTTTTAGATATTTGGAAAGTCAAAATGTTCCTGGACCTGTTTTCTAATATGCAAAATGGGAATATCTCATAGTGATATAGCATGAAGAAAATTGTATTATATACATAATATAATTATATAATTAATATTATAGTATATTAATTATAATTATGTAATTAATTATATTAATGAATTTTAATTATGTAATTAATTATATTAATGAATTATAATTATATAATTAATTATATTATATAATCAATATAATTATTCTATTAGTCATATTAGTAATGAAAATAATAAATATTACATTAATTACAAGGATCATACTTATAGATAATTGTTTTGAAAAAATCAATAGATTGTCAACAGATGGATTCCATTTCTTACGTGAGGGAGCAAAAGCTTTAAGTAAATTGATACTATGTTTCCAAAAAGAAATGTATTATTATTAAGAAATTAAGCTAAATTTTTAGGGACTCTAAAAGGAAACTGAGACCTAGAGAAGTGAGACAACTTACTCAAGGTCACAAGGTTGTAAATGAAAGAGTAAAATTTGAACTCAGATCTTCTGATTCCAAATTTAGTCCTGTCCCATTGAATCTCAAGAGAGTCTGCTGATAAAGAAGGCAATATTTGAACAACAAACTAGGTAACTGCTAGGAATCAAAGTATAGAATTAGAGCTCTTTATTCATCATAAGAAACCACTTTGAGAGTTTTCTAGTTCTATGTTAAGCATGGTCAGAAGTCTACTTGATAAAGCAATAGCACTAAAATCTTCTCATCAATGGGGGCTGTCAGCATCAGGGTGAGAAACTAGGTAAAGGAGAAGAGGAGGGAAAACACAATGATTCCGAAAGATAATGAGTTAATTTGGATGTCAATTATTTTATTGTAGACTTAAAGCATAGGTTCCATTCTTTTTTACAGGGATAAAAGGAAGAAAGGTATGTTGATTATCCATCTTATGACATGACATATGTCACCTGCATTTCTATATCAGATGCCATAAGTCTGTTGAGACTTCTGCATCTACTTGGGGGTGAAAGACTATCCTATATGTAATATACACTTATTATCTTGATTGCTTGTTTGGGGTCTAGGGTCTGTTGTTACTCAATTTGTGGAAGCCTAGACATGAGCTATTCTCAGGCTATCTTTGGGGATTTCCCAGAATAAGCTCTGGATCGAGAAATGATGAGCTAAAAAGTAATCTTTCAAGAAAACTCAGAGATTGAACTCAGTCCACATGAATTTGGGGATGAAAGAGAAGACGGTTGAAGGACCACAGACTACATTTATTTTGTTTCTATTTTGTATCAACTTATCTGTGTACATGTTGTTTCCCTGCAGCAGAATGTAGCTCCTTGAGGTAACTCTGTGTCTTTTTATCACCCATATTTATTTAAGACAATGAAGCCATAGTAGGCACTTAAAAAATAATTGAAGTGAAAAGATAACCAGATAAAAGTTACTTAAGGATTGGTCATACAAAGTTCCTCATCCTTATGATACCAATACGAAAACTGAAACTAACATTAAAGGAAATGAGATACTTAAGAAGAGAATAGAGTTAAGAGAATAGAGTTGTAAGAAGGGCAAAGTTCATCTGACTGATGAGGGAAATGTTAGGTCCTTGGGATACGAACTGTTGCTGATGCCCTTGCTCCAGAAAGAGAATGTTCCTTGATAAAAGCATGGCTGCCATAGTGAATGCAGGGAACACTGCTCTTTTCAAAAGACAACAATAGGAAGCAGATGAACTGTCCTTGTATTAGCTGGCACTCACTGGCGTTGGGGTAGTTGGCATCTCACTAATCTTTCTTTCCATGGCAACATTGTGGAGAACTGGGAAGATTCTTGCTACAAGCAGGTGGTTTAACCAAATGAATACTACAATGCATTTCAATCCTGACCTTTTTCAAATTTCCCATCCTACCACCAGGACTAGAATTTTGAGTGGAATCTTTAAACTGCTTGATTGAAAAAGTGTTTTACTCTTTTTCCATTGTAAATGACTTGAGAGCACTTTACTAAACTTGCCCTACCCTTCCTGGGTCATATCAGTGTCCTTCAAAGGAGTGAGTCAAAGCAGCATGTCTATCCCCCTACATCAATATTTTCAGACCGGTATTCTAGCACAGGATCAAAGTAAGTTACTTATTTAATAATGACAACAGGGAACATTTATATAATGCCTGCCTACTATGTGGCAGGATTTGGTTAAGCACTTGATATATTTCATCTGACCCTTACCACAATCCTGGGAGGCAGGGACCATTATTATGTTTATTTTACTGATGAGGAAACTAAGGCAAATAGAGATCGAGTGACTTGCCTAGGGTCATACATCCAGCATATGTCCAAGGCCAGATTTGGAATCAGATTTTCTTAACTACACACCTGGTGCTGTACCTGCTGTATCTCCTAATTTCGTAGTAGTTATTTGAGTATTAGAGTTCAGTGATGCCATCATTTCACATGGTGGTTGTGGGGAGAGACTTCCTACCAAATATCAAGTGAAGATGTGGATTTTTTTGTTTTCTAGGGATTTAGGTGCTTCCCTTATTGACCAGCTTCTCTTAGGAAGTACTACTAAAATTTGGAAAGAATTTAACTTCTGAGGAATATTTGGGGATATGTCACTGCTAAAAGGTCCCACAGGTTCAGGGGGAAGGAACTGTAATATATCAGGGTAGGGACTAGACCCATGATTTCATGGGGAACTCCAAGGTGAGGGAGAAAATTCCCTCTACCAAAAGGGTGGCCCTTTCACCACAATCTATAGTCTTGGAGAATTGCCAAGAGCAATGAAAGACTGTGGTTTGCCCCAGCCCTTATAGTCAGTATATATCAGAGTCAGAACTCAAAACCAATTCTTCCTGACTTTGAGGCTAACTTATTATACACACACAAATATACACAATGTACACACATGTGTTTACACAACACATATACACATAAATATCATGAGTGTATACATATGTACCCAAGCACATGCATGTACACACACATATACTCACATCTATATCTTCATGGGTCACCTAGACACTCCATCATTTATCCCTTGGTTTTTTCATTTGGTCAGCCACTCACACATTACTTTGATGACAACCAACATATCATTTCCCCTTCATGATTCTTTATTTGTTACATGGTACCAATAGCTCCCCACTACCATGCACTTCTCCTTTACTGCTTGGTCAGTCTTCAATTCTAGTTTTTATAGACTAGAATGTTTCAAGAGTTGTAACTATATCCTAACACCAGTGTCTCATTTACATTATAGAAGATGAGTCTTTGCCTCAGAGAAAAGCTTGGGTCATCTAAATGACTTTGCCTTTATGTAACACTGTTAGGAAGGTCATCTAAATATCTGTGGAGGGCATCTTTGATGAGGGTATTAAAGGCTCTCCTAACTGATATTTCATAGTAGACCCTCATACAGTTGAATAAAAGTTATAGAAAATACAAACTCATGACGAAATTACTGCTTGATGACTACAAATGTCTCTGATTTAGTAAATCTTCAAAATTCTAACAAAATATCTTATTTAATCCCTACTATTATCCCATGAAGTCAGCCTTTTCCCCATTTTACAGATGGGGAAACTGAGACAAAGCGAAGTCAAGTGACTTGTACCAAGTCATACAGTTAGTAAGTGCCTGATATGGAATATTAAACCAGATCTTCCTTAATTTAAGACTGTCTCTTTAACCACTATATTGTACTGCTAAGACCAACAAAATGATATAGATGCATTCCAACTAGGGCAGAAGGCCCTGAGGCTATTATTTTCTTTACTTTGGAGTCTATACCTCTCTTACTGTAGCCTGGAATCTCATTCAGTTATAGGATATGTTGAGAAAGGGTTTAAGATTTCCTTCTCTGCCGATCTCTGGGCACGGAAAAGGTTCTTGCCAGCGTAAGAATGCCAAGAGTAGAAGTTCTGTCTTGAAGGCAGCAGGGGCTTGGGATTATAAAAACTCTCAACCCCACTGTTAGCCCTGGGGGTCCCTGAAAAGGTGATCTTGGCAGACGACTACTCACCAACACGAGTATGGGCACCTCTTGCTGTAGCGGCAACAGTAAAACTGCCATTCTCGGTCCAGGACTGATTCGAAGTAGCGGCTCTGGAACCCAGCCACAAGGCCATTGCTGGAGCATGTCTGATACCTGAGAAAAGAAAACATATGACCCAAAGAGATATTAGTTTGGATTCACATTTAGCACTCTCAGTGATTGGTTGACACTTGGTCTTTACCTGAACATTGTGTTATTTTCCCCAATTTAAAAAATTTTTTTATTTAAAATATTGAGTTCCAAATTTTCTCCTTCCCTCCCCTCTCCCTTCCTTGAGAGAAGAAGCAACCAGATATAGGTTATACATGTACAATTATGCAAAACATTTACCTAGACATTGGAGCCCAGTGTCTTCTATATATCAGATAATGCACCACGGATATTGGCCAAGTAAATCACCCACAGAAGCATTCTGTTCCATGGAATGGTCAAGTTGGAGAAGGAGAAGGATGACAACAAAAGAAAACGACTCATGTTTACCACCTAGGGTCATAGGATCCTAGATCTAGAGGTGAAAGGGACCTTAGAGTCCACCTAGTCCAGGTCCCTCATTGACCAGTTGAAGAAAATAAAGTATAAAGAGGGTAAGTAAATGAATGATTGATGGATCTAATTGTAAAACCTCCTTTGCTGATATAAAGACAGGTCTAAATAGCTAACAAAACAAGTACTCATAGGAATTTAGGGCAAATGTAATAAGAAAAAATGGCAATAGTACATAATAAATCTACTCATCCAAGTCTGTACCAATCAAATTCTCAAAAGAATATTATACATACCAACCTAGAAAAAAATTCATATGAAAAAACAGAAGGTTAAGAATCTCAAAGATAATGATGAAGAAAAGTGGGGAGGAAAGAGAACTATTAGAATCACATCTCAAATTGTACTACACAGCAGTCATCATTAAAGATAAGCTCCAAATGGATATATCACCTAAAGGTCATATCTTCTAAATATGAAAGATCATATTTGTCATAAACAAATGAGATTAGTAAGGAAAAGATTGTTTTTCAGATCTATAGAAAGGGGAAAAGTCCATGACTTGATAAGAGAATCACATAAGACAAAGTGAACTATTTTGATTACATAAAATTAAAAAAGTTCTTGCACAAACAAATCAAATATAGTAAAAACAAATTAGGAAAGAAACAAGTAACTGGGGAAATATCTCTACAAGTTTCTCTATTAAAGGTCTCATGTTCAAGCTATTTAAGGAACTGACTCAAATTTATAAGACTAAGAGTTCTAGAATGTTGCCAATCCAGGCATACCCTCTGACCTGGTTATACCACTACTAGTACTATATATACTCAGAAGAAATCAAAGAGGAAAAGGATTTATATGTAAAAAATATTTGTAGCAAATCTTTTCACAGTAGCCAAAACCAAAATTGCAAATTAAAAGGGTATCCTATTGAGAAATGACTAAACAAAGTATAGTATATGAATATAATGGTACAATTATACATATATATATATATATATATATATATATAATATGTAATAGTGTAACTGTACTATGAGAACTGGTGAAATGCACAGTTTCAGAGGAATCTGAGAAGACCATTATGAACTGATAAAGAGTGAAATGGACAGAACTAGGAGAACAATTTATTGTTTTATGGTTTTTTTTAATTACTTGGTTTGTTTTCAGTTTTCTACAATCACTTCCATGTATCTTAGATGTTTCCCCCCTCTCTCCCTCCCCCCTCCCTCCCCTCTCAAGATGATTGTGTGCAATCTTATATAGGTTCTACACATACATTCTTATTAAATACATTTTCACCTTAGTCATGTTGCATGGAAAAATTAAAATGAATGGGAGAAACCATGAAAACAAAACAAAACAAAACATAACACAAGAGAAAACAGTCTGCTTCATTCTGCGATCCAATTCCCTAGTTCTCTCTCTGGATGTGGAAGGCATTTTGCCTCGAGTCCATTGGGAATGTTTAAGGTACTTGCATTGCTGTGAAGGGCTAAGTCTACGAGAAAAATTCCTTGCATGCTGTGGTTGTTAACTGTGTACAAAGTTCCAGGAGAACAATTTATATAATGATAACAATATTATTGAGAAAAACAACTTTGAATAACTTTAGAACTGATCAACTCAAAATTAAAACATGAGCCCAAAAGAATGAAGATAAAACATGCCGTTCACCTGAGAGTTGATGAACTAAAATATAGACATTCATTTTTAGATAAAGTTGATTGGGAATTTACTTTGCCCATGTAACTATGTGCTGAGGACTTTTTTTCTATTTGCTGAATGAGTCAGTTGGAGCAACAGATTAATTTAAAAATGTTTGTCAATTAGAACAAAAGAAAAAACAAACAAAAATATTAATGAATGAGTATGAAGGTACTTATTAGGTGTTCAGTCTATGTCAGGCACTCTTCTAAGAACTGGGTATACAAATATAAGCAAGCAAGATGGTACCTCCCTCAGCACAATTTTACATTCTAATAGGGGAAGGCTATGTGTGTGTGTGTAAGTGTGTGTGGATATGTGCATGAGTGTGTGTGTGAGTGTATATGAGTGTGTGCATGAGTGTGTATGTATGTGTGTGTGCGTGTATGTATGACTGTGTGTGAGTGTATATGAGTGTATGTGTGTGTGAGTGTGCGCATGTATATTCATGTGTGTGTGAATGTGTGTATGTATGTGAGTGTGTGTATGTATATGTGTGCTTGAGTGTGTGTGCATGAGTGTGTGTGAGTGTGTGTGTATGTATGTGTGAGTGTGTATATATGTGTGAGTATGTGTGCATGAGTGTGTATGTGAGTGTGTGTGTATATATGTGTGTGTAAGTGTGTGTGTGAGTGTGTGTATGCGTGTGAAGGAGAATGAAAACTGAGAAAAGGCCTTTGCATTTGGCAACTTAACAGTGCCTTGTTGTTGTTTGCTCTCCATTCTCAAAGAAGACCACAACACCAGGAAGGTGATGCCAGGACCAGCAAGTGAATTGGATTGAAGTGAGGCAGGGCTGTGTAGAGTCACCAGCCCCACTTTTTCCTCCACAGTCATCTGGGTCCAGTGGTGAAATATAGATCAGGATGACTGGGAAATCATTAATGACTTACCTAGAACCAGTCTTGAATTTCAGTCTCCTTGTGGTTCAACGGAAGTCCTAGCCATTACACCACAGACCTCGCTATAATGTCTCCCAGAAATTACATGTAAGGTATATTGAAAGTAGATCCTAGTTGACATGTTAAATTGAATTAGGATTACAAGGAATTCCCTACCTCTCTGTCATTCACACAAATGAAATATGGGAGGCTGGCAGCTGGTGAAGTATGTGCAACAGTACACATGGGAAATAGTACACAAATAATATAGGAAGTGGAAGCAATATTTTAGGAAGTGCCTAGAATTCAAAAGATCTTTCTCAGCTTGTAATTAGGTATGGCCACATGCACACACAAATGCATTCATGCACACATATAATACATGTATACGTATATATACACATATATACCTAAATTAAAATCTTATAATAATTTTATTCTATATTATATACAACCATATAACTATATGTGATTATACAGTCACATATGAAATATATGTCATTATATATTATGGATATTCATGAATACAATAGGTAAATATATATAATCTTGTATAAATATATAGATTATATAATTACACATATTATATACAATGATTATATTTATTATGTAAAATTATACCTACATTTGTACATATCCTCATGTGCATTGTGTGTGTATATATGAATGTGTGTGTACATATGCATATGTGCATACATATATATGTGTCTCCTTTACATTTTATAAAGAATATTAGCACTTCAGAGTCAGAATGGCCTCCTGAGAAAGCATTCTAGATTCCTCACCAGCCAACATGGGTCTGAGTCTCACCTCTGGCTGCCTACTACCTCTGACATTCCCTCTTTCCAGGAGAGTTTCTTCATCAGTAAAGTAAGGAGGTTAGACCAGATGACCTCTTAGTTCCCCTCTCGCGCTAACTCTGAGATCCCATGATCCTCATTATATTTGAGTTCTGTAAAGTATGGTGATTTGATGCCCTCACTCAACCTGTATTCAGCTTCTAAACACCACCCTAGATACCACTGCTGGCCAAGACACTCATCCTTTCTCAGCCTCATTTTCCTTCTCTACAAAATGGGGACAATGATATGTGTTACATACAATGATGTGTGTTACAGACAGGCTATGTGATGTAGTGGATAAAGATCTGGTCTTGAAGTCACGAAAATCTGGATTTAAGTCATACTCCTGGAATATCCTAGCTAAGTGACCCTTAGGCAAAACATGAAACCCCTCTTTGTGCCTTGTGGAGCTCTCTGACACCATAAGGGCAGAACAGAAGCTGATCCATCTTGACAGAAGGAGCTCCTTTCACCAGTGAAATCACAAGTCTGATTTTGAAAGAAAAACACTCGTAGGATCTGCCTCTTAGGGCTGGTGTGAGACTCAAATGAAATAATTTTCTTTGGAGACTCTCGAGTATTTTATTATTTGAGCCATCAACAAATATTTATTGAGCATGTATTAGGGCCAGGCATGAGGCTGAGTACTTGGGGATACAAAGAAAAGACAATAGCACAGAAACAGTCCTTGCCTTCAAAGAGTTTGCTTCCTAATGGGGGAGGCAAAAAGACAATAAATAGATACAAGACACATGTAGAGAACATAGAAGGTAACCTTAGAAGGGTCATGTGACTGAAAAGGAAGATCCACCTCAGAAGGGGGCATTTGAGCTGAGTCTGAAAAGAGGTCAGGGATATCAAAAGATGGAGGTGAGAAGGGAAGGTCTGTCAGGAATGGAGACTAGTCAGTGTATGGGCTGGAGATGGGAGATGGAGTTTGGGGTGTGATGAATGGCAAATAGGCCAGAGCTGCTGGACCATGGGGTGTGTAGAGGGCATTAAAAAGTGAGAAGATGGAAAGGCAGGAAAGGGAGAAGGTTGGGAAGAACCAAACATATGACTTGATGTTTGATCCTGGTGGTAATAGAGAGTCAGTGGAGTTTATTGAGGAAGAGAATGGTGTGCTTAGTTTATACTTTTAGAAAATCACTTTTGGAAGTTGTGTGGAAGATAGACTAGAGTAGGGAGAGAGTGGAGAAAGTCCTAGAAAGCTAGGACAATGGCTCCCTCTGTTCACCATGTTTTCCCATCCCTGGCTTCTCTTGTGTAATCGAGGTACCATAGGAGATATCCATGGTGCTATCATGGTACCTGCTATAGTTGTATGGCTAAGGAATTTGGAATCAGGAAAATTGAGTTCTAATCCTGATTCTGTTTGCCAGTCTTGTGACTTTGGCTTAGTAACTTCCTCTCCCTGGGTCTCAGTTCATCAGTAAAATTGGGGAGCTTGACCAAATGATCTCAATTTCTAATGCTTTGGTACTAATGTTCTGTGACTCTATGAAGGAAGCAGATTGGACTAAAAATAAGCAAGAGAGACAAACCAATACATCCAAAAGACTACTCAGAATCTTGCCAGATGTCTCAGTTCCAGAGATTTCCTACCAGCTGTTAGCCAACCAATTGGTGATTGCCCTGTGTGGGAAGAGCATACACTATAATTACATACACACACACACACACACACACACACACACACACACACTCTTGCTGAATTTTACTTCCTTATGTCTACCTTGCAGTAACCTCTATACTAACCCAGATTTTCTAAAAGGTCTGGATCTATAATTAAATAATAATACAATTTGCCCCAATGGTTCCATTCAACATCAACACTGGTCCACTTGAGGTCCTTAAAATTGTTCTCATTTTCAAATTTTTTTGTTATTATTACTCATTTGTATGCTTCAATGTATAAATATACAACATAAAAAGAGGACTGGACTTGGATATCAGAAGATGAGGACTTCAGGATCGTAGATTTAGAGTTGGAAGGGGCTTTAGAGGTTATCTCTATCATCCTCCTCATTTTATAGTGAGGCAATGGAGAAGACTGGGGCAGCCAGGTGAAGCAATGTATAGCATGTTAGCTCAGTATCAGGAGAACTATCTTCCTGACCTTAAACCTGGCCTCAGACACTTACTATCTGTGTTATGCTGGGCAAATCATTTAACCTTGCTTGCCTCAGTTTCCTCATCTGTGAAAAGAGTTAGGGAAGGAAATGGCAAATCACTCCATTATCTTTGCCAAGAAACCATCCAAAAAGGGGTCACAAGAGTTGGACATGACCGAAAATGACCAAACAAAAAAATTTCTTTCCAATCTTCAGTTATTGATAGCTCCATGCCACTGCTAGATCCTATATTTCCTGAAACTAGCACAGTGACAAACAGCCAGAAGAATCAGAAGGTGAAGATGATGGTAGGAAAAACTCAAAGTCTGTTCTCCTGTGTGTGTGGTAAGACATGATTTTAAGAGGAGCATTAAAATGCATCATCTTAATCTACAGAAACTATCTTGGTAGATTTAACATATTCATATAATTAGCTAAAACTTCCTTAAAATAGTTTAGTCATATTTTAGTTTTGTATAAATACTAACTAAATGTAGTAGATTTTTCCCATCAAAAATGTGTATTTAATATGTTAATAAGGAAAAACCAAGAAATAAAAGGAGATACTTTTGAAATTTTTGAATCATTTTTTATAAAATTCTCTTGGAAACCAAAGGACATGAGAAGAAAGTGGCTTTTAAAAAACCCAGCTCACAACTATTGGTGATTGATCGATCATACTATGTTGTCTATATGGCTTATGTACTGCCCTGACTCACTCACCACCCACTTATAATTGTCATTCTAGACCACTATTTCAGAAAATTCATAGTCACCTTACCTCACTACAGTCTTTACTCTCTGGCCATCCCCTCTTTGGCTCATCCCTTTACTCCATCCTCACTCCATTATACATCACTTTACCCTCAGTTTTGGAAATAAGAACTGTGATCAAATCTTTTTGGCCATTGCTTCTGGATGGAGTGTGTCAATCACTTCTCTATGACCTCATGAACAACCCTGGAACTGTCTGTACCAAAACATGCTTCCTAGGCCAATCACGACTACTCATTTTTATGTTACTTTAGGATGTAATTTCTTGAAAATAGGGACTATCTTTGCTTTTGTATTTTTGTGTAACTATTGGCAAGCTTTCTGTCACTAAGAATTAATTCCACATTTTGAAATGGTTGAAGAAAAAAATCTTTTTTAGTAAACCATATTCCCTGTTTTCAAAGAAAACCATGTGAGAGATTTATTGGGTGATGGTAGGATTAAAGGAGCCAATTTTAATATATGCAAAATCAGATTTTTAAACATTTTCAGAGATCAGCTTTGAAGAATGAGTTAAGGCACATCTTCAAAAGACTCTCCAGCTTGAACAGTCTTTATACTCTATGCCTTTGTTTCTCTGAGGTATGACTAGAAGCTAGTCAGAAAATAACAGAATCATAGAATTTCGTATTTGAAGGGGATCTCAAAGTCCATCTAGTCCAACTCATAATTGAAAATTATCCTCCTAACCCTTGAGCTAGGTGACATAGTATGTAACACGGTATGACCAGAATTAGGAAACCCTGAGTTCAAATTCTGTCTCAGATGCTTACTAGCTGTATGACCCCTGGGCAAATAACTCAACCTCTGTCTCAGTTTCCTCATCTATAAAATGGAGCTAATAATAGCACCTACTTCCCAAGATTGTTGTGAAGTTTAAATGAGATAATGTTTGCAAATTGTAAAGTAATATATAAATACCAGTGATTTTGATTATTCTCAACAAGTGGTTATTTAGCTTTTGTTTAAAGATCTCAAGTGATTGGGAATCTATTTTCTCATGAGGTAAGGCATTCAATTTTAGAATCTAACCATTAGGGGGATTTTCCTCACATAAAAATTAAATTTGCTTCTTTTAAATTTCTACCCATTACTCTTGGTTCTGGTCTCTGGAAGCAAACATTGCTGTTCAGTCATTTCAGTTGTGTCTGACTCTTGGTGATCCCATTTGGGGTTTTCTTGGCAAAGATACAACAGTGCCATTTTCTTCTCTAGTTCATTTCACAGAGGAAGAAACTGAGGCAAATAGGGTTAAGTGACTTGCCCAGGGTCACACAGTTAGTAAGTGTCTGAGGCCAGATTTGAACTCAAGTCTTCTTGATTCCAGGCCAGACATTTTATCCACTATACCACCTAGCTGTCCTATTACCTGAAAGCAAATAGAATAATCATCATCATCACCATCATCATCATCATCGTTGTCATCATCATCATCGTCATCATCATCATCACCATCGTCATCATCATCGTTGTCATCATCATCGTCATCGTCATCATCACCATCGTCATCATCGTTGTCATCATCATCGTCATCATCATCATCACCATCGTCATCATCGTTGTCATCATCATCGTCATCGTCATCATCACCATCGTCATCATCGTTGTCATCATCATCGTCATCGTCATCATCACCATCGTCATCATCGTTGTCATCATCATTATTGTCGTCATTGTCATCATCATCATCATCATCGTTATCATCATCATTGTCATCATCATCATTGTCATCATCGTCATCGTCATCATCACCATCGTCATCATCGTTGTCATCATCATTATTGTCGTCATTGTCATCATCTTCATCATCATCGTCATCGTCATCATCACCATCGTCATCATCGTTGTCATCATCATCGTCATCGTCATCATCATTGTCATCATCATCGTCATCGTCATCATCACCATCGTCATCATCGTTGTCATCATCATTATTGTCGTCATTGTCATCATCATCATTGTCATCATCATCATCGTCATCATCATCATCATCATCATCGTCATCGTCGTCATCACCATCGTCATCATCACCATCGTCATCATCATCATCATCATTGTCATCATCACCATCGTCATCATCATCATCATCATCCCATTTGTTTGACGCTTCAATGTTTACAAGCATAAAACGAAAAAGACTGGATATATGAAGATTGGAGAGGGTAGTTTTGGTAGCTGAGAATTCTAGTGGGGAAGAGAAGGCAGTGCTTATAGGGCTGCTGGTGTTAGCCTGAACATCTTCCTGTGAATGACTTTACTAAGAGACAGGCAGTATCCTGAGAGAACCTGACTGGGATGCATGTATAGGGAGTCTAGGAAGAGCTCGTGGGGGAAAAAAGGAGAAGCTGAAAGGGGATGAGGAGGGAAAGATCAGATTGAGGGAGATATTAGGAGAACCAAATGACCTTCACAATTTTGTTTAGGTCCAGCATGGATGGGGAAGCCTTCATTCGATGGATAAGTAAAGTTTGTTTTACTCTTTGTCATCATATTTCCAGAGTCTAGTGAAATGCCTAGAAAATAGCAGGCACATTGATAAAACATGATTGATTAAGAGAAAAAAACAGAACAAACAGCAACCACCCATTTCGGATAGCTTAAACATTGCATGAAGCCAGGAAAGTGTACTCCATCTTTTAAAAGTTCTTTCCAAATATCTGATACAATTCCATGCCATTACATAAATATATATATATATTCTTCTTGTGATTATCCCCTTAACTCTACCTACTAATAAATCATAATTTTATAGTGTTTTCATTTTTACCAAGACCTTTCTTCACAATAGCTTTCTGAGGTAGATAATGCAAATATTATTCTATTTGCAGATCGGTAAACTGAGGCTCAGAGAGACTGACTTGCCCAATATCAGTTCCTGTAGAAGGAAGGACTCCTGATTTCTCATATTCAAGATGACCTCTTCCTAGGGTCTATTTCTAACTCAAAACCATTCCCCTTTCACATTAACTGCATGGAGAATGTACTATACCCAGACAGAGACTCCCCTTCGATTTCAAATAATTTACTCTGTGCTCTGACCCTCTCCCAGTATCCACTAGATAGATAGCCAGACTGAGAGTGAGGCAAGAATTTGGAACTCAGTTTTGTTTGGGGTTTGTTTATAAGTTTGTCTATGGAGCCTTTCCCTCTGGTCCTTATTGGTCTCTTTCCAACAGTGACAAAAGGGAAAGAAAAATTGTGGGGGGAAAACACCATTTTGGCTGAAAGCATTTAAAAACCATTAAGATGAATGATTTAGCTATGAAGCTACCTCACCCAAGAGATGAACTCTCTCTTCAGTCACTGCAAACATCCAGATGTGTATTACAGCTATGTAGCTAGAATCTCTAACCACACTGGGCATTAAGATTCCAGGTACATCATCTTATGCAGGGGTGATGTAGGTGACAGTTTTCTAATGTTGGATTTCAGGGGTAAGAAGGCCTTCTTCTCTCCCTATCCCCACCCCACCTCTTCCTTATATTTCCCTGCTGGCTTAGCTAAATATCCTTGCGGATCCCTTCTTTTAGCTTGTGTCTCTTATCCCCATTAAAATGCAACCTCCATTACTTTGCTTGTGGTACACTCATGGTACAAGAGTTTTTTCTCTTTTTTAGGTGTAGGGGAAATATGGAAAGTAGAAAGAGAAATGCTTGATAATTGAAAAAATAGAATTTAGCTAAAATTTTAAAATGCACAAAGGAAACAAACGGTGTAGAAGGAGAAAAAAAGAACTCTTCATCCTCATCCTTGGGAAAGAAGAGCCTTAGCACAGAAATTCAGAGCTAAATGGAACTTAAAAGGGATGATGATGATGATGATGATGACAGCTGACATTTACATGGTTCTTACTATGTGTCAGACACTTTATGATTATAATCTCATTGGATCATCACATATGTTATACTCTGGTTAAGTACATTCTATTCTAACTTCTCTGATAAGGAAACCAAGGCCTAGAGAGATTAAATGATGTGTCTCATGTCAACACAGCTAGGAAGTGGCAGACCAAGGACTCAGACCCAGGTCTCTTGACTCCAAGCCCCATGCCTTTTATGTAAGGTCAGGTCCCACTCCTAAGGAATTTTTACTTTGATGATGAGAAAGATTGAGGACAGGCAGTTGGTTGGGCAGAAAATAAGGCTAGTACTGGCTGGATTTAGGGACAGGGGAGAATGAAAGAAGAGAGTGAAAATATTTTCTACCTACAGCAAGCTACCCACACCCCTTAGTAGCCAACATGGTCTTCACTTAAAGAGCATATATGACTATGTATGTCCCACTGTCTCCCCATCCCTTCCCTTCTCCTACTCAATAACTTCTGGGAGATCAAGTATAAAGTTGTCTGTTTGATGTTTGAAGTCTTTCACAATCTTGTCCCTTCCTACCTTTCTAATCTTATACTTTACTCTGTTTTACATACTCTCCAATCCAGTTACTCTGATTTTCTTGCTGTTTCTCCCATCTGACATTAGAATGCTCTCCCTCCTCACCTCTGCCTCTGCCTCCCTTCAAGACTCAGCAATAATCTGACTTTACACAAGAGGGCTTTCCAAGTGTCTTCCATTGCTAAGTATGTGTTCCCTGAGGTTTCTTCTCATTTACATTGCATGTATCTTGTTTATGCATAGTGGTTTGTGTGTTATCCTCTTTAGAATGAGAATTCCCTGAAGAGGAATTTTCCTTTCTTTTTCCCCAAATGTGACAGATGAGTAAGTACAGGAGCTAGGGATGCTAAGAGGTGAAGGTGAGGGGGGGACATATATTCCTGACTTGGGGCATAACCTACATAAAAGCATGGTAGTAGGAGAAGGAATGTTGAGTTTGAGGAGCAGTCAGTAGGACAGTTCAACTGGAATCCAGAGCGTATGATGTAAAGTGATTTGAAATGTGGTAAAGGATAGGCAGTAGCCAGGATTTAGAAGACTTTAAATGTCAGGTTGAGTTTGCATTTCATTCTAAGGGTGATAAGAAGTCACTGAAGACTTTTAAGAAGAGAAGCAATGTGGCCAGATCTAGGAGAATGCTAATTTGGCAGTCCTGCAGTTAATGGATGGAGGAAGGGAGAGACTAGTATGAGGAAGGCTGGTGTGAAGGCTGTGGCAACAGCAGTGTAGGCATGAGGGCCTGAGCTAGGATAGCATCCTTGTGAATGAAGAGAAAGGGCTACATGGGAAAGGTGTCATAGAACTCAATTTGGAAATGATTCTCTAAGGGGGGAGGATGGGGTAGAGTAGGATGGGATGAGGCTGAGGGTATGGGAAGAATGTCTCCCTTATCCTGGCAGGGACCATGCTTCTACCAAGGAGAAAAAGGCAGTCATTTGCTATATAGCTATGCAGACATGTAAATATTTAACTGGTTGTCATGGCCTTTGGCTCCTACATTCAGGATGTGCTACAGATGAACTCCTCCTCTTCACTCAATTTTTCTGCATCCTTATGTGTTTAGGAAATGAGTTTATGGAAACTTTATGGATGTTAAGAAGATTCTAATTGAGAAAGCCCTGAATTTGGAATCAGAGCCCAGGTTTGAATCTGGCTTCTGTAAATTACTTTATATGGCCTCGGCTAAGTCATTTAACCTCTGGGTGCTTGTTTCTTCATCTTTATTCATTTTTAAAATAATGTTTTATTTTCTACCCAATTACATCTTAAAATAATTTTAAAATTTTTCTTAAAGTTTTGAGTTCCAAATTCTAGTTTTCCCATCTTTAAAAATGAGGGTGTTAAATTATCTCAAAGATCCCTTTCAACTTTAAATCCAAAATTCTATATAAAGATGGGGTTAGGGTTTCTTCAGCTTAGACAATTACCCCAACCCATTTAAAGTAGGTAATAAGTTGCTACACCTGAGGGAGGATACATCTGGACTGAATAAACTAAAAGTGTCAGTTACTTGTCAAAGAAACCTGGACATTTCTGTCCTAAGATTACAGTATTTTTATTTTGTGAATTCCTGTGGGATTGGTTGTTTAAGTTGGCTTTTTGTTCTTTGAACACTCCAAGATTTTCCTGTAAATATGTAGTGTCTCACTATTGGGGAGCTAGGTGGTGCAGTGGATAGAGTATAGCAGCTGGAGTTAGGAAAACTCATTTCCCTGAGCTCAAATCTGGTCTCAGACATGTATCAGCTGTGTGACCCTGGGTGAATCATTTAATTCTGTTTGCCTCCTTTTCCTCATGTATAAAATGAGCTAGTGAGGGAAATGGCAAACTGGCACTCCAGTATCTTTGCCAAGAAAATTTCAAATGGAGTCATAAAGAGTTAGATACAACTTAAATGACTGAACAGCAATAGCAAATGCCTTGCTATAATTACAAGTAGATTATGTGACGCTCTGGGTGTCTACCCATTTCATTTATCTTCAATTTACTCTCCCTCCTAACTTAAGTCTATGGGACATTCCTCCAAGGGATTTGTCATTGGCAAAGCTATATCCTAAATTGGTCAGTTTACATCAGGCTGTCATTTTTAAAGCTGTCTTTAATATCTATTAGAAAAGCAGGACTGACTAGAATCATAAACTTCTCAAGTTATTAGGACTGTATCCAAATCCTCTCATTTTGGCATGAAGAAACTGAGACCTATGGATTTGAAATGATTTGACTGAGGTCACAAATCTATTGATAGGCTCCCAGATAGAGGGCTGAAAGGGAGCTCAGAGTTAATATAATCTAACCCCTCATTTTTCAAATGAGGAAACTAAAACTCAGAGAATTGACTTGCCCAACGTCACATGGGTAGTGTCTGAGATGAGATTTGAACCTATGATCTTTAAATTCAGAATAAGTGCTCTTTCTTCAGTACCACACTACCTACTTGCAGAAGAAATGGAACTAATTAATGTCCAGATCTGCCAATTCATATGCCAAGGCTCTTTCCACCACACCATGCTGACCAGCCTCGGGGATGGCATTCAGTTTTCGTGCCATCCTTCATGTTATTTTCCTTGCAAACGTAAGGCTGAGAGGGCCTTCAGGGAAATAGCTGAACTCATGTCCCATAATTTCAAGACTTGGCTTGGTAATTCTAAAGCAGAAGTGGCCAATTCAAGTAATCCCTAAAACTGGAGACCAACAGCTGGGAGTTAGTGACTTTAGAATCTGGTACCAGCAAACTCTGCTTTTGACTGATAAACCATGGTAAACATCAGTGTTTCAAGCCAGGCATGCCTAATGGAATCACCATTCCAGCACTGGCTCTCTAAGGAACATCATTTGCATACCAATAGCTGCTAGGACTCTGTCCTCCTCACAGTTAAAATAAACTCAAAAGTTAATTTGGTTGGGCAAGGCAGCCAAACAGTGTAAAATGTTCCCCATCTCCAATCCCCTGCTTCTTCCTCCCTAAGCATATGAAGAAATGCACAGCTTCCAAGATGCCTTAATCAACAGTCTCCAATCTTTGGGCAGTTTCTTTTCAAGTTTTCATCTGAGCTCAATGTAAAAAAAAAAACCTCCAAAAATACCCATGTGAGGAGGGGCTGTTATCACTCTAAGCCACAGAGACTTCTTTGAAAAGAAGCATGTTTTTTTTAACACTAGTAAAGTGTGGGGGAGATATATAAGGGAGGACAGGAGACCCAAGATCTTGCCACACCCAGCTAGGCTCAGCTCTTCCCCATTACAGTGCTAAGGATGAAGAGACATAAGGGACATTTCTCCTCTCAGGTTTTCACTCCAGTCTCATTTTCAAAGCAGCTTCTTCATTTTCTCTCTCTGTCTCCTATGGTTTGGGAGGGGGTGGTAGTAGGGAGAATGAATTTGAGAGTGAAGCCAAAACCAGGCAGCTTGAATCAGATGGTTGCTGCTTCCATCTGACTAACCGGGATAGAACTAGGAGGGGGTGGGGATTTAAGTGAATTTTTCAGAGCAAGGAGAATCATAGAATCAGAAAGACTCCCCCCTCCTGCCTCCAACACACAAACATATTTCAAGGTACAGGTCCAGATACTGAGGTCTGGAAGGTCCATAAAGCTGACAAGTTTTGAGGCAACTAGATGGCACCGTAGGTAGAACACTGTGTCTGGTGTTAGTAAGAACTTGAATTCAAATCTGCCCTTGGACACTTACTAGCTATGTGTCCTTGGACAAATCATTTACCTCTATCTGCCTCAGTTTCCTCAACTATAAAATGGAGGTTATAACAGCTCCCACTCTGAAGGGATTGTAAAGTGTAGCACAATGCCTACCACAGAGTAGTTACTATATATTCATTTTGTTCAAGGTTTGACACAGCTAGAATATGATAAAGAGGAGGCAACAGTAGAATGAACACTGACTGTGGAGTCAGAAGACATTGGGGTCACATCCCCGTATCTGATATTTACTGCTCATATGACCTTGTTCAAATGATTTAACTACCTTGGGTCTCTGTAAAATTATGGGGTTGTATTCCTATATCCTTACTGAGCTCTGGTTTGATGATCCTATGACAAGCCAAAATAAGAACCTAGATCTCTTTTATCTCTTGCGGGTCTCCTCCTGTGTTCTTTATTATACTGCGTAAGCTTTGAGATGCCAGCCAGCCTTCTGAGAGAGTCTTCATTCAAGAGATGGCATCTGGAGGAGAGCCTCAGCCATAGGCAAATGATTTTTAAAAGGGAGTGGTGGGTCCTGGTGAATGTCCATCATTATGGGAAGGCAGCAGGTAATAACGTAAGTTAGGTCAGTTCAACTCAGAGCAAAGCTGTCTGGAAGTGGGAAAGACGTGGGCAGGGAAAATGAGTGAGAGGTGCCAAGAAGTGAGGGTCTGCCATGGCTGATGCCCTAGGCTCTGAGTAGACATCCATCTGTCAAGGATGGTTTGAAGAAATCATGAGGTCAGCTTTGTCACCAGGCACTGGGTGTCTGATAGGGATGACTCAGGGAAAGGCAGGGAAACCCAAAGATGTTAATTAATTTCTCCACCCTCCTATCATCATGAGGCATCACAAAATATAAATCCACACTACATGAGGACCCCAGCAGTCAGGTTTCACTGTGTCCAACTCATCATAAAGCTCTCTGATAAAGCTCATGGTAAAGTTGTAGCCCCTGCCATGTTGCAGTGAATCCTATCATTCTTATCCCAAAGTGAGACACGTTGTAGATTTTTACTCAGTCCTCAAAAATGACATAGTCATGAAACAAATGGGTCGGGGGAGTGGGGGAGGGAAGAAAGGGGATGCTATGATGAAGGAACATCTCTAAAAGTGCTATGATTCTTTGCAGTGGGGACAGCAAAACCAGTCACAAATGACTGAGATGAAAGAATGAAGAACATAAAACAGGGAAAGCAGAGTGCCGGTCCTGCCCAATTCTCTGTTGCCATTCATGTCCTCTAAATCACAGTAACTCCTTAAAGACATCTGTCTATAAATGGGCAAATTCAGTGAGGAGGCTTCCTATCCTGGTTAGATAAACTTTGCAACATGGTGACTGTCGTCCACCACCCCACCTCCAGCATGCCTGATGACAACTTTGGCAGATACCTGCCCTGTCCCTCCCAGGAATGATGGGAAACATTGTCATTTCCCTAGCACAATTAGAGGAGATCACATCTTACCATTCCATTCCAGCCCTGTTGATCTCCTCCCACCAGCATTCTGTCGGCTCCCCAAGACTCTGGGGGGTGGGCAGGCAGGCATAGTTCCACTGCCTATCGGAACCCTCCTTCTTATTGAAGATACTTCTCACAGCCACCACCACTTGCCCCTGGGGACATTGAAAACTGAAGCCTTGTCGGTTCAGATTCACCCAGCCTTCATCACCATAGTCATGATATTGATAACGGTAGTCACCATACTGGCCCTTGGCTACCATCACCAGTGGTAGGAGCAGGCAGAGAAGCGTGAGGTCCATGTTGCCTTTGCTCCTGGCATGGAATTTCACCCTTGGTTTGTCTGGCTGGCCCCTTTATACTGCCTCAGACATGTGGTTTCCAGATGTTGATGAGCCTGATCCAACTGCAATGTGTCACAGTTTTAACAAAATTTCCCTGCCTCAGACTTGTTGGCCACAAATGCATTGAGCTACTTTTAAGGTGGACTTCTACAAGCAGTAGAAGCTAGAGGAGCACATGGAGGAACAACGTTGTGGAGAGGTCAAAGAAACCCACTTCTCCCTCCTGCATGTTCATTGCAGAATCCGCCTGTGGTCATCACCCACCTCCCATTTCCTCCAAGTCAGAACCTCAAGCTTGTCTTCTGATCACCAGGTGGGGGAATGACCTAATAGATCTCCATCACATACTAATGTTCAGACATAGGCTTCCAAAGCAGATGATACTACTCCTGCGGGGAAGGGTGCTGAAATGATCAGAAAGGACTGGTGGTATTTTTTCTGAAATGATGAAATTTTTTAAAAAAACTGTTAAAGGGTTAAAGAAAGTAGATTTCTGGGGGAAACCAATTTTTTTTTTTGAAAAGGGGATGGTAAGCCAAATAAATTTAGGAAACATCAGTTGAGAAAACATCAATTCAATTCCACAGAGTATTATTAAATGTAGAATGTTCTGCGAGGTGGTGTGGATACATGGACAAAACCAGAGTGGTCCCTGCTCTCAAGAAACTTACATGGTACTGGGTCAACATCAAATGGAACATATGCTTTGACACAAATATCCCATTGTCAGGTATCTACAGGGTCAGGGAAAGACAGGTCCCATCTACACCACAGTATTCATAGCAAAGTAAGGTCATGGATTTAGAGCTAAAAGGCATCAATAAATCCAATTCCCTCATTCCACAATAAGGAAACTGAGGCAGATGAAGGTTGAATAAATTGCCTGGGGGTATGCAGCTAGTAAGTGTCTCAAGGAGGATTCGAATTCAGGCCTTCCAGACTCCAAATACAGAATTCAATTCATGACATTGCTACCACCTCAGATGATCATCAATCACGGGAGACAAATTGTGGCACACGAATGTAGTGTGCCACAAGAGGAAAAAGGGACTATAAAGAATACAGGATTCCTTCTTCTTCATCTTCTTCTTCTTCTTTTTCTTTCTTTCTTTCTTTCTTTCTTTCTTTCTTTCTTTCTTTCTTTCTTTCTTTCTTTCTTTCTTTCTCCTCCTCCTCTTCCTCCTCAGCTGGGCCTTGAAAAAAATTATAGAGTCTTTGAGGTGGATATAAAGAGAGGGTATATTCCAGATATGGGTAACCTCACCTGTGCAAAGGCATATAGAATGGGAAGTCTTGGTTGACTGCAATAGAAAGTGTGAAAAAGTGATTATATAATAAGCAAAAAAACTGGGAAGGTAAAAGGGAGTCATATTTTGTAAGGCTTTAGATGCTAGATTAAGAATTTTGTCCTTTTTTCCAAGAGGTAATGTGGAGTGGCTGAAGGTTTTTGAGTATGGAAATGTTATGGTCATATAATACATACATATATAGATAGATATAAATATCCAGCTCTTAGTACAGCACCTGGCACCTAGTAAGAACTTAATCACTGCCCATTGACTGACTGGTTTGAGGACAAGACTGAGAAGAGTCAGGGAGACCAATGAGGAGGCTAATGGAAAAAGTCTGGGTGAAAAATGATGAGCAGCTAAATTAGGAGAGATATTGAATGAGAAGAAAAAAGTGAATGGATGCAAGAGAAACTATGGAAGTAGAATCAACTAACTTGTCAGGATATGAGGGAGAAAGGAGAGGGAAGAATCAGTAATCAGGTTATGAACTTGGGTGCTTAGAGGGATGATGGTTTCCTCAACTGAAACAGGAAAGTTTTGAGGGGGCATGGGTTTTGAAGGAAATAAAATGAATTACATTTTGGACATAATTGATTTTGAGATTCCTATGGCAAATGCATTTGAAGATGTCCAGCAGGTAGTTGGTAACATGCGAGTACAGTTCAGGGCAGAATTGGGCATTGGACATATAGATGAGAGTTAGCCGCATAGAAATGGTAACAAAACCCATGGGGACTGAAGAATTCACAAAAGAAGAGACTATAGGGGAAAAGAGAAGAAGGCTTAGGAATGCCTTGGGACCCACCAGCACTTATGAAGCTAGAACAGGATGATGAACCAGGAAAAAGACTGAGAAGTCATAGCCAATCAATCAATCATGGGGCAAACATTTACTATGTGCCAACTATGTGCTAGGCACTATGCTACAAATGATCATGGGAAAACAGCGTTATAGAAACCAAAGGAGAAAGGAAGGTCCAGGAGAAATTCCTCACTGCTGTCAAAAGCTGCAGAGGTAGAGTTCAGTGATACCACTGAATATAATAATTAAAATATTCTTAGTAAACTCAATGAGCAGTTACAACTAAGTGCTAGGAATAGAATCCAGATTGCCAAGGTAGTGAAAGCAGGTGAGAGGTAAGGAAATGGAAGAAATGAGTATTAGATTGTAGTATTGTAGGGGTTGGTAAAGGAAAGGGAAATAGCTTTTTTTTTTTACATTGTTTTGTTTTTAAGGTTAGGAAAAATGTAGATATGTTTGTAAGCAGAACAGAAGGATCCAATAGGTAAGAAAAGATTGAAGATGAGAGGGAGAAGGGCATTTTTGAGGCAGCAATCTCCTCACCTTTGTGGAAGGAAGGGCAGAACTAATTGAATTTCTTCTAAGACTGATGTCTTCCTTGAATTCATAGATAATAGGATCTCAAGAACTGGATGAAATCTTAGAGACCATCTAATCAATGAATCTTTAACTTGATGGTCTATCTACCCCAAAGTGTCCATGGATTCATTTTCTTTACTTGGATGGAAAAAAAATTGTATCTTCATTTTCACTGACTTTTGGTTTCCGTTATAATCCTGTGTTTTACTTTCTGCATTTAAAAACTGTATTCTGAGGAAAAGTCTATGAGTTTTATCAGATTGCCAAAGGAGTCTATAACATCAAAATGTTATGGATCTTTGAATCTAATCCAACCCTTTTTATAGATGAGGAAACTAAAGTTGAGAGAGAGGGAAATCTTTTGCTCTAGCGCACATAGGAAATTAGTAGGAGAGCGCAAATTGAAACCTGGATTTCTAGTCTCTAATATACTCCTTTTACTACCATACCTTGAGGCCTCCTCTTATCAGATTTCTTATAGTCTTTGATGTTAAAGTCTTTGTGTTACTTTACATGATTAGATGTTAGTTTTGATAAACTTCACTGTTGAATCTTGAAGATAGCTATGTCATGAATTATTTATTGAATACCTAAATGCCCCAACCATATCTCTCCATTCCTCTGTAAACATCTATGTAATAATAGCTTCTATCCATCTATCTACGTATCTATCATCTATTTCCAATTGCCTTAGATCATTGAACTTCATAGCCTTTGTGCATAGGTGAACCTTAGGGGCAAGCCTGGCTCAAGTTTAACATTGGGATGAAATGAGGGACTCATAGATCCTTGAACCATTTACTTAGCCCAAACCTAGCAAGGATATTCAAGAAGGATAGAGAAGCCTTTAGCTTCAGTAGATGCAACGGTTTTCATCTCCATATGGAAATGCAATGTTCAAAAATTTAAGTTGGGGTAACTCATGAAGTCTCAGGACATCCACAAAGTCTGAAGGGCACAGACCCTATATGACTTTCCATGCTATTAGGTAGCCCTGTCAGTGTAACTAGGAACCACCAGAAAACTTCACCATCAAAAATGGTACAATTTGAGCCTTGCCTGATCCTTTGGGTTCATCAAGTCCAGCTTTGTTTTCTTTTAGGGAAAATTCATCTTAACTTATGTGGGGAGACCCTGGTCAATATTGGTCCTGTAACAGCAGGGCAGCGTTATTATCTCTATGTTACAGTTCAAGAAACTGATACCAAGAAATGTCAGGTGACAGTGATTAAGTGGTAGAAGTAAAACTCAAATCTAGACCTTCCAACTGGAAGTACCACCTTCTTTACGTTGCTCCCAACTATGTCTAGATGTCCACACCTCACCAAGACTTTATATCACTCTATGATGTTAATAATGAGTCACATTTACATAACATTTTCTGTTTTACAAAACATTCCTCACAATAGCCTTGTGTGACAGACTTTGCCTTTCCTTGCCACAGGGTGCCCAGGTAATATCAGTCTCATTGGATCTTGACTGAGCACCATCTCCATCCGTTACCATCCCTGCATGAGGGAGGGTGGGCCTCCAACTGCGACCTCGCTCTGGCATTTGGCTAGGAGGCCCTCTCATTGCTATTCTGTGGAAGCACAGACAGATCTACACAGTTATCACTCAGAGTGCCTTAGAGAATAGTGCAGGCTCAACCCTCTGGGGCTATCTAGCATTTATACCTTTCATGTCCAGGACTCTAAGTAGGTCCAGGCCCTAAAACACCCATCTTGACCAATAGCTGAGTATAGATTCTACATAGGGGTATCTCTTGGATACATAGCATTCTCTATCATTTTGGCATGAAACAAAGAAACTGGAGTCAAGTGTAAGTTCTGTCAGGGCCCCAGGAGACAAGATTACCAAGAATTTACTAAACCAGATGCTGGAGCCCATCTCTCATCTGATTTCACTTTCTCCCTGCTCTCTGGAGTTTGGAGAGAACAGACTGACAACAGTCTCTGTTATCTCAAGAGACTGCGGAGTGGTGGGGGGGAAGGGGAAGGACCCAATTGTTACTCTACCCCCATCCCCACCCTGTGACTAGCAAACTCCCACCTTCTCATCTGTGAATCAGAGTTAGCATTTGCTGAGCTGAAAATCCCCTTCCCCTGCTAAAACTCCCACAGATCTTTTTAACTCACTTCTTTCTTTACTAAAATGGTTCAGAGGAAATAGCATTGTATCTAGAGTCTGGAAATTTAGATTTGGGGATCAGCTTCAGTGACCTTTGGAAAAATTACCTCACATGTTTAAGTCTGTTTCTTTATATTTAATATGAAGGGGATGGACTCAGTAATCTCGAGGATCAATTTCAGATCCATTATTCAGGTCCTCTGTGAGCTGATCAGTATTTGGCTACAGTTCCACATGACCAAAAATAGGATCTGAAGAAGCTCCACTCCTCACCAAACCCAACCCAGTTTTACTTACAATACCATACTGTGTCAGAATCAGCATACACTACTCTTCCTACATTATTTCACCAGTAAATCTGGGCATTGTGAAGTTGGCAGCCCACCGAGGCAGATAGGTCATGTAGTAGATAGAGCATTGTCCTAAAGTCAGGAGGATGAGAGCTTAACTCTAGCCTCTGACACGTACTAGCTGTGTGACCTTGGGCAATTCATTTAACTTCTGCTTACCTTAGTTTCCTAAACTGTACAATGGGGAACTATAATAGCACCTAACTCCCTGAGCTGTGGTGAGGATACAGTGGGGTAGTATCCCTAAAGCACTTAGTGCCCGACACATAGTGGGTACTATGTAAATGCTACCCATTCCTCCATGCCACCCTTGGCATAAAGCAGTCCTTTTCTGGGGTGTCTTAAGGAGTACATACATCTTTTGGAGTTTTCAATGCAGGGTAGTCTAAGGCTAGTCCTTCCAACTCAGAGCCCCTCCACCAGGGCTAAGCAATGTTTGTGTGGGCAATGTTAGTTTAGGAAGAGAGGAAGGAAGGAGGAAAAAACGTAGAAGAGAAAGAAAAGCTGAAAAGAGAGAAACAGGAGCCGAGAAAGAGGAGATACTCGATGGGGCAGGAGCAGCATGACTCAGTATGTGTGGATGTAGGGAATTTGGGGAATGGTTGGGAATCACTAAGTAGTCCAATTTGGCATATATACCACCACTGCTGCCGCCATCACCACCACTGCCATCACCACTACTACCACTACCACCACCACCACTACTACTACCACTACTATCACTGCTACTGCTCCTGCTACTATTACTACTGCTTACTACTGCTGCTACTACTACTACTGCTGCTACTACTACCACGACTACCACATACTAGTACTATTACTGGTACTACTACTACTGCTGCTGTTGCTCTGCCTGATCCCCTAGGTGCCCTTCAAATCAACCAGGCAGAGCAGTTTACTCTACTTGCTTTAATAAGTCCATTGATATACTGACTAAGTACTTTGTGCCAGGCACAGTGCTAGAATGTGGGGATAAAAAGATCAGAACGAAACAATCCCTTCTTGGAGGAGAATTTATGTTTCTGTGCAATGGGGAGGGGAGGGGCAGAAAAGAGGGAGAGAAATTGGAACTCAAGATGTAAAAAACAAATAGTTAAAAATGATTGAATGAATAAATATTTTTAAAAGGAATTTCTGTTCCACAGGGTGAATACCACATGTAACCAGAACACTAGATTTTTGAGCAAGAAAACTTTGGCTTTAATCTCACTTCTGTTAGCCATGTCAAGTCGGGCACAATTCTTAATCTCTCTGGCCCTTTGTCTTCTCATCTGAAAAATACTGGGGATGGACTACATCTTAATCCATTAGAATATAATGTCCTTGAGGGCAAGAACTGTCCTGCTGTGGTACAATGCACAGAATACTGAACTCAGAATCAGAAAGACTTGAATTCAAATCTTGACCTACTACTGACCTGACCACTAGCTTTGTAACTTGGGGAAGTCATTTATCCTCTGCTGGCCTCAGTTTTAGTATCTGTTAAATGGGGGTGGGGTGGGTTAATAATAATACATATTTCACAGAATTGTTGTAGAAATTGAATGAGTTAATTGCTACAGGTCTCCCAGCACTATTAAAAAAGTACATTGAAAGGAATACATTATTGATGTTGTGTTAACCAGTATAATCTTCACCTATGAAGGAGAACAAGGTGAAGAGAATACATTCTCAGTCCTGGTTTCTTTTTAATGGTCATCCTAAATTCTCTACTTGGGGAAGATGGCTCAATACTGCTGCTACTACCACTGCTACTGTTGTTACCTCATGTTTGCATCATGTATTAAGGTTTGCAAAGTACTTTTCTCCCAACAACCTAGTAAATCAGGTAGGACTAATGTTATTCTCATTTTGCAGATGAAGAAACTGAGTCCATAAGTGGTCAACCCATGGCCACACACAGTAAGTGTCTGAAATAAGATTTGAACCTAGATTTCTAGGCTTCAAGTAAGTTCTCAATCTGCTATAGCCATAAGCTTGGAATTGTAAGATCAATCAGGACATGGTAGCAAGGATTGAGGAAGGGGCAGTTTTTAAACCTCTAGAAGGAGTGCCTTTAGACCCAGGACTATGATTTCATTGGAATAGAGGATTCCTGGGCATGGAAACTTCTTTTACAAATGTGCATTGACATATTCTCAGAAACTTAGACTATTACAGAATTGACTATTACAGAATTGACTAAAGCACTGAAAAGTTAAATAATTTATTCAGGGTAGGACAATTAATATTCCTCAGAGGTGGGCCTTGGACCCATGTCTTCTTGACTTCAATGCCAGTTTTCTATTCACCACGCCATATCACCAAAGAATAAAACACACACTGAGTAATTTTGATATTCCCTACTCATATTTTCCATGAATATGGCACTGAGGGCTTAGTTATGAACATGGGATGATATCCACCTACCACTCCCCATAGGAGATTTATCCAGTTGGAAACAGTGAACTCAATTAACCTGACTTGGTAGTTCAAAAATGCCAGAGACACTTAAAAGAGCTTTGGAGAGAGTCTAAGAAGGAAGAGGGTTACACAACCCTTGGCCAAGGTCAAAGTGTGACAGCATCCAGGGGTACCCTAAGGAGAGTGTACATAAAGACAAAAGACAAAAACAAACTAACAAACAAACAAAAAAACAAGAAGGAAAGAGGGAGGCCCTGAACACTTAAATCAACAATGACTGTTAAATGTCCTCTTGGAGAGGAGGAACTGAATTGTTTTAGACAAAGACAGTAAAAGACAAGGATTCCTGGCAACATGCTACAATAGAAAGAGTAGTAGAATTAGAGTCAAAAACTGCTTATGTTTGAATCCTAGTTCTTTGACTTCCTACCTATGTGGCATTGGTCAAGTTACATCATCTTTCTGGGCCAACTAGATCATTTCTTTCTAGGGTCCCTTCCAGTGCTAATGGGATACTTATCTTGGAAACACTAATAGTCTACAGATTATAGGAGGCTAATTTGTACTTGGGGATCCATTAGGGTGAATGAAGCCCAGAAGTGCAAACTACTAAAAAAAAACCCCAACTCTCTATTACATTGTAAAGGACATGATGTGCTTATAAATGAGAGCAGTGCAACCACAGAATACAGCCTGGAGCCTGAGAGTATTAAGAGAGTTGCCCTCCCTCAGTAATTTTTTTTTCTTTTGTCTTAAGCACTCAACAACACTGCAGCATTAGGCCAGTTTTCCCCATCTGTCTGCAAGGTCTGACTCAGACCTTTCTGAGCTCCTGTGGCTCCAATCAAAGGGGCTCTAAGGAGGCAATCACTATGTTTCCAAGGGATGTGTGATTGTTGGTACATGGAGGCTTCAGAGGAGAGTTTAGTAGATTAACTGAAGGGCCATCTATCTATTCCTGGAATGCTTTGAATGAGTCAGCTCGGACATATGTTTACCCTCAGTTTTGACAGAGATGCTAGGTGCTTTCAGCAAGAGAAGCCAAACCTTCGAAACAATGGATTGAGCTACTTGCCCCTAACAGATGGTCTAAAGCTTCTAAGTGTCCAAGTCCAGAGCATCTACAATCTTTTTCTTTACCGCTGTCTAGGACAGGCTTTAAAGCAGGGACTGTCTTTCGATCCCTAACACTTAACTCAGTGCCTGGCCCAGGAGAAGTGCTTAATAACTGCTAGGTGGGTCAATTTGATTTTATTTCTCTGAACTTTAGTTTGTAATGTAATGTAAATATGCAGGGGCTAGATTTGATGACTTCTAAGGTCTCTTCTAACACTAAATCCACAAACCTGCCAACAACAGCAAGGAGCTACCACAGACAGGCACACACACAGTCATCCAGCCAGCCACACTGTGATCCACCCACACACTTGCATATAAATTATCACATGAAAATCAATAACACACACGGTATAAACCCATATTGTAGTCTCTTTCCCTCTCCTTCCTTCTCTCTTACCTTCTCCCTTCTCTCTCTTTCCCTTTCTCCCTCTTCTCTCCCCTTCCCTTTCCCCTCTTCTCTCTTTCTTCTTCCTTCTCTCTCTTCGGCTATCTCTCTCCCTCCTTCCCTCTTCTCTCTGTCTCCCTCTCTCTCTCTTTCCCTTTTCTCTCCTCTCTCTCCCTCTCCCTTTTCCCTCTTTCTTCTCTTTTCTGCCACCTCTCTCTCCCTTCTTCCCTCCCTCTTCTCTCTCTGTCTCTCTCTCTCCTCTCTCTTTCTATCTGTGTGTGTCTCTTTCTCCTTCCCCCTTTCTCTATCCTTCTCCCCTCACTTCACCCTCTCTGAATGATGCTTGAACCATTTGCCTCTGACAGATGGCCTAAAGTGTTTTAGTCTCTAGGTGTAGAGCATCTATGATCTCTTTCTTTGTTGTCTATGAGCTCTGAGAGCAGGGACTGTCTTCTGCCTTTCTTAATCTTTTTATCACTTTGCACAGTGCCTGGCACAGAGTAGGAGCTTAATGAATGCTTGTTGACTTGATTTCATTTCTCTTGGTTTTAGGTTTATCTAATAATAAAAATGCAAGGGCTAGATCAGATGCAGCAGGACTCTCTCTCTCTCTCTCTCTCTCTCTCTCTCTCTCTTTCTCTCTCTCCTCCCTCTTTTTTCTCTTTCTCTCTCCTCTCTCTTTCTTCTCTTTCCTCTCTTTCTCTCCTCTCTTTCTCTTACATCATATCACATCGCATCACATCACATCACATCACATCATATCTTTACAAACCTCGCTAATTAACATGTCTAAATATTCTCCATAAAGCATGCCCTAACTAATCCAGCATGTTCCAGGAGAGAGCCAATGCAGTGATCTCAAAGTAGACAACCCCCATTTCCACCGCACTGCAGAGCCTCCCCTGACTCCAAGACATGTGCAGCAGGCTGAGTGCTCTGCATGATCATTTGTTTGGAAGGAGTTGCCCGCCTGCCTTGTGGTTTGCAGTTCTCGCACTCCACCTACGCACAAAGTGACTGAACAGAAATGAGTGCTGCATAAAAGGCAGAAGCTAAGGACTTTTTTCCCCTTGCTGACAACAGCTTGTAGTCAGATGCATTGTACGCTAATTAGTACTATGTTCTAGCTAGGCTTTAAAAAATGCTGGAATATTAATACCTTTCAAAATAGAATGCTATTCAGCAGGGACTTATACCTATGCAGGAAGAATCTTCCAGGTGGCAGCTTTCCTCCTGTCATCTCCATAATATGGAAGTATTTTATCATCTTCATTTTAGTTTTTATTGCACTAGGAAAAATTTTGATTGATATGAGTCAATAAAATGAAAATCAATCTCAAGATCTCAAGTTTGCAGAGCAAACATCAGGATGCTTCTTCTTCTTCTTCCCTCCCCTCCCCTCCCCTCCCATGAGTTCTGTGGCATTTCTGGTTCTCCTATTTCTTATTCCTCTTCAAGGAGAGGGGGAAGTCTCTCGACCTGGGAAAAGAAATTGTCGCCATTACGTTTCAGTTTAGGTTTAGAGATATCTGGATCATTTCTGAGTTTTCATTAGATGCTCCAGAAACTGGAGACTCAAAGGCAGGAGGTTAGTAGATATTGTACAGAAGAAATGTTTGTCTTAGAATCAGGAGACCTAAGTTCAAGTTCAAGACCTGAGGCTCAACTTAACAAGGTCTCAGTTTCCTCAACTGTAAAATAAAAGATTTGGGCAAGATGGTTCTTTAGGTGCCTTCCAGCTTTGATATGCTATGAGCCCATTAGGAATCTATTGAAATACTCCAGGTAGAAGGTGATGAATGACCTTGGGCAGAGTAAGCTCTGCTTTGAACTCAAGGATGGTGATCCATTTGGAGTCAGCAGTCTCTAGTTGACAACCAGTGACATGGCATCCCACTCCTGAAAGCTCATAGATACTTGTGCCAAGAAGGGAGGTCTGCAGGTCATCAGCCTCCCTCCTCCCTACTACTCTAGACTCCAGTTTTCTCATCAAACTTTTCTTTGATAGGTCTTTTCCCTCAGTATTTAGTCTCTGTCACATAAGGATTGGTTGAAGGAACTGTGCATATTTGTCCTCCATAAGAGAAGACTCATGGGGGTCGTGATAGATTTTGAGAACCTAGAGTCCTCTCCACCACAAAATGAGGTATCAGAGTTGTACTAAAGTAGAGGATAAGTATTTTAATTTCTCTTATGTAATATACATACACAGACACCCATATACACATATGTATATTTATTTGGATCTATAATTTCATTAGTGTAGGGAATGCCCCCTACCAGTGTGCACTCTTGAGAACTGAGGGACATGTCTAGGGTCACACAGTCAGTATGTGTCAGAAATAGGAACTTAAACTCAGGTCATTCTGACTCCAAGGTTAACACTCTATCCATTTTGCCACACTGACTCTCGTGTGAGGGTGGCTGCATCCCATATGGGAAAAACATATCCATTTATAGAAATATACTTATAGAAATCAACTGACCTACTTGGTTGAGCCATTCAGAAACAACTCACATTGAAAGAGTCCTCTTAGCAAAGCAAATACTTAAATACTTTTGACTTCTGAGAAGCAGCATAAACCAAACAATAAGCCTATCTTGAAACATTCAGGTTTTGAAATCCTTGTTTTGCTAGCTTAGAAAGGCAAAAGAACCAAGTCTCCCTCAAGTTAGGACTGATTTATTCTGTTTAACACAGAACAAATGGTCCCAATGTGTTAAGTAATCAACAACATAGACAAGACCAGGGAACGATGGTAGCAAGTACAACCTGGGGAGGGATGAACATTGCTAAGCAACAGGAATAAAATGGAAACAATAGGAAGTCATGATTTGCTTTTATTTGGGGGTTCTCTGCCTAAAAGAAATGTAGATTCACTTTTGGGGGGCAGAAATGTACTATAACAATAACCAAATTATTAAGCGTATATGTTTTAAAAATCGCAGATGGAGGGAAGAAACGTTTGAGTTATAGATCAAGGGATGGATTTGCTTGGAGCATAAACATTAGTTTAAAATCTTTAACTCATGATGGAAAATGTTGTCCATATCCATAGAAAGGACTATGGAGTCTGAATACAGATCAAAACATGCTATTTTCACTTATTTTGACTTTTTGTTTTTCTTTCTTATAGTTTTTCCCTTTTATTCTGATTCTTCTTTCACAACATAACTAATGTGGAAATTTGTTTAACATGATTGTACATGTGTAACGTATATCAGACTACTTGCTTTCTTGGGGAGGGGGAAGGGAAGTGAAGGAGGGAGAAAAGCTTGGAACTCAAAATCTTACAAAAATGATAGTTCAAAACTACCTTTAAATGTAATTGGAAAAAATAAAATGCTATTAAGTGCCAAAATCTTTGAAGGAGGTGTATCATGGTATAGTTAAACAGCAGCAGCAACTTAAGATATGGTAGGAGATGACCTTAAGTCCCAACTCTGTTCCTTGCTACCAGTATGATCTTGAGAAAGTCACTTTTCTCCCTTTGCCCCTCAATTTTCTCACCTGTAAAACAAGTGAACTAGACGAGATCATTTCTAAAGTCCTTCTAGGCTTATATTCCATAAATTTAAAAAATCCCATAAATAATGAGAAAAGATTTACATTCTGTTCTTTGATTAAAATAATATTTAATTATTAGAGAAATAAAATAATAATTTTAATTGAGTACCTGTTATGTACCCAGCACAAAAGCCCATTGTTCTTGGTTAAAGTACTTTGAGATACTGTTATGCAGAGAACTAAATCACAGAGGAACAAAATCTGCAGCATTCTCATACTCAAATAGGTCACTGATACCATCAAATTGGATTTTTTTCCCATGATTCTTATCACTGCTTAACCTTGATACAGTTTGTTCATGACTTTCCTTAAGTTTACTATAGTATTTTTACTCAACATCTCAGAGGTTTTCCTTGTCGTTTTTTCTTTTTCCCTTAATGTCATGATGAAAATATTGGAACACTTGGGCTCCCTACCTGTCATCCTTTGTCCTCAGCATGTGATCAGTCTATCTCCTGTTTCACTTTAAATTTTTTTACCATGAACTAGAAAAAAATCAACAAACATGAGCATTACTTTATATAAAAAAGGACTCCAAAAGTGAATTGTACATAAGTATGTATAAAATATAGATTTAAAGCTATTTGCTTATGTATACATATATGTATAAGTATACGTATATGCATGAATGCACATATATGTGCACATACTCTTGTCTGGGTCCCATTATGTACTTCATTTTGTTCTTTTCTGTGTACTTTTCAGTGTTTACTGATGTGCTTTTTTTGAGTTAATAGTTTTTCCACTTTTTCCCATCCCCGATATAAAGGCTCCCTCTTGTCAGAGAAAAGTGGTCCAACAAAATAATTTGTGTTGTATAGCTCATGTCTGAAAATGCATTTACCTTCTTTTCTAGTCGTACATTTCTCTGATGACTCAATGAGGCACAGGGCAGAGGACCATGGTTCTAGAATATGAGAAAGTGAGTCTGACCTACCTCTGACATCGACTTTTTGTGTGACCTTGGGCAAGTCATTTACTTTCCCCAAGCCTCAGTTTCCTCAATTATAAAATGAGAGGGGTTAAATTAGGTGACGCTTGAGGTCCCTTCTAACGTAAGATATATGGTATTTTTTGCCCCTCTTCCTTGCACATAAAACCTCCCTGGTTTTATGTGCAAGGTGTTCACTCCCAAGACGTGTCTCTCTGTGACCTCCGTGTGATGCTCATTTTCAATTTTTCAGAAACAATAGGGTTCCACATTTCACAGACATAATACAACACTGGTATACTAGTGATATTAAAAGACACTTGGAGCTTGTCTCTGAAGGAGGTTTTGGGGGGTCATTAAAACTTTACAATTGGAAGGCAATTCAATCTGCTCCCTCACCACCCCAAACCCCTTGCTATTTAATTCTGAGCCCACTATATTGTCCATTTGTAATATCTGATAAACATATATGCATATGTATGTGTATTCATGTAGAATACACTTCATATTATGTAAATGTGCATGCACATGTATATGAATATGTATATATATAGTTATACACAAATATATACACACTTGTATAGATTGTCTTTCCACCTTCATATATTGATTAGGACAGTAGATATTCTCCAACTTTTCCTCCTGATGGTGAGGTTAAACTCTTTTGAGTGGTTTACCATCTCTTCTAGAAGGCTCTGCCATATTCTGGGGCATTTATGTAACCAGCATGATATTAGTCATAAACGAGAGCATCAGAGAGAACTCAGCATCTATAAGATATCACTCTTTAAGTGAACCCTGAATTCGTTTTCCTCCATCATATTAACAAACACTTTTGGTTAACATACACCACTTGATTTTAGGGACTCAACTGACTTTCAAGATCAGAAGATTGTTGAACAGTTCTTCAACCTTTCAAGGAATTCAAGAAATCTTGAATAGTTTTAATGTAAAGACAAGAAAAGAGGACTTTTAGGGAGTGTTTTCCTCTGTTTATTTATAATCTAAAACAATAAGCACAGAGGAATTCAATATTCTCTACATCTGAATATTCTTTACATCATTTGATGTTGTATCAGCCTTTGTGGTGAACTCATTGTTGTATGCATGTGCAACCTGGACAGTCTACCAGTGCCATTTCAGGAAACTGAATTGCTTCCATTTGAATTATCTTAGGAAGATTCTGAAGATCACGTGGCAGGATAAGGTACCAGACAATGAGGTCCTTATTTGAACTAAAGAGCATTCAAACTATGCTTCAGAGAGCACAACTCTGATGGGCTGGCCAAGTTGTTTGAATGCAAAACATACGCTTGCCAAAAAGACTTTTACGGGCAATCAATCACATCGTGGTGAGAAGAAGTGATACAACACTCTCAAGTTGTCTCTTAAGAACTTTGGAATTGATTGTGTGACATGTGGTACAGGATCGTTCAGCATGGTGTGCCCACATCAGAGAAGGTGCTGTGCTTGGTGAGCAAAGTAGAATTGAAACAGTTCAACGGAAACACAAGATATACAAATTTAAAGTATTCACCTCAAATATTCACTAGGACTACTTGTGCCTGATCTGTGGTACAGCATTCCAAGCTGGTACTGATCTGATCAGCTACAGTTGGACACATTGAAACTTGACATTATCATAGTGATGTCATTTTGATCTTCTTCAAGAATGAAAGGCTACAACCAACCAACCAGCCAATTACAAGATGGTAACAATATAGAATTTCATTTGCCAAAGCTAGCCTGGTCCCTACCAAATATCATCAAAGACACCTTTAATGACTATATAGATAAGTTTCATAAAGATTTTGCATAAACTAACAAGTAGGCTTATAGATCAAGTATGGTTAATGTTCTGCTGGTCACTTTTTGGGGGTAATATTGAAGTCATGTATTTCCCCATATATTTATCTTTCTTTCCTTTAGATATCTTCATATACCCCTCCACACTCTCACAATATTCATCTCTAGCATATACAGACTGTACACTTGAAGGCCTGATCTAACTGATTTTCTTATTTTTGTTCCCTTTGTTACCATTTATGTCTCTGGAAGCATAACTGACGCTATTGGTCAACAAGAAATCCAAATATGGTGGCTCTACTCTCCTTGATGGTGAAAACTGTTCTAAAAATCTGGGCATATTTGTTCAATTATTGTATGCTTATTGTTTTCCCACATTATCATTTTTAAGTGCCTTCAGAAAGATTTTACTTGGTTGGCTCTCTTATCAAACTTTCTTTAATTTTGATCTACCTTACAATGATATGGTGATATTTTTAAATAGCCCTGCTATTTCTAAGTACAATTTTACAAATGGATTTATGTTCTAAATTGATGTCCTTACTTGTCATTTCTTTCAGACTGGCAAGTAAATTAAATGATTGAGGAATTTTGGGGGTGGTTTCATTAATGACAATTGATCTACATTGGTTTAACTTTTCATAAAATAATGTTGATGTCATTTTTGTTGCCTATTATCCATTACTCATTGTAAGTGATTTGTTTAAATGAGAGGATCAAGCATTTTCTACTGCCATATTTTTTCTCATAATTATTCTTTGATGTTTTAAAAAATTCAACTATTATCTTTGCTCCTAAATTTGATGATTTGACTGTATATATACATATATAGTTGATTCAGGGATGAATCTTATGTCATTAGTGAATCTTTTCCTGTTTGCTTAAAATATAAATAATTTCATTTTTGTGATGCTGTTTGCTACCGACTATGTGCAGTACCTCTTAATTCTATCTCAAATAAAATATTCTTGATATATTGCCATGAGGTTTCTGAAGCATGTACAAGTCTTGGTATCTGTCATTCCTTATTTATGATCCATATTTTCTAATTTGTTTTTTTACCATCCTTTCAAAAACATTTTTTTCTTCAGCATGTCTATTTATCATTATATTCATTGATTTAATGTATGAATCATCAGCCACAGCCATTGCACTGGGTACTATACTTATTTATTTTTCTTTGTTAGGAAGTAGCACTTAATTTGGAGGACAGCATTTTCAAAAATGACTGTAAGATAAAATTAGAGATTTTTAAACATCTAGGTAACCTAAACTTATCAACAAAATTTATATAAAAACAAACTGCATCAAAAAATTTAATTAAATTAATAAAATGAAAAGAATGAGAGATATTGAGTTATTTGTCACTGATGGTTGTTCCAAGCACAAGATAGATGACCATCTGGGATGTTTTAGAGGTCACTTATATTTTGGGCTAGGTTTGGACTAAATGACCTTTGAGTGCCCTTCTCATTTTGAATTCCTATTCTTCTTTGATGACCTTGGAGAAAGTGTCCTTCATCATCGATGTTCAGTTTATGCACTTGATCAAAATATTTAGTCTTTCTGGTGAGATGCATGAAAAGTCCAAGAGACATAATTTCTGGGTAATTTATAATTTTATTAGTTATGACCAGTGAATAATTAATAGAAAGGATGGTCATATGACTTTCTCTATAAACCAAAGATGAATCATGGAGACCTGTCAATGTTCATATACCCTCGGAAGAATGAGTATTCCCCATAAGTGGAAATCAACTCTGATTGGTTAACAATGAGAGAATGAATATTATAATAAAGTGGACCTATTCTAATTGAGGGCTGGGAGGATGTGTCTTGGATTATGTCACTCTGGAACAAAAAGCTACTCATCTCAAACCAGACTATTTATTGGCCTTGGCAATCTATACAACAGGATCTAGTCCCCACCCAAGACTGTTTGACTAGAACACAATGGGTCAGAATTCACCTAGTTTACATTCTCTTTGTATGGTTTTTTAGTTGGGTGGGGTAAGAATTCCACCTAGATTAAATGGTCTGACTTTTGGGGCAAAGTCAGAAATCTCCTTGAAAGATTTGACTTTGAATGAGGAAATGGAAGGGAAAAATCTTAATCTCAATAATTGGTTAGCAATAAAAGAGAGAAGTAATCATTTCTCTCATAGGGCTGGGATGCCATGTTGGCAGAATCTTTGTCTTCTGCTAGGAATCTGCAAAAGGGAAAGTAAAAAACACTATTGGTCACCTAGTTCTCTGGGCTTTGAGGATACAAAGCATATTCCCAAACCAACCCATTACTTGCTATCAAACATAAGGAAGGAGTATAAGCAATATTCTTAAGCTCAGGGTTTTTTTCTCAGTCTCCACTGGTATACCTATAGTGTATAAGGGCTCCCAGGAATCTCCATTTGTTACTTGCAATAATCGATTATGTGTCTATTGGTTTCTGTTCATTTTAAGTTGTCATACTTCTCTTCTGTAAAACAGTGTATGGTCTGCCAGCCAGCTAGTTAAGATGTATCAACTCAGGTGGATGAATGAAATAAATATTAATGCAAGATCACTTTCCCCAGAAAATATGGTGCATACCCATACATACACACACACACACACACACACACACACACACACACACACACACACACACACACATATATATCTATATATAGATATCTATATATCTATATATCTATATATATATATATATATATACACATATATGAATTTACTAAAAGAGAAAAGAGCTGTAATTATCCTGTCATGATAAAGGAGGGCAGAAAGCCAAGAAACCATAAATCTTTTTTTTTACTGACCTTTTCTACCTAGAAACTATTAGCTTGTATTGTTGTATTAGCTGACACTTGGGCTTAAGTAATGTAGCCATCTTTATTGAAAATGCAGCTTTGGCACAGTTCTGTGCCTTGAAATTTTATGATCACTTTCATATTTGTGCATAAAGGCATTGGTTAGTGAGTGAAATTGGGGAAATAGCTCTCTAGAGGTTTTTGAAAATTGTGATAATCTAGGTTATTCCAGTGGTCAATGACACTGGATGACAATATCTTGTGATTTTGCAATGCTTTTTGAAATTTTAAAATGTCTCCTATCACAGAAGTTTATCTTGTAGTTCAGTCAAATACCAGAGACCAGTAGGTCTCTAGAACTCCAGGGGAGATAATTAGGTGTTTGTCAGTGGTCGATGGAATAAAATTTCTCTCTCTCTCTCTCTTTTTTTTTTTTTTGCTCTTTGCCTCCTCCAAACAGCATTGCATCCCCTACCTTCACATAACTAGAATCACTCCCTCCTTCTCTTCTTCTCAAGAGTCTATGAGCTGCCCAGAAACTCTAGTTTTTTCTCTCTAGAAGACTGGACTCCTGAACTCTCCAGGAAATCAAGGACAAAGAATTCTTCTCTTGGGTGAGAGCATGAAATTGCCATGTGCCTCTGCTTTAAGGCAGTCATTAGAAACTGGGGACTGTTGGAGTGGGAGAGGGGAGTGTGTGGGAGGAGTAGAGAAGCTATGTAAATGCATAGCTATTTCCCCCTTGTCAGATCCAAATAACTCCTGGAATTGACACTCTGGCCAAAAGGCAGTAAAAAGGAACAAACTTGGCAACCTTCCTGCCCCTCCTTTTATGCCCAGCACAAAGGCTGGTTCTTACTTACAACAATCTGAACCAAACATGGTATACTCAATCTACCCACATAAACTCCATAGGAAGATGAGTAACTTACGTGCAGCAGACAATAATTATTTGCTAAGTTAAATTATATTTTGGAGAATGAACAGGAAGTAGAGTTTGATGTCTATATAGTGCCTTGGAATCACATGTACCTTCTCCTCCTCAGAAGAGACATGAGGGAAAGGGGAGTTATGAGATCAGGGAGTTGTATATTGTCAGATTTAGCTGTTGTATTGGTTATTGTTACTTAACTATTTTTGTTTGGCACCAGAGCCCTAACTAGAAGTTTTGGATGCTGAAGCAGAAGGAAGGTAACTTGAATATCCATAGATGATGGCAGTAAGGATCTGGATAGGATGGAGTCAAGGGTCTGAAAGTAACAGTGGAGAGGGAGGAGTACATCAACTCCTCCAGTCCTTTGTAGAGAGTGGGAAATGAATGCTAGAAATGGTAGCCAGTCTTCCAGGGCGTGCCAAGAGATGTGGTGCATTGGTGTACCCTGAGACACAGGTCTCCAAGTCAGGGAGTGAGTAAGGAATCAATCAGTCCAATGAAGAACTGGGAGGGAAATATAAAGAACATAAAACTGAGACATTAGCCCCTTGGTTGGGAACAAATTTAGGCATAAAGCTGGCCATTAGGACATCCTGTGCTTGGCTTCAAGAGGAACTGAGTCCACTGGGGTATCAACATTTGTGTCAGAATCCCAGATCTAATTCTTGCTCTGGTTGACATAAGGAAAGTTTAGATAGTTGGGGTAGGGGTGAGGGGCATAAGATATTAAAATCATAGATCTAGAGTTGGAAAGAACCTAGTCCAATCCCATACCATCCCCATTTTACAGATGGGGAAATTGAACTTCAGAAAGGTTAACTAACTTGCCAAGAGGTTGCAGAAAGAGTAAATAGCACAGCTTCTGTGATCCAAATTCAGGTCTAGGGACTCCCAAGTTCAAAACCATTACTCTAATAGTAACATGAGAACAAAGGGCCTTCATAGAACTTGATTTAAAAAAAATAGGAAAAGAAGAAGGTAAACTTTAAAACCTGGTAGTAGTTGTGAAGATTCTCTATTTTACAGATTTGGAAACTGAGGCTCAGATTGTCCACGGTCGCATAGTTTGTAAACTGATGGAGAACATCACACAGGAACCCTCAACATCCCAATCTTTTGACTCAGTCTGAGAGCCCTCTTTCTATTGTTACATGCTTCACTGAACTTTGAGGAACGAGATGCCTTGACTCAAATCTTAAGTTACTGGACCATTCACACAATAGCTAACTAGCATTTTTATATAGTACTTCCCAAATGTTATCTCATTGGATTCCTACAAGAACTGTAGGAGGTAGGTGTTACTATTATTCCTATTTTACAGATGAGAAAACTGAGGCACATAGAGATTAAATGATTTGCCAAAGGTCACTCAACTAATTAAGTGTCTAAGACTAATATTCGAACTTAGGTTTTCCCCACTCAAGGCCCAGCGCTCTAATCATTGCTCTACAACCACCTCACTTTGACCAAGCTGCCTGAATGGAGATCCAGCCAGTTGGGTAACTCATCTTGTCCTCTCCCTCTCCCTCTCCTTTCCCATGAAGCTAAATTTTGATGACCAGAAGCTGCCCAGTTAACTTGGGGTTTACTGGCTAGATTTACTGGCTAGATTCCTTCCTTCCTTCCTTCCTTTTTCTTCCTTCCTTCCTTCCTTTCTTCTTTTACAAAACATTAATACCAGTTCACTCTGAAGCTCATAGATTGGACTCAAGCTCCACTTAATGACTGTATTTTGGGCCTTTCTGGCTTACAGTGAATGTCAATGATAACTGTATCTCTCTGGAACAGCAACCTGAGGGTCTTCTCCTCCCAACTTGATTTTTTTCATTTTTTTTTTTAATTAAAGGGACCATCCCTTGAAGAGGCCTATTCACTGAATGGGTATCACCTCACTCTAAGTCAGTACCTGAAAAGGCCTTAGCCTAAAAGGGTCAGGGTTCCCACTGCATCCTGGGCTGTCTCCAGTCATCCTGATGAATATTTGGTCACTGGATTCAGATGGCTCTGGAGGAGAAAGTGAGACTGGTGACCCGCACAGACCTGTCTCACTCAAATCAAAGTCAACTGCAAGTCATGTCACTTTGAGACTCAGTTTCCTCATTTATAAAATGTGATCCTAAACTTTATACTCTCAGAAGTATTCTCTACTGCTATGAAGAAAAAGGTTTGCAAACCTTAATGCAATACATAAATATGTGAGCTGCTATGAGAGTCAGGAGACCTGAGTTGGAATCCTGTCTCAATCAATGACCTTGGACAGTTCCTTTCATTCTCCTTCTAGCCATGGTTCTGACTCCTCTCCAGATCTTGACATCACATCATCCCTTTACTATATACATACATATACATACATATATAAATATATATATATATATATATATGTACAATTTCTTTAAAATAAAATCCATTATAAAGGTCAGGGTCACTCCACTGTTGCTATACATAGTCTGTAACACTTTATGGGTGCTTGATAAATATCATTTGATCATAAAGATTGTGATGGTTTGACCTAAATTACCTCCCTTGTCAAATATGTGTCACTCACTTATTTCCACACTTCTTTCTTTCCTTTCCATGCCTGTTTGTAATCTGATGATTCAAAGGTAGATTTAAGGAAACTGTTTAGGGTTTCAGCCTCTGCTGAGCCATGCTCACTTAGCATTGGCCAAAAGTTAAAGTTAGTAGAAAGCAGTAAGAACTGGCAAGAAACACTGAAAGGTATGAGGGCCAAAGGGCAGATCCTCCTGGCTAACTTCACCACTGAGGCCTTTAAATGGGATTACCATCCAGAGCCTGGAACCCCAACCCTTCTACCTGGTAACCACCCATGCCAATGGAAAAATTAAAGAACCATCGTCCAATAGATTTGAACAAATAGTTTTCAAAGTAATCATAATATCTAAATAATCATTTGAAAATGCATTCCAAATCAGTGATAGTAAGATGAAGCAAATTTTAAAAAAATCTCTGAAGATTCATCCTAAACTTTGCATCAAGATGAAAAAAAATATGTGAGCAGTCAGTAATGTAGGAAGCCAGGTAGAAACACAAAGGAGGTCCAACTGTTCTGGATATCAGCTTGGAATTATGCATAGGGCAGCTGCATGGCACAATGGAGATAGACCACCATGCTTGGAGTCAAGAAGACACGAGTTCAAACCCAGCCTTAGATACTTCCTAGGGAAAGTTGCTTAACTTTCCTCATTTGGAAGAAGTGGGTTATTGTTACCTCCCAGGGTTATTGTGAGGATTCAATGAGACATAACTGTAAAGTATTTAGCACAATGACTGGCGATTACTAGGTGCTATATAAATATTTGCTAGCTGTTTTTTAAAAAAAATTATTGATGATGACAACAGAACTGTCCTTATCCTCTGTCCCATCAATACTACCACTACTGACCACATGCCCCAAGGAAATAAAAATCATAAGCAAACATCTAATATCTATCAAAATATTCCTAGTAGTAGTGAAGAACTGGAAACAATATGGGTATTCATTAGTAGAGAATAGCTGAAAAAAATGGAGATCATGACAGTGGGAATGGTGTGATGGGGATGAATGTGAGCTATAGCAAACATGCTGCCTTGACCAAGTTAATAATTGTGTTGGTAGTAATGAAATTTAAAGAATATTAAATATGTATTATATGCAAACACAAGTAGAGAAATAAGACAAATGAAATGTTGACATGAGAAGAAATCTCCATTACTTGGTGACTAATTAGATATATGTAATGAAAGAGAGAGAGGGGGGAGAATTAAAGACAATTCTGTAATATAATTATGGAGAGGCAGCTTGGCATAGTGGATAGTGGTCTGTTCTTGGAGTCAAGAAGACGGGTTCAGATGCATCTTTGAACACATAAAGATTGTGTAAGCATGGGTAAGTACTTTAACTTCTCAGTGTCCCAGCCTTAAAGACAAGAGTCCTTAAGAGTTCTCAGGTCCTTGGTGGTAATTAATAGAAGTTATTTTAATTCCAGTCACAGACAAGAGCCCTGAGCTTTGAAGAAGTCACATGACTTGACCTCTGGTCACTTAACTAGTGGATGAGTGTTAACTTGCACCCATATCCTCTGATTTTATCTAGATTCTTTGTACTGAACTATGAAGCCTCTATCAAAGGATGAAAGAAAAAAAAGCAAACCAAACCACAGCAACCTTGAGAGTTCATTGTATTCAGATAATTATTTTGAGTGCTTTGGGATAGAGGAATGATGTGATAAATGCCTCTAGCTATCCAGTAAATAGGATTGGAGGCCCCTCTCAGTTATTTATTGACAGAAATATGCCATCAAGGACTCCTGCTGCCAGCAGATGACCAGGTGTTTCGAAATCTTAGCTGCAGGGTAACTTCCTACTAAAAGTGTAGCGGGAGGCACTTAACCATGGCCAGCTCACACCACCTGCTCCAGGAAGGTGAAATTTTATCTTCCTCTTCATTGTCCAAGAAACTATTTTGCAAACTTCTCCCTGTGTTAATAAAGCTGAAAGACCTGTTGGGTGGGAATTTGCAAGGCAAGTTTCAGGTATCGAGGCTAGATACCTAGTATTTTTCCATGAAATAGAACCAAGTTGCCCAGAGCAGCAAGGGTTGCTTTCCCCATTCAGAGGCTCCATAGATGCATCATCAGAGTAAGGAAGCAAACACCTGGTCACAGACAGCAGACAGGTGAAGGGATACAGCCTTGTTCAAGTTCATGGGCTTTGCCTTTCATCTGTGGTGGAGTGGGAAAAGTACTACATTTGGAGTCAGAAGACAGAGGTTTGTTCAAGTCTTTCCTAGTCATGTGATCTTAGATAAGTCACTTTAAACTTGTAAAGCCTAGATGCTCTCATCCATGAAATAGGGATAAGTGATATTTGCACTGCTTGCTTTACAGGGTAGTTGTGAGTCTCAGATACCATAATGTACTAATTCTATGAAACACAAGTAGAATGTATAGACATATATAGGTGTGTGTGTGTGTGTGTGTTTCAGTTACCATCATCATTCCTAATTCTGACTGCTGTCCTAAGTGATCTGATTGGCCAAGCATTATAATGCCTTAAGGGATTGTAATGCCAACTTGTTACAACAAGTTGTAATATAATATTCATTATAATATTCAGATATTTTGTATGAGTTTTCTAAGTTAGAACCATTTTACAATTACTATTCCTAGTTTCCCTTAAATGGGTTGGAGGAAAACTGTCTTAGGTCCTGAAATTCTGTGATTCTTAAGTACAAGGATTTTTTGCCTTTTTTTGTATCCTCAGAACTTAGCACAACTCCTGTCACATGGGAGATGCTTAATAAATATTTATTTACTGACTGACCAATTTTCATGTCACCACATAATACCATTGTAATCAAGGAACCATAGTTATTCATTGTGTAAACTAAAATGCAATAAGTAAGGAGTACCTAGGGGATCTTTTTCCTGTCTCCAAGAACCATGCAATCTGGGTTCAGTAACTCTCTACTATCCTACTATCACTACTCCTCCATGTATCTAGGAATGATCCTATTTGTTCCCTTTTCCCCTTTCCTTGTCCTCTCTTCTCTCCTTTTGGAGAGATCCTTCAAACTCTTAATATAGAGGGAAAAACTCTTTCCTCCAGTCCTCATTTTGTGTTAAATTCTTTCCTTCCCAGTCAAGTAAAGTTCTTTCAGCATCTTTGTCAGAGAGATATTACATGCTCATATATAAATATTCAAATATGTAATAGACACACACACATACATACATTTATATACCTTCATAGTCACATAAATACAGTGATTCAGTTATAAGCCCATGATATGGTTTGTCCATCCAACTGCCTATCAAAGTCTAGGAAATAGTCACTATTCATCTGCTGGTTTTTCCTGTATGGATGATTATGCCCAAACCTTTTGGATTATTCTAGATATCATATAGGATTCGCCCCAATGTTCTACCTTATTACAGTCAGAACAATGTAATCAACAAATAGTAGCATCAGGAAACTCTCACCATCTATAAATGACCCCCCTCATCTTCCATTTGTATTCTTTACCAGGCATCCTCCAAGATTGGGGCAAACACTTTAGTGAACCTATTTTTCCATGTTCCACACATTGCTAGAATACCACAAAGATTTGCAAAGTGATCACTGTCATGATATCTTTTTAGAAATCCTCTATAATTTTGACATTTAAATGAGAGTTATCATGCTATATCTAGAGATCAAAGACTCAAAGTAACTGTGAATGAAAAAGAAATCATACAAATTATAAGGGGACAAGGAGAGCAGGAGACCCCCTTTTTTGGTCTTTGTATCTTTATTCTAGAAAAATGCTTTGCACTTTTTGTTATACTTTGTCTAGATAGACTTATAATGTTATTGCTATACTAACTTCCTTGAGGAAACTCCACCCACCATTTCAAGTAGGCAATTGTTCTACAACTTGCAGTCTTAGAGATTTGTGGAAGGTATTGAAAGCTTAAGTGACTAGCCCAGGGTCACATAGCCAATATGAGTCAAAAGTCAGACTTGACTTAGATACTCCTGTCTATGATAGACCCTGTATCCTCTGTGGCATATGACCTCATTCCAAAGGTAATATGACTTAACAAAGAGTTACCAAACTTCCCTGAGATGGAGAAGGAAAAAAAAATGGTAGAAAAATAAATAATAATATCATTTCTAAGGATGTAGGGGTGAAGAAGGAAAGAAGAGATAAGAGAGTTACCAGAAGAGGATAGAAAATAACAGAGGAGAAGAAACCATCAAAAACAAAATTCATTGGCTTCACACTGTTTCATCAGGCTGGACCTGGATGTCATGATAAAATTATGCAGGGTCTAGACGCCTGGGATGTTGTAAAGATTCATCCATTGAGGAAAAGATTAAACTACATGATATCTTAGGTACCTTTCAAGACTCTACAATTCTGTAACATTTTGGATTGCATCTATTATAATTATGTGAAGATATCAGAAGTTTTCTATTTTTTAAAAAACAGTTTGGTAATTCTAAGATCTCAATTCCTCTGCCTTCCATTCTCTCAGAACCATATTTGTAATAGAAATAACTTTCTCCTCAAAATAAAGCTACAGAAGCAGAGGTCGGATCTATATTTAAGTTGGCTTTTGCTGATAAGAATACGGTCAAATTAACTATGCCTCCAGGGTACTTTCCACAATTCTGCATTCCAGGTTTCCTCTGATCCTTAAGCATGTGTGTTTTGAAATATTATGGCCACTCTGCTATTCACTTTCTCAATACTTATTCCTCTTGTCCATATTGTTAACCTTTCCCAATCCTGCATCTATTTTTGTCCTTTAGCAACATTTGCAGATGCCAATTTAATACTGGTTGTGAATTCATAACCTTCAAGACACAATTTAATATTTACTGAGCTTCTCATAGTTACACATCCAAAGAAACACAGATCAAAATTTGGGCTCCTATTCTCTTAAAACATTAATGAAATCACTACTCTAAAATGTAGCATTGATGCTGGTGGCATGGAATGATTGCCTTCTAGACTTTGTACTATTGATACTTCTATCATAAAATCATATCTTTAGAAGCCAGAGACCATTGAAGTCACTCAGCCTTTGATTAAAGAACTCCAGTGACAGAGATTCCCTCCCTCCTCATCTCTACCTCCTGGCTTCCCTGACTTCCTTCAAATCCCATCTAAAATCTCACCTTCTACAGGGAGCCTTTTCCAGTTGCCCTTAATTCTAGAGCCTTACTTCTTTTGATCATTTCCAATTTATCCTGTCTGTAGCTTGTTTGTACATGCTGTAGTTCTTTGTTTGTGTTTATCCCATTAGATTTTGAGCCTTGATAAAAGCAGAAATTGGCTTTTGCTTTTCTTTATAACTCTAGTGTTTAGCACAATGCCTGACACATAGGAGATGCTTAATATTTATTGGCAGATTGACCAACTGACTGGCAGGGAATGGATGAGCCATCAGTGCCTTCTATTGACAGCAAGCTCCAGGCATTCCTTCAGGATGCTTTCCTCAGGTATAGAAATCTATCTTGCTCTACAAGAAAATAGAGGGGATGGGGATAAGAGAAGGGAGGGGTGCGATAGAAGAGAGGGCAGATTGGGGGAAGTGGTAATCAGAATGCATGCTGTCTTGGGGTGGGTGGAGGGGAGAAAACTTGGAACTCAAAATCTTGTGGAAGTGTCTGTTGCAAACTAAAAATAAATTAATTAATTAAAAAAAGGATTCCTTCCTCATCTTGAGGCAGAATCTGTCCCCATATAACTTCTGTTCATTCTGCTTCTTCCCTCTAGCAGGACAAATTGAATCCCTATTCCTCATAGGATTTTAGATTTAGAGCTGGAAGCGATCAGAGAGTCATCTCATGCAACCTCCTCACTTTACAGTGGAGGAAACCAAGATCCAGAGAGGCTCACTTTGCCAAGATCATGAGTTTAGGAAGTGGCTGAGCCAGGATTTGAAGCCAGGCACTTACACTCCAAATCTAGTTCTTTCTCCATTATACTAGACTGCACAATGACTTTTTCAAGGTGATAAGTGATAGTCACCTGCTTCCCTCTTCTCAACACACACACACACACACACACACACACACACACACACACACACACTCATTCCAAGATTTTTCTTCTCCTGGCTATCCTTCCTGAATAGTCTTGCTGGCACGGCTTACCCTCAAGACTATTTGCATGACTTAATGAAGTTAATAATTGTATGATTCTTTTTCTTGCATTACTAAGGATTCAGCAGAAATGCATCCTCATGTTTCTCCTCAGCTACTCACCTAACAATTTCATCTAAAGGAAGAATCAGGTCATGTTAAAACTCTTTATGCCTACAAAGTGAGTGAATGCTGACTTGGAATGGAGCACCCACTTTGCTGATAAAATGACAGAAGCTTGGATTCCCAGACTGCTCCTAAGAAAGGCAATGCAAGTCAAAGATGTGAACAGTATGTGCTCAGAATAGCTGAAAAGAGTGTGGTTTCTTAAACAAGCATTGCAGCTTGGTTTCCCAAGTCTCTCTTTAGTTAAAACTAGATGAGTTTTATGGTATATATACTACACTCCTCTTTCTATCACATTGCTTTGATTTTCCTCTAATGTTTATGTTTTGGATGAAAAGAAATAAAACAATGAGAAAAAAAATAGCCCCTTATGGGCAGAAATGAATGGATTAGACATTGTTTTTGTGTGTGCAACAATAATAGCTGATACTTATACACTACTTTAAAATTTTCAAAGTGATTTATGTACACTTTTCTCATTTGAGCCTTCCAGCAAATCTGTGAGGGTTAAAAATCTCATTTTTATGGATGAGGATACTGAGGTTCTGTGAAATTAACTGAATTGTTCATGATGACATAACTAGGAAGTACTAGGAAGTATTGGAAGGAAGATTTGAACTCAGGGTTTGCTCGCTCTGGATCTGCTCTATCCATTATACTACATTGCCTCTAAAGCATTTGTTTGGAATAACCAACACATGCTGTAGACCAGGCTACAGTACAGTGGTGACCTATGTTCAGGGGAGAGCAAGACAGTTACGTAAAAACCTCATGTAAGTGTTATATGGACAAGGCAGATGTTTGGCAAGGAGCATATGGGAAAGGAAACTATCTTTGATCGGTGAATATTTGACTTGTGGAAGCCTTTAGAGGAAAGAGATGACTATCTAGAAGGCTATGGAAAAGTGTTAGATGTCAGCTAGAGATGGTAGGAAATTGAGTAATTGCTGGAAGCAGTGTGGTATCCCACTGTAGGTCTCTGTATGGGAACCAGAATCCACTCCTACATCTACCCTGATGGATGAATTAACCCAATTACCTCAAACCCAATGGGTATACCTATGCTGAATGCCACAAAATGTGTGTAGGCCTATGCATGAATTGTACAATTAGCCTACCCAGTTCTACTTATGGCATACCCCTAGAGCAATTGCATACACCCCATGTGTGACAGCCCTTCACTTTTTACATCTACCTTTTATTTCCCTACATTCCTTGAAGACTCAGTTCAAATCCTACCTTCTACAGGAGGTCTTTGCTGGCCCCATTCAGGTGCTACTATTTTCCTATATTGGATTGCTGGTAGATATACACTAATTCTTATATATATATATATATCTTGAGTGTGCTTATATATTTGTAAATATAAATCATATATGTCATATTATACACATGCGTGGATATATCTGTGTGTGTTATTTGTATGTTATCTCCCCTATTAGCAGATAAGCTTCTTGAGGGGGAGGGTCTGCTTTGGAGAATCTTTGTATCCTCAACCTATAGCACAGTGATTGGACAGCATGTGCTTAATAAATGTCTGTTAGTTTGACACATTTGTATACAGCAAAAGTTATTTCAAAATGCTGGACTCAAGGTTATAGACACCTTCATTGTTATTTCCAGAGAGACACACTCTTCATCCCTGTGTCCAGGAAGAATGATTCTCCTCCCCACCTATCCACTACCCCATCCTCACCCCCTCACATGCATACATACACAATTAAGTTCATGCTGTAGTTAAGTATCTTTCCCCACCAGTCATTCTCTGCTGACTTCATGAAATGTGAAGGTAATTTGAGTTCTCAAAGATCGTACAAATGGAAGACAAGTTCTGCTAGGTGGTACCATAAAGCTGGGGAGGCTTCCAAATTTGTGGATGATGCTAAGCTGGGAAGGAAATCTAACATACTGGATGGCCAAGTTAGAATCCAAGAAAGATCTTCCAAGCTAGAGTGCTTCTCTGAATCTAAAAAGAGGGCATTTAATAGGCACAAATATCCTACCTTGGATCAAAAAAAAAATCACCTTCACAAAAATAATGGAAACATGACTAAGCACCTATTGGTCCGAGAAACAATATAGGAAACTGAAGACTATATATGAATTATAAGTGAAATGTAGCAACAATAACAAAAAAGGCTAATGTGTTATTGTACTCCATTGAAAGAGTGATAGCTTTAACAAATGAGGAGTTGATTTTGTGTGTGTGTGTGTGTGTGTGTGTGTGTGTGTATGTGTGTGTGTGGCAGAGGGTATAGAAAACTGGTCCCAGAAATCAGGAAGACTAATTTCAAATCTCCCCTGTGGCACCTCCTGGTTCTATGACCCTGAATAAGTCACTTAAATTCTCAATGCCCCCTGGCAATTCTCAAGCCATAAGTTATAGCTTCCAACCTGACCCAATGAAGAGTTTCTTCACCAATGCCTATAAAGGTAGAGGTTGGAACGTATGCTCCCTGAGGACCTTGAAGTCCTGAAATTCTATGATTCTATTAAGTCAATCATCTAACAAATATTCATTAAATGCTTATCATCAGGAACTGTGCTAAATACTTTACAAATATTACCTCTCACAACAACCATGGGAGGTAGGAGTTATTGTTATCCTTATTTTACAGTTGAAGAAACTGAGGCAGAGGATAAGTGACTTACCAGGGTCACACAACTAGTAAGCATCTGAGGCCACCACTTCGCTACCTATAAGTGCTAGGAATACGAAGAAAGGCAAAAAATAAAACAACACAAAGCAACAACAGTCTCTGCTCCAAAGGATCTCCCAGTCTGTCTTGTAAGGAGGAGCCTCGTTTTCTGTTGAAGTGTGTTCTGGTATGAAATGAGGATAGAAGGGCTGTGAGGGGCATTGGTTGAGAGATTGTTTACATGGATGAAATCATAGGTCTCTTGAAATATTAAATCAATGATGTAGTTTAAGATGATTTTCATATACTTCATTAAAAACCTGGGGGAGGGGGCATGGTGGTCAGGAGTCCTCTCTTCACATGCACACACACACACATACATACATATATATATGTATGTATGTGTGTGTGTGTGCCTTGCATTTTCTTTTTATATTCTATGTGGTTTGAGTACAGGAAACAGTTTTTTCCCCTTTCATATCTCTTCATCACGTCCAGGACAATATTCTGTACCCACTTACTAAAAACTGACCAATTAACTGACTGGCAAAAAAAAGTAACATGTTAATTGCAAAACTCCCAAATTAAAGGCAGAAAGTCTGAGGGAGAATGAGCCCTGAACTCCCCCTTGTTGCCATTTAGGTCAAATATCTGCTTTGGGAAGGAAGGTACTGTCCCAACTGTACCATTTAAGATTTCATTCTGTCAAGTTCAGCTTTCAATTGTATGCAGAGATACAAGGCAGAAATAATGAAATAAACATGACAGCATGGTGGCTACCCCTGATTTCTTTCTGATTGTAGAAAGACTGGAAATTGAAACTACCTTTGTGGAATTCTTCTCTGAAGAACTGGTAACACTCAGTCCTCACCCAGGGGCATCATACATACATACTTATCTCAAAATAGCTATGTATCATGGAGAACAGAGTTTTATAGAATTTAATTGTTTTTCATTTATTAAAGCATAACATTTTAAAGCTGTCTGTTATATGCTAACCCCTGCCCCTTTTGTTGTACCCAGAACATCTGCCTCCCTTGCCTATTCCTGATCCTATCTCTGACCTCAAAGCTATATTCCAGTTGAATGGTGAGAAATTTAGGTCTAAAATCCTTCTCTCAGTTAACATTCCTCAGACTGCAGGAATGTCATAGTATTCATTGTACATAATTTTTGGATCACCAGAAAAACTAGAGATTGAACCACAAATTCATAGTGCCAGGAGGAACCTTGAAAGTATGTCCCATCTATCCCCTGGTCCCCCAGGTAAGGCTGTACCTGAGCCAACTCTTTGCCTTGAAACCAGCTCTTGTCATATTCTGCAACCCAAGAGTCAGTTGACTGCATTTTGCTGCCTTCTGGAGAGGGTAGTGCTTGGCTCAGAGATGGCTTCCCTGGGGAGGTAACCTTGCCTGTAGCTGTCCCTGTACTAAATGGGTCATTCTTCTGAGTTAACCTGGTGGAAACTGCCTTAAACCGATCAATGAACCTGAACCATGTGCCACATGGTTTCTAGCAGTGAAAATTAAGGCCAGGCAGGGGAATCTGGCTTAGGTTGGGGAATGCCAAGCCGGCTGCAGTCAGCCCAAGTCATACTTCATTCACTGTGGTGTGTGTAGTCAGGTCTGTGAGTGCTGGGTTTTTGAGCACAACTATGTTTTGGTTACACAGATGGCTGGTGCCAAAATGGTTAAAGAAATAAATATTGGGTCACTCTTGTCTTGTTCACTTCCCCTAAAACAAAAGATGTTAAAATTGGGGCCCTATGAGCTTCCTTCCAACTGGAAGTGGGTCAAGAATGAATGAGAGAACAGAATCCTTCTGTTGGGATTCCATGGAGCCAAGCCTAGGCCAATGAGATCCCTACATCCTTTACTTCTCCTTTTTCTTATTCTGCTCCCTCTATAACTTAAATTGGTAACATAGAATTCCCCAGGAATCTTTAGAGGCAAATTCATCCTTAGTACAGATCCTTTACAAGATGTCCTGCTTGAGATGGGCCACAGTTTGAGAATTAGAAGGGAACTTGGTAGTCATTTGGTCCAATCTTCCATTTTACAGATGAGGAAACAAGCCCAGAGAATTCAGTTGACTTTCCCCAAGGTACACAGGAAGTTAGTGGCAGGGTTGGGATTCTAATCCAGGACTTCTGACTCCAACACTTCCACTCTTCTCTGTAGCACACTTCTTTCAGACAATTCCTCATTCAAATGTTGATGGATTCCAAGTGTCTACCTAAAATCTGACACACTATTTTTTCCTCAGATGAAAATGTAAAGTACTAAATTCTCAACTAGATGGCATAGTGGTTAGAGCACAAGGTCCAAAATCAGGAAGATTCATCTTCATGAGTTTAAATCTGGTCTCAGACACTTAGTAGCTGAGTGAGCTTGGGCAAGCACTTAACTCGGTTTGCCTCAGTTTCCTCATTTGTAAAATGAGCTGTGGAAAGAAATGGCAAGTCTTTCCAGTATCTTTGCCAAGAAAACCCCAAATGGGTCACAAAGAGTTGGACACAACTGAAACAACTAAGTAACAACAATAAACTACAATAATTCTCCTAAAAGTCAGTAACGCTTTTTGTTGCCATATGGAAAGCACCAGGTCTTTGTGGCCTGTGTCTCAGGGGACTTGACATCATTGTCTAGGGATATAGTCTTAGATTGAAAATAGGAGCTCAGATGAAGTCCTGGTTTTATTAGATGTGTTGGTTAGATACTTAGCCTTGGACAAGCCACTCAATCTCTTTTAGCTTCAGCTACCTCATTTGGAAATAAAGAATATTTTATGAGATAAAAAAAAAACTTACACTACCAACCTCACATTGCAAGGTAGTCATGAGAATCAAATGAAATAATGAATGTCCAAGGCTTTGTAGTTGCCTTAGTCAAAGAATCATAAACTTGAAGCTAGAAGGGACCATGGAAGTCCAGTCCCTTTATATTATAGATGAACAAATTTAGGACCAGAGGAGTTAAATGATTTGCCCAGTGTCAAATAACAGTAAATGATGGAGCTGGGATTTGAAGCCATGTTCCCTGACACTAAACCCAGTATTTTGCCAAGATGCCTCTAACATGTCTTGTACCCACGGCTGCCCCAAGATATAGCTTAGGAAAAGTCACTGCACTCTGGACCTCACTTTCCTCTTTGTAAGATGTAAATGACCTCTTCTCCCATCTGCGCCATGTTGTTTGAGTGAATGTGACATTGTCTGTCATTCACAAAACATAGAGCTCCTCAGGAATATCTAAATGCAAGGTGATGGGCTCCTGGGACAATCGGACAGTGTTTTTGTGTTATTTCCAAGGTCTTCTTTCCTGTTACAAATTGTTGTTCTTGGCAGCCACAATTCCATTCATGTTCTCACTGCTCTGAGCATCATACATGGTGATGTGTTCCAGGAAGTCTTGAAAGACTATTCTTATCTCCACCTTTCCCTGCTCACTTCACACGTGCAGAAACAGTCTGGCGCTCCATGACCAACACTAACTGAGCCACATTTGGTATTCTGTACAACCTAATGAGTAATCTAGATGGTATCAGTCATTCCAAGCAACAACAATAGAAATAATTCATGACTTTCATATGGTAATAATTGTTGTTTAATCATTTTGGTCATTCTGACTCTTCATGACCCCCCTTGGGGTTTTCTAGGCAAAGATCCTGGAGTGGTTCATCATTTTTTTCTCTAGCTCATTTTACAGATAAAGAAACTGAGGCAAAATAAGTGAAGTGACTTGCCCAGGGTGTCACAGCCAGTAAGTGTCTGAGGCCAGATTTGAACTCAAGAAGCTGAGTCTTCCTAAGTCCAGACCCAATGCTCTAGCCACTGTCCCACCTAACTGTCCATAATAACAATAGTTAATATAATGTTTACCATGTACCCAGTACTGTGCTAAGTGCTTATTTGGTCCTTGCAACAACTCTAGGAAGTAGGATTGGTGGTCATTTGTTCCAACACCTCATTTTGCAGAAGAGGAAATTGAGGCAAAAAGAGGTTTAAGTGACTTGCCAAGGGTCATACAGCTAGGAAGTATCTGTGACAGGATTTGAACTCAGTTCCTCTTGATACCAGGCTTGGAATTCTATCCACTGCACACACATAGCTCATTTTATTCACACAACAACCCAATTGTACTTGATATTATCCCCACTTCACAGATGAAGAAATTAAGTGACCTGCCCCAGCATCACATACCTAGCATCAAAGGTTGAATTTGAGCCTGTGTCTTCCTAATTCCATGTCCCATTCTCTATTTCCTGTGCATTGCTGCTTCTTTATTTGATACCAGTTCTACTAGGGGTAGATTCATGGATAAGCACAAACTTGATGACAGCCATACAAAAATAGTCACATAAAATCACAGAAAGGCACAGGCTGAATCTAGTTGGGTTGTTGTTTAAAGGTAGAGATTCAGAGCACACCACCCATACAAACTATCACAGATTATCTCCCCTCACAATAGTGATTTCAATTTTCAATAATCCCTGGAAGAAAATAGAAATATCAAGGACCAGATAGAGCTTGGCTACCTTATAAAAACCCTCGCTGGGTCAGGACAAAGGACCAGACTACCTGAGAATGATCACACTTGTGAGAACATGGGCAACTTGGTACAATTAAAAAGGCAGAAGATCTGGTTTTACATCCCACTATCTGTTCATCTCAAATTAAACTTGTTAGTATCTTGTTTGTACCTAGTTGTTTGCACCCTACCCTCCTCCCTCTCCAGCTTTCACCCTTATTAGATTGGAAGTCCTGGAGACTGGTTTTGGCCTGCCTTTATGTCCCCATTCCTTAGCACAATGCCTGGTACGTGGCAGCTGCTGGATAAATTCTTGTTATTCCACCTCTGTGGGGTTTATTTTCCTCATTTATAAAATGAAGGGAATACAAGTTGAATTATAATCAGGGGTTATTAATCTGAGGTCTACAAACTTTATAATAGATTTCTTTTATTTTATGCATTTAGAAACACTCTCAGGAGGCATCTATAGAATTCCTCAAACTTGTGTGCACACACACGTGCGCGCACACACACACACACACACACACACACACAGAATTTATGAATTCCTAGCATTAGATGACTTCCAAAGTCCCTTCCAGCCTAAATTCTCTTTCTATATCCTTGCTTGTGAGATAGCTAAGGTCTTATGAAGGCAGTGGAGACAGCCAGAATCATAGAAAAGGGCTGAGCTTGAATTTTCATCAAAAGCTAGAAAGGTTAAGATGAAAGAGAAAAAAAGGGAATTGAGACTAGAGAGATGAAAGAACATTGAAGGAAAAGAAATAAAGTTGTGTCTTTGGCAAGAAGAAGTGTGACAGGCCAGTCTTTACATCCTAATCCCTAACCTATAATGAGAAAGAAGATAACCGTAGATGAAAGGAATGACTTAACTGTAAGGTCTTATTTTGATTAAAGCCACAACAGAGGCTTACAGTGATTCTGCTGCCAGATCCAATCAATGGAAAACATACAAGGATGAGGATATTAGAAAATCTCTGTCAAATGTCACCTCCTTGCCACATTAGTTCATGTAGCAGAAAGGCAAAGAAAGATGTGCTATCTAAAGTTGGACCGCCCTACCAAGAACTGAGAGTTCAGCAGAACAGAAGCACTCATGCGTTTTCAGCTGGCCAAATGAGCCTATACTGCTGTCAGCTAGCTCTAGCAGAGCCCATTTGCATTAGGTAAGCATGACTAACTCCTAAGTGTGCAATTCCAAGTACCCTTGATATGTACATGAATTCAAAAATTAAGAAGATAAGACCTTGGCAAGATGTGCTTGGCTTGTTGGTGAGTATTTGTTTTACAAGCTGGATGCAGCTGAGCATGTCGGGCCCCATTCATGTGTTGCTTAAAAGAACACAACTATTATTATTCACAATAATAATTGTTAGCACTTATATAGTGCCTACTATGTGCCAGGCACTTTACAAATATTGTCTCCTTTAATCCTCACAACTATGACCATTTGCTGTTGCTGTGGTTTATCCTTCGTTCTTGAAGAAGACCATGATGTCAGGAAGATGATGCCATGACATGCAAGTGAATTGGATTTAAGTGAGAGAGGGCTGACCAGATTTACTTTCTCCTCCTGAGTCATCTAGGTGCAGTGGCCAGATATAGATCAGGATGACTGACAATGCCCCCTTATCCCTACTTTACAGATGAAGAAACTAAGGGAGACAATGTTTAAGTAACGTGCTCAGGGTCACACAGCTAGCAAGTGTATGAGGATTGGAACTCATGTCTTTCTGTCTTCAGGACCAGTGCTCTGTGGGAGCAGCCATTTTCCATTGGCTACATAGTCATAACGGTCTGCAGCTTTATAACGTTCTGATTGAATAAAGCAGCTCTCCTTCCTGCATTCACATCTAGAGGTCAAAGACCAATTCACTTACAACAGGTGATATGATATGATAAGGGGATGAGGGGCAGATGAGGAGTGACAAACAAGGGCAGAATATAGATGAATCACCTCCTCCCTATTCCTGGGAACTCTGGCTCTCATATTGCAGCTTAAGCTCTAATTAGCTTTCTTGGCTGTCATAGCACACTATTGACTCTCATTCAAATTGCAAAATTCTAAATCCCTTGGGTCTGAATGACCTTGATTCATCAAGAAAAGAGTGAAGTGCAGGCAGTATAATTTTTTTTAAGGAGGCAGGATTGCCAGGCTTCAAATCATATTATGAAACAATAGTTGTAAAAAATATTTAATATTTTTAAAAAATCACAAATAAGTAGATTAATGGAATGGATTAAATCACAGATTCTTAACCTTTTTTTAACTATGGAACTCTTTGGTAGTCTGGTGAAGTCAATGATCCCCCTTTTCAGTACAAAGTTTTAAAATAATGAAAGGAAATGTTAAATTTCAATTAGAGGTTAATGAAAATAAAGATGTACATTTTTTCCTCTCATTCAAGTTCACAGATCTCTTGAAATCTGTCCAAAGACCTCAAGATTAAGAATTGAGGAACTAAATAAACAAACTGGCTAGTCAAGTGGGATGAATAGTTTTTGTTAGATATAAAACTTCATTTATGGAAAAAGGTCTTCTGATCAGAACTGTTTGAAAAACTGAAAAGTAGTTTAATAGAAATTGGATTTAGACAATTATGTTATACCCTCATATATACCACTATAATGTCAAAATAAATGTTCAATGGTTTATAAAAGGCCATTTAATTTAAAAAATTGAAAAGATCAAGAGAAGGTATCATAGGGAAAGAATTCCTTCTTACCCAAATATGTAATAAAGGAGAACACAACTGAAAAAAATAGATACATAAATACAAAAAATGTAAGATAATTTTGGACAAGTGAAATTAATAAAAGTAGAATAAGAAGAAAAACTGTAAAATGAATAAAATATTTGTATCAGATAGCTCTGATAAAAGACTGATATCCAAATAAATAAGGAATTGACACAAACACATAGTAGGAAGTGGCAACCAATATAGAAAAATGATCGAAAGATAAAATGAACAGCTTCCAAAAGAATTGCAAACTACAAATGACCATTTAAAAACATGCATGCTCCAAATCATTAGTAATAAGGGAAATGTAGTAAAAATAACGCTGAAGTTTCACCTTATATCATATAAAAGAGCAAAAAATGAACAAGAACAGGAACAATGAATATTGGATTGGTCTATGAGAAGACAGGAGTTCTAATAGATTGTTCTTGGAGCTGTAAATAGGTCTAATTGGTCTGCGTATCAGTTTGCAAGAAAAGTAATTAAATTGTCCATAGCTTTTAACCCAGAAATCCCACTGTAAGGAATATTCCCCAAAGAAATCAAAGGCAGAAACAAAGGTCCAATTCAGACCAAAATAGGTGAAGTGATACTCCAAGGCAACCAAGACCTGAAAATGAAGTGAGTGCTTCACAATTGGAGAATGGCTGATAAAACTATGATGTAAAAGTGTAATAAATCACAGTTGAGTTCAAAAATGATACATACAAGGCTTAAAGAAAAACATGGGAAGTTTTGTAAAACTAACAGAGGGAAATAAAAACAAAAGGAAGGATATATACAATAATACAACATAAACAAAAGGTCTATACAAAGGAAGCTGAAAAGAATTAACACCTACCTCCATACATATACATAATGATGGTCTTGGGGAAAGTTAAAGGAGTAGGATCTACGTGAGCAGAATGCTGTATATATTTTTAGATCAGATCACTGTGTTTGGGTATTGTACTTAATTATTTTGCTTTGTCACAAAAAATTCAGTGGGGGAGAAGGGAGGTGGTCCAGAAATGACTGTGGCATAAATTTAAAGCAAATCAATAAAAATTACTTGAAATTTAAAAACAAAGCATGTATTATGTAAAAATATTTTGAAGTATGTGAGTAGTATTCAAAAACGCTTTGAAATATTTTCATTCAAAATGGCTGTAATTTTTTAAAAAGTTGGTGTTGATCAAAGGCAGCATACTTTGGTTATCTGGACAATTCAATTTCCCCAGCAAAATCTCAGATCGAGAACTGAAAGGGATTTTATAGGTTATTTAGTCTAGTCAGCCAGTCAGTCAATCAGAAGTCAATGCATTTATGAAGTGTTTATTATCTCCTTATTTTACAGATGAGAAAACAGGCTTAAAGAGATGAAGTGATTTGTACAAGGTCACAGGTCGTAAGTAATATAGGCAGGATTTATCTAAGGATTACACTGTAGTATGTAGGACTTCACGGTAGCTCAGAACCATGATTAATGTCTAGAAGACTAAATGATGTTCTCCCTAAATATCCCTAAATACCTTACTTTATGCACCACCATCTGAACACTAATTGGACATTTTCCATTTTGTCTATCATTTTGATAGAATGTAGCTGACTAGCTATTATGACTTCTCTTCAGAAGTAGGTCTAGATGTAGAGTCATGGCTGAGGTTTTCAATGGTATCATGAAAGAGCATTGAATTTAGAATTACGAAGACCAGATATTTAGAGCTGACAGGATCTTAGAGTTCAGCTAGTTCTATCACTTAATTTTACAGATGAGGAAGTTGAGGCCCAAAAAGATGAGGTGATTTTCTCCAAATCACACAAGTGCAAGTGACAAGTCACATTTCAAACCCAATTCTCTGGGTCAAAATCAATCGATTATTTAATCAATCAATAAGCACATCTACTATGTGTCAGATAATGTATTAATTTCTGGGAATACAAAAACACAAATGGAAGAGTTAAGAGTTCTTTCCTTCAAAGATCTTATATTCTATCAGAGGAGGTCACATGCACATAACATATAACACAACTTTGTGCCTTTTCCTATATTTGAACTCATAGTTTGAGTTTCAAGAGAGGCAATCTCTGCCCTTGAGTTCTATGGCTAAATCTGTGGGTGACGTCTGTCATAACACATAAGCACAAGCCCCTCTCTGGTATGTTTCCCTAAAATATTCAGCCAGTGGATATTTACCAAGATGGTGTAGTAAGAAATATTGGTAGAAAACATTCTCTGAAAAAGCCTGGAGGGCACTCTTTCACAAAACTACACAATATCCATGAAAAGAATAGTCTCAATTTTAGAGTACAATGGTAGTGATGGGAGACAGAAAAGTAATTGTTAAATTTTCAGTGTACTAACATCTCAAAAATCATTAAATGCTACAGATCAGGTTTGATTTTGTTTTGTTGATTTCTAGACCTAAGAAAATAATGGATATAATGGTAATAGTACAGATTAAATTTAAAAGTGTGTCCAGTGTACATTATTTTCTGGAAAGCCTGTTAAATGTTTATGAGCACACACCTGGCACTGATCATGAAGGTCCCATAGTTTTATGTCCTGTGATTTAATGAGACAGAGAGAAAGAAAGGGAAGAAGGACGAAAGGGAGAGATGCCACTAAGGAACGAGAGAGAAGAGACAGTAAAGAATAGAAAGGAAAAAACAAACTATTCTGTATCATGCAGTGTGGTCTTGGTAATTCCTTAGCTACTTCTAGCTTTAGACTGCCTGAAGACTCTGGCTTCTGACAGGAGATAGGAAGCTTAAGATATGACTCAGAAGTGTGTATTACGCTCAAAAATAGCTGACCTAGAAACTAAATAGCAACCTAGACCCCATAAACATTGCATTGTAAGCTGAAGCGGTATTTTTTTTAAAAGATTAAAAGTTTTGAAAATTATCACTTAATTTTCTCATTTATGTCCTTCATCATATTAAGGTCAGAGTTCTACCTTACCCTCAGTGCAGCACAGAAGGCCCACACTTTTTAATGCATCAATGAATCAGTCAAATGTATAAACCAGGTATGATCAATTTCTTAATAACTCTATGGATTCAAATAGATTAGTTCATCAATTTGGGAAGCAGTTCTAGCCGAGAATTTGACAGGAAATTGCTTGAGAAGTTTCTGTCTTCTCTGAGGTGGGTAGAATCCTGGACCTGAGATCAGAAAGACCTGAGTTAAAATTCTGCTTCAGATATTTAAAAACTGTCTGAACCTGGGCAAGTACCACTTACCTTCTGTCTGCTTCAGTTTCCTCAACTATTAAGTGCTCCTGCCAGGGTTATTGTGAGGATGAAATAAGACGGTATTTGTATAGAGCTTAATACCCATCTTGGCATATAGTATACTTGCCACATAAATACTTATTTTCTTCCTTTCTTCCTTCTTCTCCTTGACCAGGGGAAGTTTCATGAGCTTCCTGTTTCCTTACATTATCACTGTTTTTAATGAGCATCAGTCTCTAACCCTAAACCTAAATGCACTAGTACTGGTCAGTCACTTAGAATTGTGTCTGATTCTTCATGACCCCATTTGAGGTTTTCTTGGCAAAGATCCTGGAGTGATTTGTCATTTCCTTCTCCAGCTCATTTTATAGAAGAGGGAACTGAGGCAAAAAACGTTTAAGTGAATTGCTAGGATCATACAGCTAGTAAGTATCTGAGACCAGGTTTGAAACCAGATCTCCCTGACTCGCTCTATTTACTATTCCACCTAGCTGCCCTCTCTACTACTTTACCTTCTGCCACGTCAAAAGGTCTCGTTGAAGGGCCTCTAATCACTGGCATAGATAGGACTTGAATCCTGATTCTCTAACTAGACTCAGTGTTCATTCTAAGATAATGTATTGTTACTTGAAATGTTCAGTTTCTAGTGGTGAAGATGACTGAGCAGAACATGGTGGTAGGCTAGTCACTAACTGAGGTAAATGGAAAACTGAGTCAGTTCTGAGTAATCTTAACCCCCAAATGATTACATCCTTAGTTAGCCAGGTAGTTTGGGCCAAAGTATGTGATTTCCCTACAGTTTCCAGAAAGCAGGATTTTCTCCCTCCACAATCTGGGCTAAACCTTCTTGTCTTACCATTTACCACCCTATCCTGACTACATCCTCCAAATCCACCCTCCAGTTCAGACTGCCAAATTCTACAAGAATTAAAGGACAACTCACTCTTTTACCCTCCTCCCCTCTCACTGGTTCCCAGCTAATCCCTCACAGTTTTGTTAACTGTAAAATGAAGTTGATGAGCATTAAATACTGCACCTTAATGTCATGTGGATTAGCTCATTAGTGATCAAGAAGGGCTCTGTAAATGTTAAGCATTTGCAAGACATGATTTTCCATTTTCAAAATTGCAAGTGAAACATGGGGAAATGGTAAATTATGCAAATAATTGACCTGTTTACATGCAATCCCATCATTCTGTGGCAAACGGAATCCAATCTGTGGGAGGAAACAGAATGGTACCCTTTACGAATAAGTTTTCCTGATCACCCAATGTAAAGAAGAAAACATTTCATTCCTAGAGAAGTGAGCCATGTGGTCTTCCTTAGGGACCATTGCATGTTTTAAAAAGATATCTTGTATATTTCTTGGGTTTGGAGAAGCAAATTCAATAGCAATAGTAGAATAAATTTAAAATCTGAAGCCTCAAAGGGGAAAATATCTTTGAGGTCTTAATTTTCTTTTCCCTTAATGCAAAACAAGTAGATCGTTAGTGGTTGCTCTTCCTGGCCCTAGACAGCAACAGGAAGAAATTGCAGAACATACGTAGAATTAGCACAAGGAAGAACTTCTAAACAATTAGTGTACCAAAGTTGGATGATTTCATGGTGGAGATAGTAAGGCTCCCATTATTAGAGATATTCAAGGGAAGACAGGATGGCTACATCAGGGACCTTGTATAGGTGACTTCCACACAGTCATGTGCTGGATTATATTGTATCTTTTTTTCTAAAATTCAATGATTTTATGAATGGAGGAGCCCTGCCATAGTCAACTAATCCAAGGGTGACTAGAGAAGCATTTATACTGAAGAATGGAAGATTTTCTTTTCTTTGAATGATGAGTTTCCAAGTGTTTTGATCTGACCCTGACTAGAGAATGAATGATATGATGGAAAAACCAATAGTTCTAAAGTCAAAGCATATATTGCTTACTACTTGTGTGACCTTGAATAAGTCACTTAATCCATCTAGATCTCACTTTCCTCATTTGTAAAATAAAGAGGTTGAACTAGATGGACTTAAGGTACCTTCTTGCTCAGAACTATAATCGTATGATATTTTGAATGTGGACACACAAAAGAAATAGCTTACCAGAAATATTTTCAAAGCATTGCATTCAACCCATTTTTGAGATTTGGCCCAGGATCACGCTAGCAATCCTAAGTATGACAAGGAAATTTAGAGGCATGTTCTTTCTGTTCCTAATAATCTACTATACTTGGATTGAGAATTGATGAAACTGCAAATTAATGAATTTATTCAGGAAGGGAAGTAGAAGGTGAGCTTAACTTGGCTTTGTAAGGCAACCCTGTCCTTCCAAAGCAACAATGTATGTCTAAGAGCATCCTCTTGGATCTGTGATTTGTTGAATAAGCAAATTATTGGCCTGAATGCACACAATAGTGTGCAGTAAGAAACCTACAACTGTTATTCTGGAATCTAACACTGAGGTTTGTTTGGTATTCTTATGCTCTCAATAGCATGGAATAGTTTTTCCTTCTGTAGGCATTAAGGATGTAAATTACTGGTCCCAGTACAGTCATGGATTGGAAACCAGAAAAAAAACAAGAAATAATCTGAAATTGGCTACAAGAAGGCTTTTCTTAGCATGTGTTCAATGCTTCTTACCTCTAAAACATGCATGGTTATAATTTGCCACCAGCTTTGAAGCCCTGCTTGCTAGTGATATCTCAAGTATCCCAATTGTTGAACCTGAAGGTCTTTGAGTTTATTCAAGAGTTGCATGAGGACAGAACAATGTAGTGGACAGGACACTGGGCTTGGAGTCAGGAAGACTTGAGATCAGTGCTGCATAGCTCTGAGCAAATTATCTAACTTCTCTATGCCTTAAGTTCCTCTTCTGTAGAAGGAAATGATTGGATTTGATGGTACCTAAGGTCTCTTCTTACTTTAAATCTATGATCCAATGATATAGTTTGTCTCCATTCCCCCCACAACTTTGATGAGATTATAGAATAGTGAGTCTTTGTTTGAAATGTTGGTTGCATCTCCTTATGGAGGCTCTAGTTATGTCCAGTGGCATCAGTAGATAGATCCAGACCTCACGGAGAATTGAGCCTCAGTGATGGGGGATGAATTGAACTTTGGGGTCAGAACCACTTCTTTGGGTAGAGGGAGATTAAACTCTTTTTATTTATTTGCTTTCCCCTCTTTTTGAAGGACAGACAAGAAAGTAGCAGCTTTAAGAGCAGATATGTGGCGCCTGGTCTTCCCCTCCCCATGCCCAGGAGTCATGGCTGCCTCAGAGCAGAAGAATGTGGGAATGATAGAAATTCCTTTCTGCAAGACCCAAGAGAAGAGCTGCTGGATCCAAACCTTATGAAATCAGATTTCTAAGCAAGGAAGAGAATTTTCTAATTCTCTAATCTCAGGATTGCTGCTCCAGTAAACTCAGGAGTTCTGGAACCCAGCTACCTACCAATAAAGGGGTAGATCGTCTGTGCAGTGACAATTTCAGAAATGATTCCCTAGAAACTGCAAGTTTAATAGTTCTGGAATTGATCCTTCCTCTTATGGAAAGTAGAGGATTAAATATATGACATTGAAGCTAGAGGAGCATCCAGGGAATAAAGCCATGATATAGAGGAGCAAAAGGTCCGGATTTGCCTTCTAGTATTCCTGAGTATTTCAGATGGTATCGTCTAAGGGGAAGCAATTTATCCCTCTAATCTCAGGTTCATTTTTCCTCTAGGATGGGAGGCCCTCTGAGGAATGTATGAGTCTGGATAAAAGAAAGACTTACCACAGCACTGAGAGTTTGCCTTTCCATTATCCCCACTATAATTTTCTTTGCAAGGGAGTACACAACCCAAAAGGCTGGAAGATTGAATTGTCCCCAGAGGCAGAGGGAGGGGAGAAGTTACAATGCAGTTGGTAGAGAAATGGAACCATTTTGACTCTTTGTGAGCTACAGGAATTCCTTCGTGTTGTGGTATTTTTCCCTTCTTTTTCTATGCTATGAAATAAAAGTTGTTCAATACCTAATATACATTATTACTTCAAGTGCTTATTTTGGTATCTGGGGAACCTTTTATTCATATATGTGGACACCTAGAAATGAGCTATATTTTAATCATATTATGAGATTTCCTCAAGAAAGCTATGAAGAAAGGGGACGAAGTAGGGACGAGGATAGGGCAAAATGCAAAACCAAAGAGATTGGACCTGGTCTGTTTACAAATAGTGTTAGGGATGTTGGGCCATAAGTTACATCTGGATTAATGTCAATGAAATAATTAAGCATGTAGTTATTCTGTAATGAACCAGAATTGGGCTACTTGTATATGATTTTTTAAAAATGTCACTTAAATGTCACTTAAATGCAAAGATTAGGCTCAGATTTGGTGTAACATAACTGTCTAGACAAGGAGCCCCTGAATCCTACAGAGCAGATGACATTAAGACTCTAATCTACTTTATACTAGTAAGGTTTTATGGAAAGCCATATGCTGACCACTGAACTAGGCACTGTAGGATAGTAGTAACAAACTCAAGTAGAATCTGTGACCACTGATCTGTACATCTGTAAACTGAATATTGAGTTAGTTTTAAAATATAATATTATCTATGAAATATTATATTTTTTATTCTGTTATATTTGTTAATTTTAACATAAAATTAATATAAAAACAAATATTTTTTATTTGTTAAATATTTTCCAATTATATTTTAATCTGGTTGGTCTCATACTCAGAGTATTGTGGGCTACATGTGTCCTGTGGGTCAGGTTTGATATCACTACTGTAGAAGAAGCAATGACAGAAGACCCAATTCTTGCCATGGAAGAGGCTCATAGGATAAGTGTTTATGAGGTGTTCATTGGTTGATGCAGTCTATTCCTTTACCTTCCTCTTGCTGACTGATACAGACTTGCTGTCTCTACCTCTGTCACATTTTTGCTGATATCTCTTCATTATGTACACATTCGCTGCATTAAAGACCCTGATATTGTGGAATTGGATTTGAAACCAGAAGTCTTAAACTCTAACCCTGATCATTCCACATTCTAGCTATGTCATCTCTAGGTCTCATAAAATGAAAGGAGTGGGTGAGGTGATCTCTAAGACTCTTTCCTGCTCCCAAATTTTAGCAACCTACTTGTGCACAATCAAAGAAGTCTAGGTGGCCTGATCAATTTGCTTTTTGCATGACCAGGTTCCTGAGATAAAGAGGGTGATAGCCTTGGAAGGTGATTGCACCTGGAAGAGAAACTTTCATGACTACCTAGTTCCCAGCTCCTTACTATCCCATATGGGGCAATTGTCTTAGCTAGGTCCAAAGAGCCCTTCACAATGGCTTTTACTTCTCCGCAATATAAAACCTTGAACACATATATGATGGTAATGTAAAGTTTCATACAAGGTGAAATGGAAAATGACATGTTTCCATCTACAAAACACATGGCACACTTTACGCTTCACTGAAAAGGCTATAAATCCCGGTTATTGGTGATTTGCAGCCTTGAGAAATTTAAACAAAAACAGAGAAATACAGAACAGTGTGGTCAGTGAAAAGAATACTGGATTTGGAGGCAGAAGACCTGGGTTTGAATCCTTCCTCCAACGCTCGTTAAACTTGCCATCCTGGCCAAGTCACTTCAGCTCCAGGAGCCTTAGATTCCTCATTCATAAAATGAGGAATTTGGGCTAAAGAGTCTTTAAGGTCCTTCCCAACTCTAGAGCTGTAATCCTACAGATGTCTTTGATCCTGTTAATCTTTTAGGGAGTATGAGGTGCCCAGATGTGCATTTCAAACCTTAAAAGACCAAACAAATTTTCTATCAATTGATGTGCTCAGTTCTTCCAGTGTTAACAAACAGTGAACTAAACAAAAAGGTAAAAGAATTCATCATCACCTTTTTGAAGGGATAGGGGGATGAAAAGAGGAAGAAAAGTTCCTATCCCATGCCTTTGCACAGAATCTTCTCCTCACTCCCCACCCCCCCCACACCTTTACCTCTTAGAATTTCAAAACCCCTTCCATACTCAGCACGTGCCAACTCTTACATACACAAGGCCTTTTGTGGTCTCATGATTACATAAATTGTGAGCAACGTAAATTACTTTGAATTTGCTTCATTCTTGTTCGTTCTTATCTATCTATCTAATCTATCTGTCTGTCTGTGTCTGCCTGTCTACCTCTCTATTTTATCTACCTGTCTACCTATCTATTCATCATCTATCTTATTAATTTATTTTATGTATATATAATATCTTTCACACTTCAAAAGGACATAAATTCTTTGAGGTCAAAGATAGTTTCATTTTTCATTCTGAATCTTTGGTTCACACATGGAAAGTATTTACTGAATGACTGTAGAATGGATGGATGGATGGATGGAGGGATGGATGGATGGATGGATGGAGGATGAATTGATTAATAAACTGATTGAAGAGAAGAACAGAGATGGATCTCACTATTCCAATCTCCCAGTTTTCCCAAGAAGAGAAAAGCAGCTAATCAGAAGCCAAGCAGATGTCTATTTCCCCAGAATCATTGTTGGCTCTTTTGCCTTCTACTTTATACAAAGTAATTTGCCTGCAACTGGTAAATCTTTTAAGAGATACAAGATGAAAGTTGAGCCCCTCCACCATGAATAGCTTTTTCTTTCTTGCCCTGTGTAGCAGTAAACCACAATTTATCCTTTCATCAACACCAGCAAGTCAAACATGTCGATTGAAAAAAAAAGATCCCACTTCATTTAAATGGAGCACATCCACAATTAACAAACAAGAACAACAAACTTTTTCTGGTATTAATTCCATCCACCTGTTTTCCATATGTCACTTTCAACCTGCAAGTTGCATTTGTAAAAGGCTCAGAGTGTTGCTCAAAAACGGGATGAACCATCCAGTTTGTTGGGTTGGGACTTTATTAGCATGGTCCTCCACCAAGATCTAGTCTCTCATCTCTACTTGTAGAGAAGTGATTCTCCAAGATATCTAAATAGAAAACATTTAACCAGACATCACCTTAGTGATCTCCTCAAAGATCTTTATAACAGGCAGTGTCACCCCTCTAGTGTTTGAGTCAAGAGACCTAGATTGAAATGCCAAAAGGAGAGGAGAGGGTAGGATATTTCTGGGAGAGGGAAGAGCACGAAGTAGGTGGTTTGGAAAGAACCCTGGATTGGGAGAGAATATGGACTGGAATATAATCTTAGGCACTTGGCATCTAGATGAAACCATGTGTTTTAGTCAAGCCTGGGTTTTATGCGTAACCTGATTCCTTTCCAAAGCTCTAGCATTAGCTCTGCCCTTCATGCCTTCACACAGGGTCCATGTTCTCATTAGTACTGTAGGCTGATTTTCCAGGGCTCCAGGAAAAATCATCCTCACTAATTTAAAGTTTTGATCATTGTGTTGCTGGCACAGTGGATTGAAAGTTACTTAACCAAATTTGTCTCAGTTTCCTCATCTGTAAAATAAACTAGAGGAGGAAATTCCAAACCACTCCAATACCTTTGCCAAGAAAACCCAAAAGGGGTGATGGAGTGTTGGACACGACTGAAATGACAAGACAACAAAAATTGCGTTTATGATATATGATTATAGTTATCAGGTGGGTGCTTTATTCCCATTTTACAGTTGGGGAAACTGAGGCAAGCAATGGTTAAGTGCCTTGCGTGGATTTACACAGCTAGGTGGTATCTGAGGCCTGATTTGAACTCAGGCATTTCTGATTTCAGGCCTGGTACTCTATCCACTGAGCCACCTAGCTGCCTGGTATTGACTATTTTGGCTTCTGAATAACCAGCAGATTTCTTCGATTTTGAGCTCAATACACTCACTTGTTTTCATTCCTTGGATCTTGGTACCTCACAAAAGCTTGGGTAACTGTCCCTTCCAGGCTTTTGGATTAAGTCTACTCCTCTCTCAATGTCACTGCCTTGTCCTTGGTAAGGATTACCTGGCCTCCTCACTTTCTTTTCTTGTGGTAAGCATTCCTAAATATTGATATTAACTGGCCCTTCTGAGTGTCATAAACTACTGTCTGACACTGTTTGTCTGAGTTCCCTCAGCTGTAAATACTACTTCACCTACCTCACTAGGTTGGACTGGGGATCAAATGAGATAATATTTGTAAAGCACTGTCTCCTCTCCTTCCCTCACCCTCACACATACCATAGGCAGATACATCTTGTAGCTATGACAGACCTGCTTTGCCACCATTGATAAAAAGTTAGAGAGGTTGCAGCTCACTTTCCATTACTGAACCACCTTGACCTCATGACCCATGCCAACATCCACATTTGTTTAACCCTTCAAGGATGAATGCACTATCCAGGTGGCATGAATGGACTCAGTGTTCTTTGAAACCTCATCCTACATGACCAGATATACCTTGTTGATCAGGAGAAAGATGGTAACCTTAATGAGAGTTCTTGGTGGGAAAAGGGGGTGAAGGGAGTAGAAAAGATAAAAATTGAAGGAGCTCATCAATTAACAAGTATTTATTAAATGTCAACTGAGCCTATCACTGGACTAGGTGCTTAGAATACAAACACAAAAATAAGACAATCTTTGTCTTTCAAGAATTTCTATACCTCCTGGAGGAGAGATACATCTTTAGACAGAGGTAAATACACAACATATAAAAAATAAACACAAGTAATTTCAAGGTGACTTACTAACAACTGGGGAAATTAATAAGAAGCTTCTTGAAAGTCATGGGTCAAGTAGAGCTAGGGGCTCCAACAGGTAAAAGTGAGGAGGGAGATTATGAGAGTTTGTGCAAAGGCAAAATTTTCAGAGATGGAATGTTGCATGGGGTAGGGAGAGGTGAGTGGGAATGAAATGTCATAGATTCATAGACCTGGAACTGAAGAGAATCTCATACAAGATGTCAGATTTAGAGCTGCAATGAACCTTAAACACTCCTCTTATTTTACAAATGGGGAACAAGAGGTCCACGGAGTTTGAGATGTTCATGGCACATCCAGTTAGCCATATCCTATAGCCATATCCTTTGGCCCTCTACCTCTCTGGCTAGATCTAGTACTATATATTTAACAAAATGATCAACCATGATTCCAGATTAATGAAAAAAGTTGCCTATTCATGACATAGAGATGATGGATAAATATGCAATATGAACAAACATTTTGGATGTAGCTAATGTGGGAATTAGTTTTGACTATGTTTATGAGAAAGAAGGAGGAAAACAAATTTATTAGGTACCTACTATGTGCCAGAAGATTTACAAATATTGTATGTTATTCTCACAACAGTCCAGGGAAGTATATGTTATTATTCATTCTTTCCTTTCCTCTCACCTCCCTTCCTTCCTCCCTTCCCTCTTTGCTTTTTTTTAAGTGGAAGGGGTAAGAAAAGTAGATGGAGAAAAAAATGCTTGAAAATAAGTCTTTCTTTTTAAAAAAACTTAAAAAATATGGATAACAATACCTCTGCCATAATTATAGAATTGTGAATGACATCACTATTTTAGACACACAATTTTTGATATCCAATACAACAGACAAGTTGGCAGTGACAATGTTGTTAAGCAAACTATGCCTTCAGGGGCAAATATTCTGATCTTGATCCAAACATACAACAAATAGGATGTTCTTCTAGAGCCAATCTGACCTATGAGGATCCCAAGTTATGCTTTTTGGACTGGGTACTATGCCCTTCCCCTTTAAAAAAATGCCTTTTAGTGTTTTGTGAATTAGATATTGAAAGACTCATGTAGTAGCAAACACCCTAGCACACCCAGGATGGCCTGCTAGCACAGGTTCTTTAATCTGCTTTATAAAGGAACGCGACTGAGGGATTGTCAGTGTCTCCTTAGCTGAACTTTCAACTGAAGAAAAGGTTTTGTGGGCCATTAGGATCCTTTCTTGTGGCAAAGCGCCAGATGCTAATTCTATTCCAGCTGAGATTTACAAGGTAGGGGGACCATTGCTCATACAAAAGCTGACTGAAATTTTCCAGGTTATATGGCAAGAGGAGGTTATCCCCCATGAGTTCAAGGATGTTCCCTTGTTCTTCTCTACAAAGGTAAAGGGAATAGATTGTCCTGCAACAATCACAGGAAGTTCTCTCTCTTAGTTGTTGATGGCAAAATTCTTGCTAGAGTCCTCCTTAATAGGCTGATCCTTCACCTGGAAAATGGGCATATACCTGAGAGCCAGTGTGGCTTCAGAAAGGGCTGAAGAACAGTCAATATGATGTTTGCTGCCCAATGAGGGCTTATGGAAAATTATGTCAAAATTTGGTTGCCTGGAGAAATTCATCAATATTGTACATCAATTTCATGATGTCATGTTTGCCCAGGTTCTGGATAACGCACAAAGCTCTTGTGCCTCCCAGTCACCAATGGAGTGAAACAGGGCTGTGTGCTTGCTCTCATGCTTTTTAGCATGATGTTTTCAGCCATGTTGACAAATGCTTTCAATAAGAATGAACACGGCATCAAGGTCAACTACCATATTGATGGTAAGTTCTTCAATTTGAAAATTTGAACAAGCCAAGATCAAAGTGGAGGGAGTGTTGGTGCATGATTTTCTGTTTGCAGATGACTATGCACTCAATGCAGCCTCTGAAGCTGAGATGCAACAAAGTGTGGATCAATTCTCTGCTGCCCGTACTAATTTTGGCCTAATAATTAACACCAAAAAACACAGGTGCTCCATCAACCACAACCACACCATTCATACGTGGAGTCATCAGTTACAACAAATGGAGAAGTTTTGAAAGCTGTGGATAAGTTCACTTACCCTGGTAGTGTACTTTCCAGGGATGTACACATTGACAATGAGCTTGATGTATGCATTGCCAGAGCTAGCTCAGTGTTTGGGAGACTCTGAAGAAAGGTTTGGGAGAGAACAGGTATTAGACTGACTACCAAACTGAAAGTCTACAGAGCCATTGTGCTAACCTCATTGTTATATGCTTGTGAAACTTGGACAGTCTACAAGTGTCATGCCAGGAAATGGAATTGCTTCTCCTTGAACTGTCTTAGGAAGATTCTGAGGATCACCTGGCATGATAAGGTACCAGACACTGAAGTCCTTGCTCGAACTGAACTGCCAAGTATTCAAACTATGCTTCAGAGAGCACAACTCTGATGGGCTGGCCACGTTGTTCGAATGCAAAATATATGGTTGCCAAAAAGACTATTTTAGGGAAAACCTGCATGGGGCAGGGAATCACATGGTTGCTGGAAGAAACAATACAAGGACACTCTCAAGGTCTCTCTCAAGAACTTTAGATTTGAATGTGCAACATGAGATACCCTGGCGTAGGACCGCTCAGCATGGCATGCCCACATAAGAAAATATGCTATGCTCTTTGAGCAAAGCAGAATTGAGCCAGCACAAAGTAAATACAGGATGCACAAATTTGGGATATCCCCCCCAAATATTCAAATCGACTATCTTTGCCCAACCTGTGGTAGAGCATTTGGAGCTCATATCTGATCAGCCACAGTCAGACACACCAAAATTTTGCTTTACAATAGTGATGTCATTTTGGTCCTCTTCAAAGACACAGGACAACAACCATAAAGGAAAGACAGCTTCAAAAAGGTTAACAGTGCTTCTCTAATTAAATATGTCATTCATCAATTCAATGGAAAAGGTTAACACCCTAAACATGGAGAAAATACAAACAGAAAATACAAGCAGAGAAATGAGCACAAAACAACAGACACGGCTCCAACTGTCTGACAAAGCAATACAACCACTGACATGCACTGCTGGATGGGGGAGCACTAACAACATCTGAGTAGTGAGGGGAGGGCTCTTAACAAATGGCTACTTAGAGTCCCATCCAGAGAATCAAAAGGTTCTTCTCATAAGTGAAATACTCAGCAAAATACCAACCTCCCAGTATATATATAACAAAGACTTGGCTCCTGATTGGCTCAGAGCCAGTAGGCACAAAATGTACATAACTCAGCACAGCTGTGAACCATCAGGGATCAAAGGCGACTGAGCCTTCAGATGTTCATAATTTAGCCTGAGCCTAGGAAACTGAACTCCAAAAAGAAAACAACAAAAATCCTACTGCTTGGGCTTACAAACCTGCCAGACCAGCAGACCAAGAAGTAGTGGTTAATGTTGGAGAAATTGTCCTCTACTCTTAGGACATGTTAACATGTTAATATGTTAAGCATATTAAACTGATATGAACAGTGTTTCAATACCCACACCAAACTGGAAAACTATAAATTTTAGAAGAAAATGACAGAATTTCTGTATAATGAGAATGTGTTCCTATGGAACCACAAAAGATGGAGACCATACTGCAGTGTGGGAATCTCCTTGAAAACTTATAGTGGTTCCTTGGCTTTTCAAAACTTCATCAGAGCTTCATCCCTAGGTTGTCTGCCTTGGTGTAACTCCCTCATTGAATTACTGAAGCACCCCAAGGCTTTACAGAAAATGCCATTTATAGAAGCCTTCAGTGACCTGAAAATCCATTCCACTTCAGCCCCTATCCTGACATTGCTTTATTTGCTGAAACAACTTGTCATGGGAACCAATACATTTAATGTATCATCCTTTCACCACCCCATCTCTATACTTCTACACCGTTGCCTGGCACTGCTTCTTTGTTTTTGTATGTTTGCTTATTTTGTTGGTGCCTTTTTGTTTTTATCAGATAGAAATTTCCTAAAATGTTTTCTCCCCTCCATTGAATTTTCCAGCTGAGCAGAAAAAACAACTAAGTTTAAGCATAATCAATCAACATAATGCCATCCACAATATTTGTCTGTAATCAATCCCTCGCTCCCTTCCTTCCTTCATTCCCTGCTTGCTTACTTTCTTCTTTCTTTGTTTCCTTCATCCCCTTCCCTCTCTCCTTTTCTTCCTTCCTTCCTTCCTTCTTTTTTTTCTTCCTTCCTAAATTCCCCCATCCATTTGGTAGAAAGAATATATGAACCAAACATTGGAATAGTATTTCCATGAGTATACCTCTTATCCTTTCCACTACCATGATAACTAGGCCATCCTATTGCTCTCTGTGGGATTCTATTGCAATAACTTGAGCTATTTCTCCTTTGGGAACTCTCCTTTCTATTAAACATTTTCAGTCTCACCAATGACTTGTCCATGCCCTTTCACAACAATCTGTAGAGTTGAAAAGTATTTGGGAGATTGGAGACCTCTGAGGTTGACTTGAAATTCCCCCTTTGAGTAGAAAAGTGGCATAAAAGCAAGGCACTGACCACTGCTCCATTTCCAGGGAGCCCTAAGCAGAGGCGACCAGATCTGAATCTCTACTCGCAAAATTCACCAATAGACCTCCCTTTCACTCAGATAGTGAGTGCTGTGACTGACTTCCAAGGATTACCTGCCTCACTTTGAATCCCTTATGTGTTCCATCCTCCATGCTTTTTTCTAGAAAGGGCTCAACTCAACCCTGAAGTACACGTTCCAACTTCCCTCTCAGCATTAGTCATATTGGAACTTCCATAAGTAGTGAGAATACGCGATGGCCAGTATATTATGTGTTACTTCTCTGAAATATCAAATTGTGTGTGTGAGTCTGGATCTGCATGATAGAGAGGTTTTCTATGTCAAAGAAATCACAAATCTTTTGAAATATTGAGACATATTTATTCAATATTTTATTCTGAGAATTCATATTTACATTTTAATAGAGGCTTATGGTGCTTTAACCAAAAAGAGAAACAATGTTTAGAATTTCACATACTTCAGCCAACATTAGGAGGATGTTATCTGGGGGTAACTTGCAGGCCTTTTCCCTACAAGTGGCCCCCTGTTTTGCTACCCCGTGTCCCATGTAAAAGGTTGCTGATTACATTCAGTTCTTCTCAGTCACCCTTACAGAGAAAATGATCTAGAAGCATGCGGACTCTACCTGACTCAAAGCCTGACAAATCCTGACCCCGCCCCATTCCCATCTCATCTGCTCTAGCTGGCTGGATGGGATCATTGTAAACAGTTCCATCTAGGAAAGCTTTAAGAGGAACAAGGGCCTCATAGACATCATGAATTGGTGGAATAAATCAAGGTGAAGCAAAGAAACAGCCTTTAGAGTTTCAATTTCTTTGTCTTTTACGGTTAGTTCAAAAATGATCCGAATCCGCTTAAAAGCTAGTCTCACATTCCTCCTTAAATTTTTGGGACACTGGGTGCTGAGTAGAAATCACTCTGCTGGAGACTCGCCCAGCCATGCTCTCGAGTTTCTTCCGCTGGATTCTAGCCATGGTACAGACATCAGCTACTGCCAGCGTGCACTCATATGAAGAACATGGAAAATGCGGCTCATATCAGAATGCAGCAACATTTTCTTTGCTAGTTCAGCCAGAAAGGGTCCTTGCAAAGAACAGGTTTTCAGTAAAGACAATTTGTTGTTGCTGCTGTTTGTGTATTTGTTTTCCACTTAGGCCTAATCCTTTTGGCAGAACTGAAGGAATTTTCAAGGCTATGATGAAGAGCCACTGACTGAAAGGAGAGAATTTTTACCAATATTAAGAGTTCAATTCCCTCCTTTCTGTGGTAGTTGTTCCCATTCTGGAGGGAATGGGGTGGGGTCAGGATTTGTCAGGCTTTGGGTGAGTTAACTGTGCCCATTTAATGATGAAGTCTTTTACCCTTCACCACCATCTGAAGCCTACCAGTCCTCCTGAGACCAAGAGGAAGACTTTTGCCTCATTGGCCCTGAAACAAGCTCAGGGAGCAACAAGGCATGGTACAACAACTGGGCAATGCCCCTTTTGGTACTTATAAGGAAACTCTGAAATGGCAAGTGTTTATCACACCATCAAACAGATGAAAATATTAGGCCTAAGTATGACAGCAGTAGCAAGGTAATGGAGAGGTTGTTGACATTGATAAGGAAGCTGGCACACTGATAACACTCAAGTATAGTACTTAAGTATAGATTGACAGGATTCAAGACATCAGCACAGTTGACATTTGCTTAGCACTGTTGACATATGTCATAGAACTGCTGAGGGAATCCCTGGTAGCTCTCTTGAACTTGAAGCCAGAAGTGAATTTCAGATCAAATCAGAGTCCTCTGAAAAGCCTGAGTAGAATCTTCTGACCAACTTTACAAGATGTGAATGAGTAAATGAATGGGAAAGTATTTACTAAACATTTACTCTGTGCCAGCTTCTCTTGTAGGCACCAGGGATATAAATACAAAAATTAGACAATCCCTGCCCTCAAGGACCTTTCCTTCTAATGGAGGAAGGCACCGCATGAAGGGGAGTGGTGACTAGGGAAGGGAATTAGGGTCTGGGGAGTCACAGGATGGTCGGTGTAGACATTAGGCAGTCAATTTTTATACCTTTTCCAATCCTGTCCACAGCATTGATTTGATTTCTGTTCCTGGACAAGAGGTGGAAAATATATTGGTCTAGAAGCATGTGGCCTGAGGCAGGGCAGATGGTACAAAGTACCTACAGTAGGCTCAGGTTTCCTGGTGTATGGGTGGATAGTGATGAAGCACAGTCTGGGACCAGCTAGATAAAGTGAGTTTGGTGAACTTTTGCCTACTTACCAATCACATCAATGAGTTTGTAATTCAATTAAGATAATTTTCTTTTTTAAATCATCTAGCCATTTTTCTACTGAATTCTTTGTGATTTCATTTCATTCAACAAATAATTTTTAAGCACCTACTATGTGTCAGGTACTGCCTTAAATACTGCGGATACAAAAGCAGACAATCATTCCTGGCCCCAAAGAGTTCATATACTAATTTCTGGGTGTTAGTTTCTTCATCTGTAAAATGGAGGGAAAAAATGACATCTACCATTGTTGTTGTGGAGGTCAAATTAGTTAATAAGTGTAAAGCGTTTTGTGAACCTTAAGGTGATTAATAATCACTCATTGCTATAATTATTATCTATATATTATATATTATTATATACTTATAATGTATCAAGTCATACCATGTATTGTATCATAATGAATTGTACTGTATCATATCACATTTTATTATACTGTGTTACATTATATGATGTTGTGTTACATATTATATATTATCTTATGTTGTTTTGTTACATTATATATTTATTGCATTACATTATATAACATTTATACTGCTATATATAGCAGTATATATACTGCTATACATGTGAGGCCACATGTAGCTTTCTAGGTCCTCAAGTGCAGCTACTTGACTGGATTTGGTCATAGGTCTGCACTTGAGGACCTAGCCTTGAGATAGGATCCCCAACCTCAGCCTAGAGTTTCTGCAATGAGAATCATCAAACTCTGGTCTGTTATTTTTTACGCCCCAAGACAAAATTATGTTTGCTATATCATGTAACATCGTGTTATATCTTGTCATACCATGCCACCTCATGTCATATGCTACATTATTGTTGTTGTTAACAATAGAGTCTATGGTATGTGTGTTTGTCCTTCGTTGGCAAAGAAGACCATGACATCAGAGAAATAATGACATGACCTGCACTTGACTTTGTTTTGAGTGAGGGAGGGCTGTGCAGGTCACCAGCCTCACTTCTCCTCCAGAGCCATCTGAATCCAGTGACCAGATATTCATCAGGATGACTGGAGATGACCCAGGATGAGACAATTGGGGCTAAGTGACTTGCTCAAGGTTGCGCAGTAAGTGAGTGTCAAGTCAAGTGTCTGAGGTGAGATTTGAACTCAGGTCCTCCTGGCTTCTGCACTGGTGCTTTATTCACTGCACCACCTAGCTGCCCCTAGGGTCTAGGGTATGTACACAGATGAATGAAAGCAACTACATACAATTTTGTAAACATAGTTAAGGTAACTGGTATGACAAAGGGAATTAATTCATTTTTTTTTTAATTGGGGACTTTTGTGTTTGAACTTTTGCATTCCCATGTTGCAATCTTAAGAAAGCCACATGAACAAGAAGGAACTAGGCTTGAACCTCAGGGACTTTCACAAACTCTTTCCCACTGTGGAAACACAAGTAGTGTCCTAGAAAGATAGTTTTGAAAAGAAAAATGTCGAGTGTGTTAAAAAGTTCTTTCATTCCCTATTTTCAGTGCTCTGGGCTTCATGAAATTTCCCAGTACTTTTGTATATACATTCGATTTATTTATGTGGGTGCTTGCCATAGTGAATCTTCTTTCCTTTGCTCCTAAGATTTTGGGAACTCCTTAAGTGAAGGTTTAAGAGTTTTAATCTGTTTTTTTTAATCCCTGACTCCCAGAACATTGTTTGCTTATTGAATGAAATGTAAGGATCTGTGAGAAGAGCTGAAAAAACAGAATGAGTTGTGTTTTCAGAATGTTTTAGTTTAAAAACTAGATATCATTTAGCACTCATGTACAGTTGAAATTGTACTTGCCACTCAGTTGTTTCCAAAAATCTTCAGCTGTTCCACAACACACTTGGAGGCTGCAGCTAAGAGGTGGGGCTATGTTATAGGCCGCCAGCAAGGCTGGAAACAATAAAAACTTAAAAACTTATAGAGAAGTTCTTATGAGAGTGCAAACCTTCATTTCCCAGGCATATAAGACATTCAGTGCCAAGCATGGGGTTGCTATTCCACCTGGCCCAGGTCTTAAATTAACAAAAACCCCACCAAAAAGAATAAACAAAATACAAGTGAATAGCCTAGGACATCTGTGGTTTTCGCTGTTATTTTATAGGTTTGATTTTGTAAGACCAGTGCATAAGAAACTATTTATTTCCTCTGAGGTCAATAAAACGTTTGAGTTTTTTTTCACAACATGGAATAAAAAGGCTGGTCTATGAAATATGAAAGAAGTCAGAGTAAGAATCAGGCCCTTGGGGGAGTTCTTTATTGTTTAGCATGTGGCAAATTCTACTTGTTTGAAAGAGTCGAATGCTTTAGACTAAAGCAGCGATGGGGAAACTGTGGCCTTGAGGTCACATGTAGGTCCTCAAGTGCAGACATTTGACTGGATTGGGTCATAGGTCTACACTTGAGGACCTAGCCTTGAGGCAGTTTCCCCAACCTCAGCCTAGAGCTTCTACTATGAGAATCATCAAACTCTGGTCTTTTATTTTTTACTCCCCAAGCCTCACCCAGCCAAGATTATTCAGAGTCCTGGGCTGTAGGGAAATGGTTTTGTACAAAGCAGATTTAAATAGCATAACCTTGAAAAAAGTCCTTCCCAAGCTTTGGCCCCAGCAGGCCCATCACCCAGAACCCCTCCCCAGTGATGTTCTGACTTGAAAATCTGCTAGGCCTCTTCCCAAGTGGATATTTCCTTTGTTCCTAAGTCTTTAACACCACCTTCTGAGGAGGCAACTTCCTTCTTATACTGCATTCACTGGTGTCCTGGAGCCAGCTCAAACCTTCTTGGGAGAGCTGAGTGTTAAATGTTTAGAGTAAGCATTTACATCTCAGAAAATTATCAAGTACTGCAAATTAAAGTTTGATTTATTGTTTGGTTGAGTTCACAACTTAAGAAAGTGATGTGTGTTCATCCTTCATGGCCCAAGAAGACTATGCCATCAGAGAAATGATGACATGACTTGCACTTGACTTTATTTTTTTTGAGTGAGGGAGGGCTGTGCAGGTCACCAGTCTCACTTCTCCTCCAGAGCCATCTGAATCCAGTGACCAGATATTCATCAGGATGACTGGAGATGACCCAGGATGAGGCAATTGGGGTTAAGTGACTTGCCCAAGGTCACAGAGCTAGTGAGTGTCAAGTGTCTGAGGTGAGATTTGAACTCAGGTCCTCCTGACTCCTGCACTGGTCTATCCATGCACCACCTAGCTGCCCCTAAGAAAGTGATAGAGGAAATGTTAATAATGAAGATTGAATTTTAAAATGTGACATGCATTACATTTTCCTTAGGCAACTGGTTGTTAAACATTTACCAGCTCATTCCTGCCTACATTGTATGTGTATGTATAATCTCTTTCCATAATAGAATATAATTTCTTGGAGGGCAAGAATTGTGACTTTTTTTGTATTCGTATTTTCACAGTCTAGGATAGTGCCTGGCACATAGTAAGTACTCACTAATTTTTTTCTTTCATTTATTTATTCCCTTTATGTTGTATGACTGGTAGAGAAATATTTTATGCAGTTTCTTCCCCTACCTCAGAGAAATTTTATTTCTTATTTCAAATTAATGAGAATTCTCAGGGATTCCCCTCAGAGGTAATAGGACATCTGTCAATCTCAAGATTTATCTACCTCCATTCATATCTTTCTATATCTATATTACTGTTGCTGTAATTCATTTGTGTCTGACTCTACATGATCCCAAAGCCCATGGGTTTTCTTGCAAAGATACTGGAGCAGTTTTCCATTTCCTTCTCCATTGTGTTCCCATTCTTCAAATGAGGAACTGAAGCAAATAGGGATTAAGTGACTTGCTCAAGGTCACATCACTACTAAGTATCTATAGCCAGATTTGAACTCAGATCTTTCTGACTCCAGACCCAGTGCTCTATCTACCCTATATCTATATCTATACCTATATCTAAATCTATGCCTATATCTGTCTGTATTTATATGACCCTTTTAGGGGTACTTTCCCAACTCCCATTCCTATTCATAGATTGGGATTCCCTAGATTGCAACTAGTACTGTTAGGTTTCTAGAGATAACCCAAGGGCTTGGGGTTTCTAACATTTTTACTCAGGGACCCCAACTGGTGTGCTTACCATTGATTATTAACCAAATTTGATTATCTTTTTTTTAAGTGTATTTATTAAGCAAGTATCGCAAAGATAATTGTTAAAAAAATGGTTCCCACAAACTAGATGTGTGCTTTCCCTTTACACGATCCCATGTAAGTGTCCTGTTGACAACCGTATACATGTGGCTCCTGAAGAGAGTGAATCAATTTTAAAATATAAAGTTAATGAGGTACACAAGTAGAGAACACATACAGCAAAGGTGAAACATGGCTCCTGATTACTGGGAATTCTTGTCTCCCGTGATGGAGTCCATGCGAAGTTGTCCTTAGGAGTAGCTCTCTGCTGAGCTCTGAGGATCAATACCTTTCTAGAAAGAACCCTCCACTTCTTTCCACCCTGATCAACCATGCTCCCTGAATCTGTCTTTCTTCATGGGGCCCAGTTCATCTTTATCGTGTTCCTCAGCTCCCAATTCAAGCAGTGCTATGACCCACTGCTCTTCTCAATATCCTCCCACTAACATTGATGGGAATACTGGAATTGCCAAACTTCTGAAGTTCACAAGGTAACCTGTAACTACCTGTAATCACCTGGTAGTTGTGGTAGTGGACATATTTTCTGTGGGATGCCATCTATCTCTAATTACATTTCTTTCTGTCTCCATTATTGAATTTAGAACCAAAAGTGGCATAGCTAGTCACTTTGGGAAAGAGATCATACCCTTTCTTTGCACCACTCACCCATTTCCCTACCCCCATGCCTGCCACCACTTCCCACCCCCATCCCTATGGGGCAGGTGGGGCAAAACAACTGGGGAAACATATTACTCTCAAAGCAAAATGTCCCTGGCAGAGGAAGCCAGTAGGGCAGTGTCTGATTAGACAGAGTATATGAGAGCAGGTATGAAAAACACAAAGAGAAAGAAGATCTGGGAACAAAAGTCTTTGTATCAGGAAAGAGAAACAAGAATGGAAAAGAGGTAAATCAATAAATCAATGAGCATTTACTAAGCATCTACTATGTGCAAGGCACAGGGCCAAATACTGGGGCCCTGAAGTATTTTTTAAAATGCAAAGAAAACATCAGAAGAAAATTCTGAAGAAAACATAAGAAAGACAGCCATGAAAATGTTGTTTATTATATGTGTTAAAAAAAACATTAAGTTATACTTAATAGAATTTGCATTATTTGACATTATAATTGTGTAAAATATAGTAACTGGTTCAAGTCCACTGGAAATATATGCTATGTGAATTTGAATAATTTGACCACTTAAAAAAATTCATTATTTGAACTGATTGGAACTAGCTATAATTCTTTCTCTAGTCTTTGTATATGGAAGTTCTTCCTTTTTTTATCTTTTTTTCTTCCTTTCTTCTTTCCTTTTTCTCTCTAACCCTCTCTTTTCCTTTCTTTCTTTTGTATTTGTTTGTCTATTATATTCAAAACTAATTTTTTGATTAAAAGAAAAAAAAGTCCCTGACCTCAAGAAGGTCACAATTTAATAGAGAGATAAGATAAAACACAAAACAATACAGTAAAATATGTACAGAGTAGATGGGAGGTTATCTCACAGAGGAAAGCCCTGCTTAAGAAA
>CM053770.1:640463033-640801317 GCA_028658325.1 Potorous gilbertii | reverse complement strand
CTCTCTTTTCCTTTCTTTCTTTTGTATTTGTTTGTCTATTATATTCAAAACTAATTTTTTGATTAAAAGAAAAAAAAGTCCCTGACCTCAAGAAGGTCACAATTTAATAGAGAGATAAGATAAAACACAAAACAATACAGTAAAATATGTACAGAGTAGATGGGAGGTTATCTCACAGAGGAAAGCCCTGCTTAAGAAAACAGTATCAGAGCTAAGCTCAAAAGAAGTAATGGAAATTCAGAGATGGTGGTAAGGGGCATTCTAGGCATGAGGGTCAGCCAGTGCAAAGGGATGGTGGAGGATGGAGAGTTGTGTAGAACAGCAAATACACCAAAAGAGCTGGATTGTAAAGGACATGAAAGGAAAGAAATAATAAGAGAATTGAAAAAATATGGAGGGGCCAGGTAATGAAAAGTTTAAAATGCCAAACAGACTTTTTATTTGACTAAAACACACTTGTCATATGGTCATTGAAACTTTGGCGTGAACAGTGGGAGACTACTGCTTCTTGAGATTCTCTTTTCCATTTGTGGAAAGCATTACTTGTTAGTCTGTCCTAAAATTGGGCCTAAGAGGGGCAGTCGGGTGGCATAATGGCTAGAACACTGGACCTGAAGTCAAGAGGACCTGAGTTCAAAAGCTGGCCCCACACACTTATTAACTGTGTGACCCTGGGCAAGTCACCTAGCCTCAAAATGGGCTTGTTTGCCCTTTTGCAGCTTTTACTCATTGCTCGTCATTCTGCCTTCTGGGACCAAGCAAAATCAGTCTAATTTCTCTCCCATCTTCAAGTACTTGAGGACAGGATCATGACTACTGCCTGCCTTCTCTTTTGGGGGCTAAATTACTCAGCTCTTCCAGCTGATCCTCATGCGACATGGACCTGAGGTCTTTTGTCATTCTGGCTTCCTTCTTCTGGATATTCTCTCTAGCTTATTAATCTCCTTCCTCATATATGTTTCCCAAGTCCTAGAACAATATTCCAGGACTGAATAAAAGAGGCTCTCACTTCTTCATTCCTATAAATTGGGCCTCTTCTAAAGCACAACACGATTACATTAACTTCACTAGTTACCATCATACACTGGAGACTCATAACTGAGCTCACTAAGCCCACTAAGACCCCCAAAATCTTTTCAGATAAAGTGCTATCTAGTCTTACCTTCTCAATATAATGCTTATGAAGGGTGAATTTTTGAACCAAAGCACAAAATAATCCTTTAATCCCTACTAAATGTCATTTTTATTAACTTCAGTCTAATTCTTTTAGCTAGCCAAGGTCTTTTGAGGTCTTACTTCTGCCAATCAATATGTGGGTTTTGCAAAATGTGATATGCATGCTGTCCATGCCTTTATTCAAGTCACTGATGAAAGGTAAAACATTACAGGGCCAAAGGCAGAGCCATTTCCCAGGGCAAGTCACTGGATACTTTCTTGTTAAGCAGTTACTAAGCTCTTAGTGACTAATCTCAGTCATTCAAGCCTCTCTGACTCCATCTTTTTAGACCATCATGCAATTTACTTCTTTTCATCTTTTCCATAAGAGAAGTATGCATTACTTTATCCATAAAGGCAAGTCCCGTACCAAAGAAATCACAGATCTGAAAAAAACAACTACTACTACATATAACGCCACAGGACTTTACACATGGTTTAAATGCATTATTGTATTTGGTATTCACAACAATCCCATGAGACTCTTAGTGCAAGTAAAATCATCTCCATTTTACAGATGAGAGACTGAGGAACTTGAGATTCAAAGAGGAAATGACTTGCCCAAGAAAATGCAGCCAGTGAGTGGTACAATTATACATCATGCAGTTAGATAGTCCAGTGGATAGAGCGTTGTGTCTGGATTCAGGAAGCCCTAAGTTCCAATCTAGCCTCTGACAAGTATCTGTGTGATCTGGGCAAGATACTGAACCTCTGTTTGCCTCAGTTTCTTTATCTATAAAATGGTGATTGATAATATCAGTTTATTCCCAGAGATATTGTGATATTTATAAAGCACTTTACAAATCTTAAAGAATTATATAAATTCTCACTTCGTCTTCTCCTTCTCCTTCTTCTTCTTGTTATTTTTATTATAGTCTGGAACCATAAAAGTCAAAATTCAGCAAATTTTCCACTATCCCATAACCTCCCTAAATCTATAAATATTTCAGGTTAAAATTTGTGTCATTGGTCAAACATTCCTGAATAAATTATATTCATGCCTGGGCATCACTACACACTTTGTGACATTTTCTACAATCATAGGCATCCTACAGAGAGAGAGACAGAGAGACAGAGACAGAGACACACACACACACACACACACACACACACAGAGAGAGAGAGAGAGAGAGAGAGAGAGAGAGAGAGAGAGAGAGAGAGAGAGAATTAAGCATTTGCTGTAGGGATGGCTTAGAATATCCCTCTGATGAAGTGATAGTTCAGGGAAAGCTGAACTATAAGGAAGACCATAAAGATGAACCAATAATAAATAAATCACCCATTTCTCTTCCAAACCACTAAACTCTCATATAAAGGAGGAAGGGTAGAGGATAAAATGATGAGGACAATATGTAAACTCCTTGAGGGCAGGGTCTGTTTCATTTTGCTTCATCCTTACCACCTTTAAGTGCTAATTGAATTTAACTAAATTGCACATTTGTGGATCATAATCAGAGAAAAAATACCAATTTTTCTTTTCTTTATGTTTTTTAGTACAGGTATCTTCTGGGTTAGCACTTTCCTTCTTAAGTCTCTGCCTTAGGTTTCCTCTGAGCAAATATAAATATAATCCATCTATTTACAAATGCCTAATGAAGTTCTTGATAAGTAATATAATGGCTAAAGCTCAAGACTTTCCCAATAAGGAAATTGGCTTTTGGGAGTCCTGGACTCTTTTGTTCCACAAAATATTGAGCAGTGACATGTTAGGAGTTATTCCCTATAGCTGTACCAAGGAAATTTGTCCAGCCTGTTTAGTGGAGCCAATGATCTCTGGGATACATGATTTATTTAACAGGTGGTGGACAGTCATTTCACCAAGAGAGAGATTCCAGATATGGTACGTCAAGGGGTATTCACCTCATCAGAACTGCCAGGGTTCTAGTCCCATGAGTCAGCCTTTCCCTTCTCCTCTTTATCATGAGAAGGAATATCACAATGCTCATTCTGAGTCAAGTATTTGGGCAAGACCAAAAATAACCCTGAATTGCTTTGCACCTGCTTGCAGTTAATAACAGGGTTGCTGAATGCTTGTATGGTATCTCCGTGAACAGTCTATTTATCTGATCTTTCTTTGGTACTTTTCTGTTTGTCCCAACCTGCTCATTCTGCTCATCTGAAATTATGTTCTAAGCGGGGAAAGATCTCAGAATTCTGAGAATATCTTTAGCAAGTGATGCTGCAGGGGCCAAGGAGAGGGGAAGAAGTTCTACAAAATACTGGCAAATGCCAACAGTTGGAATCTTCAGATCACAAATTAGCAAGTGTCAAAAACATTAAAATTAGTCTCACATTAGACATATGTCAGGACTGTGGTTTTCATAATAAAATCCTCAACTCCCAGAATTTGGAGGCACTAAGTAGATTAAAGAATACCTCTCCATTTTCTTCAGAACTTTACTGGCCTCTTAGAAGAGCCCTGTTGACTACTGTGATGGCTAATTTACAACCTGCTTTTCATGATTAAATTTCATGATTAATTTCATGAATTAATTTCATGATTAAATAACAGAATCTTTGTAATTTACTTATTGTCCTCTCTGTATACAAGTACGTTTATTTAACTTGCGTTGCTAATTGTGAATAAAAGGAAAAAAGCTTTCACTTTGTCATAGATACCTTTTAACCAAGAGTTTGACTCTAGAATATTAGACCATACTTGTCCCTAGACAAAAATAAATGGAATCCAGTCACTTATAAGTAGTTTAATAACTATTTGAAAGTTAATTTATAATTAGAGTTCAGGAAGCCCATAAACAGCTAGGTGTCACAGTGGGTAGAGCATTGGACCTGGAGCCAAAGAGACCTGAATTCAGATTCAGCTACAGACACTGGCTGTGTGCCCCAGGCAAGTGCCTTAGCCTCTCTTTGCCTCAGGTTTCTCATCTATAAAATGATAACAATATAATAATAATACCTTCCCTCTGGAAATTTTGTGAGGACTAAATGAAGTAAAGTTTGTAAAGTGCTGTGCAAATCTTAAGATGCTACAGAAATGCTAATTATTAATAATAAAATTATCATAATCAAATAGACTATATTATATAATAAATATAATTTCTAAATATAACTATTTTATCGTGACAGTACTAGTGGAGACAATAAATCTTAATTCCTCTTAAAATTTCATCCATTCAGCAAAAACTACTCAAGAAGTGAAAATCTGAGCGACAAAACCCTAAATCCTTCCATGTATGTTTCCTATAAAGAGAAATTTATCTTTAATTGAGAAAAATGGTCTACACAGCCAAGATTAGATACAAATGACTATTGTCTGTGAATTCTAAAATTCACAAAGGGGATGTATGTATAGTGAAAGAAAGACAAACTAAAAACTATCATGTAGCAGCTGAACAATCGGTTTGATAAAGAAGATATCATAATGATGAACAGAAGGACTTCAGAGAGGCCTGGAAGTACTTATATGAATTGAGGTTAAGTGAAATGAGCAGAACCAGGAGAACGTTGTACATAGTAACAACCACAGTGTGTGAGGACTGTTTCTGATAGTCTAAGCCCTTCACAGCAATGCAAGGACTTAAAACATTCCCAAAGGATTCTTGAGGCAAAATGCCCATCCATCCAGAGAAAGAACTATGGAATCAGAATGGAGAATGTAGCAGAATATTTTCTCTTGTGTTATGTTTTGTTTTGTTTTTTCTCATTCATTTTAATTCTTCTATGCAACATGACTAATGTGAAAATATGTTTAATAAGAATGTATGTGTAGAACCCATATAAGATGGCATGCTGTCTCAGGGAGGAGGAGGGGAAGAGAAAAATATTTAAGATATGTGGAAGTGGTTGTAGAAAACCGAAAACAAATTAATTAAAGAAGATAACAGGACTAACTACTCAAGTCTGATTATTTTGGTCTACAATTCAATGAGATTTATGTTGCAGTGATTTGATTCTATGTTATTGATGGAACAGTTGTTGGTAGTCACATAGACCTTGACTATATGAGTGAGTATGAAAGAATCAGGATTTGAACACAATCTTATTGCCTCTTAGTTTCCACTGTTGCAAGACTAAAGGCAGTGTCTGATATATATATATATATATGTCATCCCCCACCAAGGCACTGATAGCTTAGTGGGAAGAGATAGATATCATTAGAAGACTACTTTCAAATGGCTAGCAGCTAAACACATGGGATCTGCTTGACTTAATTGAGAAAACTAAATGTAAATAAATCACCAGGACCAGATGGCATCTACCCAAGAGTTTTGAGGAATTCAAGGGTGAAATTGGAGAGCTTCTGGCCAAAACATTTAACCTGTTATCACAAACATGGAAGAAATGGCTAATGGCCAAAGTGACTCCCATTCTTTATGAAAGGCTTGGAGAGAAGTCTTACTTCTCTTCTGGATAAGGTAGAGTCAACTATAAAAGGAGAGCAAGATCATTGAACACTTAAGCAAACATAACTAGCATTTATCTAATCCAATTTATTTTCTATGATTCTTCTACATACATCCTCAATTCATTTCAAAGCAATGAGATTCAATATATATTATGCATCAATGTTCGAGTGCTATATTTCACGACAATTAAAAAAATAGTCATTGTTCTCAAGAAAGAGTATACAAAATATATTTTTAAAAGTATGATACAAGATAGAATGGGTAATATTATATACATGGATAGCGATATACATGGATGACTTTGGTGTCAGGAATACTTGAGTTTAAGTCCCACTGGTGACACATACTGCCTATGTGACCTTGGGTAGGGCATTGACCTTTCAGAGCCCAAGGCAACTTTTAAAGATGATAAATTGAAAAGAAGGTGCCAACCTTCATTAGTAGAAGGGAGTATCTTCTTTTGGGATTTCTTTATCAGTGAAATCATAGGTCCAGTGCTTTATCCCTAAGATAAAAGATAGAATATGGGCACCGTGTTCTAGTAAAACAGGGAAGGAAAAGATTTTCAAACTGTTACACGTGTTGTGTCATTTGATACTCACATTACTATGGGGTAGATTCGCTTATTTTAATTCAGATCTTGACTCCAGGTATCATGTGTCCATATACTGTGCCACTTAGCTGCCTCAGTAACATTTATTTCATATATACTGATTTAAATGTGTTGTTCCCCACCAAACCCCAACTAAATTGTGAACTCCTACAGGAAGAAACTGTTTTGCTCTTTCTTTGTATTCTCTGCACTTAGCATAACACCTGCCACATGGTTATGCTTGTTAACTGATTGATTAATTAATTGATGATACACTGTTCCCTTTAGTCAAAATGTTTCCTCCCAAGGATGTGCAGGTAAAATTTTAACAACCAACTCTGGGGGAAAATGTAAGCACAATATGATTTTAAGTTTAATATGCATCATCACACTTCCCACTGTTCTCCTTTCCCAATTATATTCTTTCGTTATCACTGATCATGCACCTTACCTCCTGTAAGAAACCTTCCCTGATTACTTCAGCCCAAGATGCTTTCCATATTTATTTATGTCCTATAAAAAGCTCTTCAATGAAAATATTGTACCAGAAAGAGTAAGCGGAAACACTTCATAAGCAGAATTCTTAAATGTTTCAGCATTTTTCTAAATCATGGAATGACTCCTCTACTGGAATAATAAGGAGAGTTATTTGTGGGTTTAATTGGAAATACTGACAAAGGCTCAGTAAAAATGGCATATCTAAGAGTCAAAAATGGAAATATAAATAAATGGTTTCTCAAATTGTCTGTTTCTAAAAGCGTACTCTTCTGCTATCATAACTTGTGCATCGTATCTGTTGCCAGGAGTGATTAAGGAGGAAGATGAGACAGCTACTGACAACACAATATTGGGGGGAAAATACATTTACATGTGAAACTTTAACGAGTGGGGTTTTCCTAGATCTGTTTACCAGTAAGAGGAGAAAAGAGACCTGATTTGGAGCATCAGAATGTTTCACTACTGTGGTCCTGACCTAGTTAAAGTGCCAGCCACAATACCTATAGCACTCTCCTTATTTCACATCACTGAGATGTATCTTGCTAAAATATAGCTTTCATTATGTTATTTCTTTGCTTCTGAATCTTCATTGGTTCCCCACTAACTACTGGATCAAATGCATCTCTTCATCCTGCTTGTTATTCCAAGCCTTCTATACTTTTGCTCTACAATATCTAATCCAGCTTATTTTCTATGATTCTTCTACATATATCCTCAATTCATTTCAAAGCAATGAGATTCAACATATATTATGCATCAATGTTCAAGTGCTATACTTCACGTGATCATTAAAAAAAGAGTCACTGTTCTTGAGAAAGAGTACATAGAAGTGTGATACAAGATAGAATGGGTAATATGGTATACATGGATAGTGAGGTGACTTTGGTGTCAGTTCAAGTCCCATTGGTGACACATACTGCCTATGTGATCCTGGGTAGGGCATTGACTTTTCAGAGCCCAAGACAACTTTTAAAGATGATAAACTGAAAAGAAAGTGCCAACCTTCATTGGTAGAAAGGAGTATCTTCTTTTGGGAATTCCTTATCAGTAAAATCACAGGTTCAGTGCCTTATCCCCATGATAAAAGATAGAATATGGGCACTATGTTCTAGTAAAACTTGGGGAAGGAAAGTTCAATGTTGTGCGGTAAAAAGAGTACTCAGAGTCTCCCTTTTTTTAAGCAAAGGAAGAAGGTAAATCTTCAGTTCTTTTCTGGCCCCAAGATTGGCTGTTAACATGTCACAGTACTTAACTTTGTTTTGCTTGTGTGTTTTCACTATTGCAGTTATTGTGAATGTTGTTTTCCTTTTTCTATGTATTTTACTCTAATTCAGTTCATATACATCTACCTTTATTTTCCTAGTCCTTGGGGTTGTTGCTTCTTATGACACAGTTGAATTTCATTACATACTTATGGCACAGTTTCTTTAGTTATGTTCCAATCAATAGAAAAATACTTTCATTTTTGTTTGGTTCTATTTTTCTATGTTTTTGACTACTACAAAAATGGGGGTATGAGTGTTTTTCTGCCAGTGGTAATAGAACCTTTCTCTATGTGATTAAGATTTGTGCCCAACAGTAGGACTGATGGATCAAAAGGCATAAACAAGTGAGTAGCTTTTCTCAAGTGATTACAAATTATTTTCCAGTATGATTGGACCAATATACAACTCTACTAACTCTGTTGGTATGCCTATTTTCCATAGCCCTTACAATGTTAACTAATTCCATCTTGTATTATTTTTCCAATGTTAGATGAATGATGAAACCTCAGAATTGCCTTAATGTACATTTCACTGATTAGTGATTTACAACAATCTTGCTATTTTTTGTTGACAATTTATAGTTCATCTTTGAAAATTATCAACTCTTGCTTCTTGACTATATATTTATTGAGGAACTGCTCTTGGTCTTATAAATTTCTGTCAATTTCTCACATATCTTAGGTATCAGATTTTTATCAGGGATATTTAATGCAAAGATTTTCTTAACCAAATAAATACTTTGTTTCTAATCCTTAATGCTATAATAATTTCATTTGTACAAAAGTATTTAACTTTATGTAAATAAATTATCTGTTCTGTCAATTTCATCTAAAGAGGAGATAGAGATACAGACTAAGTCAGGAAGAACTAGGTTCAAATTTTATGTATCATCTTTATGTGTCATACATATGTATCATGCATCATCATGTATCATTACACATATGAGTGTGACCAAACCACAGATGATGAACCATCTCATTATTTAAAACTTCCTTTATTACTTTAAAACTATTTTGCAATTATATATATATATATATATATATATATATCTTTTATATCTTGATAGATTACTATCTTAATAGTTTTAGAATTGTATTGAATGGGACTCCTTTTACTATTATGTTTTCTTGGCCTTTGACATTGCTTTTTTCTTAGAAATGATGGTGTTGGGAATTTATTTTCCATCTTGCTCCTTGAATAAAACTATTACTTGCTTCAATTAAGGCTTTTTCTCATTAGACATTGGGGTTTTCTAGGAATTCATCATGCTCATAAGGATGATATTATCTCTTCGTTGGTAATGTTTATTCCTTTAATTTCTTTCTATTCTCTTATTGCTATCACTAGTATTTCCCGAACTGTCAAAAAATAATGAGAAGTGGGCATATACTTTGTACATATTGGGAAAGTTTTAGATGGGCTAGCATGTAGATTGTTCTTTTATTGGAACAAATTTTTATTAGTAATATTGATCTATATTCTTTGTGTTTTCATCATCCCTCCTTGTTTTAGGGATGAGTTATATTTATGAAATAAAAGGAGTATTGTTTGTTTCTCTATTAAGAATAATTTTAGTAGAATAGTTAACTATTCTTTTGTAAAATATATTTTATTTAATCATTTTTGTATTTATAGCTGAAATTCTGGGGATTCAAAAATATATCTTTGCATGTTAGATCCTTACAAATGACACGATGTTTCATTTTTGCACCCTATATAGTTCTCCTTTGCTTTATTCAAATGTACCTCAACAAGACTACTGTCATTTAGCTTCATGTGGATTCTCTTGCCAACTATTTCTCTTGGAAAAACAAAGACTTCAAAGATTGGATCATGTACAATGGTGTGAATATAATTTCTGGGAATTTTTGCATATTTTATATAGCTTTTGCTTATCGATTTAAGATGAATTCCCTGGAAACATTTTTGCCACATGCTTGCCACTGAATTTTCCCCTTCCACTTCATGAACCTAGTTATTCTTAGATCTTCTGAATAGATTTCAGCTAAGAAGTTGAAAGCTTTTTCTAGCCCTTCTGCCACCATCAACTTCAATTTCTTAAGCTTTTTTGATATATAGAGCTTTTAATTGAGCCTTTAGGTAACAGCATATCTCCGACTCCAGGAGAGCTGGTAAAATGTCAGACTCAAATTCATCTGGCTTCCTGCCATTGTGCTTTACAATCTTGGTTATGCATAGAACATGGCACTGATCTCACCGGGTACCAGCATAGAAAGAGCTTAATTACTCTTTAAAGGTCTGATTTTTCATTTCAGAAGATGCCCTAAGCTTTTTCGATGTAATTTTTCAAATACTCTATTGAAATCTTTACTTTGTTTTCTGTCGATCTTTCTGTTAGATTCCTACTGCCCCAGAGAAGATTAAAACCACCTACAATTCCTGTGTTACCATCTATGTCTTTTTTTTACCTCAATTGACTTTTCCTTTAAGAATTTTAATACTATGTCATTATTAACAAATATTTTGTATCTCTACCTACAGGTTTACAGGATGCAATTCAACAACTCCCTGAAGGAAAGTATTATTTGTATTTTGGCTGCAGAAGGTATGTGATCTGGCAACAACAAACTTTGCAACAACAAACCAGAAAAGTAGTAGTAGGGTGCTTAAGGGAGGCAGTGTGACAGATCAAAGTCACAGAGACTAGGAAGAAAACCATAGACTTTATAAAGGAGTGGAAATTGACTGGATTCCTCCTAAAAACAGCTAAGTTCATGTTTCATAGAAGGAAGTTGGGACTACAGTGGTTTGATTGGAGAATTCACCACACCTGCACGTCGTCTCAGGTAGTGGCTAAGGGGCACCTTCTTTCTCCTTCCCTCTTCCCTCCCTCTATTCATTTATTTCGAGTTGGGAAGGAAAAGAAAAATGAATCAAAACTATGTCCTGCTTTGTTATCTCACACTGCCCATGGTATTTTTAAAACTTTGAATCATTTGTATAAATTAATTCATTCCTGTTGTCAGTAGTCATGTCATTAGTTGATCTAAGCATACATATAGAGATGGTCATGAAGGGTTTTGTATTTCCCTGATTGTGTACACTAGGACTCCACACTTCTGGTGTGAATAGGGATCTATGGAGTAATGGTTAAATTTCATAAATGATCTTATAACTCTCCTAAGAAGAACCTTGAAACTTGAACACAAGGCTCACTTAGACTTCCCAGAAGAATGAACCATTAGAGTTTGGCATTAATGGAGGTGTGAACACAGAATTTTGGAACTAAACTAAATTACACCTGAAAAAAAGAGGGAAAAATAAAGAGATCACACACTTCTGGGTTTTATTAGAACCACAAGTGTTAGATTTTTTAAAAATCACAGTTTTATTGTGGTTCCTTTTAGAGTAATGTAGTTTAACTCCCTCTTCTGAAATGAATGTATATTTTCCCTTGTCTTACAGCATAATGGCAAACTCTTACTTTCTGAAGGAATGATTTGAGACGTAAATTTTGTTCTTACCTCAAGCCAGTTTCAATCTGTATTTGCTTTATTGCTCAGATTTTTTTCTTGTATATGACAAAATGTTGTGTTTTTTGTCCTTATCCTTTCTGCTCCTTATTTTCTTTATTGTCTATGTAATTCATTCATATTTTTCTATTTTAAAAATACTATTTTTAGCATTCTTTTTTAAAAAATTGAACTCCAAAATCTCTCCTTTCCTCCCACTTCTCCTCCACTCATTGAGAAAGCAAACAATATATTATACCTATGAAATCATGCAAAGCATATTTCCATAATAGTCATATTGCAAAAAAGGCCCCAAAAGAAAGACAGAAAGAAAAAGCAAAGAAACACACACACACACACACACACACACACACACACATATATATATATGTGAAGAAAGAAAAAAAGAAACACACACACATGTACTTCAATTTGCACTCAGAGTTCATCAACTCTCTCTCTCTTGTCTTGGATCATTTGTATTGATTAGAGAGAGTAGCTGAGTCTTTCAGTTGATCACCACTACAACTATGCACAATGATCTCTCAGTTCTTCTCACTTCACTTTACATCAATTCACATGTGTCTTGCCATGTCTTTTCCCCCTGAAGCCACCCTTCTCATTCTTTTTTTATTAATTTATTTGTTTTCAGTTTTCTACAATCACATCTGTAAGTCTTAGATTTTCTTCCCCTTCTTCTCCAACTCTCTCCCCGAGATGGGATGCAATCTTATGTGGTTTCTATACATACATTATTATTAAGCACATTTTCACATTAGTCATGTTGCATAGAGGAATTAAAATGAATGAGAAACAAACAAAACATAACATGGCATGGCATAATACAAGAGAAAATATTCTGCTTCATTCTGCATTCCAATTCCTTAGTTCATTCTCTGGATGTGGATGGCATTTTGCATCAAGAGTCCTTTGATAATGTTTTAGGTCCTTGCAATGCTATGAAGGTCTGCATTTACCAGAAAAATTCCTTGCACTCTGGTTGTTACTACATACAATGTTCTCCTGGTTCTGTTCTTTTCACTCAGCATCAGTTTATATAAGTCCTCCCAGGTCTCTCTGAAGTTTTCCTGTTGTCATTTATAGCATAATAGTATTCCATGACATTCATATACCACAACTTGTTCAGCCATTCCCCGAAGGATGGGTATTCCCTTGATTTCCAGTTCTTGGCCACCACAAAGAGAGCTGCTATAAATGTTTTTGTACACGTGGAACCCTTTCCCATTTTTATGATCTCTTGGGGATACAGTCCTAGAAGTGATATTGCTAGGGCAAAGGGTACTCACATCTTTGTAGCCCTTTGGGCATAGTTCCAAACTGCTCTCCAGAATGGCTGGATCAGCTCACCGCTCCACCAGCAATGAATTAGTGTTCCAACTCTCCCATATCTTCTCTAACATTTATCTGGCTGTTTTATCATGTTAGCCAATCAGATAGGTGTGATGTGGTACCTCAGAGTTGTTCTGATTTTCATCTCTCTAACCAATAGTGATTTAGAGCATTTTTTCATATGATTATAGATTACTTGAATCTACTTGAAAACTGCCTGATCATATCCTTTGACCATTTATCAGTTGGGGAATGATTTATATTCTTGTAAATTTGACTCAGTTTTCTATATAATTTAGAAATGAGGCCTTTATCACAGACACTAATTGCAAAATTCTTTCCCAGTTTTCTGCTTCCCTCCTAATCTTGGTTGCATGGGGTTGGTTTGTGCAAAAAATTTTCAATTTAATGTAATCAAAATTATCCATTTTGTACTTCATAATGTTCTGTATCTCTTACTTGGTCATAAATTACTCCATTCTTCATAAATCTGACAAAACACTATTCCTTGCTCCCCTAATTTGTTTATAGTATCAGCCTTTATACCTAGATCATGTATCCATTTGGACTTTCATTGGTCTATGCCCAGTTTCCACCACACTGTTATCCAGTTTTCCCAGTAGTATATCATCATATCACTGCAAAGAGTGATAACTTACTTGCTTTTTGCCTATCTAATTGCTTCAATTTTTTTTCTTATGGCAGAAGCTAATATTTCTAGTACCATATTGAATAACAATGGTGATAATGGAAATCTTGATTTCACCTCTGATTGTATTGGAAATGCATCTAGCTTATTTCAATTACATAAAACATTTGCTAATGATTTTAGGTAGATATTGCTTGTTATTTTAAGAAAGATTCCATTTACTCTCATGCTCTCCAGTGTTTTGAAAAGGAATGAGTGTTGCATTTTGTCACAAGTTTTTTCTGTCTCTATTGAGATAATCCTATGTTTTCTGTTAGTTTTGTTGCTGATATGATCAACAATGCTGACAGTTTTCCTAATATTGAACCAGCCCTTCATTACTGGTATAAATCCTACCTGATCATAACATATTACTCTTGTGATAAGTTGCTGTGTTCTTTTGGCTAATATCTTATTTAAAATTTTTGCATCTATATTAACCAGAGAAATTGGTCTATAATTTTCTTTCTCTGTTTTGGCTCTTCCTTGTTTAGGTATCAGAATCATATTTGTATCATAAAAAGAATTTGGTAGGACTCCTTCTTCGGCAATTTTCCTGAATACTCTGTATAGTTTTGGAATTAACTGGTCTTTAAATGTTTGATAGAATTCACTTGTAAATCCATCTAGCCCTGGAGATTTTTTCCTAGCAAGTTCATTGATGACTTGTTCAATTTCTTTTTCTGAGATAAGGTTATTTAAACATTTAACTTCCTCTTCTGTTAATCAACAAATCATAGAAACAATAAATAACTTCATTTCAAGAGAATGACAGTAATGAGACAACCCTCCAAAACTTATGGGATGCTGCAAAAGCAGTTCTAAGGGGAAGTTTTATATCATTGAATGTCTACATGAATAAAATACAGAAAGAAGAGATCAATGAATTTCAGCATGCAGCTGAAAAAGCTAGAAAAAGAACAAATTGAAAATCCCCAAGTAAATACTTTTCCCTCTTTGAATCAATTTTGATGACTGTGAAGTTCAAGAATTACCCAGCTCCCCTATTTTCCCCTCCACTGTAAAAGCTCTTTCTAGCATGCCTCTCTCATATGAGAAAAATTTTCACATTCCTCCCCTCCCTTCCCTTTTCTCCCAATGCACCCCTCTTTCTCATCCATTCATACCTTTCCCTTCTGTCTAGAATCCTTCTAACTGCCCTAATAGTGATAAAGTTCTTAGGAGTTAATGTATTATGTTACCATATAGAAATATAAACCATTTAGCTTTATTGAGTCCTTTTATGATTTCTCTTTCATGTTTACCTTTTTGTGCTTCTTTTGAGTCATGTTTAAATATCAAATTTTCTATTCAGCTCTGGTACTTTTCCTCAGGAATGCCTGGAAAGTGTCCTATTTCATTAAATATCCATTTTCCTTTAAGACTATGCTCTCTTTTGCTAGATTATTCTTGGTTGCAATTCTGGGTTCTGTGCCTTCAGGAATATCACATTCCAAGTCCTCAAATCCTCTAATGTAGAAGTTATTAAATCTTGCGTTATACTGATTGTGATTTCCCAACATTTACATGGCTTCTTTTTGGTTGCTTGCAATATTTTCTCCTTGACATAGAAGTTCTGAAATTTGTCTATAATATTCCTAGGTGTTTTCATTTTGAAATCTTTTTCAGAAGGTGATCAGATGATTCTTTCAATTTGTTTTACTTTCTAGATCTAAAATATGAGGGCAGTTTTGCTTGATAATTTCTTGAAATATAATGTGTAGGCTCTTTCTTTATCATGACTTTCAGAGAGTCCAATAATTCTTAAATTCTCTCTCTTTGATCTATTTATTGTCCAGGTCAGTTTTTTCCAATAAGATATTTTACATTTTCTTCTATTTTTTAATTATTTTGCTTTTGCTTTATTGTTTCTGGATGTCTCATGGATTCATTAGCTTCCACTTGCCTAATTCTAATTTTGAAGGAATTATTGTCTTCAGTAAGCTTTTATACCTCTTTTTCCATTTGGATAATTCTGTTTTTGAGGAGTTCTTTTCTTCAATTAATTTTTGTAACTCCTTTTCCATTTGACCTATTCTGCTTTTGAACCAGTTGTTTTCTTCAGAGAATTTTTGTGTCTCTTTTACCCTTGAATCTCTTTTTAACATGTTACTTTCTTGAGGATTTTTTGCCTCTTTTACCAAGTTTGTTTTCTTTTTATAATTTTCTTGCATCACTCTCATTTCTTTTCCCAATTTTTCTCTACCATCTTTACTATCTCTTTCTTTAACTCTTCTTGAAATTCTTATTGGTTTTGGGTCCCATTAACATTTTTTCTTTGAAGTTTTGCTTGCAGTTATTTTAATACTTTTTATCTTTTTCTAAGTTTATGTCTTGGTTTTCTATGACACATCGGTAGTTATAAAAAGGATTTTTGATGTTGTTTTCTCATTTCCCCAGCCTATTTCTTCACTTTGAACTTTATATTAAAGTTGGGATCTGCTCAACTCAGGCTGGGGAGGAACTATATCAAACTTCATACTTTGTCATGCTATTATTTTCAGAGTTAGTTCTGGGGATCTGCAAGTTTTTGGCACTTTCACGATGGTAGTATCCTATTATCCTGGTATGCACTCCGGTGTTTACAGGAAGGGCCTGCTACCATAAGTGCTTCTCTTGGTCCTGGAACTGTGACCCAGAGTGGCTTATGGGACATAGAGTCAATATTGACAATTAGTACCAGTTGCGCCATGATTTAACAAAGGATCTCCTTTAATCTCTTCCTGACCAGTTGTCTGACCCCCTTACTGTCTCTGTGCTGAGAGCTCCCAAAGCTGCTGCTGCTACTGCCTCAGCTGCCTCCAGTGCCCACAGCTGGTGCTCCTGCTGCACTCTGGATTTATACATACCCTGATGTTACAGACCTTTCCTTTAGACCTAAGACTCTTAAGTTGGAAAAAAAAATGTCTCGCTATGATCTTTTATTGGCTAAGCAGCTCCAAAATTTGATTTGAGGTATTACTTTAAAATTGTTTGGAGGGGAATGTTGGGAGATTTGAGTTGGGTACCAGCCTGTGACTTCATTCACATTTAATCATATATTTGCATTTTCCTCTATTTTTAATTAATTTACCCATTTCCTCTTTTAAGTCAACCTGGTATTTTTTGTTTGTATTAATTTGATTCTAATCTATTTTGACACACACTCTCTCTCCCTCTTCCTATTTACATGCCCTGTCCTCAGTTTGTATGTCTTTTTTTATTCATTCAACTATTTCACTCCATTTAAAAAAAATTTTTTTTTCTCTTCACCCAAATATTTATGTTAAAAATCCCCCTCCCTTCCTTTCTAACCTCTTTCCATTAGTGACATTGCTCTGTAATGCCTCTTTCTCCAAGAGGTCTGTCTAATTCAAGTATATCCTTACTACTGCAAAAATTCTTTCCTAGTCCCCTTTAACATTAGTGCCTTTTCTCTGAAATTACTTGTTTTCACCTATTAGAATATGAGTTCCATGAAAGCAGGGACTATTTTTACCTTTCTTTGTATCCCTAAGGCTTAGCACAGTATCTGGCATATAATAAGTACTTAACAAATATTAGTCGATATACTGTTGACACCCAGAAGTTAATTTGCTTTGTTCTTGTATCTTTTCACATTTAGGCAATTCAAAATTGTATCTCCCCTATTCTTTGACCAAACATTTCCGTTTTTTATTTATACTATGTTCCTCATGATAGCTGTGGCTTCTGAAATACAAAAGTTGAGATTCCTTATCTATTCCATTTCTTGCTAGTGAATTATTCATGTTACCACCCATCCTCCATTCCATTTTGTTTTGTTTATTGGCAAGACCTTCTGTTATTCCTCATTTACAAAAATATCAATTTAGGAAGAAGAATGTATGTTATGTTGGGAGTCAATCTGTCATGAAACCTGTTCCTTTCCTTGTCCTAACAATTATAACACTCTCTGGATGTGTACTCTCCCCACCACCCTGAATGCTGGTCAGCACCATGAGGAGAAGCACCATCTCCTGAAGTGAAAGGTGGTCCTGGAAAGCTTACTATCTACTCAGAGAAAATGGTCCCATCCCCCTTACCCTAAAAGTTAATGCCTCTATTCCTCTTTTTTCTATTATGGGAATATGATTCTTTACAGGTGGTAAACTACAACCCACTGCCTGTTTTTGTATGACCAGAGTTAATATGTGTTTTTTTATATTAAAAATCATTCTTAGCTGGTAAGTCACACAAAAACAGGTGGGCAGGATTTGCTCTTTGGGTTGTTACTAGTCAAATAATATCTATAGCAATCCTTTATATATTTTTCTGGAGTAAGGCTAGCATCCCATTTCCTACCACATTCCACTCAGCCTCTTCTCTCCACTCTTCTTATTCTACTTTCTCATAGCTCCAACCCCCATGCTTATCAGAAGATTTAAAAAATTGGTGTCTTTTTCTGTTCTCAACATGGTCTCATTTCCAACTTCCCATTGTCTCTTGCCTTCCTCCCCCCATTCAAGTTACTATCCCTCAGCAAAAATATTATTTCACTTTGGGGACAGCATGATTTTTACTTCATGAAATAGTTATTCAATTCATTATCCTTCCTTTCTTCTCACTATTTCAGTCCCCCTTAAAACTTTGGCTAATCCATATCCTTTTGTACCTTTATGATCTTTCTTTGTCTTTTTGTATAAGCTTCAATCATATTTCTCTTTTAAATAGTAGCTTTGTTCTTCCCTAGAAACATGAGAGAATTCATTATTTAGCTCTTTTTGTTGTTGGTAATTTTCTTATTTATTTTTCTTTTATTTCCATAGTTAGGAGCATTTTAAAGTCAAACATTCTATTTACCTGTGGTTCCTTTTGTGGAAATCATTTGGCTATCTATATTTAGTACATATGTTTCTATCAGTTATTAGTCTCTGAGGTGCTGAATGTTCTTCTGGGGTATATTCCGATCTTATTTGCCTTTTGGAATGATATTCCAATCTCTTCTCTAATTTTCCATAGACATAGAGTAATCAGGGGCTATTTGATCTGATTCTCATTCATGACTGATAACTTTTATCCTGGATGCTTGCAATATTTGTTGCTTGGGACAGAAATTCTAAAATATAAACTTGGATTCCTTTAGAGACTACATTTGGCATCTAGCATTGTCCTATGATTTCTGCAGAAATCTATAGGATTTCCTGTCCTTTTCAGGGAGTTGAAGGAAAGTTGCTTGGCTCACTTTAAAATATATTTATTCTTTGTATTGTGAACTTTCAAAATAATTCTTGTACATTTTTCCTTCTACCTTTATTAATCTCACTGTTATTTATCTTTTGCCAAAACTAGACTTATAACCACTCTCAGCATTTTTTTCCAGCCATTTCATTTTATTTCTTCTAGTTTTGCCAGACTTCTCTCTGCACTATCTGGCTTTTTTCTCTTCCATTACTTTGACATGCACATTTCCTCCTGTGGCTTTGGTCCTCTGGAGTGTGCGGGCATATTTGGCTCACTGCCCTTTGTATACTCCACAAGAAAAAGACTGAACACAGCTTGATATTTAGGCCCTTTCCTTGGGGCACAGAAATCCCTTCTCCATTTAACTGTGTTCTTTTGTTTCTTCTCCTTCTTGAATTTATAGTCTTAATATTTTTTACAGGGCCAAATCTACCAAAATTGCACTATTTTGTGCTGCTGCTGTTTTAGCTTCGAAACCCTAGTGCCTTGCATTAAGTAGCTAGTTAATCAATGTTGATGAATTAAAATTCGTTGAACTGTAGGTGACTCAATTATTCTTCAGCTACTCGCCTTTCCTTCAGTCTTTTGCATTTAAAAATGAAAAGAACTGAATTGGTTGATGAACATACCCAATTTCATTAAATAAAATTCTCTTTTCTTCCTCAATGAGAATGTTTCTGTATTTACTTCTCTGCCTTGCAAGGACATCACAGTTACTGAATACTCATTAATTGACACATATGGAGCAAAGAAAATATGGTAGGCTACAATTTGAAACAGCCTTTTAAATTAGAGACTTTCAGAGACTGTGCTGAACTTGCTATCCAAAGGCCTGTGTTCTAGTAGCAGTTTAATAATAAAATAAACATGAAGTGAGCTTGGGCTGTTGTTTTTCCTTTGCTCTTGAAGAGGACCGTGACATCATGGCAGGTTACTGAAGCTAAATTTCCTTGTCCATAAAGATGTCAAAAATTCACAATAAAAATGAAGATTCTTAGACATTGGGGAGCCACAACATTATTTTTTCTATAATCCACACTGGATTGGAAAAATCAAGGTCAGAAGCAACAGTTAATCATCAAAGAGGATCTTCTAGTGACAATGACCTTTATGCTCATGTATAAATTTCAGTTTTCGGTGGAGTAGGACAAACAGCATAGATTCACACAATCAGAAAATATGAGAGTTGCAAGAAACCTGTTATATCATGTTCAACCACCATCATTTCTTTTTAAAATGGTTATTGATACTTTTTGCTTCTTGCCCCATATTTACCAGTGTATCACCTTCCCCATAGATCCTTTCCTTTTATCATAGAACATTTCATCAAAATCAAAACTGACACAACCCCTAAGTTTGACAACATATGTTGTCATGACCCATAGTCTACCAACTGTTTACCAAGAGGAGGGAACCATGCTTCATTACTGGTCACATGATTGTAGAAGCTCAGGATTAAGAGTTGGAAGGTCTCACTCTTACATGAAAGGAATGACCACAATAACATATCCAACAAGTGGTCATCCAGTCTTTCTTTGCAGACCTCCATGTGTGCTTAGTGCCAGGATACAAAGAAAAGTCAAAAATCAACAACAAAAACTAAACTAAAGCAAGAAAACAAATGAACAGGAACAAGAGGAAAAGTCATTGTAATGAAGTGATTTGCCCTAGGTCATACAACTAGTGATAGAATCTAGGTCTCCTTAAGTTCCATTCTACCACACTGAGAAGTAATTAATATTTCTATTAACTGAATTAGGCTATCTCCAGCCTCTTCCCAACATGACAGATGAGTTGAATTCTATTCATTCCCCATTCATACTTCGAACAGTATCAGAGTCCTAAGGATATCATTTCATTGACCTTTAGGACTCAAGGACAGAAGTAAAATTAACCATCAGAGGGAATCTTTTAATAACATTGACCTTCATGCTCACATATAAATTTCATTTTCTTGTGGAATAGGACAAATAGCATTCATACAGTTAGAGAATATTAGGATGGCAAGAAACTTATGACATATTCAACCCTTTTAATCTCACAATAATTTAACAATGTACCACCCTTATTATAGATCCCTTCCTTTTATCAAAACCAACTGTCATAGCCCCTAAACTTGAGAGTATATATAACCTTTGTACCCATAGTCTACCATTTGTCTACCAAAAAGAAAAAGTCTGAAAACTATATCCTAAAACTATCTAGGAAGGATCATGGTCAACTTCCTTCAATAAATATTCATCAAATTCCTAATATGTGTAAGGCACCAAGGATACAGATGGAAAAATAAAAGACTATAACTTCAAGGAACTTTTATAATACCATTTGCTCTTATCATCTACTGGACTACTTATTCCATATATCTCCTGTCTCTCTGTTTCATTGTTGATTGATTGGTTTTCTCACTCCGTTAGGTTCAAAGCAATTCTCAAGCCCTCTTGTGTGCATTTCCATTGTATCTATATGGGTAATATGTAGGCATTTAGTAATGTTAACACAAATGCCATCAGGAACTGAATGACTGGTAGATTTAAGTGTTCCACTTTGTTTTTAATGCCTCTCCTCTTTAGGATCAGCCTAACATGAAGCCAGAAAGCTTGGCATTGTGATTCTTCTCTATTTGTTAGAGCTGCCTATTTGCCTCACAATGTTGCCTTGTGAGTTTGTGTGTTTGTATGAGAAAGAGCGAGAATGTGTATTATAAACATTCTATATGAAAGTTCTGAGCCCCATCTCCCAATACAGAAATTTCAATGTTTTTATGCAGAGTGAGATAAATAGCTATGGAATAGTTTAAAAAGTAATGGAATATGAGTCTGAAAACCTGGTTTCCATAACTAATGGTATGATCATAGGGCAGAGGTTTTTAACCAGGGATCTGTATACTTGTGTGTATGGGTGTATTTTAACATTTGATAACTATATTTATATATAATTACTTTCCTTTATGAGCCCATGGATTTTACTTCACACACTTAAAACATCATTTTAAGAAGAGGTCCATAGCCTCTACTAGACTTCACCGAAGAGGTTCATGATACAAAGAAGATGAAACCCCTACCCCAGCCTAAAATTTAAGCTCTCTGTTTCCTCTTCCAAAAAAAATAATGGACTTGGAATAAATGATCTCTAAGGTCCCTTCTAGTTCTAACATTCAAGGACCTTGGATCTATGACTATCAGTAAAGCAGAGACTGATGACAATTTCTATCAAGTATAAAGATGGGATTTCCTAGCATTCTCCTTTTGGGTTCTGCTAAGTCAATCCACCTATGAAGATCATGCTCCCCACCCCTGGTCAAAATATATTTGTTGCTCTCAATTACAAAAATCTGACAACTCTTTTTTAAACTCCCTCACAGAATGATGGAATGGTATCTCTCCTTCAGTTTGCTCTCTTCTGCCTCACACCTTTACCGTAGGGCCTTTATGGAATGATGACAGATATGATCATTCAACAATAACTGTGCATCTGTCATGGCTTGTTGTATTTTAATTCCTATAATTTCATTCAATGGATTGTGTTGGGTTCTCATTCAGGAGCCTTTGAATGTAGGGTACTAATCAAGGGAAAAATTTTTTCCTCTTTTCATTTTTTTTTAAGCCTAAAGAGGTAAAAAGTAAGGAAATAGGTGGGCCAGTCACAAAATTAGATAAAAAATAACATGAGCCTTATAATCCCCCTTTCCCAAGGAAACACTGCCAACTAAAACCACTTTACCATAACAATTTTCACTTCTATTTCCTGATCATTTGGAAAAGGTGATGATTTTCATCCCTCTCCGCACTAGTTAAACTAATTCCATTCTACACTGTTTTCTACTCTCCAAAGCCATGTCCCATAGTCCTATCAATAGCCATACCTGCCCCGACTCCAACTTAAGATTTCTTCTGTCTTCTTTTTCTTATTCACATGTTGCCGAATGGATTTGAAGGAAATCATACAGCTAAATCAAAGGGCTCTACCTACTGCCAATTTGTGTTATCTCCCCTGGGCCCTCACAGAACTAAGGGCCCTTATTTCTTTATTTCTCCCTCATTGATTTCTCATTTTCCCTCTCCCAATAGTTTTTAAGCCCTTCTTTATACTCCTCAAGTTTTCGGGACCACCTTTTGGTTTCCACCCTCTAAACTGTAGACTTCACCTCATATATTCATAAGAATGGAGACTATTCATTGTGAACTCTCTTTTCTTCCTTCATCATCACAAGCCCCATAGACTCATTTCCCATTCCGTCCTTCTTCATTAAAGTCTCTGCTGAAGACATAACCATAGACTCATCTCCCATTCTGTCCTTCTTCATTAAAGTCTCTGCTGAAGACATAACCATAGACTCATCTCCCATTCTGTCCTTCTTCATTAAAGTCTCTGCTGAAGACATAACCATAGACTCATCTCCCATTCTGTTCTTTTTCATTAAAGTCTCTGCTGAAGACATAACCATAGACTCATCTCCCATTCCGTCCTTTTTCATTAAAGTCTCTGCTGAAGACATAACCTTACTCCTTCATCTTCTCCACAGATTGCCCCCACAATAACTTCTTTACCCTCCAATCATTATCTGTATATTGGATTCCTTCCTAAATGTACAGAAACACACCCAAATGTCTCAATCCTAAAAAAAATCCCATCTTAAATCTCTTCTTTCTTTCACAATCAGATTCCTAGAAAAAAAGTGTCTCCAATTCCTCTTCTCTCACTTGCTTCTGAACCCTTTGAAATATTGTTTCTGCACACCATATCAGTCATGGAAATTTATTTTACTGAAGCTAAAAATGATCTCCTATTTACCAAATCTGACACGAAATCAGCACTTTTATCAATTTTATTTTTTTTTTGACAACTCTGAAATCTTTGACACTGTTGACTACTGTTTCTTTTTGAGAATTTCATAGATAGTGAGGTCCTCAAGATACTATTGTTTGTGGGTGACATCACGGTACTTTTAGTAATTCTCCACTCTAAAACCTCCCAGGCAAGGGTTGTGATCTCTCCAAATGATTTTGGTCTAACTGTCCACATGGGAAGAGATATAGAATGCCCATTTTTTCCATACTATGATAGATGGACAACTTATTGAGTCCAAGTATCATATCTATCTTGGTGTATACAGTTATAGATACAGTAGATAGAGAGCTAGTCTCAAAGCCAAGAAAGATCTGAGTTCAAGGTCATCTCTGAAATAAACTTTAAAGTGATCTAGGAAATTCACTTTTCTTTTAAGTGCTCTAAGCAACTCTCCGAGATGATCAGTTGCAGAGAATATGCCAACCCGTATTGGCAGGGGGAATTTCTTCACTTGGGGGTTCCTTATACGAGTGAAATCACAATTGTAGTCACTTGTTTCTTTCCCCTCTCCCCTAAGAAGGATTCCAAGATATTGTCCAGCATTGTTTGATTGAGGTAGAATGAGAACCTTTCCTTATCTAGAGCTCAGTGAGAGGTCAGGACTAGGGATACAGGAAAATAGAATGAGATCTGGAATGAACCTTATATGTCATCTAGTCTAACATCTCTCATTTACAGATGAGGAAACTGAGATCCATAGAGGTTAACTGGTTTGTCTGAGGTCATACCCAAGTCTTCTGGCTCAAAATCTACGATTGGCTAGTCTTCTACATATCAGTGGTAGTAAAAACCATGGGAGTGATAAAGACTGAAGAGGAAAAAGCATGGAGGGAGAGGAGGAGAAGGTTATGAATAAACCTTTTAGGGAAACAGCTATTACTTTTTCTTGTAGAATCTGTGCTGTTGAAGCTGAAAAGCCAAAGAAGGAAGAAAATTAATAGGATTAGATTAGCTGGCAACATGGAACAAACATCTCCCTGTGGATGGAGAACAGACTGCCTATTTAGCATCAGTAACAGCTGGCAAGCAGGACCATGGACAAGAGGAATGAAATTCCAAATTGGAGATGAAGTAATAACCTTTGATGGGCAAAGAAATCGTGAATTACTTTTTTGATAGGACACTGAAGATTAAATTTGAAAAGGGAGAGGGATGCTTTGATTCCATTTCTTCTTTTTCCCTGAGAATCATTCAATTCCCACTAGAAGTTGCTTCATGTTCCTCATACATAACAGTATCTCAGCATTTAGAGCTGGAGTCAAAAAAAGATAACTTGTTCAATCTTCCTCCCTCCATCCTATGCAAGAATCCTTCTAAAATATTCTAAATAGGTAGTTGTATGGTCTGCTGTAATATTTCCAGCAACAGAGTTGTCACTTCTCATGACCTCCATTTTCTTACTTGAAAAATGATAGGATTGGGCTGGAAGATGCTATCTAAGAGCTTTATTATCTTTCAATACTGTGGTTCCATGACCAATGGTATATTATTAGATGGTTCTAATTGTTGGAAAGTCCTTCATTATATTGGAATTAAATCTAACTTTTTGTAGTTTTCAATCATTAGTCAGTTCTTTCTTCTGAAACCATGGAAAATAATCCTTCTCGCAAATGACATCAGGTGCTCATCAAACATTTGATGATCAATTGAATGGTATATTATCCATTAAAATATTGAAATGGTGCACTGACCTATCTAGAAAAAATTAGACTTTAACAAATGTTAAAGGGATGGAATGGCAGCAAGAAGTAGAAAAAACATTTCAGGTCTTAGAAGTCATCATTAACAAAGACATGGACATGGAAGTAGGCATGGTGCATATACAGATGGTAAGGAAGTTTGCCTGAGTAGGCACTGATGTGCCTGATGTGGCACATCAAGAGATATTGTTGGAGAAGTAAGATTGATTTGATTCAGAGAATGACAGAATCTCAGAATTGGAAATGACTTCAGCAGCCAAGAAATGACTTTTAATCTAGTTTTACTATATGAGCAAAGCAGAGTTTCTAGCTCAAAAGAAATGTGAAATATGCAAATTTAGAATCATCTGGACCCTAAATCTTCATATCGACTATTTGTGCCCAATCTGTGGTAGAACCTTCCAAGATCACATTGGTCTCATCAGTCACAATCAGACACAATGTACCTTGACCCCAACATAGTGATGTCATTTTAGTCCTCTTCCAGCACCAAAGACAGCAACCCAAGCAGTCCAACTCATACTTAAACAAAGACTCTTTCTGCACAACATCCCAGATAAGTTACTGGTACATAGTAAGCATTTTATAAGTGCTTGTGATTGATTAGTTAGCTGCTCCAACCTTTGCTTGAAGACCATCCATGAGATTGATTCTCCTATAATCTAAGCAGGACAAGTTGGCTTCTGAATGATTTAATTATTAGGAATTTTCATTCATGTTAAACCTAACACTATGAAGAAGCCTCCTTGAAGCTTTCACCCACTGCTTGTAATATAGCTGTCTGAGATCAGGTAGAGTGAATGTAAACTTTCTTCACCATGACAGACCTTAAAACATTTAAAGACAGTGATCATTCCCCCAGTTTCCTCTTCTCCAGGTGAAACATCCTCAAGTCCTTTGACAGATCCTCATATGGCATACGCTATATGCCTTGATTATCTTTGTTGCTTTCCTTGGGAAGCTCTTCAGCTTATCCATATTCTTTGCAAAGGATACCCTTCTGGAAGTCCATGGATGAAAAATTGATGGGTCTCTATTTTTATAGTACAATATACATTATATTAACATATTATTTTATATTTTCATTTCTTTTATTTATGATAAACAACAGGATATCATTATGATCTTTTATTCAAAAAGCAGATATGATGGAAGAGTAATTTTAGGATCATTAACCTATCAACATTGTAGTGTGATTGGTGGAGAAGGAAACTATGGTAAGGGTGAGCAGTAAGAGCCCAAAGCAGTGATGTTTGTATGAGGTGATGAGCCTCAGTGAGGATAGAGGTAGGGAAATATGAAGGAAAGCCTGGAGAAGGGTGTCATTTTAAACCAGGATTTGGCAAGGGAAAGAAAAAAATAAACATTTTCTACAAGTACATTAAAAAAGATGCTTAATTGGTTCTACATTCACAGAAGAGTGAAAAATCAGCTTAAATTGTAGCTGGAGAGATATGGGTTCTACATAAGAACTTCTTGATGAGTGGCATAATTAAAAGCCACACAAGCTAAATAAAGAAAGTGGCTGTCACTAGACATGTCCCAGAATAGAATCAATCAATGGACCAACATTTATTAAGTGCTTGCGTTGTGCCAGATACTATGCTAAGCATTAGTGATAGAGAATGGTGGAATAGCCCTACCCTCAAGGAACTTATATTCTGATGGTGAAGGTAGCATACAGGGTGTCCCAAAAATCTCAGTGCAATTTTAAGCAATTAAAATATTAAATTATTAAAGCTTAAGATCATATTAAGACACATACAAAATAAATGTATGGTGGTTTGGATAGAGGCAGGTAAAGTTTTGAACCTGGGTTCAGGAAGATTCAACTTCAAATCTGGCCTCAGACACTTACTAGCTGGATGACCATAGGGAAATAAACCACTTAATTTCTATTTGTCTCAGTTTTCTCAACTACAAAATAAAGTTATGAATAGCACCTACCTCTCAGGATTATTTCTGATGACAAAATGAGGTAATATTTGCAAAGCACTTAGCATAGTGCCTGACACATAGCGGGCACTCTATCAATCAATGCTTATTTCCACCTCCTCTGACATCTCACTAGTCACTAGCCTGGGGGAGAAGGGTGGTTATGAAAGACCTCATGGAAAAGAAAGTGCTTGAACTGAGTTTTGAAGAAAACCAGAGCTTTTAATAGGCAGAAGAGAAGAGGAAGTATATAGCACCATGGAGGACAGAGAGTACAAAAGCATAAATATGGGAGATGGAGTGCCACATTTCTGGAAGAAAAACTAGTTTAGCCTGATAGGAGGGCAGAGTTGAAGGAAAGCGCTAAGGTATAAAAAGATTAGAAAAGTAGAAAGTAGGTTGTGACCTGACTGAGAAATTTCTTTTGCTAAGGATACAAATAAACAAAAAGATGAATTCTTGTATTCCCTTCCAATTCAGGGACTACAAGAACTTTTGAAGCCAAATGAAGGATGGCAATGATGGTCCTCATTTGACTGACTGTAGTCATGATAAATTGGCTTTTCTATAACCCTTTCCAAAAACAAAATGCTTCCCTTATGTCATGTCATTTGATTTTTCTCCAAATCCTGTGAGGTAGGTAGAAAATAGAAAGCTATTTGCAAGGTTACTATGTTGCTTTAAAGACCTCACACAATGATGCTGCCAATCTACTTCCAAAATGAAACAATCAATGCAGCTGAATGGGGAAAAGTTGTCTCAATGAGAAATCAGTGTGAACCTGTGGAAAAGAAAGGGACTAGAAGTTCACGTTAAGTGGTGGTGAAAAGCTAGGCCTGGATCCATATACAGTGTGTGTCTCTGTGTGTCCATATGTGTATATGCATATGTGTGTGTGTGTCTGGGTGGGTATGTATTAGAATGACTACTTATTCAACAGGTCTGTAAGCAATTGAAAGAACACAGAATCTCATAACCCTAGATCTGGAGATCTGGCAAGGGTTCCAAGACAAATGATCTACTCCAAACTACTTTCCTCCAGTCAGAGAATCAATCATGACATATGAGTATGTTTAAATTGTCAGTGTCAGTAACATTTATTATTCATAACAAGACCCATTGTACCTGGAAGTTCTCTATATCAATGAAATCCCAAGCTCATTTTCTATTCTTCCCAGAAAGGTAAGGTTATAATGTTGGCTTGACCAACAATCCACACATCCAAAAATTGCAGTTTGTAACTATGGGGAGGACTATGTTTTATTCACAGTGACTAACACAGCATCTTGCACATAGTAGACCCTTAAGTAAATGCTTATTGAGTTAGTGGAAGTAAAGAAATGTACCTGTTTTCTTTATTCTATAGTATCATCATTGACAAATATAGAAGTCTGACCCCTTGTGGTTATGACAGGTATGAAATGCAAGCCCACAGTAAGGGACACCTCCTCAAAGCCAAGAGTAAGGAGGAAATTGACAAGAAGTTGCCATGACTTTGGCATTTTCTTCAATTTCATGTGACCAGACCACAACACTTTCTTATAGCTACTTGGATGATTTTGCTTTATCTCATTCCCAGATAAAACTAGCATGCAACTCACCTATTCTCCGTCATGATTCAGGACATAAATATAGCTGGTTAAAATCATTGTAGGAATAGCTAAGATGGAGCAGGGAATAAAGCATTGGGGCTGGAATCAGGAAGATCTGAGTTCAAATTTGGCCTCGGACCCTAGCTGTGTGATCCTTGGCAAGTTACTTCAACCTGTTCCTCATCTGTAAAATAAGCAGGAGAAGGAAATGGCAAACCACTCCAGTATCTCCACCAAGAAAACCCCAAATGGAGCTACAAAGCATCAGAAGTGACTGAAGTAACTGAACAACAATAACCGAAAATATCACTGTGATCCCATGGTCCACAGAGGCATCAAACCTTAATCTCTTTATCTTTGTCACTATTTTGCTCTTAATGCTAAGCTAATCAATAACAGATAAAAGTAGAGTATTTAAAATTGCACCAATAGAGGGATGCTAATTCTGAGCTTGGGGATAATCAGCAAAGACCACTCTACTATTTTCCTCTGTAATCTACTCTGGAGTCAGCCTAAGCTAACAGTTCCAAAATTTCCCTTCATGTGACACTTCCATCTCATTAGTAAGCTGAAACACATTTCTTCTTTTTCTCGAAAAAGCTGCTTACTATCCTCAACATAATAAAATATGTTCAATGAGAGGAACGTTTAACTCAGGCTCCAAACCTCTTCAATCTGAACCATTCCAATTCATTTCACATTTCTTCCATCTTCCAAGGAAATGGGAGCCAATTCCACACTATAACCTTCATATATCTTCTCTCTTACAACAGATATAGCCCAATTGTATATGTTTAATCAAACATCTTAGACTTATAACATTAACATTATAGATTTCAGTGCACTCAAGGCCCCCCACAGTAAACACAGGATGTAATGAACTATTGCATATGTCTGAATACTAAACTAGCTCTCCAAAACAACTCACTATATCCCAAGATGGTGACTCCATTTTCCTAGCAGAACTTCAATATTTTTCATCTTTAGTGAATTTTCTACATAAAATGTGTTGCTTTAATTTTGCTTATAGGTTGTGACCATATCTGAAGAGTAGCTAAGGGCTTTGGAAGGGAAAAATAATCCATCAACTTAAGAATTAGAAGCATATTTACACTTCTCTCAAGGCTAATAATATTTCATTCAAATTGAGATAGTTTTATAGAAGTCATCAAAAAACATGTTCAATTAAAATGTGCTTGAATTTCACCAGCATATCTGAACTGCATAGACACTGAAGCAAACAAATGGTCATTCTTTCTAGTAGTAGTAGAAATGGGTTCTTGATTCAAAATTGTTAACTCTTTTTCCCTGCTAAGTGTAACAGCCGCTAACTAGTCAGTTCTTAGTTCAATAGCTTCATGAGTTTATCAAATCATCCATGACAGTCACACTTCAAGAGCTTTGTTACTAGATAATATACACACACATGTGCATGCATGCACATTAACATAAGGCATATATATGTGTGAACATATAAATATAATATATATAATATACATATATATAATATATAGAAATAACTGATTAGCTCTTACCTATGAAAAAAATAATTAGGAATGACAGGACAGGATGACACTATACACCATTAATTAGAGCTGGGTTGGGATGATGCTCATTTGACCTTGAGAGAAAAGTAATTATCTACTGTTTTTATAACTACTCTGGAGAATTCAGTCCCCAAAGTATATTTTTGATGGACCTCGGTGACCTACTTTGACAATCTGTCTAAATTGACCAGATAATTCTGTTTTTCATTTTTTACTGGAGCACAGGTCATCTCAGCCTAACAAAAGTGTCAGTTGGCATATGTAGTCTGAAAGTGAGGTATATAGTCTCTCCATGGAAACCCAGGATGTTTTTATTCATAGAACATTAAAGGAAGACAGGAATCTGTTTAAGAGGTGGTGGACTGGGTAGGTCTCAGCTGCTAAAAATTTTGCTGAGGGAAAAAGGGGAAATAGTTCAGTAGGCGCACTGCCTTGTGTAAACACAAAGAACGGTTTCACTGAGAGGGCCCTTTTTATTGCCATTGGCAGAGACTAAGACTGGATGCAAATAGAAGGCACTCAGGGCCCACAGGGGCCTGGCATACTTGGCGGGAGCCTGCTAGGACAGTGACATTTATGTTCATTGGACTCATTAAACTGGCACAGCTCCCCTCTGGGTCTGATCTCACCCTGCCAGCTTCAGGAGGTCACATTCAGCCCAGGTTACAGGAATAGACTTCAAGTTAAGCAGGGAGGAGTAGGAAAGGGAGTAGGAGGAGTTAAGGAGGAAGAAGGATGAGAGGGAGGGAGAGGAGAGGAGTCAGAGAGAATGATGATGGCAGCATGAGGGTGGGGCCTAAACAAGCTTATCTTCAGCTGAAATGTTCCATGAGCTGTTTGCTCTGTTCCATGTTTGGCTTCACTTATTATTTCTAAGATGAAGTTCCTCTCACAGCAATATCTCCCAGATTCCAGAGACCTGAATTTCTGCTACATTTTCCCATCTTTCCCTAATATCCCTTTGAACAACATTAGCTCTTTTTATTGGCTCAAAAGTGCTGCCTGTGTGTACCAAGATATTTTCTGTTCTGTAGCTATTATTCTAAAGCCTAGACTTTATTTCTCTTCCATTTTAATAGAAAAGTTATAGAGAAAGATAAAATATCTCCATCATTTCCAATCTGTTTGTATGACATGAAGAATTGGACAGGGGAGGTGGAGAGCAATAGGATATTGCCAGATGCAGTGTGCTATTTTAATGTTTTGTTTCATCTGTGTGCATGGAAAAATCCAAAATAAAAGTGTAATCTGAATTGAAACTTGTGTTAGAAAGTATAGTGGAAGACTTCAGAGAGAAGTGCTGTAAAAACAATCCCTCATTATTGGCTGCTATCATAAGATAAAAGAAGATCATGCATGTATGTTTGAAAGTTATTGGGATAGGATGGCCTATCAAATAGAATCAGTGGTCTTTTAGCTTAGCTTTTTGCTTAAAATGGTTTGGTTTCTGTGAACTGGGACTAATTCAGCTACTCAGTTGCTATGTGTTACTGGAGGGAATTGGAGGCATTATATCTTAAAGAAATGTTCTAATGAGTTTCTATATGTAAATATGTAGGTTCAATAATGTATGTAAAGACCTTTGCAAACCTTAAAACATTATATAAATGTCAGCTTTATTAGGTTGCGATTTATTTGGTTACCAAATATACCGTTAGGGGAACATAGAAATCCTTGAAAAATCTTCTCTAACACACCTGCCATTAATATCAGGTTAATACTTACAATGGGAGGTTGGCTACAGCCAACGAAGAAATTCCTTCCAGGCACCACTTCCAGATATGCTTTGTAGATCAGTGTATTTCAGTCAATCATGACTCTTGATTACCCTCTTCAGGAAATGTTCAATATCCTTTGGAGACTAAAATTGGAAAAATAATCCATTGTACCTTCTGCTTACTGAATCTTATCTGAGAAGCCATTCCAGACCCTGCCTAGTTTTCATGGTTTAGGGGACCATCTTGTATCTACAGTTATCCCTTCCACATCGTGGTTTTCCCCATCAAGGTTTTGATATATTACAGGTATGCACAAATAATAAAATGGGAATTTGGGAGGAGTTTTGTGGAAGCCACAGATGAGATACAAAGACCAGAAGACAACACAGAAACAGTTCAGAAATGCAGCAAACATGTATAGTATCATGTAATATCAACACATTTTATCTTTTAATGCCAGATAATTCAGACTTCTTTTCTGGTATGAAAGAAGAGTCAAAAAAATTTGTGCAGATTTTCCAGATCATACAGACATTGTGCCCATAATCCCCATGATGTAGAAGTGATCATTAGAACTAAAAAGGAGATGAACTGAATCCTTGGTCAAAGTCAGTCTTGAAGGAATAGACTACTTGGATGGCAATTGCTTCATGGCAGCTCATGACGATGGCATAGAGAGATAACTCCAGGGCTGTTCTGAAGGCTTTCTTGAGGAGCTTGATAATCAACAACAGAATTTTATTTCAAATTTCTCTCACTAGCCCTCATGGTTAAATTATTCCTTATCTTCTTGCTCCTAATCTACATAATCTTAAATCTTTTAACCTTTCCTCATTGCTTCCACTCTCTTTCCTCCAACCCTTTAATTACATCTTGTGGTGTAACAACAAATTTACTAACTTAAAAACTAACTTAATGATGGAGGTTTCACACCTATCATTGTACATTAGTGAATAGCCTTGTTTGGTTTTTTGGGGAAGGGGGGAACCTAATTGACCTCAACAGCTGTGCAATTAAAGAGACAATCATCCAGATAAATTAAAACATAAGGGGATAATATTTGTTAATTATGATTTTTTAAAAATTCATTTCATTTCCAATTCACAGAACAAGGCAAGTATTTCCATAACAGAGCACAATAAAAAAGATAATTGCACATGAAACTACAATGTACAAATTGCTATTTCCTTCAAATGTACAACAAAACTATCAGGTAAATTTTTTTCTTTCCTCCCCCCTACCCTAGAGATGGTTACCATTAGATACAAATGGATGTATTTATTCTACATTAATATAGAATAAATTTACATATATATAATATACGTATATGTGTATATAGAGATATAGATTTGCTTCTTCAGGTATGGATTGTACTGGATCACTACTGAAGTCCTCTCTCACTCTTAAATTCTGTCATTATTTAAGCAGCCCATTACATAAGGTCATAGTTTTTCCCTGGCCCATGGTACTTCTTCCCACTGGCCTGGACCTGTGAACGTTTAGTTGTGACGTTAAGATATTATAGTAGATAGGGACCTTGTCATAGTCATAGAATTTAGAACAATATTTAGGTCAACTAGGACAATCCCTTTATTTGGTATATGAAGAAATTAGGACCCAGTGAGGTAAGATGATTTGCCCAGAATCACATAGGTAGCGACTGGAAGAAGGAGGATTTGAATCCAGGTATCATGATGCTATCTATACTTTCCACATTCACATAAGCTAGTAAGCAACAAGTGTGGGATGCTGAAGGCAGATCTGTTCATTTCAAATCCTATGCTCTTTTCACAACATCATACTAACTATTCATTTCTTTGCAACTCTACAATCTGACTTTCCCTCATACATGGTAGAAGCACCATAAATATCCCTTAATTAAAAGAAGAATCTGGGAGGAGGGAATTAACCTTAGGTTATTATTAGAACATGTAAAGTTGAATGGCTAAAAAAAGCACTTTTATATATATCAGGATTCCTATGATCCAGCCCCAAGAGTCAGGTCACTCAATCGTCAATGGATAAACATAGTGATTAAAAAAAGCTAATGATCTGGGTCCAAGACTCCTTGGTTACTCATATTCTCTAATTTTTTTTTTGGACAAAGATGTTATTCACCAGGATAATCATGATAGACAGCTGTACAGTTTAATTTATGGAAAGCACATATATTATCTCGTTTGATCCTTATAACATCTTTGTGATATCATTATACAAATATCATTATCTTAATTTCATAAATAAAAAAACTGAGGACCAAAATGGTTAAATAACTTTTGCATACTCATTGACGAGATCCAGGGATGTTAAGTGACTTGTTTTGCAAAGTCCGTATGGGTAGCAAGTGGCAGAGGTCACTTCTGCTCTTCTTCAATGAAAGTCTTATGCTATATCTCCAAGGTCACCAAGGTAAATAGGGCCCTTTAAATTCATAATAGCTGGCCCAGTGGGAGAGGGTGGAGAAAGTTGGCTGAATTGCAATATTTTAATAGGCATCAGAGGCAGCTGTCAGAGAAAGCATTGCCAGCAGCCACTCTTGGCTACCAAGACCAGGCTCCAGAGAATTTTCTTCTAACCCTTAGCTGTTGCCTTGTTGACTTTCAGATTCTGTTTCAGAGTTTATGACCCTGGCAACCAACCTTTGTGCTCTGTTTTTATCTAGTTTCATAAGACTATTATTTTGAATTTTCTGTAGTGCTTTCTCCATGCAGTCCAGTGACCTTGAGCATGTAAAACCCCTAGCCAACACCATTGACTGTCCAACCTATGTACTACAACAAGAGTTGCTGATATTGACATGACCCATGATCCCTATTGGGTCTTAGAACCAAAAGAGTTCTATAAAAATAAGATTCTTCTTCACTTTCACTGCTCCTGTGTATTTTCTTTGCAAATTCAAATCAAATCCTCTGGGTCACAAATCTTTCTTTTGTCTCATTCACACATATATAAGCGGACCTAGGCATATGAGCACGTGTAAGAAATTGACCAGTAAATAAAAATGAGAAGAAAAACCAATACCCTTTCTGTGTGCCCTCAGTGTCTACTGCTGCCTGGGCTGCTAGCACCCACTCATTAAGCTAAATGGATATGGGCTGGGGGCTTTTGGAATTTGGGCAGAGATGGACTGTGGCTAAAACATCCACGGAATATTAGTTTGTTCAGTCAGAAACTGAGGAAAACATTTGAATGTGGGGTACTCCTACCCTTTGACACTGACGTATTTTCCTTTGGCAGGTCCTTTTCAGAGCCTGTGTCTGTCTGTCTGTGCTCTGACCCAGATTTTTTTTTAAACTGTAGCCCTTCTCAACCATATTAGCTGCCTGTGAGCTATTTATCTAGTGGTCCAGTGATCAAATCTTTTCTTAAAATAAGGGTTCTTAAATTTGATTATATTCTTACATTGTCCCACCAGCTATAATTGGTTGATTCCTGTAACTGTAAGGATGTTTTGTACATCCTGATTCTGCCATCAAATGTGTTAACAATTCCACCCAGCTTTGTGCCATCTGAAAATGTAATACACAAGTCATTGATAAAAATTACAAGGATCAATTTAGTTGGGGAAAAAATACGTGTGTTTAATATAATTAATAACTTTGTTGTAAAAATTGTTCCCAATAATAGAAAAGGAAAGCACTCTGTCAAACTTTGTGACCCAAACATAGTCCTGATACCCAAATGAGGTATGGATGAAGCAGGGAACCATTGACTAACATACCTAATTAATGTTGCAAAAATTGTAAATTAAAATTTATCTACTGGTCTAGTAGATATTTTTCTAAGAACAAGGACTGTACCTTTGGTGGTCTGAGAATTTGGATTTTCGTATTAACAAGTAAATTGTTCCTACTTCTATCTATCTATCTCTGTCTGTCTGTCTATCTATCATCTATCTATTCCTTTATCAATCTGTCTACCTATCTGGATATAGTAGATGCAAATGCATGTGTATGTATATATGTTATATATATACATACATAAATATACACACATATACATATATGTACATATACATATATGTATATACACACATATATACATTCTTCTTCTCTCTCTTTCCCTCTCTATCTTCCTTCTTCCCTCCTCTCTATTTCTGGTTCCATTTTTCTAGGTCCCAGAACATTACAAGAGCTGACTACAGAACCACATGCAATCACCTAGGCTATCCCAGCCTTACCACATAAACTCCTTGCTGTTTCTTTTAGAAGTTCAGTGGTCAGAGTCACAAAGAAGAAACTCACTCTGAGAGAAATGGGAAGCTATATCAGACAGTGATATCCAAGAGAGTGCTAACTCACCACTCCTAGTGGACCCAGATGGCTCTAGAGGAAAAAGTGAGGCTGGCAACTTAGTACAGTCCTCCCTCACTTAAATCCAATTCACTTGCACATCATGGCATGACCTCCTTGATGTCATGGTCCTCTTTGAGAATGAAGGACAAGCAGCAATCTCACCATTCATTGCCATGTGGCTTTGAAGCCTCTCAAAGACTGGGATGCCTTGACAATCATACATCAGTATTTGTCATTGCAAAGACTTTGTGTAAATACAGGTCATATTTGGCCTCAAGTGGAAATGAATAATTTCGGTACCTAATTAATCTCCATCCTATATTTTGTTCTTTATTAACAGATAATGATGAAATTACCATCTTTATTAATTGGCCTATCTCTAAGGGAGATTACAAATTATGCTCAAGGCTCACTTTCTTGCCAAATCAGACTAATACTTGGTCCCCAGACTTGATGTATTTCCTGCCCCAACACAAAGGCTGTCCCTGGAACCCTTCTTTTCAACAAATAAAAAAAGCTAAGCAAAGCCAGCCAACATAGCAATTGCATCTATCAGCATCTGCAAAATTTCTGCATCCATGCCTCAACTCCTCCTCTCTTACCAAGTGGAGAGAAGGATACTTCATCATAGCTCCTCTGGAACTGAGACTAGTGATTAGATGTCATCTGAATTTGGATATCATTTGATGTTGTAGCCATTGTTGGCGTTTTGTCATCATGGTAAATATTGTTATCCTGGTTCTCCTGGCTTTGATCTGCATTCATTCCAACAGACATTCTCTTGTTTCTCTCAATTCTTCATATTCATCATTTTCTTGTTGCCATTACTGCTTTGACTGAACTTGTGATTTCATTGCATAGAGAATTCTCCAGAAGGTAACCACTAACTACTAATACAGATCTGCCTCTGCTCTGCCTCTTCTTCTCTTTTGCCCTGGAGCATTGTAAAATGAAGTAAGTTTTCCAGCATTGCAGGACCATTTTATGTCAGAGATAGGACTTGAAATGTCTTCTAGACCCAGACTGACTCTACAAAAGCATTTTGCTTCTCTATAATGGTATGCTGCACTAATATTCCTTTTCATTTATTTACATTTATGTAGCTGAGGGGCAGCTGGGTGACTCCCCAGTGCATAGTGTGCTGGACCTGGTGTCAGGGAGACCTAAGTTCCAATTTGACCACAAATACTTACGAGTCATGTGAACCCATGGAAATCACTTAACTTCTGTTTGAATCCATTCCCTAATTTGCAGAATTGTGCCAATAATAGCACCCATCTCCCAAGAGTGCCGTAAGGGTCAAATGAAGTAATAATTGTAAAGTGCATAGCACTGTGCTTGACACATAGTAAGCACTCTATACATCTTAGTTGTTGCCTTTGTTATCCATGTACTGCAATTTCCCCAACTTATGGGGACCTACTTTATGTCTTTTGTTTCTTTTTTTTTATACCACAAAAAAATGCTGTTCTGGATTTTTTGACACATGAGACATTTCTCTTTGTTTTCAACCTCCTTGAAATATGTTGCCAGGATCTGGATCACTAAGTCAAAGGGTATGAATGATTTAGCAATCTGTCTTGCATAATTTCAAATCATTTTCCAGAATGGGTGGAACAGTTTGTAGATTTGTTAATAGCACATATCATGTGTGTGTCTTCTCATAATCTTTCTTGCACTGATTACTTAACATCCTTGAAAATTTAGTGGATGTGAAACTAAAACTTGGAGTGGTTTAAATTTGTATTTCTTCTTTTACTATTGATTTGCATCATGTTGTCATTGATTTAAAAAAAATTTTTTTAACCTTCTTGGTTCACATTCTAATAGTTTATTATTTAAATTATAATTATATAAAAATAATTTATTTTATTTTCATATGCTTTATTTTTATTTTATATATCTGTTTTATTTCATTTTATTCTCTTAATCATAGGCATGGTGGGAAAATGCACATGCTCTACATTTTGAAGGTTTTTGTCAGACATGTTTGATCCAAAGATATTTTTTCCACTTCACACCTTCTTTTATTATCTTAGAAGTTTTTATTTTGTTCTTATAAAATATTTTAAATATTGGAAATGGTCCATTTTGCCCTTTGTGACCTCCTCCATTCCTTGTTTGGTTACGAAACACTCCCTCCTCAACCCTTCACAAAACACCCAAACGATCTCAAGATTCCAAATACCTACAGGATAAAATTTAACCCTATGGCATTGAAAGGTCTTCTAAACTTGATGCTTCTTGGCTTCCCAGTCTTCTTACACGTTAATTTCCTTCTTATCCTCTATAATCCAACTCCACTGTCTTCTTTGCTGTTCTCATACACGACACCCCATTTCTCCACTCAATGCCTTTGCACTAGCTTCCTCCAGTTCCTAGAATGTTCTTTGTCCTAACTTCACCAGAGTTTTCCTGGCTTCCTTCAAGACTTGGGTCAAACCTCATCTTCTTTAGGAAGCCTTTCCTGGTCCCTCTGAGGTTATTTTCCACATATTAATTATATACACCTTTTTATGACCCCAATTATTTACAACTTACCCCCTTTAAAATGTGAACTCCTCAAGGGTAAGGATTCCATTTTTTTTTTACTTTCATAGCTCAGTGCCTGAGGGGAAGAGAAGAGTACAAGCATGTATTAAGCACTTACTGTGTGCTAGGTATTGTGCCTAATGCTTTTAAAACGTTATTTCATTTGACGCTCACAAACCTGAGAGGCAGGTGCTAATTCTGTCCCCATTTTACAATTGAGGAAACTGAGACAAAGATTAAGCAACACAGTTACACAACTAGAAAATATCTGAGACTGGATTTGAACTCAGGTCTTCCTGACTCCAGAACCAAAGATCTATCAACTGTAACACCCAGCTGCCTCTAGATGGCTTGTTGATTGACTATTTTAATTATTAATTTTGTAATGTGATCATTTACTTTTAGATGGATTATCCAATTGGAGAAGGAACTTTTGTTCAACTAGACCAACTTCCTAGATTTATCTGAAACTTACCTACTGATTTTTTTTCTTTTCTTTTTTTTTTTTTGATTCTAGGCTGTATTTGTATAGTTGGCTACCCCAACACACTATTTTCTTTTTTACCTAAAACCAAACAATATTAATTTAGTAGTCTTTTATAATCTACCTTTATATTATAGCTATGGCAATTCTAGGCTTCCTTCATTCCAACCTTTAAAAATTAATTCCTTAGAAATTCCTGACTTTTTGTTCCTCCAAATTAAATTTACTATCATTTTGTCTAGTTCTGTAAATCAATCAATAAGCATGAATTATGTGCCAGACACCGTACCAAGTTCTAGGGATTCAAAAAGAAACAAAAAGTGATCCCTCCCCTACAACATGCAGACAAATATGTACAAATAAGCCGGCTGCAGGATATTTGTGTGGGTTACATAATACTTAAGAATTTTTTTTCATCAATTGAGATAATCAGACTATAATTATGTGGTTTATATTGATTTCTCCTGATGTGATTTTCTTGGTCTAAGGAAGTCTCAGTGATAAAACTTCTATCACTGAAGATTGTCACTTGATCTAAAATTTGTCCTTAAAGAGTGACCTGGGAACAAGGAGAGATTCACTAAATTGACAAAGACAGAACTTGAGTTCAGGCCTTGCTGACTGAGAGGCCAGAGTTTATCTATTTTTCATATACTGACTCATCTTGTTATTTATATGAATAATTGTGGCAATTCTAACGATGAACTACCTTTGCATCTCTGCTAAAAATATGACATGGAACTAATGAGTCATTTTTTGAAGAGGGAACTCTAGCCTTTGCTAAAATTTAATTGACAATTTTTGCAACATTAATTAAGTCCATTTATCAGTGGTTCTCTGTGTCATCCATCCCTGGTTTGAGTATTATTTGGCTCATAAGTAGAGCTCCTTTCTTCTCTATTATTGAAAATGATTTTTTGCAGCAAACTATATATATATATATATATATGTATATATACATTTATACTATACTGTTATAAACTACATAAAAATCTCTTCTGATGAATTCTGGTTTTTTTGTTTGGTTTTCTTTGGTCATTCATTTGTGGTTTGCTTACTTTATCTAAGACTCTTAAAGTCTCTATTTCTTCCTTTGTTGACTAGTTATTATAGGTATGTGTATATGTTTGTGTGCATAAATATATCCCATTTATTTCCCTTAAATTTTCAATTTTAATGGTATATAATTGTATATAGAAATCTTCTCCTTCTTCAAGGCTCAGTTTAGGTGCTCTATGGAGTCTCCACTGCTACCCATACACGTCTTCTCTTCAATTGTCTTGGTGCAACATCTTTTGATCTTCTCAATGCCCTCATCATATCCTACATTGTTTCATATGTATCTGTGGTACAGGGGATAGAATGTTGGACTTAGAGCCAGGAAGATCTGAATTTGAATACTTGCCCTGAGACTTACTTTCTCTATGGTCTCATGGAACTTCAGTTTCCTCATCCGTGAAATGGGAACAATAATAGTGCATACCTCCCAGGGTAGTTGTGAAGACCAAGGGAGGTAAACTATGTAAAGTACCTTGCACACCTTAAAGCATATGTGCTGGTTCTTATAATTGTTGCTATTGTTATCATTATTTGATACTCTTGCAGTAGGCTGTATATTCTTTAAGGGCAGGGATAGAGTTTTTAAAAAAAAAAATGTATCCGCCAGCTTCTGGGATAAGAACTCACTGTTTGACAAAAATTGCTGGGAAAACTGGATAAAAATGTGGCAGAAACTAGGTATAGACCAATGCCTGGCACCGTACACAAGAATAAAGGCCAAATGGGTACATGATCTGGGTATAAAGATTGATACTATGAACCAATTAGTGGAGCAAGAATTAATGTATTTATCAGATTTATGGAGAAGGGAAGAATTTTTGACTAGAGAAGAGATAGAAAGCATTATGAAATGCCAAATTGATCATTTTGATTATGTTAAACTGAAAAGTTTTTGCACAACTAAATCCAATGCAACCAAGATTAGGAGGGAAGCAGAAAACTGGGAAAGAATTTTTGCAACTAGTGTCTGTGATAAAGGTCTCATTTCTAAAATATATAGAGAACTGAGTCAATACAAATCATTCCCCAATTGATAAATGGTCAAAGGATATGAACAGGCAGTTTTCAGAGGAAGAAATTAAGTAATCTATAATCATATGAAAAAATGCTCTAAATTACTATTGATTAGAAAGATGTAAATCAAAACATCTCTCAAACACCACATCGCACCTATCAAATTGACTAACATGACAGAACAGTTAGATAATAAATGTTGGAGAAGATGCAGGAGAGTTGGAACACTAATTCATTGCTGGTGGCCCTGTGAGGTGATCCAACCATTCTGGAGAGGAATTTAGGACTATGCCCAAAGGACTACAAAAATGTGCATACCCTTTGACCCAACAATATCACTTCTAGGACTGTATCCTCAAGAGATCATAAAAATGGGAAAGGGTCCCACATGTACAAAAATATTTATTGCAACCCTCTTTGTGGTGGCCAAAAACTGGAAACAAGGGGATGCCCATCAACTGAGGAATGGATGAAAAAATTATGGTATGTGAATGTAATGGAATACTATTGCTCTATAACATCCCTTCCATACTCATATTAAAGATGCAAAAATTAGAAATTCTTTTACTGTTTTCATTTATAAGTGTTTGCAGATTAGCTTGATCCAGTTTGGTATTCTTGCTTTTCTGCTAATGTCTCCCAAGACCCAAGTTGGTCAGGATCCCAATCAGAGTTTCCTGGAGAAGGGGGAGAAGATTTCTCCATAGTGACCATTCATACAGGTTAGCTGCTATGGCAACCTGTTGCTACAGATATTTGTAGACATTTCCCACATTCCCTCACATCCTTTCTTCTTGGGTCAAAAATTTAAATGAATTTTTTTCCATAGTGCATTTTAAAATCTACCTTTGGTAATGGTTTCTGTAGATACATTCCCATGATGTCAAGAAATACATTCTCTCTATGTGCACTGAATGCCCCATTGTTAAGGGACATTGGTAATAATGTTCTTCATCTGTGAACTTGTTTAATTCCCTATATAGCCCTGCAAGTAGAGCTCTTGTCTCTCGGGCTGCAGCCATATAAGGACAAAGAGAGCTCTACCCATCTCCTAATCTCTTTGTTCAGGTGTCTGGAGACAAATAGGTGCAAAACCTATCATGTGAATGGAATGGTGAGGGAGCCAACATGGTGGAGTAGAAGGATGGACCTTAGAAGGTCTTCTCCCACAAACCATAAAATACCTGTGAAAAATTACTCTAAACAAATTCTAGAGCAGCAGAAGCCACAAAACAACACAGTGAAAGAGATTTCCAGCCCAAGACAGTCTGGAAGGTAGTTCAGCCTTGGCACATGGTGCTGCTCAGACAGGACTGGAGTAGGCTTCAGGGCACAGAATCCTAGGTAGCAGCTGTGGTTCCCAGATTACTCAACTCACAAATGCCAAAGACAGCTTCAAAGGTCAGTGAGAAAGCTCTTTCACCTAGGTGAAAAGAGAGCAGGGTCCTGCCCTAGCATTGGTCTCAGGCAGCCCCAGGAGGCAGCAGAATCCATTTTTTGGAGCCCTTCGCCTAAAGACCATGGGAGAATTGAGCTGATGATCTGGATCTCAGCCCTGAGTGGTAGTTCTGGGATGAGGAGGAGCACTGGCTGGTGGAGCTGGTGGAGATCCAAAAAAGAGAAAAAAAAATAAGACTATAGAAGGTTACTTTCTTGGTGAACAGGTATTTTCTTCCATCCTTTCAGATGAGGAAGAACAATACATACCATCAGAGGAAGACATCATAGTCAAGGCTCATGCATTCAAGACCTCTAAAATAAATATGCAATGGTCTCAGGCCATGGAAGAGCTCAAAAAAGATTTTGAAAATCAAGTAAGAGAGGTAAAGGAAAAATTTGGAGGAGAAATGAGAGTGATACAAGAAAATCATGCAAAGAGAGTCAACAGCTTGCTAAAGGAGACCAAAAAAAATGCTGAAGAAAACAGAATGATGAAATATACTTTCTGAAGCATCCAATAGCTGAAGTTCCACAGAAATAACAGCAGTGAAACCATCAGGTGATGTAATTGTATGTGTGTGAGCATGAACTATCATAAGCAGAAGTCAGGAGAAGCATATTTCCTAAATTGTGGCTGTTGTATCTGATCCAGCCCCTGTTGCAAATCATGTCATTATCTTGATTTCATGGTCCTCTTTGAAAATGAAGGACAAACACAACCTGTCAGTAAGTTGCAGCCCTCCTCCTTCTCCTCTTCCTTCTCCTCCTCCATTCCATCCCCAAAACTGCCTTTTTTCCTCTGAGTTTACTGGATATATCTCTGGCTCAAAGATCAAGCCTCAAACCCAATTCACTCTGGAGCTCATAGACTGGACACCAAGTCCAAACCTACCTAGCACAGAGTGGATTTAAATACTAAATAGGAATTGTTTCTCTTTTACCCAGGAACCCTGAAGGTCTTCTCCTTTCAGTCTGACTTTTTTTATTTGATAAAAGGGGTTATCCCTTCTCAACTGCTTAAAGAAGCCTATTCGTTGAATGGGTGTATCTCACTCAAAGTGAGAATACTATAAGACCTTAGCCTGAAAGGGCCAGGGTCCCCATTGAATCCTGGACCACTTCCTGATGAATATCAGGCCACTGAATCCAGGTGGCACTGAAGAAGAAAGAGAGGTTGGTAACTTTGCACAGCATTCCCTCACTCAAATCAAAGTCAACTGCAAGTCATGTCATCATCTTGATCCTCTTCACAGATAAATGACAAACACAATTTCAATGTGACCATATAATGGATCACCCTTTGTAGAGATGTAGCCTGGAAACTACTTCTGTACACACTGCAGTCCCTGCCTCAACAGCTACTAAAGACCCCAAAAGAATATTTTCAGCCCCAAAGTCTGTGACCCAATCAAATGGTTCATTGTGACAGCTAGGCAATCCATTTGATAGAGTTTCAGGGCCTAATGTCAGGAGGACATGTGTTCAAACATGACCTCAGACTGTATGACCCCGGGAAAGGCCCTTCACCTATGTCTCAGTTTCCTCATCTGTAATAATAGCACCTACCACCCAGAGTTGTTGTCAACATCAAATGAGATAATATTTGTAAAGCCCTCAGCACAGTGAGTGGCACAAAGTAAGTGTTAAATTAATACTCACTACTATATGGTTTTATCCATGTAAATGATACTAAAGAAGATGACTTATTATCAGCTTTGCCACTACACTCTAAGATCATGGGACTGCAGCTGACTTGCAACTGAAATTTTCCATAGTTGTGGTTTCTCTTTATTAGAATATGAGCTCTTTGATAACAAGGATTATTTTGGCTTTGTATTTGAACCTAGGAAGCCCTTGTATTTTTAAAATTCCATTCATTTATTTGTTGTTTTATTCTTTGTATAGCATAAGATATTTATTGATGATTATATTCATTCATACAAAAGATTATACTCTGGGTACTCATTTGGGAAAGGACTACTAGACAGATTAATTCTTTTTGCCTCCCCAGACAGCACTGCAACAAAAGATTAACCCTTCTTAGAGTCAGTGTTCTCAGCTATAAAATGGAGATAATCCTTGCACTACCTACCTCCCAGGGTTCTTCTGAGAAGGTGATAAAAACACTGTCTCAACCTTAAAGTGCTGTAGAAATGGGAGCGATTTTTGCTTTCAGGAATAATGATGGTGCCTAGGCTATTGAAAATGATGATGGTGGTGGTGGTGTAGGTGGGGAAAATAATGCCATACACTAGCAGATGACGCAGACTTGCATCTTAAAAATGGCCCTCAGAGGAAATGTTTTCTCTCTGTGGATTCTCACTTCTTGGTAAATTTCCACAGGGTGTTGTGTTGTACAGATCCCTCTCAAGAGGCTTCTCACATTACTCCATTTGTTTTTTTTCTTCTAGCAGACATTGTGAGAGAAATCCAGCCACTGTTCCAGAGTCTGGCTGATTCTTCCGCTTTTGGTCAAAAAAAGTTACAAGTTTTGTTCCTTCTCTATTTCCTTCACTGTCTTTCTTAGGCTGTGTCCTGCCACTAATGTTTATGCAGATACCAGAAGTGACCAAGCCACTTACTAGCTATGTGACCTTGGTGAAAAAAAAACTTGCCTAATCTCAGTTTCCTCATCTGTAAATGGAGATAATAATTCTGGCATTCACTCATCTACCTCACTGACTTGGGGTAAATATGCGATGTGTTTCATCATAGGATCAAATAGCATCATACTTGTAAAAAAAATTTTGATCCCTTAAAGCAGATTCTACTACCTCTCTCAACAGGTCTAGATTTTGTAAAATTGGGTAAGAGTAAACACACAGAATCACAGTATGGGGATACCCTCTACTAAGCTATAGGAGCTTTTTCATTATCCAGACTATAAAGCATAAAATAGGCTTTAGGGGGTGAAGCCAAGATGGTGGAATAGAAGGATGGACCTGTAGAAGTTGTCCTTCCACAGCCCATAAAATACTACAAAAAATGACTCTAAACAAATTCTAGAGCAGCAGAAGCCAAAAAAACAAGAGAGAGAAAGAGATTTCTAACCCAAGACAACCTAGAAGGCCAACAGGAAAAGTCTATCATACCAGGCTCAGAGTGGAGTGCACCTCAGTCCTGACCATGCAGTGCAGCAGAGACAGGACTGGAGCAGGCTTCAGGGCATGGAATCATGGGCAGCAGCTGTGGTTCCCAGATTTCTCAACCCACAAACACCTAAGATAGCTTCAAAGGTCAGTGAGAAAGCTCTTTCACCTGAGTGAGAAGGGAGCAGGGTCCTGCCCCAGCCCCAGGCAGCCTCAGGTGACCCCAGGCAATGGCAGTGTCCATTTTTGGAGCCTTTGGCCTAAAGACCCTGGGGGAATTGAGCTGCTGATCTGAATCTCAGCCCTGAGTGGTGGTCCTGGGGTCAGGAGGAGGACTGGCTGGTAAAGTTGGTGGAGGCTCTGGAGGTAACTCTACTTAAAGATCGTGGGCAGAAAAGCTTGTGGTTGCTCCCAGCCCAGAGTGCAGGCCAGGAGAGGAGTAAATTCCACTCCCTTGATGGTACAACCTTGGAGGAACTGAGAACTGAGTATTCCCTCCTCTTGATAAAGAATTCAAAAGTCAAGTAACTGGCTGGGAAAATGCCCAACAAAAGGAAAAAATAAGATTATAGAAGGTTACTTTCTTGGTGAACAAGTATTTTCTTCCTTCCCTTCAGGTGAGGAAGAACAATGTATACCATCAGAGGAAGACATCATAGTCAAGGCTTCTGCATCCAAAACCTGCAAAATAAATATGCAATGGTCTTAGGCCATGGAAGAGTTCAAAAAGGATTTTGAAAATCAAGTAAGAGAGGTAAAGGAAAAATTTGGAGGAGAAATGAGAGTGATGCAAGGAAATCATGCAAAGAGAGTCAACAGCTTGGTAAAGGTGACCCAAAAAAAATACTGAAGAAAATAACACCTTTAGAAATATTCTAACTGGAATGGCAAAACAGGTTCAAAAATCCAATGAGGAGAAGAATGCTTTAAAAAGCAGAATTAGCCAAATGGAAAAGGAGGTTCAAAAACTCACTAAAAAAAAATAATTCTTTAAAAATTAGAATGGAGCAGAGGGAACATAATGACTTTATGAGAAACCAAGAAATTACAAAACAAAACCAAAAGAATGAAAAAAATAGAAGACAATGAAAAAAATCTCGTTGGAAAAAACAACTGACCTGGAAAATAGATCCAGGGGAGACAATTTAAAAATTATGGGACTACCTGAAAGTCATGATCAAAAATAAGAGCCTAGACATCATCTTTCAAGAAATTATCAAGGAAAATTGCCCTGATATTCTAGCACCAGAAGGTAAAATAAATATTGAAAGAATCCACTGATCACCTCCTAAAAGTTATCTGAAAAGAAAAACCCCTTAGAAATATTTTAGCCAAATTCCAGAGTTCCCAGGTCAAGGAGAGAATATTGCAAGCAGTCAGAAAGAAGCAATTTGAATATTGTGGAAATACAATCAGGATAACACAAGATCTAGCACCTTCTACATTAAGAGATGGAAGGGCTTGGAATATGATATTCCAGAAGTCAACGGAACAAGATTACAACCAAGAATCACCTACCCAGCAAAACTGAGTATAATACTTCAGGGGAAGAAATTGTCATTCAGCGAAATAGAGGACTTTCAAGCATTCTTGATGAAAAGACCAGAGCTGAATAGAAAATTTGACTTTCAAACACAAGAATCAAGAGAAGCATGAAAAGGTAAACAGGAAAAAAAATTATAAGGGACTTACTAAATTTGAACTCTTTACATTCCTACATGGAAAGATAATATTTGTAACTCTTGAAACTTTTCTCAGTATTTGGGTAGTTGGAGGGATTACACACACATCCACACACACACACACACACAGGGCCTGAGGAAGGGATGATATCTAAAAAAATAAAATTAAGGGGTGAGAGAGAAATATATTGGGAGGAGAAAGGGAGAAATGGAATGGAGCAAATTATCTCTCATAAAAGAGGTAAGGAAAAGTTTTTTCAGTAGAGGGGAAAAGGGGGGAAATGAGGGGGGAATAGTGAAGCTTACTCTTATCACATTTGGTTTAAGGAGGGAACAACATGCATACTCAATTTGGTATGAAACTCTATCTTATATTACAAGAAAGTAGGGGAGAAGGGGATAAGTGGGTTGTTGGGAGGGAATGATAGAAGGAAGGACAAATTGGAGGAGGGAGTAATTAGAAGTAAACTCTTTAGGGGAAGGACAAGGTCAAAAGAGAGAACAGAATAAATAGGGGGCAGGATAGGAAGGAGGGAAATATAGTTAATCTTTCACAGCCTGACTATTATGGAAGTCTTTTGCAAACCTACACATATACACAGTGAATTGGTAAGGATAGATACAATAGAGACTTCATTAGAACTCATCAAGGAGAATACACAAATAAAAGCACAGCTTTTTTTTGACTCCAAAACTTCATCCAGAAGGGCCACGAAAGACATATATAACCTATATTAAATTGTTTGCCTTCTCAGTGGGGATGGGTGGGGAGGGAAGAAGGGAGAGAAGATGGAACTCAAAGTTTTACGAATGAATGTTGAGAATTGTTTTTACATGCAACTGGGAAATAAGAGATACAGGTAATGGGGTATAGAAATCTATCTTGCTTTATAAGAAAAGAGATAGATGGGGATAAGGGAAGGGAGGGGTGTGATAGGAGGGTAGATTGGGGGAAGGGGTAATCAGAATGCATGGTGTTTTGGGGTGGGGGAAGGGAGAGATGAGGAGAAAATTTGGAACTCAAAATCTTGTGGAAATGAATGTTGAAAACTAAAAATAAATAAATTGAAAAATAAAGTAGGCTTTAATACTTCAATGTTATCTTCACTGTTGATATTCTGTCCAATAGTGATCAAAGTTCATTTAGATCCAGAAGAAATATTTTATCACATTGTGAGAGGTGATGGAACAGTATAGAAGAAACTGTCATTGAGAATTCTATTGAAAGTATATCAAAGTAATTTGCTTTTACAGTCTAGTGGAAAGGTCAGGATATTTTCTGATAGGAGGTTTCTTGGGATATACTAAGAGGCTTTTAATAATCCAGGTTGCACCAAATCTGAAAATCAATAAATCTATGGGCTTCAGAGGGGAAGTGGCTTCATTGTGGAAGATGCCAACAGCACTTGTGTATTTGGCCAAGAATCTCTAACGAAATCATCTAGATCTGGATAGACTCACCCATGAAGTTTCAGGAAGTTAGTCCGGATTTAGAAATGAATTGTTAAGGATAGATGCAGCAGAGACTTCATTAGAACTCATCAAGTAGAATACTCAAATAAAAGCACACCTTTTTTCGACTCCAGTCTACTTGTGGCAACATTCTCTATCCAATTCCCTAACCTGAAAAACTTCATCCAGAAAGGCCATGAGAGACAGGGTAAGATCAACCAAACCTGATGACTATTGAAAGTATCCAGTGCTTTACATATGTACCATTCTTGTATTTTAGATTATTAGAGGATTATTCAATAAGATTCACAACTAAGAGCAAGGGAGAGTAGTAATTAGTGGACCTTAGAATCACAATCCAACCACCCCCTTGTCTTTCCTAGTTCAGAATGGCATCCTGTCAACTCTTGCCAAGTTTGCCAAGAGACCAAAACTCTGTCTAGATAAGATTACCAAGAGGCGATTGTCTAGATTTACAGTTTTGGTTCTTTCTTTGGGAACATACTATTCTTTCATCCATCCTGGTCTAGTATGCCAATGAATTTAAAAATTCACCAATATGGGTACTACATCCAACAATGTAGGTTCTACTGAGATTTACCTGACATCCTTCCCAATGTGGGACTTGACAGGGCCTTCTTCATATACTCTGAACGTTGAGCAGAAAATAATGAAGGATGTGGGCTGGCCCATGGTTGTGACCTGTTCTTAATATCTGATCAATGCGTTTTTCAGTTATACATTTCTTCATCTGAATAACGCCTAGTTTGTAATGTACTGTAGCCCATCTGTCACCAGAAAATGCCTCTCTAGTGTCTTTTGGATAATCCTCAATGGGCTATTCACCATGAACTCTCTCCTTCCCAGCTTTATACCTCAAAAGCCTTTGACATCTTTTATTCTACCCTAGTCGTTTTCAATTCTTGTCACTCATTTTTCAGTCTCTTGCAATCTGACTTCTAACCTCATTACTTCACTTAAACCAATAATCTCTTAATTATCAAATCCAATTTTTATTTTTTCAATCTGTGTCCTTCGTGACCTTTCTGTAGTGTTTGTTACTGTTGATTACTCTCAGCTCTTGGAGATTCTCTCTTCCCTGAATTTTTGTGACACTGCTGACACTTGGTTCTTCTCCCTGTATGACTGCTCAGAATGAGGAAGAGGGTGAGGGAAAAGAGGAAGAAGAAGAGGAAGAGAGAGAGATACAGAGTGACAGAAAGACAGACAGAGAAAGGAAGAGAGAGAGAGAGAGAGAGAGAGAGAGAGAGAGAGAGAGAGATACAGTGTAAGAGAGAGAGACACAGAGAGAGAGAGAGAGGCAGAGAAGAGTATTTTTGTTGTCATTATTCTCCAACTGTGGGTGAATGGCAGGGCTCTAGGGCTCTGTGCTAGACCCTCTTTTTTCTTACTTTAAGTTCTCTCTCTCTTTTGTTGACCTTATCAACTCTCATGGATTTTATTAACAGTTCTTTACAAATGACTCATAGATCTATATTTCTAGCTCTATCCTCTCTCTCCTTAGCTCCAGCATCACATTATTAATGTCACACTGAATGTCTCACTAGCAATTTAAACTCAGTATGTTCAAAACAGAATGCTTTTACTTTTTCCCCAAATCTACACCTCTTCACAAATTTCCCCATATCTTTCAAGGGGACCATTCTCCCATTATAATGTAATCATTCTTGACTCCTCACTAACATTCATTTTACAAATATAAACATTCAATGTCTTGATGATTCTCCTTTATACCATTTCTTACAACCATCCACTTTTCTTTCTTTACATAGTCACTACCCCAAGTCATGCCCGCATCACTTTGGACCTGGATTATTGCAATAGACTTCCAATTGATCATCTTGGCATACGTCTCTCTTATTTCCAATCTCTTCTCCACACAATGCTAAAGCTGTATTCCTAAGGCACGAATGTGTCGAATATCATTCCTGTACTCCATAAACTATAATGGTTCCTTATTATATCTAGGATCAAAAGCAAACTATTATGTTTGTCATTTAAATCCCTTAACAACCTGACTCCAATCTCTCTTTCCAGTTTTATTATACATTATTTCCCTTGATGTATGCTTTAGTTCAGTCAATATAACCATCTTGCTAGTCCTCACACATGGCAGAGGACTAGCAGGATAGTTATATTGACTGGTTATATCTCTCCTGGCTCATCTCCAACTTAGCTAATGTTCTTTTTCAGGCTCCTTTGCTGGAGAATCAGCTATATTCCACTTTCTATTCTTAGGTATAGCCCAGGGCTCTGTCCTGGGTTCTTCTCTTTCTCTCTTCTTTTGATGATATCATCACTTCTATGAACATGACTCAAAAATAGCTAATATTTTGTAGTAGTTTAAGGTTTATGAAGTGATTTATATATCTCATTTGAGCTTCATAACAACCCTGGAAGATTTTATTCACATTTTATAGACAAGAAAAATGGAGCCTGAAAGTAAAGTTATTTGCTGAGAGTCACATAGCCAGTAAGTGTCTGAGGCAGAATTTGAACACAGTACTTTCTATTCAAACAATGCCACTTAGCTCTCTCCAAAATCTACATATCTGGCTCTCATTCCTCCCGTAAGCTCCAGTCCTACAACATCAATTGCCTACTGGTCATATCTACCTTTATGTCTCATAGGTATCTCAAATTCAACAGATCTAAAACAGAACTCATCTTTCCCCCAAACTCTTTCTTCCTAACTGCCCTATTTCTCTCAACAATACCACCATTTAGCAAAGAACTGGAAATTGAGGAGTTGTACATCAGTTGTGCAATGACTAAACAACTTGCATATAATTGTGAAGAAAAGCTATTGTGCTATAAGAAATTATGAGCAGGATACTCTCAGAAAAATCTAGAAAGACTTATATGAACCAATACAAATGAAATGAGCACAACTAGGACAACATCACATACAGTAATAACATTGTATGATGGCCAATTGTGAAAGATGTAGCTATTCTAGTAATACAATGATCCAAGATGATTTCAAAGGACTCATAATGGACAACAATATCCATCTATGAAAAAAGAATTGATGGAGCCTAAATGCAGATTGAAGCACACTTTTTCTTTATTTTTCTCATGGTGGGGGTCAGTGTTTTCTTTCGCAACATGGCTAACGTGGAAATATGTTTTGCATGACTGCTCATGTATAACCAAATCAGATTGCTTGCCTTCTCGGTGAGGGGAGAAAGGAAGAGAAGAGTGGGGGGAGAAAATCTGGAACTAAGAAAATGAATGTTAAAAATGACTTTTACATGTAATTGGAGGAAAATAAAATATCAAATCATTTCTAAAAAAAATTCCCCCAAACAGTACTAATATCCTTCCAATCACCCAAAATCTCAGTCTTGGAGTCTTCCTCAATCTTTCAGTCTCTAGCTCTATAATTCTTTTATTTCACCTTTATAGCACCTCTGGACTCTATCCCTTTCTCTCCACTAACATGATTCTGCTCTAGTTCCATTCCTTCTCATCTCTCTCAGACTATGATTAGAGCTTCCTAATTTCTTTCTCCATTTCAAGTCACTTCCACTTACAATCATGCTCCATAGCTGCCAAAGGGATATTGTTAAAGCTGTGACTGACCACATCACTCCTTCCTAAAGAAATTTTAGCATCCCCAGTTCCTTTTATTCTAGCTCCACTCTATCTTTTCAGGTTTATTATGCATTGATCATCTATTTCCCTCTGCATTCTAGCCAAACTAGCTTTTGGTTACCCTGTACAGAAATCATGAATGAATTTTACAAAAAAAGAGCATAACTTATGAAAGCAAGGCTAGGAGCGTAGAAAACAGTGCAATTGACCTAAAAGAATAGTGTTTGGTGCACTAAAGCTCAGAATAAGTAGAAACTGGTATTGAATGCTAAGAAGAAGGAAAATATCTTTCTTTTTAAAAAAATATTTTATCTATATTAGAAGAAAGAAGAAGATCAGTGAAGTATAAAGCTGTAGTTTAGGTGGATAGGACTATAGAAAATTATGGAGGAAAAGCAGAATTGCTTAACTTTTATTTTATATATGCTTTTTCTACTAAATAGGAAGCAGCAAGGTGGTAAAGTTAGGAAGACCTGAATTCAAATCTGGATTTTTTTGTGACCCTGAGAAAATCATTTTCATATCTCCATGCCTCAGTTTCCTTACTTGTAAACTGGGGATCATTATAATAGCGTCTTTCAGGGTTGTTGTGAATATGAAATGAGATAATATTTATAAAGCACTTTGCAAACATTCAAGCACTATATAAAGAACAATCCTAGACTGAAAAAATAGCACAAAATAGTCTGAGATTTCACCAATTTGGGCATTCTTTTCCCGATGAGAGAACATTTGCATTTGTGTTGGATGGTTTTAATTGGAGATAGACACCTGAATTCCATCAAAGCTTATCATGTCTAAAATAGTCTTCCTGTAATATTTCCGTGATCTATGCCATTACTTGTTTCTTTTCTCTTCTTCTTCCTTTTTGCATTATTGAAGTAGCAGGAAACAAGCTTACTTAAAACTGCAAAGACATTGCTTTTATGGAAGCTATTATCTCCTGAAAGTTATTATTTCCCCTGAAAGGGGAAAGTAATAGAATAACAAAGAATGAAAGGAGGAAAAGAGAAAAGAAAGAAGGGAGAGAGAATAAGGGATAGAAAGGTAGGAAGAGAAGGGAAGAAGGGAGAGAAGAAAGGAGGGGAAGAGAAAAAAGGGAGAGGGAGGAAGAAAGAAAAAAGGAGAAGGGAAATATCATGGAGAACAACAGAGGGGGGGAAGAAGAAAAAAGGGGAGAGGGAGAGGGAGGAGGATAAATGGAGGAACCAGGAAAGAGAGAGAGAGAGAGAGAGAGAGAGAGAGAGAGAGAGAGACAGAGAGAGAGAGAGAGAGAGACAGAGAGAGAGAGAGAGCAGGATAAATTTAGAGACACTGGGCTAAAATTCTGGCACTGTGACATGCACGACCACAAACAAGAAACAAGTCCTTTGGATCTCAACCTATTAAATGATAGGGTTGAAGATTAGATTAAATGATCTCTAAGGACATTCTTCATTCCATACCATTTGTCCTGGGAGATGGAATCATCACCACCAGCATCACCATCGTCATCGTCATTGTCATCATCATCACCATCACCATCATCATCATCACCATCATCATCATCATCACCATCGTCATCATCTTCATCATCATCATCATCATCTTCATCATCATCATCATCATCGCAATAGCTAGATGGCACAATGGAGTAAGGAAGTCAGGAAGCTCTGAGTCTCCAGCGTACTGACTCCTGTTGTCAAAGAGCTCTGAGTTCAAATCTAGCCTCAGATAATTATTCTGTCACCCGAGGCAAGTCACTTAACCTCAGGCTGTCTCAGTTTCCTCACCTGTAAAATGGGGACAGTAATAACACTTATCTCTCAAGCTTATTGTGAGGATCAAATGAGAGAATAATTGGAAAGCACTTAGAGTGCCTGGCACATAGCAAACCCTACATAAATGCTAATTGTTTCTGTTGTTACTGCCACCACTACTACTTGCTGTGACTGCTATTAAATTTTAGTTATTTCTTTGGGCATAGGTAAGGTTCTTGTAGGAATTTGGGATAGCCAGTTAATGGTTATGGAAAGATAGGGTGAAAAAAAAGGATGAAAAAAGGAAGAACATGAGACGTCAAGAGAGGAGCATCATGAGGCAAAAGAGAAAAAGGGAGAAAGATACTAGAGAAAGAGCATGAGAAATGGCAAAGCAGTAAAATGCAATATAATTTGTAAATGATCATGTTCCCACTACTCAAATTAATCAGGAAGCTTTTGTATATGCTATGTGCCAGGTACTATCCAAGGTGCTGATGACACAAAGGCAAAAATGAAGCCTTAATTTGATTCTACCTTCACTGTTGTGGCCAATAAGCTTTCCTAACTTTTCTAACCCTATACCTGCAGTCCATAGCACTTCCCCTCACTTTCTTTTAAGTCACACCCTTAACATGCAACTATCTGAGCCTAAGACTGGCTGCCCCCATCTGAAATGCAACCATTTTTATTGAATGGCCATTTGATCCATAGCAAAACTCTCAATCATCCTCCATCTAATTAGGGGCCCTTTGTATGAATCCTAAGGTCCAGATCTCCCTAGGCTTGCCCCGTGGAACTTCTCACTTTCAAAGGTTATCTGCTTTCCTGAGTCACACTACTACAGTTTCATTTACATCTTTCTATTGACTTTCCTCTTATTCCTACTTTAACTAAGGGCAAGGGAGAATAATGTACATTTGAAAAAGAAAAAAGAAGAATTTTACTTCTTCCTCCTGCATTTTTCTGAAATACCTAGTAGTGACTATGACTGCATCAGTGAATTTGCTTTCAGGTGATATGTGTGTGTAAGTTTGTGTGGCAGAGTGGGGGGGCAGAAAAATGAGGGACAGAAGAGATTAAATGATCTCAGCCATTTAAGTTCTGATTTTCTTTATTTATGATTTAACCTCCAGAGATATTTTCATCTGGGGAGGTCATTACATATTTCTCCCCCTCAAACACTTCATGACTCAACCAAACTTGTATTCTTATTGTTCTGAATATATTCTGTCCCTTCTCTCTGTATTGTAAATATGCATACATATATGCATATGCATATATATATGTATGTGTGAATGTTAGATAGATAGATTGATGCATATCTACACATGTATATGGATAATCACGGATAACCTTTATGGATTGTCCACGTAATTGCATGATACACCTTAATTTGGAACAATAGCAATTCATTTTCTATTTGGTTTACTTCAGGGAAAAACATCCATTCCCTATCTGCTAGAAAAGATGAAACAATACTAAGGTACAATAAATTATAAAAGATTGTCCAAAGAATCAGATCTGAGACTGCAACACAGGGGTTTAGTATGTCTGTCATTAACCTTTTGTTCTGAGCCACAGAAAATCTTTATCAAGTGTTTCTTCCATCACATGCAGTCGATCATTTGACCCTGTGAACCAGAGCCCCTCAGGACCACCTGCTCTCCTGTAGCCAACTCTGAAGTAGAATGGAAAAGAAAGGCCACGTTACACAGTGTAATTTGTTTTGGACTTGGCCTCAAAAAGTTCAAATCCTGCTTCTGACTAAGTGAATCCTTTGACTTGCCTGACTCAGCTTTCTCCATCATCAAAGGGGAATGTTACATAGTTCTGAACTCAAAGGACTGTTAGGTATTTCAGATGAAGTGTTGTATGTGAAATGCTTTGCAACTTTAAAGTGCTATGTCAATGACAGTCATTATTAGAAAACTGGTAATGAAATCAAGCAACAAGCAGGATGTCACTGTGCTGGGCACTGTGTGGGAAGGGTTCCAAGAGAAATAGAAAACTGTATTTTTGTAGAGCATTTCATTTCCTAAACCTCAGAGTTGAAAAGTCATCTACTCAAACCCAAGAAGCTCTCACCAAATCCCTTCTATAACATTTCCAACCAACGGTCATCCAGGCTCTGCTTACAAATCTCACAAAATGGGGAGCCCACTCACCACCTTCTGAAGCAATCCTTCCTCCTTTTGGACAATTCTCATTGTTAAGAAGTTCTTTCTTAAATTGAAAAGAAATTGACCTCCCTCTAGTTCCTACTCAGATGTTCTTCAGGAACTAGCACTAGTTAGTTCATGGGAGCTTAGATTTAGAGTTGGAACAAATCTCATAGGTCACTGAATTCAATCCCTTCCTTTTAAAGATGAGAAAGCAGAGGCCTAGAGGGAATAATTTTCCAACTTCTCACACATACAAGCGTACCTCAGAGATATTGTAGGTTCAGTTCCAGACCACTGCAATAAAGTGAGTATTGCAATAAGTCCCACCATTTTGTTTTGTTTCTCAGTGCATATAAAAATTATGTTTACATTATACTGTTGTCTACCAAGTGTGCAATAGTATAATGTCTAAAAATGTACATACCTTAGTTAAAAATACTTTATTGTTAAAAAATTCTAATCATCATCTGAGCCTTCAGTGAGTCATAAACTTTTTGCTGGTAGAGGGTTTTGCCTTGAGGTTGATGGCTGTGATTGATCAGGGACATATGTACTGAAGGTTAGACTGACTGCAGAAATTTTTAAAAATAAGACAATAAGGGAGTTTGTCACATTGACTGATTCTTCCTTTCATTTGAATGCTTAGAGACTATTGAAAGGTTATTAATTGCCATAATGGTTGTGTATCAGGGAATAGGGAGGCCTAAGGAGAGGGAGAGAAATGATGAATGGCTGGTCTGTGGAGCAATCAGAACACGTACTTATAGATTAAGTTTACTATCTTATATGGGCATGGTTCCTGATGTCTCAAAATGTACATCACCATAATAATAATGAAAATGTTTGAAATATCATAAAAATTAGCAAAATGAGACATAGACATGATAAGAGCACAAGCTGTTGGAAAATGGTGCCAACAGACTTGCTTGATACAGGGTTGCTACAAGCCTTCAATTTGTTAAAATAAAAAACAAAACACAGTATCTGTAAAGCACAATAAAGTGAAATACAATAAAAAAAGAAATAAAAAGTGGAGTATTGTTCAGTCATGTCCAACTCTTCATGACCCCATGTGGGGTTTTCTTGGTAAAGATACAGGAGTGGTTTGCCATTTCCCCTTGAAACAAACAGGGTTAAGTGACTTGCCCAGGACCATAGTAAGGCCAATTTTGAAATCTGGTCTTCCTGGCTCCAGTGGCACTCTAGCCACTGTACTACCTAGCTGTCCTGAAGGAAGATAGGACTATAGGATTAGCATTGTTCATAGGCAGCTAGGTAGAACAGTGGATAAATAAAGCACTGGGCCTGGAGCCAGGAAAACTCAAGTTCAAATCTAGCTTCCAACACTTACTAGCTCAGTGTTACCCTTGGTAAATCACCTGTTAACCACTACCTCAGTTTTCCCATTTATAAATTGGGGACAATTATAGCCCCTAGATTCCAAGGTTGTTGGGATGATCAAATAGATATTTAAGTTCTTAACCCATCAACTGACATGTGATTAATAAATGCTAACTTTCTTCCTTCCATTCCTAGTGTGTGTCTAGGTCTTCTGACTCCAAATTGAGTGATCCTTTCACCTGATCATGTTACAATAAAGACAGTGATCCTCTTCCCATCTGAAAAGATTCGATTCAAAATGGTCTAATCCTTCTTCAGCTTATAAGAAATGGCCATTGTCCTAAAGGAACTTCTAATGTATATCAGGAGAAATCACAAGCACAGAACTAAATGAAAATCCTTGGTTAAAAGCTCAAAGAGCGTGATCTTTCACTTTTATCTGGAATGATCATTTTAGTTACAGCTGTCAGTTGCTGGGATTTGCTACCTCTGTAGTATTTGTACTTTTATTAACTGTTCTGTCATCCATTCACCATTGAGAGATATGTTTAGAGGGTCCTTATCAAGATACAGGGATTTTTTTTGGATAGAGGTCCTAAAAAGCATCAAGGGAACCCAAAGACCTGAGGGATTGTGAATGCTTATACAAAGCGACAAAACATTTGGATTTTGGGGTCTCAACCAAAACACCCTTAAGCATGGAAAAGTAATGATGATGAGGACAAGCCCTCAGAGGGGTGAGGCTCAAGAGCTTCCTTGCTGGCATTTTCACTCTTTTTAAAGTCCATGTTAATGACACTGACCTTTCTAGTAATTTGATTCTGACAATGGCACGGAGGCAGCTCAGCTCAAGGGCCAGCTGAGAAGACAATCACAGCTTCACAATCGAAGTAGGGCTGTTTGTGCTGATAGAAAGAGCAAGTCTTGTAACTAGGAGCAGCCTCCAGCTCTGCAGCCCCCTTTGCTCTTCCTTAACCTTATCCTGCCCGAGCCTGAACCTTACGCTCTTTCCTCTGACTAGTTGTCCAGCTCTAAGGACACATGGATAGCAATCTCTTCTGTATCTTAACAAGTCAATTAACCAAGTACTTATAAAATGCTTATCATGTATGCTACTTACCATGTACACTACCATGTAAACTAATCACTGCAAACGCTACCATGTACGTTACCACATACGCTAACTACCACATACACTACCATGTATACTAACTACTGGGTACACTCCATGTATACCAACTACCATGCAAACTACCATGTACACTAACTACCATCTATACTACTTACCATCTACACTATTATGTACACTACCTACCATCTACACTAATTATCATGTACACTACCACATACATGAACATCCAAGACCAGTCATTCATGTGATCAGTCACTGCTCATACAAAGATAGCTGAAAATCATTTGGTCTTCAAAGGTACCAGGATTCTAGCCATTTTGGATTGGTAAAAAACAGAGAATAATGTCAGATAATCATTCCTTCATGGAATTAACCATAAAAATCACATCCCCACCAACAAGGATGACTGTATAGTACCACCCACAGAATCAGGAAGAAAGAGTTGTCAATCTGCCAAAATTTTTCCCCTGCCAGGAACTTTATCATTCAGAGAATGAAACCCTCAATATTTTGCCCCAGGTTTTTTACTTCAAATAAAAGTGATAGCATTAAAATATATTCTACCTCTTGCCCACATAATTGTTCTGTGAAAGGATAGAAACCCATTAAAATATACAGCTAAAATTTCTAGAATTATGTAAAGAAATGTGGGTTCCATATTGATTTAGAAAATCACAAATTAGTCTTGTCTGTGTTATATTGCATTTTTATTTATTTCATGAAATAATTTACCATTATATTTTAATCTGGTTTGGACTAAACATGGGAGTTTTATCAGCTACTTGTAGCTCAGGGACCCCAAGTTTTACAATGTACTAGACTAGAAAGACAAATAAAAAATTGGTTTGCTATCCTATGTTTAATACATGAAGAATAATTTACACTGGATCCAGCCCAGGGTGAGAATTTTCTGGGAATGTGTCTTGACTGACTAGAGAGGAAACACAGATGCAAAGAACTCTAGAGTTAATTCAAGAATCCTGGGTTCTAGTCCTGTTTCTATCACTAATTTGATGCCTATGTTTGTGCAATTTGCTTGGCAATTCTCTGGGATTCCATTTCCTCATCTTTCTGTAGTATCTGAGGCCATTTTTATGTGAAGATACCAGAAAAAAATTTTCTTTCCTAGGATCAAGTAATCTATGGACTCACATCCATTCAACATCATGAGCTCCCACCAACATGCTTAGTTTTACTAGTCAGTCAGAAGAGGCAAGTCAAAATGATGTCCTTTAAACAAACAGTATCATAAGAAAAATAACAATGAAACCTTTCCCCTGGGATATCTTCCTCCCACACAAACACCCACCATTAATAGAGCAGACCCACATGGAGATCACATGTAGAAGAGCCCAGGGACTTGGGTCCACAAGTGGAGGGGTCACCATGTAGGGAACATGTGAGCAGGGCATATCTGAGGAAAGCCAACTCACGTCTCTGAGATTGCAGCGCTATTGTTTTTTGGTGATGTTAAAACAACGAACAAACAAAAATCTGAATAAGCCTAAGATTCTAGCTTCTCATGCAAATAAAAGATGGAGATGGGAGAGGAGTGAAGGTAAGGAATGAAAAGGTGAAATTGAGGGAAGGCACTTCCCTCTTCCAACTTCTGTCACATTTTCTCATTTATTATATATTTGACTTATATCATGTTTCCAAGGCTTTGACATGCACACCAAAATGAAAGTCCTTCCTACTTCAAACTATCTCTGTTATCATTTTTAAGGTAATATATCCATTTCAGTTTATAAAAATGACTAAGAATGGCAAATGACCATTCTCCTTTTACCACCAATTTAAAAATCTTAACCTTTATACCCTAAGAACTAATGAAAGAAAAAAATATTTACTGATAATAGGTTTCAGTTAAAATCATTTTTACATACATTGTTCAATGCCATTATCATAAGAATTCAGGGAGATAAGACACCCCAGGGTCAAACCCAAGCTACAGAGGTCTTTCCTATGGATGATGAATCTATTCAGATGTTCTTGGTTGTGAATAACATTGTACCAGTTGCATCAGTGCACGGAACACCAAAGAGCATTCAGAAAGAGAATTATAACCACTGAATGTGTTCAATCTGATCAAACATATAGGAGAGGCCAAGGGGATGACGAATATCTATTGCCAAGATGATAACTTACATTTGAATGGATGAACAGCAGAGATAGGCCTTCAGTATGTGGGCCTGGGACAAACAGTACAAGGAGTGAGGCCCAGACACAAAGCGAAGGAAGAAGGTGGAATCGATTGCCTTCAGAAAATGCCAAGGATTCTTAATTAGTTGCAAATGTCATCCAAAAACAAATATCCATCTTTTAATACTTCTAATTTCCCTGGAAATATTGTATATTAGGAGATTCAGTACAATTATCTTCATAAAACCAAAAAATGAACACCATGCAGAAGTCAATCAAGAGATGTGTGGTAAATTTGAGGCAACCATGACGTATTACAAATGAGGCACTTTGGAGTAACAGAGGAAAAGATTTCATCTGGGAGGAGGGAGGGAGAGAGGAGGAAAGGAGAGGGGAAGAGGGATGAAGGGAGAAAGGAGAAAGGGGGAAAAGAGAAAGGGGGTAAGGAAAAAGGGAGAGGAGAGGAGAGGGATGGAAGGAGGGAAGAAGAGGCAGTAGAGAAGGAAGAAGGGAGAGGGGAAGGAAGGGGGAGAGAGAAGGGAAGGGGAAAGAGGGGAGGGAAGAGAGAGGAGTCAACATGCCCTTATTCAGCCCCTATTATGTACTTGGCACTGTGCTAAGGTTGGGGATACAAAGAAAGGTAAAAAAAAAAAAATCAATTCCTTCTCTTCAGATTTATTTCAACCTAATGGGAAACACAACAAGCAAACAACTATGTACAAGAAAAACATATCCAGGATAAACAGGAGATGATTAACAGAGAGAAGGCACTAGTATTTAAAGGGATCAAGAAAGGCTTATTGTAGAAGGTTGGATTTTATCTCAGACTTGAAGGAAACCAGAGAGAATTAGGCAGTTGGATAGAGATCATCACCATATATACTATAGGGAAATTCTTAGCTCAGAAATGAACATATCAATCCGTCCAAAATTACTTCCATGTAATAAAAATAGGGTCCTTAATCATCCAAAGCATAATATAGAGGTATTAATAAAATAAAACCTTTCCCTGGTTCAGTGAAACCTACCCAAGCATGAAGCTCCCCAAACACTAGGAGGGAATGGAATGGAAGGACATAGAGAGGAAGGAGGGAGAGAGAGAAAAGGTAAGAGAAGCGAAGAGAGAGAAAAGAAGAAAAAGACTTTATTCCCCCATTAATCAAAATAGCAGCCTTCTAATCAACTATATCCAGAGAGAAGTTAACTTGGGAGTTCCCAGGTTCCCCATCAGAGGAGGAACTTAGGAGAAAAAGTAAGTTCAGTTGGATGCTTCCTCCTGCATCACCAGAAAGCAAATAACTTAGAACAAACCCTACAGATGCCCTGATCAAAGTCATGCTTACTACCTACTTCTGGTCAAAATGTGTTATACTCTCCCAGTCACAGAAGACCTTCAGTTCCACTTCCCCGTTCAAAGGGTTCAAAAATGCCTGTCGTCTGTGAAAGCTCCTGTAAACATCTTTTTCAAATCATAAATACTTATGGTTCATTACTATGTTTGGGTGATTGCAGGCAACACATTTGCATGTGATGATGATCCCTGGTTCCACTATAAGATACCTGTTGAATTCTCAAAGATATTGTAAGGTCTATATTGATGACACGAGAATTTTTCATCTATAGTTTCTGGTGTATAATTCTAATCGCCATTTTGTGACTTTTTGCAAAGCACCATCATCATCAACTAGTATTAACATACCCTTTTATGGCTTGCAAAGCACTTTACAAATTCTCTCATTTCTCACCAAACTAACCTAGAGATAGGTCTGCATTATTATTTGTACTTTACAGATGAGGAAACTGAGGAAGACTGATTGAATGACTTGCCCGGGGTCACACAGCTAGTAAGCATCTGAGACCAAATTTAAAATCAGGGCTTCCTGACTACAAATCTATTGCTCTGTCCTCTGCATCACCTTGTTTTATTTTTTCAACCTGCACTGGTGTGTTGCACAGTTTCTCCTGTTTTCTTGCAGAATCTGCAACGATCATTAAGTACTGTATCTTTAATGTCTCCAAAACATCTGCTGATTCTGAACTGATCTTGAATTGCTGCCACAAATCCCTACATTCCCACTAATAAATGACTCAATTATTTACTTGAAGCTTCTTTGTCAACATCTTGTTGATTGAGTTCATGAGGATGTCTTATTCTAGCGCTCTATTCTGTTCAAACATGTAAGGTAGAATCAGCTGTGATATTTAGGGGGGGAGGGAGGAAGGAAAGGGAAGGGAAGGGAAGGGAGGAAAGGGAAGGGAGGAAGAAAAAAACAGGAGGGAGGGAGGGAGGGAGGGAGAGAGAGAGAGAGAGGGAGAGAGAGAGAGAGAGAGGGAGAGGGAGAGGGAGAGAGAGAGAGAGAGAGAGAGAGAGAGAGAGAGAGAGAGAGAGAGAGAGTCTTATGTTTCAGCCTAGGTATTACGCCCTGGAAATAAAACACATGCAAGCAAGACATCTTTACTCTTGAGAAACATATAGTTATAGAGGAAGACTGAACATGAAGAGAAGTGGAGAAGAAGAGGGAAGGAAGAAGGGCATCCTTTCAAGGGCAAGGCTATTGGTGAGAAGGTGTAGTTGGGAGAATAAGTTGTTGAGAGAGAAGTGAGCATGGCTAGGGACCTTTGATGAGTTCCTTGCTGGGATCACTACTTCACAATCAGGAAAAGAGAGTTCCGTAATCTCTGACGTTGCCAAGTGTGGAAAGAGCCTAGAATAGCCCCTCAGTCCTCAAAGTTAAGACAGGATGAGGACAGGAAGTGCCCAGAAGATAGAAATGGAACTGAGCTCAATTAGATAGTTACCATATATAGTAAACAAGGAATCAGATGGAGAAAGATACTACTAATAGTGTGTGTGTTCACCCTTCGTTGACAAAGAAGACCATGCCATCAGAGAAACGATGACACGACTTGCATTTGACTTTGTTTTTTGAGTGAGGGAGGGCTGTGCAGGTCACCAGCCTCACTGCTCCTCCAGAGCCATCTGAATCCAGTGACCAAATATTCATCAGAATGACTGGAGATGACCCAGGATGAGGCAATTGGAGTTAAGTGACTTGCCCAAGGTCACACAGCTAGTGAGTGTTAAGTATCTGAGGTGAAGTTTGAACTCAAGTCCCCCTGACTCCTGCACTGGTGCTCTATCCACTGCACCACCTAGCTGCCCCTACTACTAATAGGGTATGAAATGGAAAGACTAAGATAGAGAGGAGGTGATGGGACATTTACCAATGAAAAGAAGGGATTGATTAGGCTAACTTGTGGGTTCCTGTTTCTGAGAGTCCCCCCAGGCTGGTTACACTTCATCCTCTCAATTCATTGATTGTTCTTTGAGGCAATTAAACTTGGCCTGGTTTGGGAACTTTCATCTTCTAATCCCTTCTAATCAATCTCTCTAAACTACTATGTAGGGACACCCTTGCTTTGGCAGTTTCTGGTACCCCCTGCCATCCACCCCCTGCCATCATCAGCAGCTCCATGGACAGGAAACCGGAGGTGACTTTGCCAGTGGCATTAATCACAGCAGGGAGCTGGCGTCTTCCTTCCTCCCATGAGGGTGATGAGACCAAAGGCAAAGGGACAGCAAACCTCAGAAGACCTGGAAAGGTAACACAACATCCTTTGTCCTCAAATAACAACAAACAACCGAACCAGGATTGGTCTTTAACTCATTCAAACCACCTGCTTCCCTGCAACCAGAGTCACCAATGGGAGCAGGGTGAATGAGCAGGTTATTAGCTCTGACAACAGCAGGTAAATCAGAACCACGTTTAACGTTACTGTCAGCCTTATGGGTAAGAAAGAATAAATCTCATCCCTAATTAAAAATCTTAAGAGCATTGAAGTTCTACTAATCCTCTGGATTAAGGCATTGCCGTCAATTAAAATGCAAACATCTCTAGAAAGAGTTATTGATTATTAACATCTTGGTATTCATAGTTTTCAACACAATGTCTGGCACACAGTAGGTTCTTAATAAATGTTCATTGATCGGTAATGATTAACTTTGAAGAAAATTTTTACAGATACTTAGAAATAATATTAGTCAAGTTTTTCTTCGGCTCCAGATGAGCATAGGGGGCTGAATGGCACTGGGAAAAGGGTAGATTGCATTGAGGAAATTTTGTATTGTTTCTCATGATCCCAAACTGAAGCTGGTCACAAAATTCCTTCCTTCCTTCCTTCCTTCCTTCTTTCCTTCTTTCCCATGATCCCAAGCTACTGCCTGGCACAAAAATCCATCTTTTTAATAAAGTGATAATAAAGCCATTTAATGGGAAAGTTGGAAGAGAACTCAGATTTCATCTACTCTGACTCCTCCACTTTTTCCCGCCTCACTGCCCTGTAATTTTTATAGGAGAAAACCCAAAGTCCAGAGTGATTTGCTCAAGGTCATTTGGCAGCTTAGTGACAGGTCAGAATCTTAATCCCTGACTTCTTACTCCAAATCTGGCACTTTTTCCACCAAGTAATGCTAGTATCAACAATCGCTGTTACACTCTTTTCACTTTCCAAATGCTTTCAAACATCTTACTACGTGAGGTCATTCTCATGTCATTTTCAGACTAAAGTAGGGCAGACACTAATTCTCTGGGTTATGTTGGAGTCTTCTCATGACCCTCACCTGAGCCTAGAATAGCCCCTCAGTCCTCAAAGTTAAGACAGGATGAGGACAGGAAGTGCCCGGAAGATAGAAATGGAACTGAGCTCAATTAGATAGTTACCATATATAGTAAACAAGGAATCAGATGGAGAAAGATACTACTAATAGTGTGTGTGTTCACCCTTCGTTGACAAAGAAGACCATGCCATCAGAGAAACGATGACACGACTTGCATTTGACTTTGTTTTTTGAGTGAGGGAGGGCTGTCTACAATTCAATGATCTTCATTTAACAAATGAAATTGATATGATATTGTTTGCCTTCTCGATGGCTGGGAGAGTCTTGGGAAGGAAAGGATGTGGAAATAAAAAAAATGTTTAAATAAATGTTAAAAATAAAAAACAGATGAATTAACTAAGGCTAAGGGAGGAAGAGGCTTTCCTAAGTCCAATTCAAGTGAGTTTAATTCAACAAACCCTTTTTAAGCAGTTAGCTTATGAAAAACAGAAGACTAGCTAGGGTCCATTACTTATACATAATCTTTTAAGGGGTGGCTGGGTGGTCCAGTGGATAGAGCACTAGGCCTGGAGTCAGGAAGATCTGAATTCAAATCCAGATAGCTGTATGACCCTGAGCAAGTCACTTAAGCCTATTTGCCTCAGTTCCTCATTTGTAAAATGAGCTGGAGAAGGAAATGCAAACTGCTCCAGCATCTCGGTCAAGAAGACCCCCAAATTCGGCCATGGAAAGTGACTTGGAACTACAAACACTTTTTCAACTCTGAGGCATTAAATAGTAAACAACCTCCCATACTGGTTTACCACCTCCTTAAGGGGAATACTGGGTTTCCATAAGGGGCCTTCAGCATAAATTCCACTTCAGGTCCTAGGTTATACCTGCTTCTCTATTTCTCTCACTAGGCAGGGTTCCTTCTTGTCCCTTGCTCAGAAGGCCCTGAAGGATAGACTATGTCTTTCCAGGTTTCCCACAGCCCACGTGGAAGATATTTCAAAATAAAAATCATCTCTAAGAGGGAAAAATAAAAGAAATATTTACACTGAGGTTACCACTATATCTTTAGGTCATTGAAGCCCAGAAGACCTTTAAATACTAATCTGGTTTTCATCCCCTAACTGGGGTTTTTCCTTTTAGCAGTGACTTTAACTGGGTCAATGCAGTGAGGGCACTTAACGAGTACCTTACTCCTGGGGCCTTTTGTAAGGGACTTTCTTTACATAACAAAACAGTTTCCTTGACTCTTAAAAAGGATGAAATAAAATTCTTCTTCAATACTCTCTGGCAAAAATGTGGCATTTTCCCCCAAGTAACATTTGGAACTAAATATCTTTCATCTTTATTTATTCATCTTTATAGAAGAATATTAACATCCTTGTAATTTATTTCCCCCACAGTGCCTAGCATATAACAGATGCTCAGGAAGCATTTATTTGGCTGATAAAAATCCCTTTCCAATGTCATTCCTTTTAAGTAAATATTCTGATTTCTCTGCATGTGTATATGAGTTTTTTTAATATACACATCTCCTACCATCTCAGAAGTTACATATCTAACAATGTTAGTTGAAAAGTGCTAATTAGCTGGAGTGTGGGCTTCCTTGGAACAATAATAGCCTACCCTTATATATAACTTTACAATTACCAAGTACTTTGCATATATTACCTCATTGATACAACAGCCTTCTGAAGCAAACCATGCAAGTATTTCTGTCTTCTTTTTACAGAAGAAGAAACTGAGGTTTAATCAATAATCAATCAATAAGCATTAAAGTGCCTACTATGTGCCAGGCACTAATTCAGAGAGGTTGTCCTTCCTCAGGTACCAAGAAATACTCCCCTTTCAACTTCTCGTCTAGCAATCTTTATCTTCAGTTCAATTTCCCTCATGAAGCTTTCCCTAATTCTCTTAGTTTTTTTTCCACCTCAAATGACCAAGACCTCAGATCTCCCTTTCTCTATATACTTCCTATCCCCTTCAAGTAGAATGGAAGCTTCTTCATCACAGTGAAGTCTCTTCCTTTGTCCTTTCCTCCTTCCTTCCTCCCATTCCTCCTCCTCCTTCCTCTCCGACAATCTGTTTCTGACTCTCTCTGTATCTATTTACTGTCTCTGTCTTTCTGTCTTGTTGTTCTCTCATTTTATATTCTTAGCACAGTACCTTAGTGATTGGGTACATAGCACAGACACAAGAAACATTCATTGAATCAGAGTGACTTGCTCAAGGTCTCACATGCACTAGTAAATGTCAAAACTGGGAGTAGTCATCTCTCCATCACACCAGATTTTTTTCTCTCTTGTCCTCTTTCTCATTGCCTTCATCATTTATCTCATGGTCATGTGAAAACCCAACTGGATGGGAAAGGAAAGTATCTGAGCTTGGATTTTGCTCTATCTCTTAATATGTGCCTGATCTTGGGCAGGTCATGAAACCCATCTCTGCCTCAGTTCCTTCATTTGTTAAATGAAGGGATGTCACTAGATGACATCTAAGTTATTTTTCAGCTCCTTATCTGTGATCCTTATCTCCCAAATCATAACTAGAAAGTAGATGAGAGGTGTACATGGTGACCTAATGCCAAGAAATGTTTCTGTGAACACTTATCACAAGAGCTGAGTCTGGGAGCCTTCCTTGGGTGCAAGGGACAATAAAAAGACTGAGCCATGGACCGCAGGGAGAGGCCACCACAGAGCCTGGAAGGCAGGCTTTGACTTAGTCAGACCAAATAAAAACCCAGAGATTCATTACATGCTTATAGTTGAATCAATTCAAAGAGAATTTCTTAAGCTCACTATATGTGCCAAGCACTGTGCTAAATTCAGGACTGACAGGGATAAAAAGAAGGGTAAAAACAGTTTCTGCTTTCAAGGAACTCAGTTGAATTTTCACAAACAACGAGAGTAGCATGAAGAAAAGAGCTAACTCCAACACCTTAGCCCCTACTTTATTTCCCATTTCTCTCAAAGCTAAAGATGTTCAGAGCTGGACAAGTGCTGACCCTATCCCAATCCCTAACACTACCAAGGGACTCCCTGAAGCAAATGAGGACATCACAACCTCCTGTAGCCAGGCTGATCCATCCAGAGCTTTGGTTTAGAATGAATGATAGGATGAGGATCTGAAAGAACTTAGAATTCATCTAGATCTACCTTGAGGATTTACAGATGAGGAAACAATCTGATGGAAACAAAAGTACTTGCCCAAGGTCACACAAATAACAAATTATCATCTAGTGCTTCTCCCCACCCCCAATGTACCACACTGTTTGAACCAAGTTGTTTTATATCATGAGTTCACAACTAGCCTAATGGGACCACTCTTGCTTACAGGTGACAATAGACTATTGGAACAGACTCCTAAGCTGGCTTCCTATCTTCTCTGCTCTCCCTTCTCTGATTCATTCTTTGAGTCCCATAATAGATGACTGCTCTTTATGTATACAGAGGCAAATAGAGGTGCCAGAGTGCATAAAACCCTGAACCTGGAGTCAGGAAGACCTGAATCCAAATTCAGATTCAGACACTTACTAGCTGTGTGACCCTAAGCAAGACGCCTCAACAGTCTGCCTCAGTTTCCCCATATGTAAAATAGAAATCATCATAGCACCTACCTTCCATGGTTGTTATGAGTATCAAGTAGGATACTATTTGTAAAGCATTTAGCACAGTGCCTGACACATAGATGTTATTTATTATCATTAATATTAATTTTTGTTATTCTGGCACACTATCCATTGCATTACCTATCTACTCCTATTCCATTTCTCCCTTACTGGACTGTTGTAACTTGCTTAAGCATAGATTTATCTTGATGCCTCTCAGTGTCCAAATACAGTGCTTTTCATACAGTAGGTGTTAAAGAAATGTTTGTTGAATAAAGTAGAATTGATACCCCATAACCTTTTCCTTAGTCCTGGAGCAGGTAGGTGGCTCAGTGGATAGAGTTTTGGGCTGGAGTTAAAAATCCAGCCTCAGACACTTACTAGCTGTGTGACCCTAGACAAGTCACTTAGCCTCTGTTTGCCTCAGTTTCCTTATCTGTAAAATGGGTATCATAATAGCACCTTTCTCCCAGGGTTGTTGTTAGAAAGAAATGAGATAATGATGTAAAATGCTTAGCGCAGTGCCTGGTACATAGTAAGGGCTCTATAAAGATTAGCTTTTCTTATTAATATTGAGATCTGAATTATCTGATTTTTATTTTTTATTACTTATTGATTTATATTGTTATGATTATTTGAAATATTCCTGGATACTTCCTAATCTTGCGCTATCCTTTTTCAATTATTTATATAACAGTGTTACATGACTGCAAAAAATGAAATGGTAGCTTCAGAAAAATTGCAGCTGGGGGTCATTCACTGGGAAATAGAGAGGGACATAGTAAGATCAGGCAAGCTTCAACACATTACAAAGAAAGGCTTTTGGAAGAAGAGTGGTGAAAGGGGTGTCACACAGAAACAAATGAGAAAAAAGAAAATAGGCTAATCCCCAGGTAATTGGCCCTTGGTGTCCTTGTGATGTCAGGAGAAAGTTTGGAAGGCTCCTAGCACATTGGATTGCCCCTCTGGGTTAAATATATGGGAAATAGGCAAGAGTCATACATAAGTGGGCATTCATGGGTTGCCTTTTGCCTCCCTTTGAATCCCCAGCACTTAGCACAGTGAGCGGCACATAGTAGGCACTTAAAAAAGGATTGTTGATTATTGCCTGACTGGAGAAAATACCCATGTTGATATTATTATAGATCCATTTGAGTACTTCAGTAATATCTTTTCTTTGCCTCCACACAGTCCAACCAGTAGATGTAATCTGTTTTAGTTGAAGATGTGGGAAAAGATTGTTAGGCTACCTGGAGTTCTTAATAAAAATCCCAAGAAACCTGGAAGCTTCTGTGTAGCATTTGAGGGGAAAGAATCAATTTTATAGGACTTTGAGCCTGAAAAAGGTCAAAGAGAGCATCTACAGTAGTCACTTCCTTTTTTACAGATTATCAAAACCCTGAATTTGGAGTGACTTGCCTAAGATCATTCATTTATTTATCTTTTGAGTGAATCCCAAGTAACAAGATTAAGGTTTTTATGTCTGATTGTCTATATTCTTTGAATTCTCTAAGAGAAAAGGGAAAGGGAGAAACATTTATTAAGCTCCTAATATGTGCCAGGCTTCATGCCAAGAGCTTTAAAAAAATATGTCATTTGACCCTCACAATAAGCCAGGGTACTGTTACAACCCCTATTTTACAGTTGAAGAAGTCAAGGCAGACAAAGGTGAAGTAACTTGACTAGTTTACACTAGTTTACACAGCTAGTAAGTGTCTGAGACTGGATTTGAACTCATCTTCCTAACTCCAGGCCCAGCACTCTATCCTGTGCCACACAGATCTTTCCGGAATTAAAGTTGATGGAGTGAAAGAGACCCAAAAGTCAGTTTACCTTAATGCTTTCTTGTGTGCTGAATTGCTAGTATGTACACACACCATTCATTCTCAGTCCTATTGGAAAGTGATTGAACACAGCCTCCTAGGTCTTCTGTCAACCCCAGTTCTGGAATTGGAGTGGTATAAGATCTATTGTTTGCCTTTGTTTTAACATAACCATATGGCTGAGGTTCAAGAGTCTAAAAGCCTGGGCTCTGCCATTTAGACACTGTGTGACTTGAGGCAAAACAGTCTGCCTGTTGGGACCTGTTTCCTTCTCTGTAAAATGAGAAGACTGGACTGCTGGACAGAAACTGCTCCTAAGGTTCTCTCCAGCTATAAAAATCCAATAAGCATAAGTCGTTGTACCTATGCTTGATTAACTTCTAAGGAAGACTCGGATTGTGTAAGCACAGCGCACTGTCATTAATGAAGATCTAGCTAGGTTATGTGGACAACAGTCTTCCGCTCATTTCTCCAGATTCTCAGATTAGAAAATTGAATAACCTTCATGCAGTAAGCAAGCTTCCTGAAAAGCCAGTGACTTACTAAAAAAAGATCAGGTACCTGCAAAATGAAGATATTTTCTAGTCTTGACTCTTAGCTCTGAGCCCCTAGTTTCACATGAAATTAATAACAATCTCTTGACATATCACAAAAATGCTGGTCATTTTCAATTATGGAATCCAGGAGGAAAATCTGTAGTGTTGATGGACATAGTAAATTATGCTGATGACAAAAATGCCAACTGGCATCCCAGAGACAATGACTATGATATCCTAATGACTAGCACTTGAGATGTAGGGAGCAAAGGAGAAAAACTGAGCCATAATGATGCCAGGTTGCCAAGAGAAGTGAATGGGACTCACCCACACTAACAGAAGGTGATGCATGCAGTCAGGATTCAATTCTTAGGCTTCTGTAATTAAATATAATTTTTCTTTCCCTTCTGTCATTTTACCCTTTTCTCCATTGTTTCATATTAGTTATATTTCTAGCTATATTGAGACTGAACTCACAGTATGATGATAGCGCCCATAACAGTAAATCTAAATACCTTTCACAAATAAATACAAGAAGGAAAAAACGTTAGCCTTGGCCTGGAAGAATTTAGTATTATTGTAACAGTTTGTTCCAAAGGAAGCAAAGTCCATTATCAGATTCATGACTAATGGTTCTATTTACATTTCTATTATCAAAGCTAATTTTTTGTTGTTTTTTTAAGCTAATGGATATGTCTTAATTAGGACCATTAATAGTCATTAGCAAATGAAATGAAATGAGACATTTATTAAATTCTCACAGGCCTCATATTTCATAACAAAAATCCAAGCTCTGCCCATACTTTACTAAAATGTCTCTCTCCAAGGTACAATGCAGAAGGAATCAGATCCTGAAGTTATATTATAAACAGAATACGCAAAACTGTTCACAGGGATTGTTCTTCTTATTTTTGACATTAATCAGAAGCAGATGAGGCAGTTCACAAGGCACAGTGTTTTCATAAAGGTTTGCATTTCTTATTTAATCCACTGAATTTTTTTAAAAAGAGAGGACCATCAACTCTGAGCATTGGAATAGCTAGAGAGTATGGAGTATTACTGCTTTCTTTTCTCCTGTCCCTTTCCCTTCCTTTTCACCCATGATCTGTCTCTTTTTTTCTCTCTCTCCCTCTCTCTCTGTCTCTCTCTCCCCTCCTCTCCCCCCCTTTGTCTCTCTGCCTCTGTCTCTCTCTCTCTGTCTCTGTCTCTGTCTTTCTCTCTCTGTCTCTCTCCATCTCTGTCTCTGTCTCTGTCTCTCTCTCTGTCTGTCTGCCTCTGTCTGTCTCTCTCTCCCCTCCTCTCCCCCCTCTCTCTTTGTCTCTCTGTCTCTGTCTCTGTCTGTCTCTGTCTCTCTCTCTCTCTCTGTCTGTCTCTGTCTCTGTCTCTCTCTCTTTCTCTCTCTCCCCCTCTCTCTTTGTCTCTCTGTCTCTCTCTCTCTCTGTGTCTCTCTCTCCCCCTCTCTCTTTGTCTCTCTGTTTCTGTCTCTCTCTCTCTCTGTCTGTCTCTGTCTCTCTGTCACTGTCTCTCTCTCTCTGTCTCTGTCTGTCTCTGTCTCTCTCTCTCTCTCTGTCTCTGTCTGTCTCTGTCTCTCTCTCCCTCTCTCTGTCTCTCTCTCTCTGTCTGTGTCTCTCCCTGTCTCTGTCTCTCTTTCTCTGTCTCTCTGTTTCTCTCTCTCTCTCTCTCCCCCTCGCTCTCTCAGAGGGCTACAGATGTTAGCCTACCACTCTTACGGTAATGTCTGGGAACTCTGAGCAAATCACTGTCTCCCCAGAGTCTCTTTTCTCAACAGAAACACCAGAGGCAATCTTCCTGACCTACTTCACGGGCAAGTATTGTAAAACATAACAAATGCACAGGCTGATAAAACCCCATGCCACTTAGAGCATTCTGTAGACCACAACTGATGATGAGTAATGTTTCCAAGGTAAAATAAAGTAGTCCTGGAACACCACCTACTTTTCATTGTCTTCTGTAAGCACACTGAAGGGGCCCTGCTGAGCTGGGAATGGTCTACTTTGGCAGATACACATGTTATCTCCCTGTCTTCCTCAGGGAAAAAAGTCTCTGTATTTCCCTCCTTGAACTTGTGCTTTGAGCCGAGGGTCCTGTCAATTAGATCAGAAAAGGAGCACCCAAGGTCAGGGTCATGTTGCTGTGTCTATATGGGGGTGGGGCTGGGTGAATGTCAACAGGGAAAAAGCCCAGTTCCCCACAGATTTTTCTATTTCTAGTACATATCAGTCATTGAAGGTCCCTGGAGGCTCATTAATCACCAGAGAGAAAACAAATGAAATCTCTAGAAAATGAGAGTGAAATGCAAGCAAACCACTTCCTTCCTCTCCCCCCACCACCCTTTTCCGACTTGACAATTGTCAATGGCTGGAAAATACCAATTCTGAGCATTATCGTAAAACTGGGTATAGTTTTCTCAGCAACTTTAGAGGAAAACAATAGAATGAGAGAGCGTGTCGTCCCCCTCTACTGCCCCAGTAAGAATAAAGATAGTAAAACTGCTTCTGCAACCCCAAGCTAGGAGTTTTTATAGGCTTACCTGCTTTTATTTAAATGGATAATGCTATAGAAAGCATCGAGTCAATCATGGTTATAATAAATTGAATCCTATTTTGCCATTGACTTCTCCTATGAGAAACAAGATGTTCTGTCCTCCTTTCTGACTGGCCTTTTTGGGAGGGGCTCCAGACACATAAGTCAAATCATTTCGCATTTATTAAGTACCTACTATGTGTCTGTCATAGTGATAAGTATTGGGGATAGAAAGACAAGAACAGCTCCTGCCTTCAAGGAACTTACATTCCAATGGAGGAAAGCGTGTAGATAGCTAAGAACTGTTAGTTCCTTAAGAGCAGGGACTGCATGCACTTAGCACCGTATCTGATGCATAGTAGGCGTGAATAAATATTCATTTGCTGACTAAAGGGAAGGCACTAACCTTGAGGTGAACTATGACAGGCCTCCTCCAGTGGGAAGGGAGCTGAGACATGAAGCAAGTCAGGGATCTCCCTAGCATATTTTGGAGGGATCTTAAATCCATCAAAATATGAATAATCAAGTTTTTAAATACCCAAGTCATTTAACCTCTACTAGCTTATCTGTAAAATGGAGACAGTAATGCTAGAACTAAGAGGTATTTGGGAATGGTGGCTGCCATTCATGTATCTTTTGGACTAAATTTTGCTTGTATAAAACTATCAGGATGGAGAGGACAGGAAGTCAATGAGGTATTTCTTACGTGCCAGGCACTTGCAATACAAATCATTTTATCGTCACAATAATCCTGAGAGATAAGTGCTATTTTTATTGCCATTTTCTTGTTGAGGAAATTGAGGCAGAGGTTGCATAATTTGCTCAAGGTCACTCAGCTATTAAGTATCTAAGGTTGAATTTGAACTCAGGTCTTCATGACTCCAGACCCAGTGTTCTACTGACTGTGCCATCTAACCACTGTAGTGGTATAATACAATCAGAAGGCAATTTGTTTCTTTGGTCTGGATCTAGCAATGAGATGAGTGTTCAGACAAAAAAAGACATTCTGAAGCGAGTAAAAGATAGAAGGAATTTGCTGATGATCTAATCAATATTAACCAGGGAAGGAAATGGCAAACCACTTTGGTATCTTTGCCAAGAAAATCCCAAATGAGGGTCACAAAGAGTCAGACACAACTGAACAACAAAAATCAATATTAAATAGGAAAGGTAGCCTGGCATATTGGATCAAGTCAGCTTTGGAGCTGAGGAAACTGGAGTTCAAGTAGTAATTGACATCTTAGTCGCATGACTATGGCAAGTTCCATAATTTCTCGGGGGCCCCTCAAATTCTCAAGAACTACAGTTTATAGAGGAGTTATTAATCCCCCATCTGCTTAGACAGAGGAAATTTCCATAGGGGAGGTCTTGCTTCAGTGGGATAATAAATCTTAATCAAATACTTAAAGTACTTGCTTTACAAGGTTATAGTGAAGAAAGCACTTTACAAACAATAAAGCACTACCACCATCAACACCACCTGTATGATGTTATAATAGTCTGTGATTTTGTTGTTGTCCTGTCTGAATCTTTGAGACTCCATTTGGGATTTTTTCTTGATAAAGATACTGGAGTGGTTTGCCATTTCCTTCTCTAGCTCATTTTACAGATGGGGAAACTGAAGCAAATAGGACTTAGTGACTTTCCCAGTGTCTCACAGCTAGTAAGTGTCTGAGGCCAGATTTGAACTCATAAAGATGAGTCTTTTGATTCTCAGACTCAGCACTTTATCCATTGTACCACCTAGCTGCCCCTATTTTTTCTTTTGGTGGTAGTGGTGGTTTAGTCATGTCCCATTTGGAAGTTTAGTCATGACCCCATTTGGGAGTTTTTTCCTTCACAAAGAAAGTAAAGTGGTTCACCATTTCCTCATTTAACAGATGAAGAAACTGAGGGGAATAGAGTTAAATAACTTGCTTAGGATTATACAGTTACTAAATGTCTGAGGTTGGATTTGAATTCATGAAAATGATTCCAAGGCCAGTGCTCTATCCATTACATTACCTAGCAGTCCAATTAGTCTGTGATTAGTTGTTTTTAAAAGTTAGCATTTTGGTAGTAAACTGCTTCTTGTGGTTAGGTCTAACTATGGGCATACAATTGGAGTATTCTGAGCATGTGCATTACAAGTGTGGACTCTCACAATATTTTTTATTAAAAAAAAGGAAGTTTTAATTCTTTACTTATATTTTGCCCTGGGCTTATGACTGCACAGGAAGATCTCTCCTCTCTCTTTTCTTTTCTTTTAGACTTCAGATTCAGAGTCTTTTCTTTTCTTTTAGACTTCTGATTATTTCTCAGGCTAGAAACACAGTCAAAAGATTTCCTTTCAAGATATAATCGATTCTACCTTTCCAAGAAACCAGACCTCCTGAGTCCCCTGTAACCAGCAATGAATACAGTCTGCTATTGATACATCCATTCTACACCCCTCTGACTTTTTTCTTCAAGACAAAGTTGTAAGAGTAAAACCATGTTTCAAGGCCTTCCTACTGGGATAGACCGGTTCAAGGAAAACAAACAGGCTCCTTCCCAGGTTCAATCTAGCCTTCGCCAGCAAGCTGAGGGTAGAAAATCACAAAGCAGGAGGAAGATGATGGAATTATTGTGGTCGAGGGGTCCTGGGAACCCCAAAATTTAAGGGCAAAAGGCATGGGTCTTCCTCAAAAGAATTTAACTCAAACCTTCTTTCAGTCAAAGATGAGGTTTATTAAAACAACAGTTGGGGCGGGCAAGATTTTAAGAATCTGTGCAATTGTGATGCTTGTGTTGATAATTGAGCCAGATTCTTAAGGAATCTATATGACTTAATGGGGGGCAAGATGGACCTTTTATACAGAAACACTGTGGGAAGACCTGGATGTGATATAGGAGTGGCTAATAGCCTCGGGTGATCTAGAGGTAACAGACAATGAAGTTTGAGCTGGGTCAGGGGTAGCAGAGAATGAAGGGTTGGGGAATGGGGCCACAATGAAAGGACAGTTGAAAGGATCACTGGGATGAGTGATGGCTTAGATGAATACCAGGGATTGGGCCATGGGGCTTTTCCTTTTTGGGGTCCAGATCACAAAGACATGATCTTTTCCTTTTAGTAGTTCAGATCCTATCCCCATCAAAACTACTAAAGTCATTCTTCTGGTGTGATGTGACCATAGGGGCCAGACTAGATGATCCTTGAGGATCTTTCTTTTTTATATATATCTTTAAAATATATTTTTCTTTGACATTGAACGATGTATTGTTGACAGCTAAAATAAGGCTGTCTCTGTTTTGTTCATCATCATCATCATCATTTTACAAACTTTCCTTTCATTCTATCACTATTTTTGCCTCATACAAACAGTATTTTCTAAATTAAGATCTTTCCCAGGTCTCAGTTTGTCTGGGTAATACTCATTCAATGACTAAAGACTGGGTAAGAGTTGAGACAAAAGATGGCCCAATTCACCATCACAAAACTATCAATCTGGAAGGGGAAAACAATTACAGAGTTCCTGGCCAGAACAGAAAACAATTACTATTTACACTCATTTTAAGCCATCTTAAATTAAGTAAGCATAATGAAGTTTCTCAATTTGTATTTTTCAACCATGTTTATTATACATTATTTCTATTGTCAACCATGATGATCACTTCTGCTTTTTAAAATTCATTTTAAGTATAATTAACTTTGCTTCAGCCCTTCACTTAAACTTGGTAAATCTTTTCAAGTATCTTTCTGGCAAAAGTTGTGTAATTGATTTCTAGTCTGTTTTGCTCTCCTCTCCTAGTTTCATTCACATTCATAGTTTGCTTATTAACCATTTCTTTCCCTCCACTGGATGTTCTTTCACTTTTTCCTCTCTTTCCCCTTTGTTCACCTCTTTACAAAGAAGAAGATAGAGAAAGAATGTGATCCGTTCTAGTGACCCATAATTGAAGTAACCAGTTTCCCCCTCTATTGCCCCATCTCTTTTCACCTTTCCCAAACTCCAATCACTTGTTCCAATACTCAGTCATTGTTTCCATTTAATCCCCACTTTATCACCCATTTTATGAAGTTGGTTTGTTTTATTTGCTACTATTTCCTCTCCTTTTTAATCTTCCCTCTTAAACTAATCTGTCTCCTTTCCCTACTACTTTATTTCTCTGTTTAATATTCTTACCATAACAAACTCTTCTCATGTGTGAGAGGATAATAGGTTTAAATCTTGAAGGTACATGAAAAATTTTCAAGTCCAATGACTTCATTTAACACATGAGGAATCTTTCTTATTAAAAAAAAATGCTCAGGGTCACACAGGCAGGATTTGAATTAGGATCTTCCTGACCCCAACTACTTAAGACCATAAGGAAAAACAAATGACCTCCAGTTTTCTTATTTAATTCATTTTGTGACTCTTGAAGATATTATAATTCTGTAGGGATACTTTCTTTCTTTTCTTCTACTATTTCTTCCTCAGTTATACCCTTCTAGTTGCTCAAAAGTATTTACCTTTCTAGGTTGCTCTTGTCTTCTGTGTTGGCCATTCAAAGCATCTAATTAGCTCTGTCCTATTCATCAGTAGCCCTGGTCAAAATTTTGTTATACTTGCTTATTTGCTGATCCAAGCATTGGGCACTCTATCTCCCATCTGTGTGCCCTTGTACAAACTGTTTCCCAAGCTTGGAATGCATCCCTTCTTCACCTTTGCCTCTCAGTGTCTGAGGTAGTGTCTGAGGCATGATTTGAACTCAGTTTCTTTTAAGTCCAAAGTCAAGCACTCTATTCACTTTGCCACCTAGCTATCTGCAACAGAAGAAGGAGAGGCAATGGAGATAGACTGACAGAAGTTGTCTTTATTTGGTTACATTGCTACATTTCTGGAGAAACAATAAATTTACTTTGTGCTGGCAGTATGATGTAATAAGAGGCCTTTGGAAGAGCTACCACCACCCTACATGTTGACAACTGGCTCTGTTTTACCTTTTCATTCCCAATAGTTTCCACCTATAAAATGGAGGGTTATCTTTTTTTCAAATTAGGAATCATCCTTACAAGTCTATATGGAACATGAGCATTTATAGTCTGAAGCTAATAAGCATGGCAGAATTCTGGGATGCACGCAAAAGAGTCTTACAGTCAAGTATGTCCAAGTCTTACCTGCCAGACGCACCAGGCTTATTGCCATAGAGATGAACTCCAACCTCCCTTCCAGTTCTATGCCTGGCACCTACTAGGTGCTAAATAAATGTGGGTTGACTGCTGGATTGTGGACATGCTTTGATTGATCACAGGAGCATTTTGAGAACATGACAGATGAAGTAATTGGGGTAGAGTTATGAGCAAGGCCAAAGGCAAGCAGTACACATCAGCACTCCCAAGATCCCATTTGTGTTCCGCTCCTCTGGCCTTTGAAGAGAGTCGAGTATTTCAATACTCTCTTTTCTCTGGTCCTATTCCATCCTTGCCTCAATTTTCAGTACAAGAACTCTAAGGGCAGGCATGGCTTGGAAATAGAAGGAAAACATCACACAACCCCCTCCTTATATTATGGACCACCCCAGCAAAGCCAGTTCCATCAGTCACATTTAAGTATTTTACCTGTACAAGGCACAATCCCCTATAATTACCAGTAGACATTCAAGAACAGCCTGTTCATAGACTTCCTTTTTCTCTGAGCTCTGCATGTGAATGCTGCTTTGGCAACACACATGGCCTCCCCTTGGGGTAATGGGCTCAGCCATTTTACTGCTGGGGTTTGCGTTTGTTTTCCTATGGGAAAGAATGGATTTTCATCAAGACTGACACATTTCAGGAGGAGACAACAGCCAACTCTCAAACATCAACAAAAAACTATTGCCCAAACAGCTGCTGTGACCTATTTTTCAATATAGTTCAGTGACTGAAGTACTTATTTGTAGCACTGCATTATTGGAAAGGTAATAAATTATAGCTCAGGTAAAGGTGGACTAAACGACCTTGCAGACACTCCTTTAAAGTTTGCGAAACACTTTAAATATATCATGTGAGCATCACTACTCTGGGAAGTAGATATTATCAGCCTTCTACAGAGGAGCAGGTAGGTGGTGCAGTGATAGAGAGCCGGGCCAGGAATCAGGAAGATCTGAGTGCAAATGTCACCTCAGATATTTACCAACTGTGTGACTATGAGCAAGTCCCTTAACCCTGTTCACCTCAGTTTCCTTATCTATAAAATGAACTAGAGAAGGAAATGGCAAACCACTCCAGCATCTTTGCCAAGAAAACCCCAAATGGGAAGAGGAGTTGGAAATGACTAAAGAACAAAAATAGGAACAACGAGAGATGGAAAGGACTTTATTAACCATCAGACTCTTCTGAGCCCTAAAAGGAATTCCTAGCCTCAGCTTGAGAGGTAACCCTTTATTGTCCAAGAAAGCCCGTTTCCTTTTGGATCACTCTAAATGTGGCATTTTTTTCTGATATCCAACCTGCATTTGCCTCTTTGCAACTTTCATCCATTAGACCTGGTTCTATTGTCTAGGGTTTATGAGAACAAGACTAATCCCAGGTCTAGCAATAGCCCTTCAAATACTGGAGGAGTTATCACTACCCCATTAAGTTTTCTCCTGACCAAGCTAAATATCCTTAGTCCTTTCAGTCTGTCCTTATATAACATGAGTGTAAAGCCCTTCACTAGCCTAGTTTTCTCCTTCAGTTATCTCTAACTTAATCAATGTCCTCCTTAAACTACAGCACCAAAAACGAACACAGTGTTCCAAATATGGTTTTGTGAAAGAAGAAAACAAAGGATCAACCACCTCCTTCTTGGAAGCTATACTTCTGTTAATGTTCCAAGACTGTTAGCCTTCTTGTCTGCCACAGAATGTGACTGACTCATATTGAGCTTGCTCTACACTAGGACTCACAAGTCTACTTCAGATAAGCCATTGTCTAATCACATCTCTCCCCATCTTATACGTACGTCCTGCTCTTACACCATGCTGTATAATTCCTCCGAGTACTAAAGGGGGTCAAAGGAAAGAAGGAATCTTAAGATCATGAAGTGTCAGAAAGGTCATAGAAGCAATCTTTAAAGTTACTCTCTCAATGATTTATAGAAAGGATCTATGGACTGTAAAGTAACACTGCCCAAGGGCTTCCTTCCTCAAATTTCTCCCTCTCTAGCTTTACACAATGCCTGAAATTCACATGGAGTTATTTCTTTAGGTTAATAAAATGATATCTCCTAAAAATCCTCTTAAAAGGATATAATATATCCTTTTAAAAGTAACGACACTGATTTTGTTCCATAAACATTTATCAAATACTTACAAAGTGCATTCTTTCCATAATTCTATGTGATTGTAGATTATAGCAGTCACAGTCTGCCCTGGGGATAGTAATTCACACACCAGGGAAAATCATCCAAATAGCCAAGGATGTGTAGAATACTGTTTGAACTCACTGAACATTTAAATGGCATTCATCTCAAACACCTCAGAAGAATTAAAATTGCGGGTGCTTCAGTGGGCAATGAAAATGCATTTGGTGGGTGAACTTAGGCTATGGCATGTTACCAGTGAAGATCTGCAAGGGACGAGTGGTATAGAAGACCTCATTAGGGACATCTTCACAATCACTGTGAAAGAAGGAGAGCTGAATATAGGGAGAATGAGGAACAGCAGAAGGACAGCTTCATTTCTGCCCTGGGATCCATGAAGCTGCAATGAAAGCCTCTTCTAGCTTCTATATTTGCTGCTGATCCAACTCATATCCCATGAAATCCCCAACATAGGAAACTCTTCATCCAGGACTAAACTATTCAGTGGGAATTGTTGGTTCATTGTCCAATATAGTTTTAAGTTTAGAACTCTGAAAAGAGAAATTGAAACCTGGAAAGAATAGTCAATCACAAGACTACAAAGAGACTTTAGAATAGGTAAAGCAAAGAAAGCCTCTCTCCTCTCTGTTTTACTTTTTCCATTTTCTTCTAACTATGTCATATTAAAATATAGAATATTTCCTCCCAAAACAAAATCCTCCTTCCATACTTCAGACCAACCTGGTCCTAATTCCACCTTTTCTGATTTAGGGGAAATCAAAATATCAAATGAAGGCCCTAAAAATATCAGAGATAATGACCAAACAAGAATTCCAGAGGTTTCTTTTACTAAATTCCCTTTGGCGCAAGTTTCACAATCAGCTACAGATTAGAGGAAGACCTTTCCAAGGCTTCCTCTCAGTATCACATAAAGGCTTATTTCATGATCCCAATGATTTGTATTCACCAACTTATCTAATTACTGAAATATTTTGATAAACAGTTATGCCAGATCTCTTTCCTTTCATTTGGTAGACTTCAGGCATCTTCTCCCTGCGACAATTATTGAGGTAAAAAAAAAAGTCTAACAAGAAAATCATGATTCATTATTCAAATATACCAATAATTGACAATGCTACCAAAGTTACCTAAATGGACAACCAGATCTCTTGCAAGCACTGAACCAATGAATTCTTTTATGATGTAATTTCTGTATGTTATATAACATATTCTATGTTTCCTATAATTTTGGGTAGGGAGCTACTTGTATTGTAATAAAAATATGGTAGCATATGTATTTCTTCATATATGTTTCTGATAGGATGCCTCATTGATTTTTTTTTCATTATGTCCTTCCTAAACATAAAAGGAACCCATCCTGTTCATACATCATAAATAGGATAGACATTCATAATTTCTTCCTTGTAGAAATCTAAAAGTGTCTCTTCAAAAGTCCCAAAGCATAGATTTCAGAAGGGGGATACCAAGCACCTTACCTCTCCACTAACTAAAATGTTAAAAAGTCTAAAGCATCATTGGGTCTATTATGAATCTAAATGATTAGAAATAGCATAGGCCATGGGAGTAGCTGATTTTTCTCCTGTATATGTGTCTCACAAGTGTTGATCTTTGGGCTGCTACTTTCTGGATCTTATTCCCAACTGTTGGCACTAACACTGGTGGGATCAGCAGTAGGTTCATCGCCAGAGACTGCCCCTCCCTGCCCCTCATAGGCCAGGCAGAACATGATCTTGATTGGAAGTAATCAGAGACCTAGTTCAGTAAACACGTTCTTCCAAGTCATCCAACTGCAGCCCCAAATTTCATTCTAATAAATCTTACTTCAGATACTTACCTTATGTTCTCTCTTTGGTGTGGTGGCCCAGTCACTCTTCCTACCTCCAGGAAACTCACAAATTCTTGTGCAGAACTCTTAAGAGAACAAGAAGAAGGTCTCTATTTGAGTTCATTTTCTGAAAGACACAGATAAGAGTCACACAAGATTAAAAAGAATGGATGAGTCACAATCTGCCCTACCAGGGAAAACCATGCAAGTAGTCAAGTGTGTGTGAAATACTGTACTGCTCTGTTAGACCCTGATGTAAATGCAGAGGTAATAAGTAAAATACTAATCATTTTTCTGAAGGTGATGATTATTTAATAATCTCTCTGTCATTTCATTTTCCCAGTTAAAAGTGGAGGTGATTATGACAGTTACTACGAATAATAACTTTAATGTATATACCACTTTTAGGTTTGCAAGATAATTTCTGCACAGTAAGTGTACTTTCCCAACAGTCTTGTGAGGTAGGCATTTTAAGTGTGATATCCCATTTACAAATGCTTATTGATAAACGAGAAAACAGAAAAAGTAACTTATCTAGAATCACACACTATTAGAGATAGAATTTGAATACAGAATTTCCTGAATGAGCATTTAAACCACTGGGTTACATCATACTGCTGCATAAACATATTTACGTTGTGTTTTAGAGTTACAAAGCACTTTCTTGTATGCTATTTTCTTTTATTTTCACAACACCCATGGGAAGTAAGTAAGGTAAATATTTGTGACCTATCCCAGGACACAAAGTGTTTTAGTGGTACAGTGAGGACCAGACTGAAGTCTGTCATCTCAGAGTTCAGGCTTCTTACCCCTCCATCAAGGTTAGATCAGGCTGATTTTCATATGATTTTTTTTAAACATCTGTATAGTCATCTCTTTTATTTTCTGCATTTCATCAACTAGATCCATTTTTTTTTCTCTTTCCATTTATCAAATTATTTCATAATTTCTTCCTTTTTTGTTTTCTGGATTTCATGAAATTAGTTTTACATGGTCTGAAATATAGTAAATATGAATTTTGAAATTAAATATTAGAGCCCTTCTGTTCATATCATGTTGCATTGATCATTTCTTTATGAATCTAAGAACAATTTTTGTAGCTGTATAGTCTGGCCTAAAAAATTAAAGATACTATAAATATGTCCAAATATGTGCCACCAAGAGTTCTCAAATCCACCATGTAGTTTAAACAAAACATGTTGGATGAAGTGTTGATCATGCTCCAAGGAAAGCTGAGTCATCTGCATCAGTATCTTCTTTTTCACTTGTGTTTTTAAATAATATTTTATTTTTCCTCCATTACATGTAAAAACGATTTTTACCATTCATTGTTTTTCCTTTAAGTTTTGAGGTCCAAATTCTATCCTTCCTCCTTTACTTTCCCCCTCCCTGAGACAGTAAGTAATCTGTTCTCATGGCTTTAAAGTCATCTCTCTAGTCACCATGCCACGCTATGGCTGTCTCTGCCTGTAACTACAGGCAGCATAGGTAACTACAGGGAAATGAGTGGAGGGGTTTTTTGTTTTGTTTGTTTTTTTTGGTTGTTTGTTTTTGGCTGTGGGAAAAGCACATGCTCCCAACAGCTAATAAAATTCCTTTCTGTTTAGACAAAGGTGGGAATGGTTTAACAAAAAGACATCTCATCATGCCAGTGCAAGCAGAGGAGGGATAAAGATCAAGTTAAGAAACTGATATAGTAAAAGGAACAATGTATTGGGCATCAGAAGATCTGGGTTCAAATTCTGGCTATGCTCCTTACTACCTGTGGGACCCTGGGTAAGCCAACTGACTTTTATGCACTTCGATTTTTTCTTTTGCAAAATAGCATTTGGACTATAACCTCTTAGGTTCCTTCCAGCTCTAAATTGACCTATCAACATAGAGACATTAATTAAGTACCTACCATTTGCCAGATGGGGCAACTACATAGCACAATGGATAGAGTGTCAACCTAGGGTCAGCAAGACTCATTTTCCTGAGTTCAAATCTGGCCTCAGACATCTCCTTGCTATGTGACCATGGTCACTTAACCCTTTTTGCCTCATTTTCCCCATCTGTAAAATAAGATGGAGAAAAGATGCCAAACTACTCCAGTATCTTTGCCAAGAAAACTGCAAATGGCACCATGAAGAGCTGAACAAGACTGAAAACCGCTGAACACATATACCAAGCATTATGTCTAGTACTGGGGATACAAACACAAACATGAGTCTGTTTTTGTCTTTAAATTCCATTGGGGGAGAGGCGGGAGATATGTCCCAGGTAAGTACATAGATTATATAGAAAATAAAACCATAGTAACAACTAGAGTCATCAAGCAAGGTCTATTGAAGAAGGTGGAGCTTGAGGTAATCCTTGGGGGAGGTATGGCCTCCAAGAGAAAGATATGAAGAGGGAGAGCATTCCAGATGTGGGAGATATCTCATGCAGGGGTCTAGAGGTGGTAACATAGTGTCGTATAGAGGAACAGTTTCATTCCAAACCTAGGAACCTATGATCCATCATCTCTAAAGTCTTTTCTAGGATCCTATGAGACATGGAAATCTACCAGGAATAATGTCTAAGGAAGCCAAGGAAAAACCAAGCATTCCTACCTTCCTCTTTCTGTTTTTCACATACCCAATCTCAAATAGCTAAGTCCTCTCTGTGAAACTTCACAGGAGTGCTATCCATGGGGTTTAGGAGATAAGATCTTCAGGAGAAAAGGAAAAAAATAATTTCACCATAAAAACAATTTCTGATCATTCTTTTAGAAAGGGATCCCTCTGTTTGTTGTAAGCATGACTGTCTTTTCCACTCAACAGAAAGTCTGCTAATACTGTGAGATACTTAAAAATAAAGGGGGGGAGGAGTAGGTGAGAAAAATGCCCTCAATTTTTGTCATGTGTTCTGCATAATATGCCTGGTATCTCAGTTTCTTTGAACAATGGAAAATTGCTTCAATATTTAAACATGCATTTGTTCTGAGGGAAACAAAATGTTCAGCATGGTCTATTGGTTGCCACAGCAACCACCTGGGCTAAAAATACAGAACCCCACTATATGAAGGAAAAGTATGTGCCAAACAGGGAAGCAGGAGAAAATGGATCTCCTTTCCTCACGGAAAATAAGATCAGGGTGGGATTCTACAAAGGTGAGGGAAATGTTTACTTTATTGTAAGAATTTTTGATCAGAGAGCAGATCCAGAGTCAAAAATGCATCGTTCTCCCATCATCCAAGCCCTGGCCAAATAAATATACAAACATACCATGTTTGAAAAAATGCATGCAAAGTATCTTGCAAACCTTAGAACACCATATAAACGAGAACGATTTTTACCATTATTTTAAGTACTGAGGGCATGACAATGGGGGTAGTTGCCATAGGAACAGTTGACTGCTTTCCCCACTGCTATCTTCTCTAGCCAGTCTATAATCACACTCTCCCCAGGAGAAATAGAAGAGATACTCATGCCAATTCTGCTCCAGTCAAGCTGGACCCTTCACTTCCTTCTTCCCCTTTCTCTATCAAAGGTATGCTTACTTCTGTTCCATCTCCACAAGGGGACAGAATCTTTAGGGAGAGACCAAGCATTATCATTGTCTGGTGGGATTGCACTGCCTTTCTTCACTATTTCTTTCCAAAATGTCCCCCTATCCCCCCTAACCTCTCTAAATCCTGCTGTCCATCCTCTGTTGATTGGTACAATATCCATTAATAACAAGCATTTAATAACTAAGGTTTTTTGCACTGGTTTCAAGCTTTAGTTCAAATGCCCTCCTCCATGAAGTCTTCCTCCACAAACACTAACCTTTGCCATGCTATGCTAATCCTCCCTCCCTTCTGAATTCCAGTGAAACTTATTCACATAATGCAGACCACATGGAACAAATTTAGGGAATTTCACTTACTGGAGAATAATTGTTTTCTTTTCTTGCAGTACCACATAATCCAACAGCTAATTGTTTTTTAATAGTTTCATGTCTTAATGTCATTGTATTTTTCTTCCCACAAACCTACAAGTCCTTGAGTTTAGCACAGTGGAAAGAAACCTAAAACAGAAGTCAGAAAACTTGGGTGGGTTTCTTTGATCTGTGACTTATTTTCTTGGCCTTGGGAAACCTCTCTGAATTTCAGTTTCCTCATCTGTAAAATAGGGAGCTTGAACTAGATGACCTAATGACCCTTCAGATTTAGCATTCCACAACCAACGTTCTCTACCCAGGCATATTTCAATTTTCCTAGACCATTTTCCTATATAGGCCTATGAGGCATAAAGGAATGAGGAGTGCTCAATGCCTCCATTCTGAGTACCACATTTTAAAGGCACATTGACAAGCTAGGGAAGATCCTGAGAAGTGTAACAAAAATGGGGAAAGACCCCCTGGATTATTATACATGAATCAGTGGAAGCTAATAGGTTTGTCCAGCACAGAGAGAAGATTCGGGGGGAGGAGGAGATAAGGTGTAATATCCGTGTTCAAGTATCCAAAAGGATGTCATAAGGATAAGGGTATCAGGTACGTTCTGTTTGGCCCTAGGTGGCAGAAAGGGCATCAGCATGTAGTGGTTTCAAAGAGACAATCTGGGGCTTCATGTAAAGAAAATGTTTCTAATAATTGGAGACACCCAAGGGATGCCTCTGAAAATAGAGGTTTCCCCTTCATTGAAGGTCTTTAAACAAATACTGATAACCCCTCATAGGGTATATTGTACAGGGAATGTCTTTTCAGGTCCAGCCTATTAGGGGCCTTCTCAGTCTAATATTCTTTGTGACTCTAAGATTCACAAAACCATATTGTTTCAGATTTGGAAGGGGCCCCATAGACAACAAAGTTATCTAGGCATCAAGATTTTCAATGGGGAGGAACCTATGGTTTCCTGAGCTACCCATTCCATTTGAGGATAGCTTAGATTTGGGGCAAATATTTTGTTTAAATCAAGACTAAATTTTCCTCATTTTCAGGAACCCTGAGGGTCACAGTGCTTACTCAATGTTATGTTCATGTTTAAGAAATGTAGATGAACAAGAAAAAGCGGTAAAGTAATATCTCTGGCATCTGTCCACCCAGTTCTCTCTGCCATCAATTGATTTTTTTTCCTGGTCTTTATTTCCATATACCTTAACTATTGCAACAATTTGAAATTCTTTCTTCCTCTCTCTCTTTCCCTTTTTCAATTGATCCTAACCACCACTGATGGATTTATCTCCAAAATATCATTATATAATTTCTTCCTTCAATTATCTTTTACTTCCTTTTCTGCAAATACGCTGTAAGCCTTGAGTAAAATACAAGTTACCTAAAGGTAGGAACTGCATCTTTTTTGTAAAGCTTTATCTGTTAACTCCTTGGCAGCAACTCAAGAAACTCCTCATTAAGTAATGTGATCCTTCAGAGCTCCCACAACTCAGGATTTTTGTTCATCTAGCAGCATTCCTTTCACATGATAGGCACTTAATCACTATGCCCTCCATGTTCCCCCACTTGCTCTGGGAACCAAATGAAAATATTTCCACCATTGTTTTTAGAAAGTATGTGCTAACAGAATCACCAAGGCCATACTCAAGATCCCTGTGACTTCCCAGATGGAAACACTTGTCCTTGAACACTCCTCCCCTACATGTGTTGACTTTCTATACTAGACTATCAGGTCCTTGAGAACAGGGATTGTCTTGCTTTCATATTTGTATGCCTAGCATTTAGCATTGGTACTTAGAACATAACAAGCCCTAAATTATTGCTTTTCATTCATTCATAGAAAACCAGAGAAACAATGGAATCTGAATGTTGAGAAAAGAGGAGTGTTCTGAGAGACATTCACCACAGAAATAAGGAATTTCTGGGTTAGAAGAGAACCCCATAGATAATGAGTCCAATCCTTATCTGGAAAAGATGAATATGGCATTCAATGGTAGGTTGAAAGTGCATTCTAGAAATGAACAATGGGGTATACAAATGCATGGAAGTAGGAGATGGAATTGGGAATTTGGGAAACAGATTGCAGCAGAATTTGACTGTAATACACCATGTATTGGGATGTTATATGAAGTTGAGTTAGAAAGACAGGCTGCATCCAGACTGTGGAGAACCTAAAAGGTCAAGCTGAAGAGAAAGTAAGGATTGTGCTCTAGATGCAACAGGAAACCACTAAAGGATTCTGACAAGGTGAATGACATGATCAGACCTGTGGCTTTTAGAAAATTATACTTGTAGGTACCCAGAGGTTAGATTAGAGAGAGGAGAGAAAACATGTCAGATTCTCAATAACACCACTGTCAAAGACATCTGCATATTCCATCCTGGCTCCAGCAGCTATCATCCACTTGAGAAGAAAGGACCCATTGTCCCTGTCACTGCCATCACCAAATGCCACTGATAGGCATTTGTCCAAGAGGCCTGGGAACAGCAGTACCTCCCCCATACCACTGACCCTGCTTCCAGCCTACCTCTGCAGCAAGTGACTTGCCCAGAGTCATAGACCCAGGTATTAGAAGCAGAAATTGAACTAGGTATTCCTGGCTTGAAAGCTAGTACCCTACCCACTAGCCTTACTGCCTCTGCCTCTTTATTACCTTGAGCCAAATCACTTCATTGCTTGGGCCATTGTTTCCATATCTGGGGGCTAGGTGGCACAGTGGATAGAATACTAGCCCTGGAGTCAGGAAGACCTGAGTTCAAAACTGACTTTAGGTACTAGCTGTGTGAGTTTGGGCAAGTCACTTTATCCTATTTGCTTCATTTTCTCATCTATAAAGTGAGCTAGAGAAGGAAATGGCAAACCACTCCAGTATTTTTGCCAAGAAAACCCCAAATGAGGTCACAAAGTCAGGCATGACTGAACTAACTAAACAATAATAAAAAAGAGGTGATAATTCTTGCCCAATTTTCTGTGCTTATCATGAACATTCAACATCATATGCTTTTGAAAGGGCTTTTAAAATGCTACAGGAATGTCCAGCATCATTGGAAAAACCATGGCCTTGGGGGTAGCAGTCATGAGCTCAAGCTTCAGTTCAAACACTTGCCTGTATGCGACCTTTGAGAGACCCTTTGTGTGTGTGTGTGTGTATGTGTGTGTGCGTGTGCATGTGTGTATTTGTCCTTCATGCCAGAAGAGGACCATGATACCAAGATGATGACATGACTTGCAGTTGACTTTGATTTGAGTGAGGGAGGGCCGTGCAAGGTCACCAACCTCACTTTCTTCTCCTCAGCCATCTGGGTCCAGTGGCCGGATAGTCATCAGGATGACTGCAGATGGTCCAGGATGCAATGGGAGACCTTGGCCTTTTCAGGCTTAGGCCTTATTACATTCTCACTTTGAGTGAGATACACCCATTCAGTGAATAGGCTTCTTTTAAGGAGTTGCTCAAGGAATGACCCCTTTAAACAAAAAAACAAAAACAAAAACAAAAACAAAACCTACTGGAAGGGGAAGACCCTCAGGGTTCCTGCATAAAAGAGGAACTTTAGAAATAATAATAGTAACAAATTACTATTTATTTAGCAAATTGCTATTTACTTGGGCAAATATCAACTTCTCAGATCCCCCAGGCTATTCAATATAATTCCTAAGTTGTTCCTCCTAGAGCTTTTACCATAAGAAGTCCCCAATAATAATGAACTTACAGGTCAAATCCAAATTTACATTTGTATTATGAATAATTGTCACAATCCTTCATTTATAAAAGTGTAATTATCTCTTATAATTTCTGATACAGGTTCAGTCCAGTCCTCACTCATACCTTGCTGGGCCTTTCAGTGTCCTTCACAAACCAACTTCAAATATTTCTTTTACTCCATGCCTATGAGTTGCATTTTTCTCATTATAAAAGATATATAATGTAATATACTATCATTTTCTTAGGATTGGTATGAGAGGTGACCTGGCCCAGTGGAAAGGGTTAGCTTTGGAGTCAGAGACTGTGTGTTCAAATCTTACCTGCAGGACCTTGGGCAAATTACTTAGACTTTCTAGGACTATTTTTCTCATTTTTTAAAAAAAAATGGAGGGATTGGATTAAATAGACTCTAAAAGTTTCTTCCAGCTGTAACCAATCCTAGGTTCCATGTAGATGATATATGGAATGTGTCCTATAACAGTGAATTGTTTTACTCATTTTTGCAAATAAGCTCAAATTTTCACCTAAACACAAATTTAATAAATGTACACTAAAGTCAACAGAAAGATGAGGTGGAGCTGATTCCAATTCCTTGGCCCCATCTACATGGCTGCATTAGATGCTTGCCTCATACTCCAAGAAATACAAAAGGGATTACCTCCTCCTCTTAAGCAGGACAGAAGAAAGTAGCATTTCCTCTTATTTTCCTGTTTTGGGAAATCCATTCCCAATCCCAAATACTGCTGCCTCCTGTTTGGAAGTTTCTGATTGGCAGAGCTCTAGGGAACCTGGGATGGGTCAGAAATGGGCTGAAAATGGAAACAAAAATCTCCTGAACCAAAAACACTTCAGGAGCAGATATCAGACATTAACCCTGGTAATCAATCCCAATTTCAGTGCATTTGCTTGGTCAAGGGAACCCTGAAAGGGCTGTCTAATAGATGAGATACTCTGTGTGTATGTGTACATATACATATACATGTATATATACACACATATGTACATATAATACATGTACATGTATGTACATATGTAGCCTTAGTCAAGCTGTTATTTCCATGACCAAGAATGGAGGGTATTTTTCATTCCATTTATGAAACAGATGTGAGCATATGTATGCCATGTACATAGTTTTCCAGCGATATATGAAAGTTAATGGATGCTAATAAAGTTCCTCAAGTAGATGTATGTACATTACTTCACATACTTTATCCTCAGTACTCAAGACTGACAGACCTGTTACAACTGGGATAGGTAGACTTCCCTAGCAATTAAGTTATTCCTTCCTTGCAAATTAGGCAGGTCTGAGAACAAATATTTATTCTCTTTTACTGTGGTGTCCTTATTACGGTGCCTGTTTAGGGTCCTTTCAAAGTCAACCTTACAGGGAAGGGAGGCTTATATTTATCTTATGTCCACAATGCCATATTCAGTATATTTCTGATGTTTACTAACTGGGTGATAAGGATTGTCATTTCCCCATTTGGAAATGACAATCAGGAAGCTCTCTAAGACTATTAGTTTGTGAGCACTCATAATGTGGAAATCACAGTTCCTTGATGTAAGGACAAATGGATATGCATTATTTTGAATCGATACACACACACACATATGTCATATATATTTGACATGATTTCTTCATTAAAGTAAACCTCCATTGTACCTTGTCCTGGCATGGGAGGCTGGTGACCCTGCTTTCTCAAACATTATGTAATAGAAAAGAGCCTCTGGTGGCCCTGTAAAGCTGGAAAGGACCTTGGGATAGGGCTTATGACTTTATATATGACATCTGAAAATCAGTATTTTAGAAAATTCATTTCCCACAAACATTCCCATCCCCAACCATACCAGATGAACCAAATGAGCCTTTTAATGGTATACCTTTATGCCTCTGGTCTAGTTGGAAGCAAAACTATGAGGAATTCTGTGAAGTCTTGATGGCTCTTCCTTATCATTTGAGGAGGAATAAGGACAATTGTAGTTTTTCTAAAGAAAAAAATGTGAAAGAGAAAGACCTTGTAGCTCTCAATTAATTTAGTCACTCAATCTTTAACTGCCAGTAATCTAGCTGATTGATACATTCTCAACAGAACCTGACCTCAATTATCCAAATGTTGAAGAGAAAGGCATTCTTTGATTCATTCAGGTCAGAGTGGATACCTCTGGCCAGAAGTATGTAGACAGTTGGTACTTATAGAACTAATAAAAGGGGGTGAAGGAACAAAAAAATACAATCTCTGAAAATCATATTTGGAATTCCTCGATGATGTATCCAAACCTCTGGAATATTTACTCAATGAATCCTTGGCCAAATTATCTCTTGGTTTATAGTTACAACATGCCTGGGGTGTAATGTAAAGTTTGCCTTTCACACAGAGGCTTCTCTTTTTAAGGACCCTTTTCTAGGTGTTGTACCAACATCGGTAATAATAGTAAAGAGTTCCGGTTTCCAAGCTTCCTAACCTTCACCCCTGATGCGGAGCTGACAGGAAATACCACAGTAAGAGACGGTAAAATCCAAAATAATGGGGTCAAATCCAAATTCGGCATTGCTACACTTATTGGGTGTCCTATTTAATTACTCAGTCAATTCTCAATTAGTCTGTGTAACAGAATCTTAGGGCAGTGAGGTGACGCAGTGGATAGAGCTCTGGTGCTGGAGTCAGGAGGAACTGAACTTGAGTTTGACCTCAGACTCTCCTTAGTTATGTAATCCTGGTTACTTATGTAATCCAAGTTACTTAACTCTCTTTGCCTCAGTTTCCTCATCTGCAAAATGAGCTGAAGGGAAAGGGCAAACCATTCTAGTCTCTTTGCCAAGAAAACCCCAAATGGGGTCAGAGAGAGTAGGACATGACTAAAATGACCAAATGATGACAACTAGAACCTTGGAGTTTTAGAGCTAAATAGACTATTGAGGTCACAGGTAGTAAAAAGATCCCTGGATTTAGGAGAGGAAGGTTCAAATCCTGGGTCTGCTACTTCTTAGTTATGTGATCTTAGGAAAGTCACAGAATCTTTGCATTAGAAGGGTCTCCAAAATAGAAATCATAGCTAACATTATATAGCACTTTAAAGTTTACAAAATGCTTTACATACATTATCCCACTGGAGTCTTAAAAACAACTCTGTGAGGCAGGTAAAATTACTATACATGCTTTACAGATGAGGACACAGAATCCTAGAGGTTAAATTATTTATCCAAGGTTAAGCAGCCCTCCCCTTGCATCTTCTCAAACCCATACTAACCATCTCCAATCTTTTCTCATAGAGCGTGGTCTCCCGTCATCTCACGATACTTATGACCTTTCTCTGAATCTTCTCCAAGTGGTTAATTTCCTTCCCAAAATCTTCTTCCAAAAGCTGGTGATAAAACCCTAGAAGGTTTGCAGATTGTCACTTCACTTGTTCTGTATACTACCACACGCAAGAGTACCTAGCTCAAGAGTACGTTCACTCTTTTGGCTACTATGTCATGCTGTATTTATACCAGGTTTGGAATCCATTAAATCTCCCAAATCTTTTTTTTCCCCCTCATGAACTGTAGTCTCTTCCTGTTTTTATATTGTTGATTCTTTGAACATAAATGGGAGATTTTAACATTTACTATTTAATTCTATCTTATTAGATCCAACCAATCATTTCTAACCTGCTTAGATCTCTTTAGACATGAATTCTTTCATTCAATGTCACCTATTCTCAATTTTGTGTCAACTGAAAATTGTATATGTATTTCATCTATGCCTTCATCTAAATCATTTTTAAAAAATGTTGACTAGCATAGGACAGTTCCTAGGATAGATCAATAGAGTCCTTCATAAGGTAAGCCACTAATTACTATGTTTTAGATCCAATCATCCAGCCAGTACCAAACTGATCTCAACTTTATGATCATTTTTCCCACCTCTTCTCCTTGTTCACAAGGCTAGCATGTGAGTTATTTAACCATTTCAAGCCCAATTCTTCATTGTTTAGAGGGAATGCTCAGAGTATAGACACATATTTTAGCTCATAAAAATTTAATTATCTGAGGCTATGAGATGCCTTAGAATCCAGAGGTGTCAGACTAACTTTAGGCAACAATCTGCAGGCAAAATTCCTGAAGGAGACCATAATCTAATTAAAATGTAATTGCGAAAAGTTTTACAAGATAAATAAAAATGTAATACAACATAGATACTATTATTTTGTGGTTTTCTAAGTCAATATTGTTTGAGTTTGACACTACTGCCTTAGACTATATCACTTTATCTACAGATTGGGAAACTAAGACACAGAAAGATGAAGTCACTTGTTCAGGGTCACAGAAACAGTTAAGAACAAAGCAAAACTAGAATCCAGGCTTCCTATCTCATGGAACAATATAGTTTATGTCATTCCAGGTATCTCTTTATTGGATATCTGAAAGTGGTAACAGGCTTTAAAAACAGGGGCATTTGGACAAGCGATATATAAAAGTCCCAGATTTGGGGAGTGAATATTAAGACAAACAGTCATTTTTTAAAATAATTAAGTATATGAATAAATAAAACAGCATCTAAAACACCAAGTAACTCTGGAGAATGATGACCTGGCCACTCTCAACGACTCCAAGCTCAGTGAAAACCAAAACAATACGTAAATTTATTATGTTGAATTTTTTTCCATTGAGCTTAGGGGATGGGGAACTGATTCAGAGTAAGAACTGACCTCAACTGACCCCAGCTTTTTGCCCAAGTCATAAAACAATGCCTGAATCAAGTTCTTTCCAAGTTCAGATAAAGGTCAGCAGGGAAAAATAGGGGGAGGGCTTGGGGGGGAGAGGGAACCAAAAGAACCCAACAACAATATTTGGGGTTTTTTGTTTGTTTTTCTGCTTTTCCTGATCTGGAGCATTCATGCCAAACTATCACCAAGAGAGGATATTTCAGTGGCCTTCCCAATCCAGCTAAGAGCAGGAAGTACTCCAGTAATCTGAGATTTCTGGCCCAGTTTACAAAAAAGAAAAGATCAAGGAAGTATATTAATTCTCAAACTTTAAATAAAGTAATTTCTTTGACTTTGGGGAACTACAGATCTTAGAGACTTTATTATTCATGTTGATATCACATAGAAAACCTTGACCTCTTAGTTAACCAACTTCATTTCCAATGATCTCTAGCTTTACTATTCCTTGATCTCCCATGGGGGTTATCACACCTTAAATCTCACCATCACCCCAAACTATTCTGCCTCTGTGGCCTTGAACTATGAAATTCTCTCCAATCATAGTCCCCTATTCTTCCATGTCTCCCCCTGCCTCACTTAACCCAAGCGTGGTCCTCCAGATCCTTTTCATGTTGTTTCTATCTCTTGCTTCCTTCACTGAGCCCTCATAATTGTCTAGCAGTCCTTCTACTCATCTCTGATTGATTGTCCATCACATTCCTCATGGCATTTGTTCTAACTAGTCTCTTGTCTCTTCTCTATTTATATCCCAGTGCTTCTACCCTTTCATCAGATGACCTCACATTCCACTTTACTTGTGAAAAGAGCAAGGCCATCCATAGTAAGCCTCCTTTTTCCCCCAGTTCCACATCTCAAGACCTCTCTATATCTTCTTTCATCTGTTCCTATTTTGCAACCATCTCAGAGGACAAAGCAAATTAAGCAAAGCTAATCACTCCAGTCCTAGAACCTATTTCCATACATACATCTTCCTAGGAAGTTTTACCTGCTGGTCATGGTCATTCATTTCCTCTCTCTCTCTCTCTCTCTCTCTCTCTCTCTCTCTGTATGTGTGTGTGTGTGTGTGTGTGTGTGTGTGTGTGTGTCTTTCTCTCTCTGTCTCTTTCTCTCTCTCTTTTTTATTATCTGCTTATCTAATCTGATATTTGCCTATCTAACTTTCCCAATATCTACAAGCAAGGGCAGATCTCTTTAAACTTAAAAACTTTTACTTTAGATTATCATTCCTCCCAGACCCAGGCTATCATTCCATCTCTCCTCAAGGAATAAGCAGCTGTATTTGCTGACCATGCTTCCTTATCCACTCACTTTTCAACTCTAAAATCTGACTTTAGACCCCACCACTTGACAAACTGTTTTCTTGAATGTTGCCATTGATCTCTAGTTGTAAAATCTGATAACTTTTCTTAGTCATCCTCCTTTACCTTTGCCTAACTTTCAATGGGATTGACCACTCCTTCCTCTGAGGTACTCTCCTTGGCTTCAATGACACTGATTTCTTTTTGCCCACTTTCTGACAGTTGGGCTGTTTCTTTTCATTCATTTTTTTGACTCATCATCTATCTCTCAACTCCCTAAGCTAAAAATTCTAAAAGAAAATATTTGTTTATTTTGATTAGCCTTTGGAATGTGCTGGTAAGATATAGCTGAGGACTCAGAGTATAAACAGATATCAAGGATACTTCGAGAAATCATGAGTGATAGGTCAATAAGGGGACACCAGACAGGATCAAAGATGTCTACCTCCTTTGAAGGTATATGATGGAGGGCAACTATTTTGATCTAAGAACCATTTCTTTGGTCATTGCAATGATGGGTAGCAGTAAAACTAGACAAAAACACACTCTACTCTAAGTCACTGTAGCCTGTAAGTTACAGGAACTCAAAAGAAGCATGAGACCTACCATAATATGGAACTACCCTAATATCAAACATGTGTAACATCCTCCCTTCTCCACATTCATTGACAATATAACATAGTGACTAACGCACCAGACTTGGAATTAGGGAGACCTACCCCTTCTAGCTCTAAATCTGTGATCATATGGTTCTTTGTGAAATCAAGTAAGAAGGGAAGATTTTTAAGGACAGGGTCTTGGGGGAAAAGATACATTTAAAGGGCATGATATGAATGATTAAGGAGGAACAGTCAGACAGGTAGGAGAATGAGGAAAAATAGTACCATGAAAATCCATAGAGGAGACAGTACTTAGCAGTATCAAATTAAGCAGAGAGTTTGTTGAGAATGAGGACCGAGGGAAAAATAAAAACATATTTGTCAATTAAGAGAGAGTTGGATAACTTTGAGGAGAGCAGTTTCAATTGAGTTATGAGGAGAGAAGCCAGATTGCAAAAAGCTGAGAAGTTAATGAGAAAAAGGAAGGAAAAGAAATGAAATTAGAGTTATTTCTAGGACTTTGGTTATGAAAGAAGAGAGAAATATAGAAATATAGGCTAGATTTAGGGAACTTGTGACTTTTTTTCAGTATGGTGGTGGAGAGGTAGATTTTTGAAGACCCTAGGGAAGTAAACCATAGGTAAGGAGAGATTAAAGATTTGAGGAAAGGATGACAGAAATTGTAATTTCCTGACGAAGACAGAAGGGGATTGGATCAAAGACTCAGGAAAAGGGGTTAGCCTTGGTTAGGAGAAAGGCAACCTCAGTGTCACAGAATGGTGGAAAAGGAGAAGAGAGATGGAGATGATGTCGGAGGGATGAGAAAGGGAGAAGTTTATGGTAAATGGTCTGAATATTCTCTGTTAGCTGAGGAGGTTGAGGTTGGGAAGAAAGGGAGAGTTGAAAGCTTGAGGAGCACTAGCTTTAGGGTCAGAAGACCTGAGCTGAAATCCTGACTCTTTCACTTACAACCTGTATGAACTTGAGCAAATCACTAAGCCTCTTTAAAGCCTTAGTCTTCTTATCTGTAAAATGAGGAAGTTGGGCTGGCTAATCTCTAAAGTCCTTCCCAGATATGATAGAAGAGAAAGTTTGGAATAGCTTCTGTGAGGAATTAAATAGGAATTGATTCTGTCTTTGGAAGGGATAAAAAAATCACTGCTTTCCTGCAAGGAGGGTCCAGCTGAAGTCACATAACATGAATTTGAAATGAACCCAGTAAGCTTAGTTATATGACTTCCTCCAGTTCCATTCAGAGGCTTATGAGTATGAGCAGAAGAGGTAGACTGGAAAATAATCAGGGATTATGTTTGGCAAGAGTTGATTAGGTGCCAAAGCAACAAAACAACCTGAGAGATACAAGAGGTGGCATGTGCCTGAACAGTCAAACCATTGTTACCACATCTACCACCACCTCCCCTCATAGCCCAATTGAGAGAGTGTAGAACTCTCTCCTGTACCCAAGAACATTGGGAATAGTAGTCTCTCTCCATGCCTGCCCTAAATCATTCCAGAAGGCTTGGGAAGATGAGGGGAATCTTTAATAGTTTTTTGTAGGAGGTAACTTTAAAGGACAACTAGGAATTTAACTGATGAAAAGGGAGAAGGAAAGCATTCTAGGTAAAAGGGACAACATAGGCAGGAAGGTAGAGATCACACGGGCACACATGGGGTACAGAGGATAGAACAGTTTGCCAAAGTATGGGATACATAGAGGGTAATATATGATCTGGCGGGAAAAAATATGATATTAGTCTGAGGAAAGTTTTGTGATCAAAATGTATAAAAAGAAAATATAGACAGATCACCATGCAGAATAAGTTATTCTTCATGCAACAGAATCCTGATGAGCTACTCAAGGTAAGTTTTGAAATGGTTCCATAGTAGCAATTCAACAACTCCAACTCCTGTTAACAAACTCCTGTTGTTAAGTAATGAATGACAAGTAACATTCCAAATCTATTTGGCCATTCTCAGTAAATTCAATTCAATTCAATGAACAATTATTTAGAACCAATTTTATGATAATCTTTAGAGATACCATTGCACAATATAGAGAGAACTGGTCCTGGAGCCAACAAAACCTAGGCTCAAGTTCTACCTTTGACACATCATAATTGTGGGACCCTGGGCAAATCACTTAAACTTTCAGTGCGCTAAACAATTAAGACTCTGAGTTACAGAGAAGAAGCCAAAATGCATTGATAGAAGGACTTTCCTGATTGAAGAATTTCCTATAACAATGAAATCACAGGTCAACTTCCTTTCTCTATATGAAAAGTACTATGTTAGGCACTGGAGATATAAAGAGTGAAGGTGTGGGGGAACACACACATATATGTATGTATATTATATAAACACACACATATATATATCTGTAGATAAAATGTAGTTATGTAGAATGTGTGTGTATGCATGTGTACACACATACATTATCAAAGTGCTTACAATTCAATATGAGGGGCAAAAAGACTGGCATGCAAATAGCCATCATACAAATTAGAATGTGATAATTGAACAGAACTGTAAGGAATAATTCAAGGAAGGAGAGATCACTTTAAGCCAGTCATTAAGAAATGCTTCATGGAAAAAGAGATGGAACCTAAAGAATTTCATCACACTTAGACTGGATACTTGAGGAGTCCATTCTAGGCATGGGGGATGTCATGGGCAAAGGTACATATGCAGGAAATTCAGGGTTTCGTCAGGACACAGAGAATAATTAAGTTGGGTTGGAATTTAGAATCTTATCAAATGTAGAATCTCTCCCAATGATTTGCTTCAGGGTAATCTTTAACAGTACCATCCATTGTGTCTGACCATTTGTTTGGTGGTGATGGGGTGATAGGGCGACAGGTTAAGTAAGATTCCTGTCCACAGATTCCTTAAATTCACCTGAGATAAACCCATATAGACCAATTGTCAGAAGGAGCCGTATGTCCCAATCTGTGAGCGGCAAATAGCTTGTAATGAGTACAGCAGAGATTTGTGAGAGGTAGGGACACTTCAAGATATTTTGAGGAGTAGTTTACCACAATCAAGTTTTCTCCTTGGAGAAATATAATAATATTTCTCAAAAATATTAATAATAGTTAACATTTCCATAACAAACTTTTAAAGCATTTAATATATCTCATCTGACTGTGTCTTTAAAAAGAAGATTCCTCAATTTCCTTTGTATATATTTACCTCATTATATGGAAGAATGTCAATATTCTACTGAATTCTCCAGACAGCTTTTCTAGCAGCTATTTTTAATCTGTCTGTGGCTCTGTTAAATAACTCATTCGATTGAATCATAATGAAATGGTAAGCCAGAGAGATTTTCTAACATCTCATCTTCTGTTGGGGGTGGGATAACCTAACAGATACTCTGGTAGATAGGAACATGGGATCAAGTCAGAGAAGTTAAAAACAGCCTACAGTGTGGCAGCTTAAGAATGTCCTTATTTGACACTGCTCTTCTAGATATGCAAGAGTGAATCCCATGTACTGGAAATGTGGTGTAGCGGAAAGATCACTACACTCAGAACCGTAAGATTTGGGTTCAAAATTGGTCTGTGTTATATACCACCTGTGTGACCTTAGGAAATCCACAGTGTAATGGATGTCACTATCTGTCCTTCATTTTTCTAAGGCGACCAATGACATCACAGGATGATATCTTGACTGGTGCATGAATTGTATTTAAGTGAGACAGTTGCACAAAGTCATCAGTTTCATTCTCTTCCAAAGTCACTGAAGCCCAGTCGTAGGACGAAAGTCAAAACAACTAACATAGGCCAGGATTTGGTGGATGACCCTGATGTCTTTGATGGCTGATCCAGCTGTAAGTCCTCCACATCACCTGCTTTAGCCACCTTCATGGCCATTGGAACAAATTGTCCTCATCTACCCATTCCACCAGGGGAAACCTTCACATGCTTGGGGTAGACATCCCCCTAACTGAAGGGGACAGAGTTGAGGCCATCACCTAGTTGATAATAACAGCTAGCATTTATGTGGCACTTGTGGCACTTTACAAATATTATTTCATTTTACCCTCAAAACCACTGTAGGAGGTAGTTACTATTTTCTCATTTTGCAGATGAAAAAGCTAAGACAAACAAGGATTGACTTGCCCAGGGTCACACAGTTAGTAAGCTGAGGCTGAATTTGAACTTAGGTCTGTTTTACTTTATCCACTAAATCATTTTGTTGACTGAATAGAGCTTTCAACTTACAATGAGCAAGATCCAGGCACAAATACCATTATAAGTCACTTAATAGCAATCCCCGAAGGTATGTCTCAATTTCCCCATCTATAAAAGGGGTTTAGAGGTGATGGCCTCTAATGTCTCTTACAACTCCAGATCTATGATCCTACAGAATGACTCTACCTCTACTGGCTTCTGTTTTGTCACTTGGAAAATGAAGACATTGGACTAGAGATCACAAGATAGGTTCATAGGTTTCAAGCAGGAACATTTACAGAGCTTTTATTTTAGTCCCTTCATTTTATAGATGAGGAAACTGAATCCTGGACAGGTTGTGTGATCTGTCCAAGGTTAGCCAGGTGGTAAAAAGGAAAAGCCAGGATTTAAATTCAACTACTCTGACTCCAAATCTTGTCTTCTTTTCATTTCACCATAAACCCCAAGGTTCTGCTTTCTCTAAATTCCGTGATTAAAGTACTATTAAATATTTGCTGACATGCAAGGTAGACCTTCAAAGAAACCCTTAGAGGTCACCTGGACTATTTTATAGATAAGAAAACTGAGGCCAAAAAAGAGTTAAGGGACTTGCTCATGTTAAGAAAGGTAGTGTCAGTGTTAGAATTTGAACACCAGTCCTCCCAGGTGTTAGGGCATCCCTAGAAAAGAAGCTGCCAAATGGGCTTATGATCAGTATTGTAAAGGCATAATTCCAGAGGCAGCTGTGGATCTTATTCGGTCCTTGCAAGGGCCTCTTCATCAGTCTGGGTGTGGTTCCAATCTGTAGGTGATATTGTTCTATAGGTCTAAGCAACTGGCACCTTACATGTCTTTGGCATCTCATGGTGCCCTCAATGCCAAGAACAAAAACAAAAATCATGACCAACAATAGTTATATTCACTATGATGAACTAACACAAATAGAGAAGTAATAAGTATTTGGCATCATGGGAAGTATCTTCATATTTGCTGGGCAACTTTAATTTCTAAATAGGCAAAGAGCAATGTAGCAGTGAGCACCATGACACATCCAGGATGGCCTGCTAGTACAGATTCTTAGATCTTTTTTTTCTAAAAGGAAAGAAACTTTTGAGGGGTCAACAATCTTCTTTAATCATATATACCAACAGAAAAAAAATGCAAGCAGAGAAATAAAGACCAACAGATAGGGCTTCTCACTTTCTGACCATAAGCAATACATACATCATACATCAACAGACAGATTCAACTGTTTGACCATTACATACATACATAGTTACCACAGTCTCATCTGCTAATGAACCTTTTTTCCAAAGAGTAAGCCCTCAAAGCAAAAATCACCTCAGAGTACATATACACTTTCATAGCCAGAGGGCACTATGACCCTCATGACCCAGTGCCTCATTAGCAATTAACAAAAGGTGTGACCCTTTCTACAAAATAAAGCTCCCCTAATCAAGCTTCCCTTAATGGGCTCTACCAGAGTACCATTAATGGGCAGGGGAGGTCTTTTAACTCCTGTTAACATTACAGTGGTTCAACAAGGGTCACCTACTGGGTCTGAAAAGTAATATGGGAATGCACATGATCAGAAAGACTTGAAAGAAGATATCACTAAAATATATTTATTTTAAAAAATAAATTAGAACTCATTTTCTAATAGCATCCAAAATGCTATTCCTAAAGAAAAGGACTGAGCAATTAACTCTCCTGGTCAGGAAGCTCCAATGATTCCCTGTTACCTCCAAGATATAATAAAAACTCTGACTTTTAGACCCCTTCATCATTTGATTTGACTTGACTATTTTTCCAGCCTTATTTCACATTTCTCTTTTTCTTGATTCTAAATTTGATCTTCTTGATGCTAATAAATAATATTATCAAGAATAATCAAGAATACTATCTAGTATTTATGTAACACTATAAGGTTTATAAAGTATTTTACAAATATTATCTCATTTGATCTATACATTAATCCTGAGAGGGAGGTGCTATTATTAACTCAGTTTTGCAGATGAGAAAACTAAATCAGACAGCACTTGGGCTACTTGTTCAGTCACATAGCTGAAGCCACGTTTGAACTTGTAATAATTTAATATGGAAAGATGTTTCTCATTAATTAATAGATCCATATGATCTGGAAGCCTGGGTCACATGTAGTGGGAGGAGCTTGCTGAAGAGGCGGAACAGGAAGGATGGAGTAGAACTAGGAGGAAGTGAGTGAGTGGGGTCAGGTCAGAGGGGAAAGAACTCAGGCCAACTGAGATAGCCAACTGGCACATTGTGACCACCGAAGGTGAGCAGGCCCTGGCTGAGGGTGGGGAGGTTTGAGACTGACACATTGTAACAGTTGAGAGTTGAGAAGGCCCTCACTGGGGGAGAGGAGGTTTGAGACTGACACATTGTAACAGTTGAGAGTTGAGAAGGCCCTCACTGGGGGAGAGGAGGTTTGAGACTGACACATTGTAACAGTTGAGAGTTGAGAAGGCCCTCACTGGGGGAGAGGAGGTTTGAGACTGACATATTGTAACAGTTGATGGTGAGATTGCCTTGGCTGAGGGAGGGGAGGTTTGAGAATGACTTTGCCCTCTGCTGTGATCGTGTTTATTAACATCTTTGTCACAATGACAGATTTTGCTTTCTGGCTCTGGGATTTGACTTTCTGGTACTTAAATAAATGGTGGGGGGTTTTTTGCCTTCTATATGGCAAAAATTTTTATATTTTTCAATTGAGAACTACACTGGCATATTCATAGTCACCTCCAGTGCTGTGAATATTGCCTTGGAGCTCAGGTCTTCCTGAGAATAGGTCCAGAGTTCTATGCACTATGGTTCCACCTAGTTTCCCATATTACTCTACCATCTTTCTCCATGTCTTTGCAGAGGTAGTCCTCCAAGCCTGGAATGACCTCCTGACTCGCCTTCCACCTGACAGAATATCTAGCTTTCATTAAAACTCAGCTCCATCGGTACCTCTTAGAAGAAGCTTCTCTGGAACTCCCCAGTTGAAGTACATTTTATCTCTTCAGAAATTGTTTTATCTATTTCACATACATTTAGTATTTCATTGCATGTGAGCATTTCCCCTCCCAATAGAATGTAAAGTCCTTGAAGACAGAGCCTGTTTCATTTTTGTCTTTATAGACTCAACATCTAATAGGCCAGGGTTGGGGAGCCTGTGGCCTTGAGGTCACATGTGGTCCTCTAGGTCCTCAAGTGAAGTCCTTTGACTGAATCTAAACTTCACAGAACAAATCCCCAAGGATCCCCACCCCTGTAATAGGCCCTTAATAAATGCTCTTAGAAAGTGAGTGAGGAAGGGAGGAAAGAAGGCTGGAAGGAAGGAAGGAAAGAAGGAAGGAAGGGCATATAAAAACTGTCTAAAGGAAGTCTTGTTGGATTACATGCTCAATCTCATTTTGTTTTTAACTCCTTAGAGCAAAAGTATTTTGACTGGTGTTGAATGAATGGTTGTAATGCCTGAAACCAGATTTCTGAAATTGTAAAAACTCTCAGAGCCTCAGAGAACAACTTAGGAAATCTATTGATGCTTTGATGCACAGATCTGATCATGTGCCTTTTCTGTTAAAAAATCTTTGTGTTACCTGAACCTAAATGCTAATGATTTCTTGTTGCCTCAGAATTGTTTGCTGAGTAGTCGTCAGATTCTTTGGCCTGAAATGCTGAATGTTTTAACTGGAATTGTTGAACTTGTAATTTGGAGATTCTAGTGTATGGACACCTTGGGCCCTGGGTCTTAGTCAGATGAACAAGTTCCTTCCTACTTTTGTCCTGATGTTTTGTGATGACACCTGGAAACTTGTCTCAGAAAGGATCATGTTTCCCATCCCAATAGTTTCCAGCCCTACCTACTGTGTATTCACTGAAACTTTGAAGATATCATGATGGCTTCAATTTCTGTCATGGATCTTTTGATAAAATAGTATGGAAATTAAATGAACTGATTATTGAAAGAATCAATTATCTAATTTGTATCTGTGGCCACTGAGGAGTGGCAGAATGGGGTAGTGGCGAGAATATTGGACCTCAAATCAGGAGCCATAGGTCCTAAACCCAGATCTTACATACGTACTTCAGTGTTTATTTGAGCCTCAATCTGCACATCTGTAAAAAAGGGAGACTAATCCTTGCACTCCCATAGTGTTGTTTAGAGGAAAGCGTTCTTTAAATCTCAATGTACTATATAAACATATAATTAGTAATAACATTGGATTTTTTTAAAATGGTACAACATTCCCAAGAGTATTTTAAAGAGTCTTCTGAATAGTACTCCTGGACTTTATATCAATTTAAAGGATCAAGAGTGTGGAGCCAGGGGACCTGGACTCTGATCCCAAGTCTGACATTTCCTGTTCATGAAAGCTTAGGCAAATTAACTTCTTTGTGCCATAAATTCCTCTTTTATACAATGAGAGGTTGAACTGGATGATCTCTAATGTCCCTGTCAGCTCTAAATCTTTGAACCTGAGAGCCTAACATCAGATGATGGAAATGGTTTTGCTGTTTCCTGAATTCCATTCTGATGAAATACTCTCTCAAAATAGCCCACTTGAAGGATATGCAATATGAATCCTGAAATCTGTGAATAGATCTCCTAATCCTTAAGAGCTTGAGTTGGAGCTGGTTTGTCTGCAATGATTTACTAAATGCTATGAAAGGAATATTTCCTGTGCTCTGTTGACAGGAGTTTTGTGCTTAAATATTATAGATATTAAAAGCTATTCCTTTCATTTTTGTCATATATATTGACAAAAGAGGGCGTAGGGGAGAAGAGCCCAAACATACCAAAATATTTATAGCAACATTTTTGTGTTATCAAAATAAACATACACTTGTAAATGCACACACACACACATACACACACACACACAACAGGGAAAAGTGAGTGTCCATTGATTGGGAAGTGGCTAAACAGTGTTATGTGAATATAATGGAGTACTATTGCTCCATAAGAAGCAACTAATATAAGGAATTGAGAGAAACATAGGAAGATTTTTATGAACTGATACAGAAGGAAGTAAGCAGAACCAGCAAATGATATATATTATTACTACAGTCAGAGGTATCATGAAACTCAAATTAGATCATTTTGTAAACCTTAAAGCACCATATAACTGCTGCCGCTTGTGCTGCTGCTGCTGCTGCTGCTGCTGCTGCCGCCAGCATCATCTGGTAAGGAGTTCATTTCCTAAGCCTTCTATTATAACACTTCTGCTGAAATCATGTCTATAAAACAATGTCTATAAAACAAAACAGAAGAATGTAACTAAATGTTTAACAAAGAGACCCTCTAGGAGGGGAAAAAAAACTTATTGAGCAACGCAGAGTCTTAAGCTTAATTTGCATTCTTAACATGTTCTTGTGACAAGTCAGCTCTGGAGTAGGTCAGAACTAGCTCCAGCACACCCCAGATTACAATAACAAAAAGAGCACAAAAACAAAGCTAAATGGGCACAAGTGGGATTTTGCACACACTGTCCAAGGAAACCATTATATGAACTAGTTTTAATTAATTGTTTTTCCTTGGAAAGAAGCAGGACTGATTTGAGAAGGATTATTCCAGCTAGAAAAGACCATGAGTCCAAAAAAAAAAAGATGCCAATGAAACATATATACATATATATATAATTTTTTTTAAATGGCCTGATCTCTTCCTGACTAGGGCATTTTTCTTGGCTTGTTATAAATGTCTTTGAAAGACTGGGGACAAAAGTAAATGTCATTTTCAAAACAGGAGAAAAAGGTGAACTCTAGGCATTGTTGGTTTGGGAGCATGATTTACATCCCTGCCAAAGGTCTATAAGAGATTAATAATTTGTGAGTACATACTTTACTGCTGTGCTCAGATTCCTAATAAGGGCATGGAGGTGACCTTGGCCCCTCAGAGATTATAATTATATAACACAAAGACCTGACAAATCCTGCCAAGTTGGAAGGAATTTGAGTAGGTCCTTTTTGATGGACTCTGTGTCAGCTGAGGACCAGCCTAGCTAAATTCATCAAGGTTCATCATCAGGAAGCCAGGTGGCAAAGTGAATCGAGTGCTGGACTTGAAGTTGGAAAGATCAAAGTTAGAATTTTGCCAAGACAGCCATTAGTGGGGTGACATTGGGCAAGTCATTCAACCTCCCAGAGTCTCAGTTTCCTCATCTGTAAAGTTAGGATAAAAACAGCACCTGCCTCACAGGGTTGTTATGATCAAATGACTTTACATATGAAACATGCTTTGCAAACCTCAAAGTAGGATGGAAATTCTAGTTAGTATTATTAAAAGGTGACTTTTTGCCACAGAAACTCCTGAAAACTATATACTAAGATATGATTGGGTTATAATATGCCCTGGTAAAAGGAGTGATACATACAGGACCTTGGGAATGTTTTGAATACAAAGAAAGGAGAATGATTAGTGTTGATTATGAGTTTATTATGAAGAAGTTATTTACTCTATTTACTTTTTTCATAGGATAACTAAACTGATAGATCACGAGATAGCAAATGCAAAGAATGATGTGTTTTAGCAAGAAATTTAACAAAAGTCATTCATTAAATCCTAACAAATAAGGTGGGAAAGTGTAGGGAAGGATTGGATAAATGGATATTTATCTAATTAAAGAATTGGATGAAAAGGAAATTAATTATGAATGCCAACCTTAAAGGAGACCTTTGCTGATACTCCACAGAGCCTTGTCCTGTTCAACTTTTTCCTTAATCAGTGCATCTGGTTGCTGAGAAGGCTTAGTTCTGAAGCCCAATTTTCTTGCCTGCAAAATGGGTTAATGAGTCATGTGCCTCACAGGGTTGTGGTGAAAATCAAAAGAGATATGCTATGAAATAAAAGCTATTTAATTTTCAAATGTTGTTGAATTTTTATTTGTAGGAAAGTACCATGAAGAGGGGAGGACAGTTTGTTGGGAAGTAATTAATATGCTAAAAACAAACTATACAGATAGTTTAATAAATAAAATAAGCATAAACTATTTATTATTAAATGTGCAAGTGAAGTAGGCTGACACAGATAGATAATATATCATACAACAAGACTACAGATCCAAAAATATATTAGCAGGTTAGAAGAACATGCCAAGATGGAATTTAATAGGGACAAATATTAAGTCCTGTACTTAGATTAAAAAAATCAATTACATGATTAATATAGGTGGGACCTACATTAACAGTGTTTCATATTTTAAAAAAAGATATGGGAATTGATATCAAATTCACCATGAATATATTCTATGTTTATTGCAATTTTTGCTTACATTAAGAATAATATTCTGAAGTATGTACTGATCAAAGCATAAGTGGAGTATTTTGTTTGAAAAGGTCATGGACAGAAAATATGACTACAGAGGAGGAGGGTGAGGAATTATGTGTCATATGAGGAAAAATTAAAAGAAACATTAATGATTAGCTTCAGAGAAGAGAACATGGGAGAGAAATGATGCATCTTCAAATATTTAAAGCTTTTTCATATTGAAGTAAATTCAGGCCATGTAGCTCCAGAGGGCAAAACCATCACCAAGGTGCACAATGCATAGAAATTGTAGTACAAAAACTGAAAGGAACTATATGGGTAAACTGGTGTAACTCCACCTGAAGCATAACTGCCCTTTATAAAATCTCCCAGAAAGAGTCATCTCCACTCTTCCTGAACAACTCGAGTAATGGGGAATTCACTAACTCAAAAGGCAGTCTGGTCCACTGTTAGATGGCTCTAATTTTGATGTAGATCTTCTTGATAAAGAACTAAAATCTTATTTCCTATGATTTCTATGCCATGCTCCTAGTCCTGTTCTATGCAGTCACCGAATAGAGAAAATTTTTTATAAATGATAGTGTGCAGTCATCAGATGCCATTATCAGATTTTACTCAGAAGATGTTTTCAGTGGCAGAGAGTCTTGGATGATGTTTTAATATATAGATTCTTTATTGATGCTGAGTAAAGTGAGCAGAACCAGGAGAACATTGCCCACAGTAATGGTGACATCATGTGATGATCAACTTTGACAGACCTAGTTCTTCTCAGCAATGCAAGAATCTAAGACAATTCTGAAAGACTCAAGATGGAAAATGCTATCCACATCCACAGAAAAAAACTATGGAGTCTAAATACAGATTGAAGCAGATTATTTTCTTTCTTTCTTCCTTCCTTCCTTTCTTTCTTTCTGTCTCTCTGTCTCTGTCTCTGTCTCAGTCTCTCTGTCTCTCTCTCTCTTTCTCTCTGTCTCTCTATTTCTTTTTTCTTATGGTTTTTCCCTTTGGTTCCAATTCTTCTTTAAAACATAACCAAAGTAGAAATACATTTAATATCATTGTACATGTATGGCCTACATCAGATTGCATCACAACTTGGGGAGGGAGGAGGAGGAGAGCGAGAAAATTTAAAACTCAAAATCTTATAAAAGTGAATGTTGAAAACTAAAAGTAAATAAATATTTTTTAAAAAAGATATAGATTCTTTGTTGATTTCAGAATGTAGTATGCAGTCTAGTCAGCAACCATTTATTAAGCTCCTACTACATACCAGTCATTATATGAAAGGATGGGAATACAAAGAAGGGTGGAAAAACAGTCCCTGCTCTCAAGGGCTCACAGTCTAATGAGGTGAATAAACAAGAGTCCCAGGGTTTGATGTCAGAATCCTTCTGGGTAATACACTCTCAATTACTTACGGAAGTTAATTAGCAATTAAAAGTCTTATAAATTGGTAACAAAAAGTAATGAACTAGAAATCCAAAGTCTTGTTTGTCTAGTTTCCTGATCTGTAAAATGGGATCACTTTTAACTCTAAGATTCTATATTTTGTTGAAGAGGTTAAATGTCATGGCTAACCAGGAAGCAATATGATATATTGGAAAACACAGTGGCTCAGAAATTAGGTTTGAACACTAGTTCTGCTACTTATCATGGTGATGTGACCATGACCAGATCACCTAATCTCTCTAAATCCATTTTCTCTTCTCTAAAATAAAGGTAATGATGTCTATACTACAAGTCTCACAAAATTGCTTTGAAAGAAAGCACTTTGTGGATCTTGAAGAGCTTCATAAATATGAGTTTTACCTATCTATGATTCTGTGCAGCAGTTTTTTCTAAATAGTTTCCTTTAATAAATTTCTCATAATGGATAAAGTCTTATAAAAGAAATTAGAAAAAGGACTTTTGACCTAGAGTTATAGGTACAGAGGGGAAGAACACAACACATGTAAGTCTTGATCATCCACAACCACTTTTATGCAGCTGTAGATTATCCAATAGACAAGTCCCTATTATGTGGCATACACCAGATATCAAATATAAAAGATGAAAGCAAAAACAGTCCCTGTCCTTGAGGAGTTTTACATTCTATTGGGAAAAAACTAAATATATGCATATAAGTATGCAAAGTAATTTTCTGGGGAATATCACTGACTACCCAAAGAGAATTAGAAAAAGCTTCATATAGCAAGTGTAACCCATGCTAAATCTTGAAAAAGGAGACAGAGATGCCAAAAGATGAAGAGAGAACATTGCAGACATTATGAGTAACTTCTGCAAAGGAATGGAGCTGAAAGGAAAAAAAAATATCCTGTATAGAGAATATAGAAATTAGGTTAGTTTGGCTAGAATGTAGTATACCTGAGTAAGATTAATATGAAATAAGTATAAAAAAATAGATTGGAGCCATATAATAAAGGCCTTTAAAAGCAGAGGTCTTTATCTTTTGCCCTCAGGACAACAGGACATTCAGAAGAAATTATAAGAAAATTCTGAATCAGGGAAATAAAATGATCAGACTTGAGCTTTTTGGAGAGAGGAGAGCCTGGAGACAGGGAGACCATCATCCAGTTGAGAGAGGATGAGGACCTGAAGAAGGGGCTATAGGAATGGAGAGAAGTTGGAGGGTGACGTTGCAGAGATGAGATCAATAAGAATTGGTCACTTATGAAATATGGAAGTGGGATGAGGGAAAGGAAAATTATGATAATTAACTCCATATGTTTTGGTTGACTAAGCATGTTGGATCTTTTGGATGACTGGCCTCAGCAAAGAATGGTAATGGGGATCGATTAGGTCTTTTGATGTTCAGGATAGTGTTCCTCAAGTCCAGATGGTAGCCCTCTGATACATCAACAAGTGCACAGAAGTATAAGAAACATTGGGCATTATGGAAAGAACATAGCTCTGAGGCTGAAGTCTTAAATCCTACTGAAAATTACGAGCTAGGTGGCCTTGGGAGAAATAACTTCTCTGGGCTTCTTTTCCTTCATCTATAAAACTCAGGATAATATTACTTCTACTCAACATGTGAATTATTGAAATATTATCTATTTTTATTGTTGTTGGCATTTCTTTGCTAAGATGCTCTCCCCCCAGGACCTTTGCCTTAATCTTAACACATTCTTCTGGAAAATGTTATCACAGTCTATGTAAGATAAAGAGAAAAACAACTTGATTTAGTTAGCACTTTTAGCTAATGTGAATGCAACAGTCTGCTTTCTGGATGAAGTGACTGCAATGACATTACATCACCCTTGTATTCTGTCTCCTGGCTTGTCTGTTTTCTGGAATTTGTGGTTTCCTGGCCAGGTTGATCTTGCTGGGTTTCTTGGCTGTTGTCGAGTTGTTTCAGTTGTGTCCAACTCTCTGCGACCCCATTTGGAGTCTTCTTGGCAAAGAGACTGGAGTGCTTTACCATTTCCTTCTCCAGTCCATTTTACATATGGGGAAACTGAGGCAAACAAGGTTAAGTGACTTGCCCCGGGTCACATAGTAGTAAGTATCGGGGGCCAGATTTGAACTTAGGTCCAGGGCTAATGTTCTTTCCCACCTACCACTCTAGGGGTTTGGGAGGACCCTTCAGACAACAGTCCATTGCCCTCCCAACCAGATGACTTATCCTTGCCCTTGCTCAGACTCACTCAGCAGCACTCCTTTTTTCTGGAGCTCTAATACAGCTAAAAAGAGCATGTAACAGGAAGATGATCTCACCTCCCTGTATGAGGACTGCTCCAGTCCCAGTTCATTTTCATGAAGCACCTATCCTATCACTTAATATGTCTATTGTTAGTGTCTCTAATGACCTTTGATTTATCCCATCCTAAGAGGGGTTGTGAATAGACAGTTGCCCTTAGATGCAGGAAAACCTGAGTTCTAGTGCCGAGTCAAGTCAGAGTCATCCTGGCCATGTGACTCCAAATAAATCTCTTGGTGCACTAGGAAACTGTAAGATTCTAAGTAGCAGAGAAGGTGGAGGGAGTTTCCTCACCTGAAAGCTCTTCAGACCAACGAACCACAGGTCCAGTCTCTATCTCTATCCCCTTCCAGCCCTATTCATGGAGCAGGTCCAGGTCCAATAAGTGTCTGCTTCAAAGGATTGGAGTTGAGCTTCTTCAGCAATGAAGACCAGACCTTCTGATTTCTAGAATGTGTCTTTAGTTCCTGGAAAGTAGTATTTCCATACAAAGAAACAAAAGGCTGAAGTGGAAAGCTATTTCAGGTGTCCAAGTGACCAGTAATGTACTTCTTTGAAATCTTTCATTAAGTTCCCTCTTTCAAGATTATATGTTTAAATGCTAAGTTTTCTGAATCAGGACTGAGCCGCAGGAATTTAAGGAGTAGAGTTTGAGATTTTCTTTGGATTTCATAATTCATCCATCCCTGTGGGCTGTGGATAGTAGTGGTAGAGGTGGAGGTTTTAATACTTATTCTTTAAAGAAACCATTTCAAAACTAATTATGGCCCAAGCTACAGAATATTACTAATGTTAGTCTATGCATAAGATGTAGTTTAAAGGAGATTGTTGAGGGAATGTATGATCAGAAAAGGAGGTGGGCTGGTCATGAGAACATCATGATGCATTAGGAAGAGGGACTGGACTTATAATTTTATTGGTCTAGAGATTTCCCAGGCATGGAAACTCTTTCTATTGATGCAGGTGAGCACCTCTTTGGGGTTACATGGCCAGGATGTGTTGCATGGTTGTCCACACAATATCAAAAGACCTATAGAAATTGGACGTATTGGGCAGATCCTTCTTAGAAAACCTATGGAGTATTACAGGATGAAAGGGTGTGAGAGGATTATGATCCATGTCAAGGATTGTAAAAACACAGACAAAGCGGGAAGAAAGCTTGAGTCCAACTCCTTCATGTTACAGACTCAAATTAATACCACGGTAAATTGTTGTTATTTTTGTTTTTGTCTTTTATCCCCAGTATTATATCCATGAACACCAATGTGGCATCCTGGAAAGAGTACTAGATTTTGAATCAAAGGACCTGAGTTCAAATCCTGACTCTGACACTTAAAACCTAGGACAAGTCCCAACCTCTTTGGGCCTCACTCCTCATCCGTAGAGTGAAGAGAATGGATAAGGTGATCCCACAGTGGACACTAAACAATTGCTTGTTCAGTTAAACTGATTTAAATTTGTTGGTTCTTGAACAGTTTCTGGAAACTCTTGTGTATTTTATAGAGATAATTATATTTCAAGAACCCATGCTTTTCTTTCTCATTACCATGAGAATAACTATTTCTTATATTTCATTTACTTTTTCTAAGGAGCTAAAATAGGGCATGGTGGGGGAGGAGTGAAGAAAAGGATTTCCCCTGAATTTGCCATTGAGTCTGCATTAAAAAATTGTCTCTGTAAAAAAATGGATAATGTGCCATATATTATATGCAGTTTTCCCTCATTTATAGCTACATTATTTCCAGGACTAACATTGTCAAACTTGGCAGAGGGGCTATCTCTTGCTGGGAACTTCATGCCTGATAAGTTAGAACATTCCATGAGAAAAGAGCGTTTAGGTCTCCAGACACTCAGAGCATCAAAGCACTTGGAAAAAAAAATTTTTTTCTTTCTTAGCAGCAAAGTAATACAGCTTTTTCTCACTCTGACATCTCAAAAATAGTTGAACAGATTTTTCTTCAGAACTTTCCAAAAATAAAGATTGACTAGAGGGTTCTAATCAAGTCTTAGAAACGTTCATCCTTAAAAAAAATAGAGGTGGAGTTTAACTAGTGTTAAGTATCTTAAAATAGTCCTGATGGGCCTGAGCTTATGGTAGAAACTTTTGAAAACTACTTGTTTAGAGTAGTGATAATGTGGCTCTGCTGAAGGTCTCAGTAGGGGTCACTTGCTGGCAGGTTCCCCAATAGCTTCAAAGAGTTGGTAATGCTCTGAATAATATCAAGTTCCATCTCGATATCATTATACATGATTCCAAGATGGGCTTTGGGCCTAATAGTGCACCAGACTAATCTTCCTAAAATACCAGTAGACCCATGTCATCTTTAATCTGATAAAGTCTCAAGACTCCCCATGAACTAGAGGACAAAGTCTCCTAAATTGTCATTTATGGCCCTCTTGACATAAGAACATCCAGTACTGGAAAAGCCTCAGACATCATCATATCCTAAACCTTCCATTTTGACAGATGAGGAAAATGAGTCCCAGGGAGAACAAAGGATTTGCCCAGGATCATAGAAGATTCAAACACAGGCCTCTGTCTATGTTTTTTCCACTATATGAATGTCTGTCCCCAGGCAAGACATTTAAATAATCACTAGACTTACATGCTTCCCTCTTCTCATCTGTAAAATAAGAGGGCTAGACTATATGGTTTCTATGCTATCAGTCTAAAAACTCCCTAATTTTACTGCTGTTAGTACTACTACTTCTACTTCTACTATCACTGCTGCTGCTGCTGCTCCAATCAATGATAGCTCTTCATCCTTATATTAAATTATTCCCTACAGTATCCATCCATCTCAGTCTATCTGGTCTATCCTGCCATTCATTTAATGATTTTGCATCAGAAAATATGTTTGATTCCTAATTCTTCTGCCTATAGTCAAAGAAACTTTGAAAGAGCCTCATACTGCCTCCAGACCAGGCCAGAGTTTCTTATATGTAAAATGAAAGAGATTACTAAATGATCTCTAGCTCTCAGTCCTATGATCTTAGGAGCATTTGGGTCCATGCACTTTCCAAGTGCCTTCAAAGAGTACAACACAGTCATTGATCACCATGATATCAGTGATTAACATCATTGTTTCCCTTCTTGAAGACTGAGAAAAGGAAAGTGAGGAAAATGAAGGGAGTATTCTGAGGTCATATATCAAGAAAGGGAAATGAATTTACCTGATTCCGTGGGATATAAGACAAAGCTTTTTAGAGAAAGAAAATATATAAAATAGGGGGAGAAAAGAGCTGATGTTTCTATAAGGATTTTTTTTCATCACCAGTGACAAGGAAACCATTCCATATGGATGATACACATACCTCAGTCTCCAAATTAATATACTACTGTAGCACATGCTTTGAGGTACCTCTCAAATCCTAAGGACCCTAAAGAGGTTCTATGGCTCAGCTACCACAGACCCTAAGGGCTCTTGAGATAGTTCTAGGGATCTTGGTACTGTCTTTTTAATGCTCTATAGCCCATTAACTCCCCACCAGTATGCTTTCTATCATGAAGATCAATTTGAAAGCAATTAAATTGGCTAGCCTTGAATAACTTTTAGAAAGGGTTCTCTACTAATATTGTATTATCGGTATAAAAATCAGAGACTACTCTTTCCATAAGGACATATGGAGTCTAGGGGATAGGAGGCTCAAATTTAAAGAATACACATATGAAAAGTATAACCCACAGTTCCTGGATGCTACTTTTCTCTACTTTGAGGGATACTCAAAAATTTCTGAGTCCCATCTGTCCTTGACTCCTGAAGTCAACTGCTACTCTCCAAGGAGATGATACTATGATGCAAATTAGAAGATGAAAAGTCCATAATCCCCAGTACCCTTCAAAACTCACAAGGTCTTCCAGGAGACAAGGGGAGATAGTAGATAAACTCAGAGATAAAGTGTTCTCCTTTTCAAGTGATCCTTTCTTAAGGGGTTTAATTTTAACACAGTCATGTTCATGACTAATTGGAACATGTGCTAGTGCCAGATACTCAAATAATGTGGATTCTGAACAAGTCTTCTATTTTAGAGACAATCCATAAGGGTATGGTTAAGTTTTCTCAGCCAATAAGAGCATTCTTCTGGTTAATATTATTTCAGTTCATGCAACATTTCACCTTTAATCCAAAGTGTTTGAATAATTGGTTAATTAAGATTATCACCCTATTAAGGTATGAGGAATTCTTTTTTATGAAATGGAGTGACTTATTTGGTTTAATCAATCAACCTCACCTTTACACAAAGAAGTAAAAAAAATTATTTGAACAAAATGAAATTTTAAAGATTCTCCTCTTACAAGAAGTTACTAATGTATATATTAAGCTCATGCAACATTACTTAATGAACGCAAACACAGAAAAAGGTTTGTTCAGCAAAATAGTAACATCAAGGAAGGCATTAGGAAAAAAAAGAAATGCCTGCTTACTAAAGTTGTTTGTTGGTGTCAAGAAGATTATCTTATGCAAGGTCCAAATGGAAAGGGGAGTCCCTGACCATGGTGAGGTCTTTTGGGTATTCCTGGTTAAGGATGAAATAGTGTGAAATGAATTAAGTCCCAGGACTTTGTAAAGAGGAGATAAACACAATACCTACCTCATGGGGCTTTATCAAATAAGACAGACAGACAGATAGATAGATGTAGATATAATACTCTGGAAGCAAAAGTACTATAAAAATGTTAGGTATTATTACAAGGGATTTTATTGAGCAGATAAACATGTTGGGCTAGTCAGTCAACAAGCATTTGTTAAGCACCTATTAGGTACTTAGTAGGTGCTGTGGAAGCACTGGGGATAAAAAGAAGGGCAAACAACAGTCCCTGCTCTGAAGGAACACACAATGCAAGCAACTATGTATAAACAAGACATATACAGGATAATTTGGAGACAATCAACAGATGGGAGGCACTGAAATGAAGGGAGATTGAAAACATTTTCCTCTAGAAGATAGGATTTCAGATAGGACTTGAAGGAAATCGGGGAAGCTAGAAGGTAGCAATGAGGAGGGAGAGAGTTCCAGACCTGGGGGACAAGCAGTGAAAATGCTTAGAGTCTAGAGAAGGCATTTCTTGTCACAGGAATAGCAATGAGGCCAATGCCACTGGATCATAAGGTAGGTGGAGGAGATATTGGGTCTAAGAAGATTGGAATGGTAGGAAGAGGCCAGATTTGGAAGAGCTTTGAACACCAAAGAAAGGATTTTATGTTTGATCCTGAAGGTAATAAGGATGTACAATCCAGGGATAACAGATTGACAGTCCAAATGCTTGACATGTAAAAAGACCTCCAATACATTGGGTGGATCCTCTGTGGAGGACTTGGGGAACAATATGGGCAAGAATTGTACAAGATTAGAAGGCCTGACCAAGCTACATATTGATGAGATTGCAGATGGCCAGAAATATTGATGTAGAGGATGCATGACTTCGCAAAACCAGAAAAAGAGTAAAGGGTATAAGTGAGACTTGAACTTCAGTCTTTGCATTTCACATGTCACCAGATCACCTGACAACTACTGCATAAATCCCACACTTGTTTATGAAATTGGAAAGATTTGGCTAGAGGTCTCGTGAATCACCGTGTTGGCAGTCAATTGTATGACCTTCTGTTGAAAAAAAGGAAAGTCTTTCTACTTTTAACATCGCAAAGGAAAGAGGTGAATTTGTTAAGGCCCCTGTGACAAAACTACAGAGAAGGGTGTTTCCTTAACTGAGGTCAGGTCCTGGAGGGCTATAAGACACTGAAGAGCTGATTTGCGGAATTGCTGCAGATTACTGCAGGGGTTCAGGGAATAACCGGCTGTAGGATTATGGTGCATTAATGAGGTGGGAAAGTGGAATCCTTAAAGTAAATTTTTTCCCCAAGAGTTCAGAAAAGAGGAAAAACTTGTCCTGTGTCTCCCATAGTACCCCAGTGCTTCTTCCTTGTTATGATTATTCAACATGGAAATGAAGAGGTAGAAATAACCCGCCCCCCGCACCATCACTCCCCTGCCTTCCAGCCCTGATTCTGCCTAGTTCCAGACTGTTACAATCTTTTTTAACAAGTCCAACAAGAATCTTCAAGGGTCAAATATAAGGACCTTAGGGTTGAGGGATCAAACATTTTGACTCTACTCACCTAGCAATCTGTGGTCAACCTTGGATGTAACATCAGGGTAGTTAAATAGAAACTATTATAGGTAAAATTTAAAGATGTGCTACCTGTTCAGTAAGGAGATCCTTGAATTAGGATAGGAGTGTATTTGAGAAAATGAGATTTTTCTTCATAGTACATGACAGTGTTGGTTAATCCTAGTAAAGGAAGTTTAGAGAATATAGTCATCTGCTACCTCAGCTACAAGGTCACACTTATAAGAGAAGGCAATCATTCATTGAAAAGGTGTTGGTTGAATATCTACAATGAGTAAACATCTTATTTCTCTCTCCAGGGTCATCTGACCTTGTAGTTGAGGCAACCAGAGAGCTGGAAAGAGTAAGCCAATGAATGGATAGCCAGAACATGGACACAAATTTCACAGGAAAACAAGGCACATATGTTATAATCTTCAGTGGTGAAAAGAATTCCCAAATCAAGGAGATTTTGGAACCATTAAAGTAATAAAATATGGAAAATATTAGAGGTCCCATGGGTGTCTGCTTTGCATTTTAATAACTATGCTCTATATTAGCACAAAAGCATACAAATGATTGAATAAATCATTTATTAAGTGCTTACTATGTAAAAGGAAGCTAGGTGGTGTAGTGGATAGGCCTCCAGGTTTGGAATCTAGAAGACTCTTCTTCATGAATTCAAATCTGGTCTTAGAACTTAGTGGGCAAGTCACTTAATCCTGCTTGCTCCATCTGTAATACTAGCTGGAGAAGGAAATGGTAAACCATTCTAGCATCTTTGCCAAGAAACCTCCCCCCAAAAAATAATGGGATCATGAAGAATTGGCCACAACTGAACAACAACAGTACAAAGCACTAGGGATACAAAGAAAAAAGTAAGAAAGCCCTTCTTCTCATGGAACTCACATTCTAATTGGGGAGAGGATCTATTTGAAGTGTGAAAGATTATCTCTTTAAAGACACAGAGATGGGAGAAAAAAATGTTGCATATCAAACACAGCAAAGAACCCAGTTTACTGGATGGAATATAGGGTGTGAGAAAAAAAGTCTGGAAATATAGAGTGAGTTTGTACAGGACTTTAAATAGCAGAGAGAAGAGCTTAAATTTCATAGCATGGGGAGCTACTGGAGTGTCTTGAGCTAAGAAATGACATAGTCAGATCTACGCATGCTGATCTCAAAGCTTGAAGATAAAGGCTGGATAACGGGACACAGACTAAGGAGATACTAGTAGTGCATGTGCAAGGTTGTGAGGGCCTTAACTAAGGTGATGACCACATGGATAGAAAGAAGAGGACAGAGGTGAAATATACAGAGAAGATAGAATTGACGTTACTTGGCAACGTAAGAAAAAGGGAGATTTTATGTCACTGATGGTATTTGAGTTCTTCTTAAACTTGGGTCAAGAAAGCTGTCTTGTCTTAACCCAGCTTCCCTTCATTGCCTCAAACTAACAATAAATGTGCCAAATAAAATAAAATTGCAGAAACAGCAATTAAAACAGGAAAGGAAGAGAAAAGAGATTCTTATTTGGTGAAATCTTGAAGAAAAGTCACTAGAAAAACTAAAAAATAAATAAGTAAAAGAGAGGACTCAAAAGAATGAATAAATATTATGGAGTAAAAGGGGAAAAAAGGAGAAATATAGAGAAAGAAACAACAATATAACATAGGTATCTAGAAATCCAAAATAGAGAATGGAAGAACCACAAGAACATCCAAAGTGCTTTAGAAACTCCATATAATTAATAGAAATGTTAAGAAATAGAGAACATATCTCTTAAATAGATGAACAAAGAAAAAAACAAAAGAAATAAAGGTTTGTAAAAATTGGAAAAAATTACATAAGAACAATGTAATTGAAAATGACTGAATACTAAAGCCAAGGAAGAGAAAAGAAATATTTTTTAAAAAATCAGATGATAGCTAAAATGAAGAACAAGGATTCTACACATCAAAGCAATTGACCTTGGAGAGAGAGGTCAGTGAGGTAATCAAGTAGTTACAGAAAAAAAAATTCCTAAATACTTTATTCAAAGAAATAATACACCAAAATTGCATAGGAACATAGGAAACAGAGGGCAATATGCAAATCAACAGAATTCATACAATATTGTCAGAAAAGAATCCTGAGTCCAATACACTCAAACATGTAGTCATCATGCACCAAGAGAGCTTCAGAGGAGAGAGTGAGGCTGGTGACTTTGCAGTCCTCATTCACTTCAATCCAATTCACTTTCAAGTCGTTACATCTCCTTCCTGATGTCACTGTCCTCTGAGAATGAAGCACAAATAACGACCTATGAGTAGTAGTAACTGCACCACCAGAGACCCAACTGGCCAGTTTCAGTTGAGCAATGCACTTTCTTCCTTCCTTCCTTCCTTCCTTCCTTCCCTTCCCTTCTTTCCTTCTTTTCTTCCCTCTTTACTTCCTTTCCTTCCTTGCTTCCTTTTCTCTTCCTCTTCCTTTTCTTTCTTTCCTTCTTTCTTTTTCTCTTCTTTCTTTTTCTCCTTCCTTCCTTCCTTTCTTTCTTTCCATTTTCTCTTCATTTCTCCTCTTTCTCCTTCACTTTCTCTTCCTTTCTTCTTTCCTTCCTTCCTTTTTTCCTTCCTTCCTTCCCTCTCTCCTTCCTCTTCCTTCTCTCCCTCTGTCCACATAGGAAATCATACTCTTATTTGCAATAAATTTTGATCACTAAATCATAGCAAGATATCTTGGGGTTTACAGGCTAGATTTCTTTTTTATGAACCATACCTTAAACCCAAATCACTCTGACTCTCATTGATAGGTCCCAGCCTAAGCCTCACTTGGTTTTGCATGGGCTATGAATGGGTGTAAATAGCAATTGTTTTTGTTTTGGTCAGAAACGCTGAAGGTCTTCCCCTCCCAGATGGATTTTATTTTTCTGACTAGGTAAAAGAGGGCATTTTGGCCTCATTTTTACCTAGCCTTAATCACTAAATGAGCATTGTCTCAGAGAAACTTTGACTTGGGAAGTCTTTAGCTTAAAAAGGCCAAGGCCTCCCACAGCATCTAGGGCCATCTCTAGTTGTCCTGATCTATACTTTGCCACTGGACCCAGATGGCTCTAAAGGAAAGAGGGAGGCTAGTGTCTTTGAACAGCCCTCACTCACTTAAATCCAATTCACTTGCATATCATGACATCTCCTTCCTGATATCTTAGCCCTCTTCAAGAATAAAGGAAAAACAAAAACAACAGAAAAATTACATAGGAATATAGAAAACAGAGAGTAATATGCAACTCAATAGAATTCCTAGGACGTTGTCAGAAAAGAATCCTGAGTCTAATTCACCTAAGCAGACAGTTTTCATGTAATAGAAATTCAACAGAAAAGAATCTTAGCTTCTAGGAGGGGGAAAAATTCATGTAAAAAACCAGTGAAAGACAAGATTTAAACATCATGTAATGAAAAAAAAGAAAATTAACTTACCCTCAAATACCATATTCTACAAAGATGACTATATCTGTTCATGCACAAAAATGGTCATATCTGCTTATGAGCACTGATGAATTTTCAATAAGCCATTCTTCTTTGAGGGAGTGGAATTAAAAAGAATTAGGTAGGGCCTTTGACGTGCAAAATTACATGCAAACAAAAGATACCGAAAAAGGATAACACAGTATCTTTTTTCAAAAATGGATCATACAAATTACCCATAAATAAATGCAAAATGGCATAAATATTAAGTGTATATTTTACAAACCATAATTCAATAGATATTTACTGACTAATTTACTGTGTTATCCATATTGTATGTGATTGGATAAGACTTTGACAATGTTGTCTTTTCTTATTCTACTCTAAAATATATTCCATTCTCTACACTAGAATATAGTAACTCAGGTTTCTATATTTCATCATTTTCAGGAAAATCAGTCCACTGTACCACATACAAACTGCTGCTAAGTGGCTAGTTGTTTACCCAATCAATAAAAAACTCAGTACCTTTTCTGTGGTGAAAAATTTACAGGAAAAGCTTTAATGCCCACTTTACTAGGCCAGCAAGCATACTACTTGGACTGAAGAAGGCCCAACAGTGCCTTGGTGGCCCATAGAATTTCTACCTAGTGTGCTGGAATTATGAGAATATGCCAACCAAACCTTACTGCCATGCAACTCTCCCCTTCACATGAATCCTCATAGGATGTTTAAGAAAAAGAAAATAAGTTGATTGAAAAGTTAGAGTTTATCTTGGCTCTGGTCCTTCTTTGTAAGAAAGGAAAGATAAAACTAGCCCAGCCAGTGAGGAATAAATCAAAGGGTGAATTAAGCTTTGACAGAAAACTTAAAAAGTACATGTGACCAACCAATCAAGACCATATCCTTGTTTTCCTAGGAGTCGTGTTTTTCAAGTGGTTGTATCCTGTTTGGCCCAGGTTCCTCCCTATTAAGGTGTATTCATTTACAAAGAAGTAGTTAAGGCTAGAGCTTCACAGCAAGGAGCTGTAAAATGAGAACAGGCTGTTGAAACAGAAGGTCACAACCCTTTACTACTCCATGTTTCATTGTTAAGGTTCTCCCTCTTTTGTTTCCCATTCCCACGATCGCTTCCTGCTTCCCTGCTTTAATTTTTTTTTAAACTGCCTAGTACAAAATAGTTTGGGAGATTTTTATTGTAAAAGACTTGATCTGAGCCTGTGGCAATTTAATTCAAGCCCAATCTTGAGTTGAGTTCTCTGACTCATCTCTGTTGGGAGGCTCTGGTTGAGAGTTGCGAGGAGATGTGAATGGGAAAATAAGAGATATGAAGAAAGGAAGGGAGGGTAGCCATGGGGAGGAGAGAAGGAATTATTGGGTTCAAGTGAAGATGGAATAACAAAAAGAATAAAAGAAGGCAAAAGAGAAAGAAAATGAGTGGACTAGGATCACAGAAGATTTAGAACAGCATCTGTGCTGCCTCTATTAATTTAATTAATATTTATTTATTAATATTAATTAATATAATATTTATTAATTAATAATTAATTAGTGTCAGGGCCATTGCCAGTCATCTCAATCTATATCTTGCCACTGGACCCAGATGGCTCCAAGGGAGAGAGTGAGGCTAGTGACACTGCACAGTCCTTCCTCACTTAAATCTAATTCACTTGCAAGTCATTTATCACCTTCCTGATGTCACGGTTCTCTTTGAGAACAAAGGACAAAGAAAAACAATTAAGAATTAATATTCCTGGGAATAGAGTCAGAGAATCCTAGAAGGGGTAAAAGGGAGTAGTTCTTGCAAAGAGGACTGCTAAATGAATATTTCCAAACAAGAAGAATGGGTAACAGGAGATAAGGTTCCATATTGTTGTCTGAGCTGATGAAGGGAAAGGTAAAACCAGTAAAGGAGGGAAAGAGTAATGGTAAAAACCAATTCAAGCAATCTGGGAATGGGCAGGGTAATGAGAGAGAGAAAGAAGGAAAAGAAAAATCTGTATTCATATTAATGACAACTAAACAATGTACAAAAGTAAAGTGCTGACTTTAAAAGAGGTGTTCAATGTGTGTTTACACATATGCTTTTATCTATATCATAGGACAGCAAAAATCATGAGCCAGTATCTCTTCAGGGAAAGAGTCAATGACCATACTCCCCTAGGATGTGCTGCCTCATCCAACCCTCTGTGTAAGTGTGTATGTGTATATATACATATATGTAGATTTTATATTTCCCCAATTATATGTTAAAATAATTTTCTAATATTTGTTATTGTTTTTTAGTTTTGAGTTCACAGCCTACACTCCATTAACTGAACTACTGTGATCTATATTGATAGAGAAAAAAGTAATAGAAATTGATTGCTATATGACTGTATGGTCTGTATTGAAAGAAATGGACATATGTATATATGTACATATGTGTGTATATGTGCATTTTAATCTATCATTTCCCTAGCTGAGATGAGAGTACAGTTACATAATCTTGTCTCTCATGCCCTACTCCCAGACATCTCATTCATTTTCTATTTCAGTGGTATTAATTTTTAATGACCCTTTATAAGAAATGCTGTTTTCATTCTACTATTTCCCCTTTCTTACTCTTTATCCTGTCTCAGATTCTCTAGAAAAAATATTCTCCCTGCTCAGCTCTGCCTCTTGGCTTCCCCTAAAAAATTAAAAATAAAGCAAAATTCACTTGATATCATTTGGGTTTGCATCCAATAGAGGAGCCATTATTTAGAGGTAAATGGACTTATCTTTGGTTGTATAGTTCATGTGCTACCTTGAGCAGAAGGCATTTCCTGATGCTCTCTTGCTGCTAGTGTCTTCCCCTCTAAGTCAAAGACTAAAACAAGCTTTCCCATCAAGGAGCTAACATCCATGAGGGATGAGATGAAAAGCACATACATACATGTATGCAGGATAAATGTAAAGAGAATAAATGTAAAATAGTTAAATACAAGGTAGTTTGGAAGGAAAGGCATTAGCATTTGTGGGCACTTGAACTGGGTGCATACCTAAATGATGTATGCTGCTTGTGCCTATGCCAGGAAATTTCCTCCAACATTAAGGAATAAGGTATATTCAGGTGGTGTTTAAGACCTTACAAAAAATCATATTTGTGGTCTCCCTTGATCTTGACAGTGAGGTTGTCAGAGCAGGTCCAACCATCACCTGGGAAAGTCATGAAAAGCCAAAGGATTTGCTCAAGATTACCTAGTTAATCAGCAGTCATGGTGGAGCAGGAAAGCAGGTATTGTTTCCACTACAAACTACCCTGGCTCAGTCTCAGACTTCTTAATTCAAGTCAATTCCATAGATTTTTACTGAGTCAGCTAAGTAATGTACCCTGTGGAACCATGCTGTCTCCTCCTGGAACTACCTTCAGTATCAGGAGCTTCCTCAAACTGGATCATCCAACTATCCAATGGCCTATTCAACCTGGAAACCCTCTTTGTAAGGCCCCCTTCTTCCATTAAAGAGTTCTGTCTGTAATCTCCATTGTGTAGAGGAAAACAGTATGATGCTACTCACCCCCTCCATACATATTTACCCTTTGATCCCCTTCATTGATCTTTGACTTCATCTTCCATGCCTAGAAAGCACTCACTCCTCACCTCTGCTTCATAGATGCCTTCTTTCCTTCAAGATTCCACTCAAAAACTCCCTTCTACTTGAAGCCTTTTATGAATTCACCCATCTGCTAGTGCCCATCCTCCCAAGCTACTTTGTATTCAACTATTTTGCATTTGTTGTCTTTAGATTTATTCTTCATACACTTTTCTATATATTTGTTATCTCCTCCATTAGGATGTTAGTTCTTTGAGAAAAGGAATTTTGTTTTGTTTTGTTTTTGGCTTAGAGGGGAAGGCCCTAGTAATGAAACAACACTAGAAAATACCTCCTGCTGAAGGTGACATGTGGGCTGTGAAACCAAAGGTAAGTCCATTTACCTTTCTATATCATGGTTCCTTCATCTGTAAAATGATGATGATGATGGTCATGCTACTGCTTAGTAAGCATGAAAGTACTATAGAAATGAAGGTTATTTTTATAAAGGAGGTTAAGGCCTGATCTTTGTATCTTAGTTGGACCCCTTGAGCACCTTCTCCCACTCTCATCAGAGCTAATAGGGAATCACCTCTCTAAGAAGCTCTTTAGTATTTGATTTTTAGCTTATTATCCATTTTTCTCTCCCTTGGCCTTGTGAATCCCATCTGTCATTCCATCCCCAGAATACATACAAATAACTTTTAGATTGTTGGTACCTCAAGGCAAAAATTCAATGGGGAAGGTTGGGTGGGAACTCTTATTTATTTCATCTTTGTGTCCCCCACAGCACCTGGCACATATGTGCCTAATTAATAGATGCTTGTTGAATTGAATTTAATTGGTTCTTGTGGGATGATTTTTCTCCTATAGCACCAGTGCCATTGAGTGCCTCCTACATACTATTTTATAGGGATGACTCAGTGCTCCTGTATTGACTGAAGAAAAGGACTCTTTGTAGTCTAGATGGTCTTGACTGTGTAGAAATCTGTTTGCCAGCAACCACTGAAACATGGCCAACCCTGAGATAGATCAGACAATGTCTTTCTAATTCTAAATCAGGCCAATCTATTGCTTTACCACTTTAGATGATGGAATTATGCAGGGTGGAGAGGGAACTAAGTGAGGATCAAGGAAGGGGTTGGGATGGCAAGAGATATTCTGGGCCTGCCAGAGCTTATTTTATGGCAATGATCTTTCAACAACAATATCTAATAAAGATTGACTTCACAAGCCACACACATTTACATAAATCCACTAGCTTAGAAATGGTTTTAAAATTGGGTGGATCCTATCAGGAATCAGGATCTAAGCAAATAAAAATTCTAAGAGGTACAATTCATAAGAATGATATTACACTTATTTAGACTGGTTTAGTCATATCCATCAGGTGCATTATCCTTATGATTTGGAGGGATATGGGATGGGGACTAGACCTGTGATTTCCATTAGTTTAGGGAGTTTCTAATGATGGATATACTCTAGCAATGCAGACACTAATTTCTCTCCAATTTATAGTCTTCAGAGAACTACCTGGATTACTAAAAAGTTAAGTAACTTTCTCAGGGTCACATAGTCAATGTTTATAAGACTTGGGACTATACCCTCATCTCTCTTTCTTGGCTCTAAGGTCAGTTTTCTATCCACTGGTGCTCCCTACCTCTCAGAAGAATATACAAAGAGAAGACTATTGCACATAAGGATTTTATTGGTGTCAAAGTTTTTGTTCTAGATACTGCTTTTTGAATTTCTCAATAGCTAGTGTTAGAATTATAGTTGATTGTTGACATCTCAAAATATATTATATGTATTCAAAAAACTACTCTTGCCCGGTGCAAGGAGCAGGGTCTTGGATATGTTGTGACCAGGGATGAAAGTTATACTCCAGAACAAGAGAAAGCCTAAAACTCTGTTGCTTTGATTCTACAGTAGGATCTTAGATTCAGTCTACAGACCTAGTCTAGAACTAGCAATTGACTGACCAGGGTAGAGTGCTCAAACTAAGGAAAAGCCTTCTCTGTTCTGTTGCTCTGAATCTGCAGTCCTCCAGCTGGTTGGTTATGGTCCTTCATTTTTGAAGAGGACTAAAATGACATCACCATGATAAACTGAAGTTTCAGAGAATCTGAAGGTATGAGCTCAGGATACGCTACCACAGCTTAGGCACAGATAGTCCATATGAATTTTTGGGATGGATACTCCATCCTATGTTTACTTTCTGCTGTCTCAATTTTGCTTTGCTCATAGAGCACAGCAGCCTTTATGATGTGGGCACGCCACGCTGAGCAATCCTGTGTCAGTGTCCCCCTTGTTGCACAGTCAAATTTAAAGTTCTAGAGAGAAACCTTGAGAGTGTCCTTGCATCGCTTCTTCTGACCAACATGTGATCACCTGCCCCATCCAAGTTCTCCATAAAATAGTCTTTTTGGCAAGCATATATTTTGCATTCGAACAACATGGTCAACCCACTAGAGTTGAGCTCTCTGAAGCATAGTTTCAATGTTTGACAGTTCAGCTCAAGCAAGGACTTCAGTGTCTGGTACCTTATCCTGCCAGGTGATCCTCAGAATCTTCCTAAGACAGTTCAAATGGTAAGCGATTCTGTTTCTTTGCATGGCACTGGTGGACTGTCCATGTGTTACAGGCATACAACAATGAGGTCAACACAACAGCTCTGTAGACCTTCAGTTTGGTAGTCTCTCCCAAACTTTTCTTCAGAGCCTCCAGTTAGCTGACAAGTGAATGGACTAACATCTGTCTACTGGAGCTCCAATCAGGGGAAAGCCTTTAGTTGCATCAACCAGAGTCAAACTAGGTGCAAAGCCTGACTCAGAGTATAAAGGGAGCAATCAAACTTTGCTCTGGATCATACCACCTAACACATTTTGAAAACTAAAAGCTCCCTGGCCTAAGCTACCTTTGAGATCATTGAAGACCACAGAACTCAATACCTGGAGAAATTTATAGCAAGACTCCAAAAATAAAGTAGAACTAAAGAAGTCATTGGCATTCCTTTCTAAAGTATGCAGAGTCTGTCTCCAATACATAGTCACAGTTCAAAAGGTAAGGATGGAAAAAATGTGTAAACAAAAAAGACACCTACTATTATATGCTACTATGGGACCTGAAACCTAAAGGACAGATCCAGAAGAAAAGAACAACTCTAAAACATCTGCAGGTGAAGCTTCAAAAAGGGACTACTTAGCTACAAGATCATACAGAATTCTGGGAAGAAAGGAAAAAGAAAGGAAACAAGAGTTTTGAAATATTATAAATGAAATATGAGTTCTGAATGAAAGAACTGGAGAAGAAATGTGAAGTAATGGAAGAAAAACTTGGATGGAGAATGAATAACTTAATATAAGAAGTACAAGACCCTATACTTAGTCTTCGGGATCCAAAGAGAGGTATGCTTTTTCTAGATGGATTTTTATTTATTGTATCTCCCTCCCACCATCACCACCTGTCCTCTTCTGTTTCTCCCAGAAAGCCCTCCTGTAAAATGTGTTTTCAAAAGAAAAATAAAAAAAGTAGAGGAAAAAAATTCAGTAAAGCCAATCAGCACATCTAAAAAGTACCTGATGCTGTAGTCAAAGTTCCGCATCCACAGGCTGGGACCTCCACAAGGGAGCAGAATAGGTATCTTCTCAAATCTCTTTTTCAGAACCCAGTTAATTCTTTATAAATTCTCAAAACTCAGTTTGAATTGCTTTGTGGTGGTCCCTTCTATTTACAATGTTTCTAGACATTGGATTTAAAAAAAACAAACTGTTTCTTCTTTTCCCAAAGCATTTTCTTACACTGTCCCCCATAACTAGGAATGTACCTCCCTCTGCCTTACCCATACATTGAAATTATACATGTCCTTTCAGGATTAGATCAAGGGTCATCATATTCAGTCTTCCCCAGTAACTTGAGCCCTAAGTGACTTCTCCCTCCTCAAACCTCTTGTAGGCCTTTTTCAATACATCTCTAGTCACTTGTATGTTTGTTTGTATGTATTCTTGAGCCTCTATCTTGTCCCCTATACTAGACTATAAGCTCCTTGACCACACCTAGACTAATGTGTTCAGTGGTGAGTATAACATCTCAGAAAGGACGCTGATGAACTAAAGAGGTTTTGGAAGAAGGCAACAAGTATGGCAGCGAGCTTTGATATTTTGCCATATAAATATTATTTTGTCAGCTTCATGGCCTTAGAGTGCTGGACCTGGAATCAGGAAAACGAGTTCAAATCTGGCCTCAGACATTTACTAGCTGCATGACCCTGCAGAGATAATTTAGCCTCCATTGGCCTCAGATTTTTTAACTATAAAATGTTAATAATAACAGTGGCAGCTCCCTTGCAGGGTCGTGAGGATCGGATGAGATAAAGTTTGTCAAAGGTGCTTAGTACAGAGCCTGGCTCGTAGACGCCACTACACAAATGTTTATTCCTTTCTTTTCCCTCCCTCTCTTAAAGAGACTAAGTATATTTAGATGGTAAATTGGAGACTGTCCATGGTGGATGGGAAGGACAGCATGAAAACTGTCCTCGGATACTTGAAGAACATCTACATAGAAACAGAAGCAGACTTGTTCTATTTGGCTCTAAAGGGTAGAAGTAGGAGAAACAGGTGGAAGTTGCCAAGAGGCAGATTTCAACTTGTTGTAAAGAAAAGTGTGCCTACAATTAAAGTCATAAAAACACGATAGGCAGCCATGGCAGGGAGTGGGTTCTATCTCAACAGAAGTCTTCAGACAAGGCTGGTTACCTTATCATCCAGAGTGTTGTAGAGCGGGGTTCTTACTCAAGGATGGGTTAGACAAGTTAGGGGTTTCTGTGATCTATCAATGTCTTAGACTTCATTGCATTCCTAGCACCTAGCAGAGTACCTTGAATGTGGTTGTACAGTAGTATCCAACTCTTCATGATCTCATTTGGTGCTTTCTTTGCAAAAATACTGGCATGGTTTGCCATTTCCTTCTTCAGCTCACTTTACAAACAGGGACAATGAGGCAAACAGGGTTAAGTGATTGGCTGGGGTCACACAGCTAGGAAGTGTCTGAGGCCAGATTCGAACTCCAGAAGATGAATCTTCATGGTTCCAAGGTCATTACTCTCTGCACTGTGACAGCTGCTCTATATAAATGTAGGCTGTTATTAGACTTCATGTCAGGAATCCCAAGATGAAAACCAAAACCATTCTGGGCCTCAAGGAGACATCTTGAAGCTGAAGATTTATAATACATACACAAATTAACATAATACAAAATAATTTGAGGAAATGCTAACAGCTTGGGGCTTCAGATCTAGAGATTCATTGGTATTACAAAGAACTCACATCCATGCATCTTGGGCTCCCTCCACTTTATACCTTTGGCTCCACAATGACAGGCAAGGGTCTGCTTACAGAATATAAGCCCAAAGGTCTAGGCTCTCCCTGCTTTGATCCTTTGTTAAAAGTTGGAGAGATATATGGTGCATTTTTAGTTACAAAGTCTATTTATTTCTTGATATCTCTTTACCAGGATGGACACTAGAGAGGAGAGGAAAGGTATTTACTCTCAGAACAAGATATCCTTGAAAGGCATAACAATAACTGTGACCTATAAAACACTTTGAAGCATACAAAGCAGATGATATGCATTATTTTATTTGAATCTCAAAATAGTCCTATGGGTTAGATGTTGTTACCGGGCTGGGACAAGCATTTATCAAACATCTCCTATATGCCAGGCAGTTTACGAAGCACTTTGAAAATATCTCATTTTATCTATAAAAATGCTATCCTATTGGCCTTATCATCCCTGTTAGACATATATAATGTGATGCTCACAATGATTCAGCAGCATGCCTGTGTCATCTAGCTAGTAAGTGTCTTCTGAGCTAGTCAGTCTTCAGAGTCCAGGACCAGTACTCTATGAACTATAAGACACTGCCCCACCACTGTTCAGTGTTCTGAAGTGAGTCATTTACTTTCTTTACAAAAGTAATAGTGCACTCTGTTCTCTCTCTGTGGTGGGTAATTAACCAACTGAGGATAGACAGTATGATATAATGGCAATGGAGCTGGACCAATAGGCAGCCTTAGAAAGAGGGACTGTCCCATCATCACTGTGGTTGGCTCTCTTGTTATCGCCTCTGGAACCTGTGAAGAAGTGGGTAGATTATAGGAGTATGAAAGGCAGAACCATTGCAGCTCCTGGGTAAGTCTGAATATCCTGTATTTGCTGGCATAGTAGTTAAGAAGCAGTTTTACCTGGCTCCCTTCCAGGGAAAGAATCAGTGGAAAGCTTCAGTTACTGAGCACTCATGCTTTTTTACACTTCTTTATCCTTAAGGATGCACACCGTTGAAGACAAACTCGCTCAAACCAGGATGCTTCGTATAATTGTCCTCAAGCCCAACTTACCATAGCTACAGTAGAAGTAAACAGGCACCTTAGAGATGAGAAGGACCTTGAATATCACCTGTTCCAGTCTTCCTATACCTAACTCCCAACTCCTCAAATAAGACACTCATCTCTCAGCTCCAGGCATTTTCTATGGCTGTCCCCATGCCTGGAATGCTTTCTCTTCTCATCTTTACTTACTGGCTTCCTTGAAGTCTCACCTAAGATCTCATCTTTTATAGAAAGGCTTTTCAATCCTAACAGTTCTCCCTGTCTTGTTTACTTCCTATTTATCCTGTATATAACTTGTTTGTACATATTTGTTTGCTTGTTCTCTCTCCCATGGGATTGTAAACTCATTGAGGGTAGGTTATCTTTTGCCTCTTTTTATATCTCTAACACTTAGCACAATGTCTGGCACATAGTAAGTACTTACTAAATGTTGACTGACATGACTGATATATACAGCCTATGTAACCCTAAGAAATTTACTAAGTTGCTCAGTGCTCTGAAAGACAGGTGACATACTGTCATCAAGCAAAACTTCCTAGTGGCCCAACTAGACCAAAGTGGAATTGAGAAATATTTAACAAAGTAAAATAAAACTACTACACAACATAGATGATGTTAATTTATGGATTTCTAAGTCAACATGTGTGCCACAAGGAATTTGTTTCTATCTGAGTTTGACACCACTGGCAGTTCTCTAAGTCTATAAATGACAAAGTACTAACCTGAACTGGTAGGAGTTTCCTCTCATAGGAGCTCCCTTTACCAATGAAATCACCAGTCCAGCTCCTATCCTTATCCCTTGTATCTATACACATTTGGAAAATAGTAATAGATGAATGTACAAAGAATCATGTTGCTGAAGAAGAAAAAAATGCTAATTTACTTACGGATTACATATAGGTTCACAAAAATGCCATCTTTCAATGGGACCTGGCCCTGAAAAGTTAACATTCCTTTTCCCTGCCCCATGCATGCATCTTTAGATGAGGAAGTCTTAACTTCAAGAAAACAGACTTACTAAATATCAAATTAGCAGAGCCATCAGCTCCAGTGAACGGAGGAAAGAGGAAGGGAGTGGCAGAATTAATTGTGAGCAAAGCAATATTTTTAATTTTTAAAATGAAACCATAATTTAACCTTAACAAACAATTGATAAAAATGTTCAATTATAATCCCTGATCCTTCCTTCCACGTTCCCTCCTTACTTCCTGTGACCATATTTATGCTTATGGTCATAAGTGTGGGCTGCATGAAAGTGTTGTAGGCAGGTCCTAGGTCTACTATCCCTGAGTAACCTTCTCATGTCTTCACTGTGAATATCATTTTTCTATATGTGGGATTTCATTTCAGACTCTTTCTAAACCTGGTCCCAAAGGAGGTCACCAACAAAATGCCATTTAGGATTTTGTTTTGTTTTCATTTGAGGTTACTCTGACTCCTACAAAATAAATTTGTAGATGAACAAATCTCCTCATAGACTACTGTGATGAAAATACTACCCTCCATGAACAGGTTACGCTGCTCTCTAGGGAAAATAGACCCAAGAAACAAGTACCTCAGTGATATCTTTGATATTTCCCTCTCTTTCTCCTTTAATATCCAATCAATGTCAATCTACTTCTGTGTCTACTGTTGTTGTTCAGTTGTATCTAACTCTATATGATCCCATGGACTTTGTCCATGGGGTTTTCTTGGTAAAGATACTGGAATGGTTTGTCATTTCCTTCTCTAGTGTGTCCCAATACTATAGATGAGTAATGGAAACAAATAGGGTCTATGTGACTCGCCTAGGGAACACAGCTAGTAAGTAACTGAGACTAGATTTAAACTCAAATCTTACTGACTCCAGACCTGGTACTCTATCCACTATACCACTTAGCTGTGATCCTTTTTTCTCTATTCTCATTGACATTAACCACCCTAGTCCACTTACTACCACTTAGTTGGACTGCTCCAACATCCTCTGCAAAAGTTATTGGCACCTCCAATCTCCACTCCCTCCAATTCATCCTTCAGACTAATGTATTAGTCCGACCATGTCAATATCTGCTCCAAACTTATCCCAATTGCTTACAAAATAAAGATGTAGTTTCTGAGACTAGAGTTTCAGATCCATCTCCGGCATGCTACCACCCTGAAGCCCTGCCACATACTACTTTCCTTCCACATACTGTAGGTTCCAACCAAACAGAACTACCCCTTTTCTCTTTCAGGTATTTCTCCATTCCTTCAACAGAGGTCTTTCTCTCAGTGTCTCCTGTGGTTTCCATCCCACCCCACCATCATCTGATGAATTTCTAGCCATTCTTTAAGACACAACTCAAATGTCATTCTGCTTAGAATATTGCTTTGATAGCAACATCACCATCACCAGTCATAATGACCTTTCACTCCCTTCAGACTTCACAAAGTACTTTCAGTGTACACTCATGTATTAATTTATATTACAGTTTATGAGACATATCCCCTTATCTGATTTAAGCTTCATGAGGGCAGGAGCCATGGCTTATAGAAGGTGTGTATTTCCACCAGAATACTTTTGTTTGGTTTTTTTTCTATTTGGGAGGAGAAATAGGAGAGTGTAAGAAAAGAGATTTTTGCTGAATAAAAAAGGATAATCTTTTCAAAGAAGCTTGCATGAGATAGAGATACTCAATCAGTGACAGAGCCTCAGCAAATAGAGCAAACTTTCAGATCTTGCCCTTCCTGGTACTACAGAGTTCAGCATCTTAGGGAAAAACTTGCATCAAGGAGGAGCTTGAACAAAGTCCTTTTAGTGCCATTATAAGTTCCAAGGACAAATACATGAGAGAAGGTAGGACATAGTAGAGAAGACTGAGAGTCAAGGACTTGGTTGTCACTTGGTTCTAATTTTTTATAGGGTTGAAAAAAACCTACCCTATATTCAATGTCTTGCTAGCCTGAGTGCTTGAAGGACAACTGAAAGTCTCTTTGGAAAGAGCGTATTGAATCATACACTGATATTTTCAAGTTTCCTTAGATAGGGGCACATTTCTTTGATAGGTAATTGTGAAAAATGATCTTCAAGTCTATTCTTTCAGGAGCAGAGCCCAATTAACTCATGAGTTACATGTACAACAAAAGAGAAGGTGAGTCACTTTAGCAATGATAAAGGTATCCTTTAGATCATTGGTTCTTTAATCTTTTTATGTTTCACCAATCTTCCATAGGCAATGCAGTGAAACCCTTTCTCAGAATGTTTCTAACACCAAAAATAAAATACATAGGATTACAAAGGGAATTGATTATGTTGAGGAGTCATCAATTAAAAAAAAAACAATTTCATGCACCTCAGGTTAATAACTCCTTAATCAGATGCTATGCCCAAGACCATTGTATTTTAAACTCAGTATAACCCACTGGAGGGATAACCTCTCTGAGTCAATCAACCAGATATTGTCATCATCGTAAAATGTTAGAGATAAAAGGAGTTTTAGAATAGTTCTAGTCCAACTCCTTCATTTTATGAGGGAACTGAGACTCAGAAAAATGAATTAACTCTCCCAAGGTCTCATAAATAATAAATAACAGAATTGGGACTCAACCAATGTCCTCTGACCCCTAATCCAGTGTTACTGATGGTTCACAATGTTGTCTCCTATATATAGAGTCCAGAAGACCAAAACCTGTATAGGAGCCATATGTTGGTTTCCACGGTCTGCTTTAAGATGAATGGATAAGACCTCTCTTAGCAGCCCTGCTCCTTTGATACTTAGCATTAGCTAATTAGTTTTCCTTTATAATGTCTTAAAATAAGATGGCTAGGCTCTATCTTTGATTATGGCTTTCAGACAATCCAATAATTCTGAAATTAGTTCTTCTTGATCTATTTAAAGATCAGTTCTTTTTAATATATTTCACATTTTCTTCCATTTTTCATTTTCTGACCTCATGAGACTCCAGAAGTCTCATGGAGTTATTAGCTTCCACTTGCTCAGTTGTCATTTTTAAGGAATTATTTTCTTCAGTGAGTTTTTATACTTCTTTTCCAATTTAATTAATTCTATTTTAAGGTGTTATTTTGTCTCTTTTACCACACTGTTAATTGTCTTTAAATAATTTTCTTACACTGCTCTCATTTCTTTTTCTATTTTTCCCTCTACCAATCTTATTTGACTTTTAAAGTAATGTCTAGCTCTTCCAGGTATTCTTGTTGGACTGTGTGAAAATAATTTTTTTCTTTGAGACTTTGCTTTTAGTTGTCTTCTGAGTTTATGCTTAGATCTTTCCTTTCACCAAAGTATCTTTTAACTAATCAATCTAAATCCATTTTATGAGTTAGGCAATTAATAATTTTTTTATCTCTCCTGAACTATACCTAGAAAGCAATGAATTAAAAGATTTACTGACATCTCTCCCAGGATCGTGCCACCTTGGAAGCATCAAAAACTTCCAAACCCCCAGAATTAGTTTTGAAAAGGGCAGTGAAACTTGAGACAGTACCTCATCTCCAACCCTCAGAACTCAACTTCAACATAAAGTTCAAAGTTAAAAAATAAGCAGAGAAAATGAGCATATAACAAAAAAAGAATCCAACCCATAAAAATTTCAGAGCTTCCAGGTTAAAGAGAAAATACAAGTAACCAGAAAGAAACCATCAAAATACCATGGAGACACGGAGTCACACAGGATACAGCAGTTACCATTCCAAAAGGACAGAGGGCTTGGAATATGATATTCCAAAAGGCAAAGGAGCTAGGATCACAACCAAGAGTAACCTAACCAACAAATTGAGTATAATCCTTCAAGGGGAAAAATTGATATTTAATGAAATAGAGGAATTTCAAGCATTCCTGATGAAAAGACTAGAGATGAATAGAAAATATTACTTTTAAATGCAAGACTCAAGAGAAACATAAAAGTGAATTCACAGGGGACTCAATAAGGTTAAACTGTTTACATTCCTATATGGAAAGGATACATGCTCCTAAGGCCTTTATCATTATTAAGGCAGCCAGAAGTACTCTACATAGAGAGGGGCACAGGGGTAAGTCAAATATGTTGGAATGATTTTTTTTAATGGTTGAGTGAGAAAGAAGGATGCACTGGGAGATGGGGGAAGAGGAAGAATGGGGAAAATTAACTCACATAAAAAAGGTGCGCAAGGAAGAGTTTTTATAATGAGGCTGAAAATGATCAAGGGGCAAAGAATGCTTATAACTCACTCTTATCTGAATTTATTCAAAGAAGGAAAAAAATACACATACATGCGTATACACACTCTCTCTCAGTTGAGTATAGATATCTATCTTACCCAACAGGGAAGAAGAAAGGGAAAGAGATAAGAGAAAAGAGAGTAGTAATAAAATAAAGGACAGATTAAGGGAAGTAGTGCTCTGAAGAAAAACAGATTTTTGAAGAGAGATCACTTTAATCAAGCACAAGTACCATTCAGCTAGTTCAGGGGGGAAAGTCAGCACCCTGAACTTCGGAGAAAATATAAAGAAATCAAAAGTCAACACACATGCTTTGGCGGGGGCGGGTAGAAGAAGCTCCTTAGTGGCAAATCAGAGTCCTCTTCTGGCCAAACAAAACTTCCAGTCAGTAAGCCCCAAAGTAAAACCTCACCCTCAGAGAATTTACATACTTTTCGAGTCAGAGGGCATAACCCCCTGACCCAGTGCCTCAACAGAAAAAACAAAAGGTACTCGCAACCTTCCTACAAAACAACTCCCCTAATCAAGCTATCCTCAATGGGCAGGCACAGGGGGGAAAGCTCTTCTTTAATCACATGATTCAATCAGAGGCACTTTTAGTAAAACAAAAACAGCAAAAGATCCTAATCTGATTGCCATCACACAATTCTAACCTCCTTACTGTTCCTTGAACAAAACCCTGGATGTCTCAACTCCATGCCTTTTCACTGGCTTTCCCCAATTCTTTCTGACACAAAGTAGGCACTTAATAAATGCTTGTTCATTTGACCTGACATAGTTATGCATGTTCCTTATAAATTTTGGGTGTCAGACCTTCATCTGATGTATTTACTACAAATATTTCCCCAAAATATGTTTTCCTTTTATTTTTAGTTATTTATTTTTGTTTCTCAAGATCCTTTTATCATTCAATGTGGATGGAAACAATTTTTTTCCCCAAACAACACTCCCATTTTCTTAGCAATTTTTATTGAATTCTACTTTCCAGTATTTTTAAGCATGAGTTTATCAAACTCTAATATTTTATGCATAGGGCTTTTTTGTGCTTCTTACATTATTTCATTTATCCACGACTCTGTTCTTTTTCAAGTTTTTGACATATTGATTTATAATAATTTTGAGACACAACGACTAAACAACTAACTTTTATAATTTTCAATGATTGTAAGAATATAAACAATAAAACAAATCAATACAAATATCAAAACTCACTAAAATAACATAAAAGAAGAGAAATAACCTTAAAGACTATGGGACTTTTCTATCTGACTTAAAGCTGAAATCTTTACATGTGGTCTCTCCATTATTTTAATATGTAAGTAAGTCAAGTAAGAATTGTCTTACTTTTCTGTCTGCATCCCCAGCATTTAGCTCATTGACTTAAACATATGAAGTGCACAAAGTAACGAATTTGTTTATGCATTCATATTGTGTGGGATGACTCGGATCCCTACTTAAATTAATTACTCAGAGGCCTCTCAAAGTGATGACAGAAAGTTTATTTATTAGATTCTCGAGAATCGAGCAATTCCTCTACCAGGAAAAACTGAAGACAAAGGAAAAGCAGTGAAATATATAGACCCTAACGCAAGTCCCTCCCTCCCCACTGACCATTATACTCGTTAGCTGAGAATATGATCTTTCTAGACGTGAAATCTAACCAATCCCTTTTGAAATGAAGACATCAAAGAATTACGTAAGTTTTATCCAATCATTGAGACCCTAATGTACTACACAGTTTTATATCCTTATATGGAATTATTCCACTCTAAAAATATTGTAACCTTGAACCTCTTGGTCTTCTCTCACCCCTGGGAGAAGAATTACAATCTGAGAAGTCTTCACTAAACCTATTCCACTCAATATTTTTGTCTGTTTGTCTATAAAAATTTTATTATAACTTTAATTCTTTCAAATAACATTGGTATTTTGATGACTATCACAATAAATATCTATGTTAGTATAGGAAATATTGACATTTTTAATATTTTTCCTTGACAACACTATCAGGGACCATCCCTCCATTTGGTAAGCTCCTCTTGCATTTCTCTCAAGATCATTTTGAATTTGTCTTTGTATGTTTTGGTAAGGTCATGCCCCAGCTACATTTCGTCATTATTATAAAGTATATTTCTCCTTTCAGTTCCTTTTAATTCTTAGTTATTATAGAGAAATAGATGATTTCTCTGGGTTTGTCTTATGTCGTACTACTTTACAAAAATCATTTATTAACTTCATTAATTTTTAAACTTTCTTGGGCTTTCTGATAAAGCAATTATTTCATCTAGTTATTCTAACTTCTGAATTGCAATATTTATTACTTCCTCATGCTTCATTAATATTGTTCCCCTTTCTAAAAGTTATGTCAACTAGGAATGTCATAGGCTAAAAGAGAGTTGTGATGTCTATTTAAAATGTAAATATTTTGATTATTTCTCTGTTGTATATAACATTAACTCCTAGTTTCAAATATATAATTTTAATATATTATGGAAAAATCCCTCTATTCATGATTTTTTTTACATGAATGAGTATTCTGTTTTGTCAAAGGCATTCTCTGAACCTATGAGAGGATCATGGACTTAATTTTTTTATCTCTACTTGATATGCTTTATTTTATTGAAATTTTCCTAATATTAAGCTACTTTTACCTTCCATTTAGAAATCCAATTTGGTCATGATTTATTCTATTTACATATATTTGTCATTCTTTTTAAAAATATTTTTGTGTTGATTTTTAAATGATACTGTTTTCTTTCTCAGCTTTGTCCTTTAGGAGTCAAAACCACATTTGTTTTGCAAGTCTATACAGTATCAGAGTTATTTGTTCTTTAAAAGTTTGGTAAAATTTGCTAATAAATCCATCAGGATCTGGGGGGATTTTGTTTGTTTGTTTGGTTTTTGTTCTTTTTTTTTTTATAGGAAAGAGATTTAATAGACTATCTGGTTTCTTCTTAAATTGTCTACTTTGATTATTGACTTCTTCCTTTATTAATGTGAGAACTTTATGCTTCTGTACTGTAAAAGCAAGCACCCCAACATACGCAAGACAGCCTCCTATCATAGGCTCTTAGATCTGCATTTCTTAAAGGAAAGCAACTTTTGAGGAGTCAACAATCACTTTACTAAAGAATATATATATATATTTCACTAAGTTCAGGGGAAAAAGTCAGCACCTTGAACTTCAGAGAAAATACAGAGAAATACAGATCAACGGACAGTGCTTCCAGCTACCTGACCTAAGCAAAACATACTTCATAGATCAACAGACAGCTGCAACCGTCTGATCACACCTACACAGTTACCAGAGAGAGAAGCACCAATATCTGAGTTTTCAAAGCCAGGGGGCTGCTTAGTGGCTTCCCAGAGTTTCATCTGGCACAAAAACCTTCCAAAAACTAAGCCCCAAAGTAAAACCTCACTTCAGAGTACTTACACATTTTTCAGAGCCAGAGGACATCACAATCCTTGAGAACCAGTGCCTCGTTAACAGAAGATCGTAGGCCTTCCCACAAATCTTCCCTAATCAAACTCCCATTTATGGGCAGGCTCAATTAATGGGTGGGGAAGATCTTCCCATTAAGAAGCAAAATTATGTTAACAATGAGCAAAAATGTGTTATTCATACATATACATAGTCACTTCTTTTAGTGTCTCCATCATATTGTTATAGAGTTGAACATATATATCTATATAAGTGTGTGTGTGTGTGTGTGTGTGTGTGTGTGTGTGTAAAATTGATTTTCCTTTTTGACAGCCTTTCTAATTCTAATGATTTATGAATCCTTGGTGATTTATCAATAGACTTACAAATGCTTTCTGAATTTTCTTCATCTTTTTTTTTCAAACCAAATTATGAAACTATGAAGGACTAACAGCCTCTATGGAGGAGTCAGGAATGATGTCTATTTGTTCACTACTTGGACCCCTGCTTAACTCCTCCTTTAACACTCTACACACTGGTAATGGGGCATTTCCATTCCCTCCTCTTCTACCCTCCTTTTCCCCATCCCGTGCTCCCTTCCCTTCGAGACTAAATTAAACAAAGTTGCCTTCACTTGGCGGAGCAAAAAGTGTGGGCTTTGTGAAAATAACTAATTTTTATAATTTCAATTGTTTTTCTTATTTTTGTTTTTTTATCCCTACTTTAATATTGGCCATTTTTTTTTGCATTTTCAATTGCTTTGTTCCTTGTCTAATTTGGGAGGGATCAAACTCAGTTTCTTAATCTCTCTCTGTGTCTCTGTGTCTCTCTATATATCTCTGTCTCTCTTTGTCTCTCCATCTGTCTCTCTGTTTCTGCCTCTGTGTGAATGTGTGTGTGTGTGTATGTGTGTGTGTGTGTGTGTGTGTGTGTGTGTATGTACTTCATACCCCCATGGATTTTTCTCTGAATACTCTTGGCTACATCCCACAGATTTTGATATGGAGTATGTACACTGTTACAAATATAAATTATGATTGTTTTTATAAATTCTTCTTTCACTGAGTCATTGGATAATTTATTTTTGCTTTCATGGAGACCTTTTATTCACTGAAGCTGTTAAATGTTGTACAAAAAAACTTTATGCTTTTCTCCATTTGCCTGTGATTTCATTGTCCCTCAACCCCTGATCAAATTTATGGGTAAATTATGTGAACTCTCACAAAAAGGTAAAGTCTTAGTTTTTTTTGTTTTAAGTTCTCTTCATGTATCTGTTAGCTCTCTTTTATTTAATACTCTTATTAGCTCTGTCATCTATTTTTATTACCTTTTTTGAATATTTTACACATACAATGTGGAGTTAACATTTCTGCTGTTTTTAAGAATCTGTTTCTTCTTGCGAAGCTATGAGATCATCCTTGAATTTTGCTATGAAATTCTTCGATGCATATTCATATTTGAGACATAAACATATATATATATATATATATATATATATATACATATATTCTAACTTGACATGGAAACTTTGCATGATAGAGCATCCTTGTTTATCCCCATTCAAAATAGAATTAAATGAAAAAAGTAAGAATGCTCCATAATAGTAAGGTTCTACATAAAATTCACATATATTTGTATTAAACAGGTACCTAAGAGGATACACTTCTAAAATTCTTCATTATATTGTTAACTAAATTTTTAAAAACGATTTTAAGCTAAGTTTGTCTAAATTGCATTAATACCCTCATCAGTTGTGTAAATTTGCACTCCCCTTTCATCAATTTTCATCAAAAATAGAAAATTCCCTGAAGTATTATATTACTCCTTTTATTTTCCTTTCTTAGTTTTTTTCTTTTGTTCCCTCTTTCCCTGGAACAACTTTCTGAAAATTCTAGTGATATAGTCAATACAATTCTCAAGATTCTCACATTTGGCTGGTAATTGTTAAATACTTATCCCTTTACCTATTACATGGGTTTTCTGTTAAAAAAAAAAAAAACACTTGAAATCAATGTGCTGTAAGATTTACAAAGTTTGCTTACTTTAAAAATACTCATCTCTTGCCCTCACAGAGTATTCTGGATTTTGCTGGATAAATAATACTAGGTTCCTGTTCATGATGATTAATTTTTGAAATATTCAGACATATATGATCCTCTCTTGTCCTCCTCTGACAATTTTCTAAAATTATTTCCTTATTATTAGTTTTATTGATCCCACTTCTTAATACAGAGATATCTTTGTCTTTCTGAGTTCTGGAATGTCAGTTCTGAGACTGCTGCTTGGCCAAAGCTATCATCCAAGTCTAACACTTTGCATATTTTCCAATAATTTGGATAATTCACTGTTTTTTACTCCTTGCCTTTAGTTCTTCTGCATTGAATGCAATTTTGTTTATTGCTCTACTAAGTCTGCTTTTCATTGATTGTATCATTTTTGCTGTTTTTATAGTGTTCACCATATTAAACTTTTTTCATCATTTTCTCAGATTTTTTGTGTGTTCTTAACTCCCACTTAATTTCCTCATGTGAAACTCTTATTCAGTCTTTGAGTGTTCATAGCTTTGCCAATTCCTTGTTAATTTTCTTGACTGTGTTGACTCAAGTGAGACCATCTCTTAGGATACTATGAATGGTTTCTTTTTTCTTTCTCTGGTGTTTGTAGTATCTTACCCAAGCTTGTGGCTAGTTTTAAGTCCTTTAAAACCAAAGTTTTTCTCTCTCTCCAAGTTCATTAAGCTCAACTCTAATTTTTGCAACATTTAACTTGATTGTTCATAGTATTAGCTCACATTAGTATAGCATATAACAGTTTCAGAGAGCATTTTATTCAATAGACATTTAAGGCAGGTAATGCCAATATTATTATGGCTATTTTTCAAATGAAGAAACAGAGGCATTGTACTAGGCCTGAAGCAGTTCCTTCCTTCAGAAGCTGTACATTCAACTGGAGTTTACAACTTGTATGTAGGGCAGCTAGGTGGTACAGTGGATAGAGCACAAGTGCAGGAGCCAGGAGGACCTGAGTTCAAATCTCACCTCAGACACTTGACACTCACTAGTTGTGTGACCTTGGGCAAGTCACTTAACCCCAATTGCCTCATCCTGGGTCATCTCCAGTCATCCTGATGAATATCTAGTCACTGGATTCAGATAGTTCTGGAGAAGTGAAGCTGGTGACCTGCACAGCCCTCCCTCACTCAAAACAAAGTCAACTGCAAGTCATACCATTATTTCTCTGATGGCATGGTCTTTGGCAATGAAGGACGAACACACACAACTTGTATACAGATAAGTATCAACATCATCAGTGGCCCCAGGGTAATACTCTCCCAAAAGACACCATGAATTTGTACTGATACAGATAAGATTTTGTAATGTGAGGGTCTGACTTCAGAGAGAAGAGTCAATATTTTTTTGGGGGGGGGTTGTTTTTTGTCATACACTCTAGTTCATTACAACCCCACTTAAGTGTCCCACCTAAGAGAAAAATCTCAGACAAAACTTAAATATGATTCATATCTAGGGTTCTACCTGTCACTCCCCCCAAAATGTGTCATAATTACTACTTTGTACAGTAGTTCCTTTTCTAGAATAACTATGTTATGGTAATAGTATGCAACTTTTTTATCCACTACTCCCTAAAAAACTTTTTCAAAACCCTTAAAACTCAAGGTTCCTAAGTACACACCAACAAATAAATGACATTAATAAATATTTCACTTTGTGAGACTGCTTAACAAATATTTCACACTCACCTCAGATCTGTTGTTGTCCTTGATGCTTGAAGAGAATCAAAATGACATCATATGCCAGGGTCTAAGCACAATGTGTCTAACTATGGCTGATCAGATCACTATGAGTTCAGAAGGTTTTATTACAGGTCAGGCACAAAAAATCCACTTGAACATTTGGGATGGAGCCTCTCATATTTCTTTTGAGCTACTATAATTCTGCTTTGCTCATAAAGCACAACATCCTCTTTGATCCCAGCATGCTATGCTGGGCAGTCCTGTGTCAGTGTTTCCCATGCCTTACAATTGATACCAAAATTCTTCAGAGAGACCTTGAAAGTGTCCTTGCATTACTTCTTCTGACATCTGTGTGAGCACTCACCTTATATGAGTTTTTTAGGCACACATATATTTGGCTTTTTAACAATGTGTCCAATCCATCAAAGCTGTGTTCTCTGCAGTAAAGTTTGAATACTTGGCAGTTCAGCTAGAGAAAAGACCTCAATATCTACTACCTTATCTTGTCAGGTGATCTCCAGAATATTTCTAAGACAATCCAAATGGAAGCAGTTCAATTTCCTCATATGGCATTCACAGACTGTCCAGGTTTCATGGGCATACACCAATGAGATCAGCACAATGGCTCTGTAGAACTTCAGTTTAATAGGCAGATTAATACTTCTCTTCCATACTTCCTTTAAGAAACTTCAAACTGCTGAGCTAGCTCTGACAATGCATACATCAAACTCATCATCTATATGGTCATCCCTAGAAAGTATGATGCTGAAGCAAGTGAACTTTTTTATTCACAGCATTCAAAATTTCTCCATTTACTTAAATCAATGATTCCACATGTGGATAGTATAGTGGAGAGAACTTCTGCTTTCTTAGTGTTAATTGCCAGGCCAAAATTAGCATAAACAGCAAAGAATTCATACTCTCTTACATTTCAGTCTCAAAAGCTTCATGGAGTGCACAACCATCTGCAAACAAAAGGATGCACACCAACTATCCTTCCACTTTAGTCCTGGCCTTTTCAAGTTAAATGATTTATCATCAGTGAAGCAGCTGACTTTGATGCTGTTTTCATCCTCATTGAAGGTATCTGAAAACATCATGTTAAAAAGCATGGGGGCTAGCACACAACGCTGCTTCACTCTGTTTTTGACTAGGAAAGTGCAAGAGCATCATCCATTATCCAGAGTCCATTCCCTGACTTGTTCAGATGCAGCATCCTCCTGTCATTAGCCATGTTCTACCAGAAGCTGCTGAGGAACTCCCACCTTCTGAACTCAGAAGGCAGCAGACAAAGTCAGAAACATCCATCTCTGGATCACACATTGGTCAACGACTCACTCTCAGCTCTATGGGGAAGCATTTTGGTCCAGCAAATAAAAGGGGGTTCCTGATTATCACCACGACATGTAAAGTAAAAAATAAAAAGTAGTTTTTGGTTAGAGCAGTCATACTTAAATGGATCAAGGACTACCTTATCTGGGAGATGACAAAGCTCAGTTGTGAAGGGAGCTAGGGATTCTAAGTCCTAGAAGTGAGGAATAAGAGTATTTTTAGAACAGTAGATAGCCATTGCAAAATTACAATGAAGACTTGATAAATGCCTGTTGAATCAAAATGAATTAAATTCATTCATTCATCTGTCCATTCAATATTGATTAACATGTAATATGTGTAGAACCCTGCGCTAAGAGGTAGGAGAGCTACAAGATATACATAAGAGAATCTACCTCTTGGAATTTACAATCCAGTAACCCAGTGATGTCAAATTCAAATGGAAACAGAAGCCACTGAATATACCTAAGGATCTCTGCAGTCCACAATGATACCTGCTTATATATTTCTTTTTTTAATTATATATTTCTTTTTTTATCAATACATTAAAATTAGGTAGAAGCAACATTTCATTCTGATTCAGGTCACACTGGGGAGTGTTGTGGGCTGCAGGCAACCTTCTGATACCTTTACAGTCAACTAACTTAAGTTTAGGTAGACTATGCCTTCTAGGATGCCTTCTTAGACCCTTTGTATAAAAGAGAACTATTCCTCTCTTCCCAGCTGTAAATTCCTGGTGAATTAAACTCTCATTTTGACGTCACTTTAAGCTTCTTAATATCAGCCCACACTTAAATGCACTTTACAATTTATAAAGTGCTTTTATTTCACAGTAGCCCTTTGAAGTGATGAAAGTGTTATTATGACTATTTTACAGGTGAGGAGGTATGCCTCAGAGAGATTTAATTATTTCCCTAAGAGGACACAGTTAAAATTTAAAAGAAGGCTTCTAATTCCTTCCTCGAGCCCAGTATCTTAAGATTAACCTTTCCTAGAATAATAATCCCACAGATGCCTAAGAAAGCATTCCATTCAGCATTAACCACAGAGTTAAACACTTTCAAATAATATTTTGAATTTCTATAGTGTTTTAAAATTTACAAAGTGCTTTTTCGTTAAGGAGGCTAATAGATCTGTCCACTGAAACCTAGGCCTTTAGATTCAAACAACCTCAACACTCTTCCTTCTCTAGAATGCTCTTTGAGTTCATTTCTCACAGGAAAGCAACTCTCCTACCCTTAAAACTGGAGACTCAAAACAAATAAGTAACAAAATATTTCAATAGCATATTTGTTCCTTGCTATAGTATGTGTTTGGTAATATATTAACTGTGCCAGCTATCTGGAGCTGTTTATAGTTCTTTTAATTTATATTTGCCTATCACATTGTCTTTGGGGATCTTGTAGCAGCAAGCAAACATTGCTTAACACTATCCTTTTTGTGGTATACAAGGTCCAGCTATATGGCATCCTCCTTCATTTCCTTTGTGTATATTATCAACATTGCAAAAGTGATAAATAGAATCCTCTCTCATGGCCTTGATCCCAATGGGTTGGGAGGTCCCTGGCAGAAGGAAACCATGTTAACTCAAGCCTAACTCCCTAACACCAAGAGCTGCTTCCCTTCCTGCTCCAACACTTTCAGGATTTACATGGCTATAATTGGTCCTTCATCTAGTTACCAAAATAATCTTCCTAACGCATGGGTCTGCCCATGTTGCTCTCCTGTTTAACAATTTCCCAATTTCCTATTGTTGCTAAGATAAAGTGCAGACTCATCAGCTTGGTCCTTCACAATCTAATCTCAGTCTATCTTCCAGCTTTATTGTATTTGACTTCACTTCTTGCATTCTACATTCCAGTCAAATTCACTCATCTGTAAAGCTTTCATATCTCTTTCATATCTCTAGCCTTTTGTATTAGCAAGCTCCTTAGCATACCCAGGACAGCCTGCTAGCACAGGTTCTTTGATCTGCTTTTCTAAAGAAAAGATAGCTTCAAAGGGGTCAACAACCTTACTTTAATTACAGTTAAGTAGAAAGAAGTGAGGATACAAAATACAAGCAGAGAAATTAGCACAGAGATTCAACAGTCCAGGCTCCAACTATCTGAACAAAGCAAAATACCAACCTCCCAGTATATATCCTTTTCAACTAATAGGCTCAGAGCCAGCAGGCATCACAACCCATGTGACTCAGCAAAGTTATGAATTACTGAGATTATCCTTCAGGTGTTTACAATTTGAACAGAGCCTAGGAAACTGAACTTCAGAAAAAAACCCAACTACAAAAACAAAAACAAAAATCCCACTTTGCTCACGCTTATGCCTCTGCAAACAGACTGTCTCCCACCCTTCAAATGCATTCAATGAAATAACAAGCATTTGTTAAAGATCTATGATGTCCCAGTTACTGTGCCAAGCAATGGGAGTACAACTACAAGAAAGGAAACAATCCCTTCTCACAAAGAACTTACATTCTAATAGGGGAGACAAGTACACATATAAGCATGTACAATTTAAATGTAAGTTAATGCAAATAAGTACAAAGTAGTCAAATACAAGGTAGTTAGGAAAAGTCACCATCATTTAGAGGATGAGGAAAAACCATGTAGAAGATGGTGCCCGAGTTTTAGCTAAAAAGAAAGGAAAGACTATACGAGGAGGATGCAAGGAGAGTATGCATTTCAGATGTCCAATGCAAAGACAAAGAGCAAAGAGATAGGAAGTGGAGTGTTATTGTAAGATACACAAAGAAGGATGATTTGGCTGAATCACAGAGTGCAGGATGGCAAGCAATACCCAAATGATGATAGAAATGTAGATTTGGGCCAAATCATATAGGGCTTTAAAAGTTAAGCAGAAACTCTATTTTTTCCTAGGGAACATTCCTAGGGTGTCAAACTCGAATAGAGACAATCCCTGCTACTGTATATTGACTTAGAAAACCACAAATTAACATTATTTATGTTGTACTGTATTTTTATGTATTTTGCTAAACATTTTCCAATTAAACTTATTCTGATTCAGACCACACTTGGGAGTTTTGCAGGTAGGCAAAATAGGTCGCTTGACACATCTGTAAAGGCAATAGGAAACCATAGGAATAGATTGAGTAGGAGAGTCACATGGTCAAATCTTTGCTTAAGGAAAATTACTTTAGCAATAGCTTGAAAAATGCTCTGGAGTAGTGAGAGACTTCAGACAAGGGGGCAATTTTGGGGGCTATCACAATAATCTAGGAGAAAGGTGATGAGAGTTGGAACCATATAAGTGGAGAGAAAGCACTGAAATTACAACTTCCTTAGATCTAATTAAAAGGTTAGATGAGAGGACCCCTAAGATAACCTCCAACTCTTTTATTCTAAGAATCTAAATTCCTTCATTTCTCTTAACTCTACTTCCGTTATCTGTAATACCAAGGAGTTAGTTTAGACAACTTATCAAGTACCTTCTTAGTTCCAACATGAGGAATAACAGATCAGAGCTTCATTGCTCAGAGAGACCTTAGAGAATGATCCATTTACCCCAATCCCTTAATTTTACAGGTGAGGAAACTGAGTTCCAGTTAAATAATTTAAACTTCTAAATTAAACAACTTGCCCAGGGTCACACAAGGATTAAGATTCAAACACAGGCCCTATAACCCCAGGTCAACAGTTCAAGTTCATCACTCTTTCCATTGTGCCATGCTGTAGTCTATGATCTTATTATACAGACATAGTCCTTGCTCACCCCAAAATATCATATGTATGTGATTTTATAATTACATATGTCTCTATATCCCCTTCATTTCTAAAGTCCTAGACAGTAGATCACAGCAGTATTTATTTGGCTGAACACATGAAAAACCTTTTGACATTCAATTCCAATGACCTTCAAGATGTAAGAGCCTGTTTTACCTTGGAACTGGGCATGCTCAGTCCAATGAACACATTCCACTATACTGTGTGTGGCCCATGGGTCTCTATATGGGTTAGAGTAGCAGACAGAGCAACTCACTCTTCAGGATCTGCTAGCTGCCAGATTTCAGATTGTCCAACTCAACCCTACCTTCCCCCTCCCTGTAGAAACACACAACGCTGTTTCCACTCTATCACTGAACAGGGGAGGTACAGGCCATGTATAGGCAGGAAGGAGAGAGCCAAGGGCTGTTAGTCTGGGCTCTATCTGTATTACCTTCTGTCTTCCTCCTTCTTCTCCCACTGCCCCCCGCCACCCACACATACACCAAGAAACACAGAGTCCACTCATACATATGAGGAAATTTTTACTTAAAATTCTTCTTCCCATTCCAACTGGAAGTGGAAGATTCCACTAACAAGGATAGATAATAGGATGTAGAGCTGGAAGTTGGCTTGAAGATCTGGTTCATGTCCCCATTCTGCAGATGGCAACACTGAGGCTCAAAAAGGTAATGTGACAAGAGAGTCCTAAAGATAGTAAGAGAGCCACTATTTGTGTCTGGGTTTATTGGCTCTAAATCTAGTACCTAGTCATTATGCCACCTATTATGTCATCCCACCTTCTTTATCTAGAGAGCAAAAAGTAGAAACATGTTTAATATAAAAACATGTATTTTCTAGCCCTTGTTTTCCCCCAACCTTAAAGTATCAATTGTGTAGCTTTCCTTACTCATACACAATCCCTACTTTGGCAATATGCATTGCTATTATTTGTAGTAAGAAAAAAACACAGGTGGAGCCAAGATAGTGGAGTAGAAAGACACACCTACTCTAGCTCTTACCTCACAACCCATAAAATACCTCTAAAAAGTGACCCTAAACAAATTCTACAGCAGCAGAAATCACAAAATGACAAAGTGAAAAAGATTTCCAGCCCAAGACACTCTGGAAGGTGGACAGGAATCACACCAAGGGTGTGGAGCAGAGCATAGCCCAACCTTGGCCACATGGCCCGAGCAGACCTCAGAGGTGGAATCCGGGCAGTAACTGAAGTTCTTAGATTACTCAACCCATGAACATCAAAGACAACTGCAAAGGTCACTGAGAAAGTGCTTTCACCTGAATGACAAGGGAACTAGGTGGCCTCAGTGGCCCAACAGTAGCAGCTGTTGCTGCAGCACAGCATCCATTTTAGGAGTCATCCACCTAAAGCCCCTGGGGAATCATGAGGCTGTCTGGGTTTCAGCCGTGAGTGGCAGTTCTAGGTTGAGGAAGAGTGCTGGTGGTAGAGCTGGGGGTGGCTCTGGAGAGGGAACCCTATGGCAGATCCTAGGCAGAACAGAATGCTTGTGGTTGCTACCAGACCAGAACTCAGGCCAGGAGAAGAGTAAACTCCTCTCCCTTAACTGTGCCACTTTGGAGGAACTGAGAACTTACAGGTTCCTAAAGTATACCCTCCTCTTGACAAAGGATTCAAAAGTCAAGTAACTAGCTGGAAAAATTCCCCCCAAAAGGAAAAAAGAATAAGACAATAGACGGTTACTTTCTTGGTGAGCAGGTATTTTCTTCCATCCTTTCAGATGAGGAAGAACAATGCATACCATCAGAAGAAGATATAAAGTCAAGGCTTCTGCATCCAGAATCTCCAAAATAAATATGCAATGGTCTCAGGCCATGGAAGAGCTCAAAAAAGATTTTGAAAATCCAATAAGAGAGGTGGAGGAAAAATTGGGAAGAGAAATGAGAGTGATAAAAGAAAATCACGAAAAGCAAGTAAACAGTTTGCTAAAGGAGACCCAAAAAAATGCTGAAGAAATTAACACCTAACTCAATTGGCAAAAGAGGTCCAAAAAGCCAATGAGGGGAAAAATGCTTTAAAAAGCAGAATTAATCAAATGGAAAAGGAGATTCAAAATCTCACGGAAGAATATTGTTCTTTACAAATTAGAATGGAACAGATGGAAGTTAATGACTTTGTGAGAAACCAAGAAATTACAAAGGAAAACCAAAAGAATGAAAAAAAAGAAGATAATGTGAAACATCTCATTGGAAAAACAATTGACCTGGAAAATATACCCAAGAAAGAAAATTGTGGGACTACCTGAAAGCCATGATCAAAAAAAGAGTCTAGTCATCATCTTTCATGAAATTATCAAGGAAAACTGCCCTGATATTCTAGAACCAGAGGGTAAAATAAATATTGAAAAAATCCACCCATCACCTCCGTAAAACATCCAAAAAGAGAAACTCCTAGGATTATTGTAGCCAAATTCCAGAGTTCCCCGGTCAAGGAGAAAATATTGCAAGCAGTTAGAAAGAAACAATTCAAGTACTGTGGAAATACAATCAGGATAATGCAAGATCTAGCAGCTTCTACATTAAGGGATCAAAGGGCTTGGAATATGATATTCCAGAAGTCAAAGGAACTGGGACTAAAACCATGAATCACCTACCCAGCAAAACTGAGTATAATACTTCAGGGGAAAAAAATCCATTCAATGAAATAGAGGACTTTCAAGCATTTTTGATGACAAGACCAGAGATGAATAGAAAATTTGACTTTCAAATACAAGAATCAAGAGAACCATGAAAAGGTAAACAGGAAAGAGAAATTATAAGGGACTTACTAAAGTTGAACTGTGTTCACATTCCTACATAGAAAGATAATATTTGTAACTCTTGAAACTTTTCTCAGTATTTGAGTACTTGGAGGGATTATACATACACACACATATGCATATGTGTGTGTACATATATACATATATACATACATATATATACATATATACAGAGAGCACAGGGTGAGATGAATACAAAGGGATGATATCTAAAAAAACTAAAATTAAGGGGTAAGAGAGAAATATATTGAGAGGAGAAAGGGAGAAATGAAATGAGGCAAACTATCTCTTACAAAAGATGCAAGAAAAAGTTTTCTCAATGGAGTGGAAAAGGGGGGAGGTGAGAGGAAAGATGTGCAGCTTACTCTCTTCACATCTGACTTACAGAGGGAATAACATGCAGACTCAATTTGGTATGAAAATCTATCTTACACTACAGAAAAGTAGAGGAGAAGGGGATAAGAGGGGTGCAGGGCATGATTGAAGGGAGGGCAAATGGGAGGAGGGAGTAATTAGAAGTAAACACTTTTGGGGAGGGACAAGGTCTAAAGAGAGAACAGAATAAATGGAGGACAGGACAGGATGGAGGGAAATATAGTTAGTCTTACACAACATGACTATTATGAAAGACTTTTGCAAAACTACACATATACAGTCTATATTGAATTACTTGACTTCTTAGTGGGGATGGGTGGGGAGGGAGGAAGGGAGAGAAGTTGGAACTCAAAGTTTTAGGAAGGAATGTGGAGAATTGTTTTTGCATGTAACTTGGAAATAAGAAATACAGGTAATAGGGTATAGAAATCTATCTTGTTCTACAAGACAAGACAGAAGATGGGGATAAGGGAAGGAGGGGTGTGATAAGAAGGGAGGGCAGATTGGGGAAAGGGGTAATCAGAATACACAGTGTTTTGGGGTGGGAAAGGGAAGACATGGGGAGAAAATTTGAAACTCAAACTTTTGTGGAAATGAATGCTGAAAACTAAAAATAAATAACCATTTAAAAGAAAAAAGCACAACTTGAAGAATTCTAGATAAATCTAAAAAACAAAATGCTCAGCACAACATGGCTCCCCTTGGGGGATGTTACTTGGACTATTAATTAAGAAAGAAATCTAAATTTATTGAGATAGTTTCATACTGCTTCCTTGCTGTTGTTGATGTTTTTTTGTCCATTTTCTCTTCAGAAATTTCCTTGGTAGAAAAGGGGTAGTGAAGCAGAAAAGATTATCAGCCCACTTGCTTTTATACCAGCTAATAGATACTCCAGGTCACATTTGGAATGAGGGAAAAGTGTTAGTAGAAATATCACCAAGGAACTAACTCATTTTCCTTTAAAGAATCTTTGCTACCAAAGAAATGCCCCCTTTTTGTTTGACCTTAACTTTCCCACCTCCACTCTCCAAAATCATATAACCAGATGATTGCTTCCTTGCCCAAAGGGTAGTCAACCAGATGGGGGATAAGGAAATGGACCAGCTGGAGAGCCTATTGACTAAAGGGAGAATGGGTTTTGCTCCAATTCTCTCAAAAACCTTCTGTGATTCTCTACTATTTACTTAATAAAATACAAACTCTTTAACCTGACATTCTGGGTTCGCCTCAGTTTGACTCTAAGAAGTTTTTCCAGTATTCTAACATATTACTACCATCCACACACTCAAAAGATCAATGAAACCACTCACCACTCTACAACTTCAACCTGCCCTTTCCTACCTAAGTGCCTTAATCTATTCCCCCATATCCAGAATAGATTCTCTCAACAACTTCGCCTTTTGAAATACTTCTCTTTCTTTAAGAACAGGGCCAGGTGGTCCCACATCCATAAAAGTCTTTCCTGATTCTCCCTATAACCCCACATCTGGAATGTATCTCTCCTTCCTGGAATCTCTTTGGAAGTTCAGTTTTTTGACCTCTCTCATGCACTCATCATATTACAACTTTATACTATGTTATTTGTGGGCTCATTTTATCTACATGTACTTGAAAATGGGATCCTTATAGACAAGGATGATACTTTTTGTTAATTTTTATTGATCCATTTTGTTTTTATTTCATCTTTATTTATAAATCTAGCCCCAAACAACTCAGAACAAAGGGGAAAAAATTAAAAGTTTTTTTAAAATTGTCAAGAAAATTAACCAACACATCAGCCATGTCTAACAATATTCACTATGCTGCACAACCATAGGAATAAGTTTTGCAAAGATGGGAAGGAGTTGTATTTTCTCCTATCTTCTTTCCTGACAAGGTTAGCAACTATTTCATTTTATCTTTATAACCTTAGTACTCAGAAGAGTGTATTGCACATGGTAGGCAAGTGGAGTTGAATTCAATTGAACTTAATTGAATTCTCTGCATCCCCTGTGATCACTCCTTCAATACTCCCTGTTCAAAAAGATGTACAAGCAAATAAGAACAATGATAGCTAGCATTTATATAGTGCTTTAAGATTTGGCAAAGCACCTTACAAATACGATCTCATCTTATCCTCACAGCAACCTTGTGAAATAGATGCTATTATTCCAAGTTTATAGATAAAGAAACTTAAACAAACAGAAGTTCAATGACTTGCCCAGGGTAATAGAGATGGTGTCTGGTTTTCGATTTGAAAATTCTATCCATACCACCTAACTACAAAGATAACTACAAAGATGAAATAAAAATAAGTCAAGTGCAAGTCATGTCATCATTTCTTTGATGGTATGATCTTCTTCGGCAATGAAGTACAAACACACACACACACACACACACACACACACACACACATACACACACACACCTTTTATGAACAAATCCTTTTATAAAGGAGATTTGTTCTGTGAAGTCTTGATTCAGTCAAAGGGCCACACTTGAGGAACAAGAGGGCCACATGTGGCCTTGAGGTGGCAGTTTCCCCACTCTTGGTCTAAACCTTGATCTGATGAAGTTCCCAAAGACTCAACAGAACTTTCTCTCATCTAACAAATTCCACACTCCATCAGGTACCAGAAGCTATTATTAGATATTAACTACCTAACTTCAGGACCTCCTACCCAAAGAATTTTAGGCTCTCAGAATTAGAAGGAAACACAGAGATCACTGAATCTAATCCATACTACAGAGGAATGGCCTATGTTATAAGTCCAACAAGGGGTTTTCTGACCTATACTCCAAGATCTCCAGTGATAGAGAACCCCCTGCTCCCCCAAACATTCCACTTATAGATAACTCTAATTGGGTTGATCTTTTTTCCTTATATCAAAGTTAAATCTGCATCTTGCTCAGAGGGACCAGGCAAAACTAAACAGAACAAGAAAAAATGGACCTCCTACTGGTTCCAGGATAAAATAGAAACTCTTTTGTTTGATATTTAAGGTTCTTTTAAATCCTGCTCCAGCCTTTTTCTTTAGACACCTTACCCTCCCTCTTATTCAGCCCAGTTGGCTACCTGATGGTACTCATACTTGACATTTCATCTACCTTCATTTCTTGGTATGTTTGTCAATCCTCCCATGCCTGCAATGCTTTCCCTGTAGAAATTTGAAATTACCCTTAAGATATTGCTCAACTGATATAGCTCCCTTCATTCTTATATGATAGTATTCTTTCTTTGATGTTACTTTATAATTACCCTTTTTGTATGTATATATACTGCAAAACATATCTATATACAAATGTATGCATGTGGATATGTATATATTTTAATTTTGTTTACTCAATTGCTTAAATATTATGTCTCCCAAGGAGAAAGTGAGCCCCATTGAGGGAAGAGAATGTTTTTAAATTTTCTTTTGTTTTGTTGTTTTTCTATCTACCACACCTAGAAAAGTTCTTGGGAAATAATAGGCACTTTAAAATGTCTGTTGAAATGAATGATTGTTCAATTAATCCTTCTTCCACATGATATGCTTTCAAATACTTGAAGACAATCAACCAATCAACAAGCATTCATTAGGTAGTTATTATGTTCTGGGAAAGGGGCAGCTAGGTGGTGCAGCGGGTAGAGCACCAGTGCAGGAATCAGGAGGACCTGAGTTCAAATTTCACCTCAGATACTTGCCACTCACTATGTGATTTTGGGCACCTCTCTTAACCCCAACTGCCTCATCCTGGGTCATCTCCAGTCATCCTGACGAATGTCTGGTCACTGGATTCAGATGGCTCTGGAGGAGAAGTGAGGCTGGTGACCTGCACAGTCCTCCCTCACTCAAAACAAAGTCAAGTGCAAGTCATGTCATCATTTCTCTGATGGCATGGTCTTTGGCAATGAAGAACGAACACACACATTATGTTCTGGGTATTATCTTGGGGATGAAAAAAAGAAAAGCTGACCTCAAGGAGCCTGTATCCCACTAGGGGAAACAACATACATTAAATAATTAAGTACATGCAAGATACATACAGAATATGGAAAGTAGAAACCTTAGAGGGAAAGACTCACATCTGGGGGAATTGGGAAGAGACCTCTTAAAGAAATACTTAGATAATAAAGTTATGCAACAGCAACCAACAAAAACAATGAAAAGGAGATATGAAGCCTAAAATGTGTGATATATTTTAGAGTATTTTGGGGACAGATAAATAAATATGTGAAAATATCATTCGAATTGATGTCAGGGATTCTAAGAGGCAGAGGTGAGGAGGGAGAGCATTCCAGGCATGAGAAACAGCTAGTGTAGAGATGAAGAGAAGAACTGTGTCCCCATTTTTTCTTCTATTTTCCAGGCTAGACATCTTCAGTTCCTTCAACTTACTACCTGAATGATTTTGGGCAAGTCACTTATCCTCTGGGTCTTACTTTGCCCATTTATATAATAAGGGGGTTGGGCTAGATGGCTTCTAAAGATCTCTTCTGCATCTAACTCTACAATCCTATGACGTAATCACCAAATGCTGTGGCATTGAGTCCCATCCTGGTCAATATTCTGTGCTTACTCTTCATCTTAAACTATAGTACAGAGAATCAATCTATAAACATTCATTAAAGGCCATGTGCTAAACACTATGCTAAGTAGTAGGGATACAAAAAGGGGCAAAAGATAGTCCCTGACCACAGGAGCTCACAATCTAATGTAATGTAGCACAATATTCCAGATGTGATGTGATCAGAAAAAAATATGTGAGGGCTCTGGCCATTAAATGGTCAACCATTAATCAGCACACATTTCTTAAGCATTTGGACTATACTAAGTGCTGGGAATACAAAGGCAAAGAAGAAACAGTTACTGCCCTAAAGAAACTTACATTGTAATGCATGAGACAATATATACGTAAATAATAATATTCAAAACATATACAAAATGGTATCAACTAATCGTGGAGAGGAAAATAACAAACTTTTTACCTCTTAATGATGCCTAAGATCACCTTAGATTTTTTATTCCTTCTGTGAACTTGTATTGAGCTTGCAGGCCACTAAGACCTCAAAATCTTCTTCCAGACTAACCATGTCTTGCCTACGTTCTACTTGTAAAGTCGGCTTGTTGAATCTAAGGGTAAGATTTTTATACCTATTATTTGTCATCTTTTTAGATTTATCCTGATACTATAACCTATTGAGATTAATTTTTTTATCCTGTCATCTATGGTATTAACTATCCCTTCTAATTTCATGGTATCTCAAACTTGACTAGCATGCCACATACTTGATGTATTTATCCAACCTGCTATTAAATAGCTCAAATCCAAGAAAAAATCATTGAGGCACTCCACTAGAGACCCACAAAGTTGATTTTGATGCAGATCAACAAATTGTCCATTATATAGGTCCTTAATGCATTACCATGACAAAAGGGCAAAGAAGGATAGGAAAATCAATCAATCATTTATTAAGAGCCTACTATATGCCAGGCACAATGCTAGGCAATGATACAAGTATGAAGAATGAAACAATTGTTGTTTTCAAAGAGCTTAAATTATGATGGAGATAAATATATATGAAAATTCAGAGAGAATAGATATAGAAAAGATCAATATGCACACAAACTAATTGAGTACAAGGCAGATATAGAAGGAGGGTGCTAGTCATTGGGTGAACAATAGTAGTAACAATAACTAACATTTATATAGTGCTTATATGTATATATATATGTGTGTATATATATACATATATATGTATATATATATTACTAGATTTATATAGTACCAGGCACTATGCTAAATGCTTTAAAATTAATAGTTCATTTAATGGCTTCATTCAGAAAATGGTGTGTAAGTTGGATATTAAAGGAAGAATAGAAATCTATAAGGTTGAAGAAAGGTGGGAGTAAATTCCAGGAATGTGAGATAACCAGTTAATTTGCACTGAGATAGGAAATGATACATACTCTGGGAGGGGCAGAGAGAAGACATTCCAAACTTAGACTTTTGACCAACCCTGTACTCAGACTTACATAGCAATTTCTGTATTCCCATATCATAGTACGCATAGTCCCAAAGATCCTACACATTTAAACATCTGTAAGGGGAAGGTCTCCCAGGAAATTTAAAGTGAAAATTATGATATAGTGAAAAGAATTCTGGACCAGAAGTATAAAGAGATACGAGTTCTAATCCGGACTGATACTAATTAGCTGGGTGACTCTTGCAAGGCAATTTCATATCTGTGATTCAGCTCCTTCATATGTAAAATGAAAGATGTATATTAAATGATCTCTAAGATTCTTTCATTTTTGATTCTTTTGAAATCTTTTTGACAAATATCAATTTGTCTTAGTCACAATTATATACAAGTGCCAATTCCCTACTCTTCTCAGCCATAAATCTGTCAGAGAGATTCCGTAAACAAGAGAAAGTCTTCCGCCTATGAGTCAGGAAGAACAAATGCCATCTGGTTGCAAATTCCCCTTGGCAAAGTGGTTCTTTCAGTCAGCTGAATAACTTTCTGAGGGAGAATGGAGTCCAAGTCTTCAAGGACAGGTAACATTTCTCTATTTTTGTTTTTGCTTTTTTTAAAAGAAAGGGTTACAAAGGATATTCTAATCCTAATTTTAGTTGTAACCCTTCCAATACTATAGGACATGGTAAATTGGGCTGTAAAATTGTAAAGTGAATGTATTATCAATGAGGTTACAGGGTCAGATACTCAATACAATGCTATCTGCTCTGTGAAAAATACATGGATAGGGACTGAAGAGGAAGAGTGCTCAGGCTACTCTAGGCTTCAACACTAACAAATAAGATGGTATTCCAGTGGGACTTCATTATTCAATTCTGAATAATAATAAATAATAAACAAGAGGGTTTCTGGGGTCCATTTCCAGATGATATTTGAGGCTTCTCCAAGGATGCCCACTTCCAGAGGATGCTCTTTAAGGTATCTTATTGCTAGTCACACATATATAATAATGGTAGTTATCTGGGGAAAAGAATTGAGGTGGAGGGTGAAGATGAACCTGAGAATTGTATTCTTTGCTTCTAATCCTTCCCATTTATTTTATTTTTAATAAAGTTTTTTATTGATGTATTTTTAATAGCACCACAACTTCCCCAGTATCCTTCTTTCTTCCCTCCCCAAGAGTTATCTGACATAACAAATAATATTTTAAAGACTTAAAAAAAAAAAAGAAAAAAAAGAAAAGAAAAAAGCAAAGAAAAACCTGAATGATATATTGAAGAAATATGAAAAGATTTGCAATGTACCTTACCTTTGCAAAGCAGTGGGTTTGGGATGTCTTTTCAGAACTCTTCTTTGAAACCATGTTTGTTCATGGTGGTTTTACAACATTCAACTTTAATAATACCAGGTATTATGGGCTAAGCACTTTTCAAATATTATCTCATTTGATTATCACAACAATCATGCAAAATAAGTACCGTTTCTATCCCCATTTTATAAATGAGAAAACTGAAAACGCGGAGCTTAAATGCTTTGTCCAAGGTCACACAACTAGTAAGTGTCTGAGGCTGGATTTGAATTCAAGACTAGACCTGGTGCTCTTTCCACCATGCCATGATTGTTTGGTTGTTCTTTTTCTTTGCCTTGTTGTAAGTCATTGAGTATATTGTTTTCTTGACTCTGATTACTTCACTTTACATTAATTCATGCAGATCTTTTCATGCTTCTCTACATTCATTGTATTAACCATTTCTTACAACATAGTGATATCGCATTATATTTCTGTATCACAAACATTTTTAGCCATTTCCCAATTGATGGGAATCTATTTTGTCTCCAGTTCTTTGCTATCACAAAAAAAAATGCTGCTACAAATATTTGGTGTATGTGGGAATTGTCTTTTTATTGATGACTTCTTTGAGGTAAAAGTCCAGTGATGGAGTCTCTGATTCAAAAGGAATAGATACTTTCGTCACTGTATTTGCATAATACCAAATTGCTTTCCTAACCATTTCATAGCTCCACCAACAATGTATTAGTATGCCTATAATTTCACAACCCTCTAACACTATTGTCATTTTTCCAGTTTTAACTTGCCAACTGAAACATCAGAGTTGTTTTGACTTGCATTTTTTCTTAGTGATTTGGAGCATTCTTTCATAGATTGTGAAAACATTCTTATTTTCCTTTGGACAACTGTTGTTTCATATCCTCTGATCACTTTTCTAGTGGAGGAATTACCAATAGTTTTATAGGTGTTTATTGCTCATATAGCTTAGATATCAAATCCTTATCAGAGGATATCAGTTATCAATCACTTCCCTTTTTAACCTAGGTGCATTAATTTTGTCTATGCAGATGCTTTTAAATTTCATATAATCAAAGATATTTTATCTTTTGTGATTGCCTCTATCTCTTGCTTGGCTAAATATGATCTCCTAATCATAGTTGTGAGAAGTATATGATCTATTTCTCTTCTAATTTTTATAGTATGCATCTTAATATTAAGTTTGACTATCATTTAGAATGTATTATGGAATATGGTATAAGGTTTTAGTTTAAGCCTAATTTTTATCAGACTGCTTTCCAGTTTTCCCAGAAGTTTTGATCAAAAGGTTTTCATTTTGTTGTGTTTTGTTTTCTACTTCCTAGGACATTTATATTTTCCACTTTATCAAAACTGAAATATTGAATTCTGTTATTTCTGATTCTCTCATACCTAGTCTGTTGTATTGACCTATCTCTGTATTTTTTAATCAATACAAGATGGTTTTGATGACTGCTATTTCATAATATAATTTGACATCTAAAAGTGTGATTTCCTTATCATTCCTTTTCATATTCTAGATCATTTTTATGCCTTACCAAATAAATTTTATTATTTTATCAAGTTCTATAAAGCATTCCCTTGACAATTTGATTAATATAGCATTAAAAGTATAAATTAAGTTTCTATTATTTTGGCATGGTCCAGCCATGAGGTCTGAATACTTCTTCAGTCTTTTGAATTATTCTTTATTTTGTTTTTTTCTAATTTATTTATTTATTTTTAGTTTTTAACATTCACTTCCACAAGATTTTGAGTTCCAAATTTTCTTCCCATGTCTCTCCTCTACCCACCTCAAGACAGTATGCATTCTGATTACCCCTTTCCCCCAATCTTCCTTCCCTTCTATCACACCCTTCCCTTCTCTTATCCCCATCTCCTTCTTGAAAAATCAAGAAATTATAAAACAAAATCAAAGGAATTAAAAAGTAGGTGTAAAAACAATTTTTAACATTAGTTTTTAAAACTTTGTTCCTTTGTCCCTTCCTTCCTCCCCACCCATCCCCACTGAGAAGGCAAGCAATTCTATATATGTTATACTTATGTAGTTATTCAAAAACTTCCATTAAAGTCATGTTGTAAAAGACTATATTTCCCTCCTTACTATCCTGCACCCCCATTTATTCTATTCTGTCTTTTGACCCTATCCCTCCTCAAAAGTATTTACTTCTAATTATGCCTTCCTCCCATTTGCCCTCCCTTTTGTCATCTCCCCAGCCCCCTTCTCCCCTTCTCCCCTACTTTCTTGTAGTGTAAGACAGCTTTTCATAGCAAATTGATAGGTATGTTATTCCCTCCTTAAGGCTCTTTTATGAGAGATAATTTGCCCCATTCTATTTTCCCCTTTCTTCCAATATATTCCTCTCTCACACCTAAATGTTATTTTTTTTTAGATATCATCCCTTCCTATTCAACTCATCCTGTGCCCTCTGTCTATATATATATATATATATATATATATATATATATATATATATATATATATATATATATATATATACAATCCCTCCAAATGTGAACAGTTCAACTTTAGTAAGTCCTTTGTGATTTCTCTTTCTTGTTTACCTTTTCATACTTGATTCTTGTGTTTGAAAGTCAAATTTTCTATTCAGCTCTGGTCTTTTCATCAAGAATGCTTGAAAGTTCTCTCTTTCACTGAATGACCATTTTTTCCCAAGAAGTATTATACTCAATTGTGCTAGGTAGGTGATTCTTGGTTTTAATCCCTAGTTCCTTTGACATCTGGAATATCATATTCCAAGCCCTGGAATCCCTTAATGGAGAAGGTGCTAGAAAATGTGTTATCCTAGTTGTATTCTCATAATTCTCAAACTGTTTTCTTTCTGTCTGCTTGCAATATTATCTCCTTGACCTGGGATTTGGCCACAGTATTCCTAGGAGTTTTCCTTTTGGGATCTCTTTCAGGAGGTGATCAGTGAATTCTTTCAATATTTATTTTTACCCCTCTGGTTCTAGAATATTAGGGAAGTTTTTCTTGATAATTTCTTGAAAGATGATGTCTAGGCTCCTTTTTTGATTATGACTTTCAGGTAATTCAATAATTTTTAAATTGCCTCTCCTAGATCTATTTTCTAGGTCAGCTGTTTTTCCAGTGAGATATTTCACATTGTCTCCTACTTTTTAATTCCTTTAATTTTGTTTTATAATTTCTTGATTTTTCAAGAAGCCATTACCTTCCATCTGCTCCATTCTAATCTTTAAGGAACTATTTTTTTCAGTGAGCTTTTCAGCCTCCTTTTCCATCTGGCCAACTCTGCTTTTTAGGGCATTCTTCTCATCATTGACTTTTTGGATCTCTTGTCATTTGGGTTAGTCTATTTTTTACAGTGTTACTTTCTTTAGCATTTTTTTGGGTCTCCTTTAGCAAGCAGTTAACTCATTTTTCATAATTTTCTTGCATCACCCTCATTTCTCTTCCCAATTTTTATTCTACTTCTCTTACATGATTTTCAAAATCCTTTTTGAGCTCTTCCATGGCCTGAGATCACTTTATATTTTTCTTGGAGGTTTTGGATGGAAGATCATTGACTTTGTTTTCTTCTGTTTGCATGCTTCTGTCTTCTTTGTCACCAAAGTAAGATTCTAATCTGATTCTTTTTTTTTTTTTTTGGTTTTTGCTCATTTCCCCAGTCATTTACTTGACTTTTGAGCTCTTTGTCAAGGTAGATCTCTGCTGATAGTGAGGGTAGGGAGGGTGTACTGTCAGTTGCTCAATTTGCCTACAATCTGTGGGCCTAGAGCTCCAGAAACAGTTGCTGTTTCTGCCCCTGTTGCTGTTGAGGGTTCCTCTGCCCCCTTCCCTCTCTGCTGCCCTGGTGCTGGGACTGGACCATTCCACTCTCCCACATTGGGTCCCACAGGCTTTTTCCACTGACCTTTCTTTGGTGTTTCAGGGTCCTGAAGTCTGGAAACTATCACAGGTGTGAGAGAGTCAGTCTCCCCAAGGCCTGCTTGGGTCCTGTCTGTAGTGGCACAGCCCACTCTGGACTGCACTCTACCCTCTGTGTGGCACGATAGATACTTCCCAGGGAGTTTCCAGGCTGTCTTGGGCTGGATATTTGCTTCACTCTGTCATTCTGTGGGTTCTGCCGCTCCAGAATTTTAGAGACATTTTTTATAGGTATTTGACTGGACTTGGGGGCAGAGCTGTAGAAAGGGCATGTTGTTACTCTGCCATCTTGGCTCCGCCTATTCTTTAGTTCACTTTGTAGTTGAATCTATACAAATATTTTTGTGTGTTTTGGTAACTTGATCCCCTGGTAGTTTATGTATTTTGTAGTTATCTGAAATGGGATTTCCCTATCTACCATTGCCTCTTGGACTTCTTTTATTATATAAGAATACTATTCATTTGGGGGAGTTACATTGTAGCCTTCAAATTTGCTGAAGCTGTTAATTGTTTCAATTAGAAAGTTTGGTGCTTCCCTAGGATTTTCCAAGTGAACCATCTTCTTATCAGCATACGGGAACAGTTTAACTTCTCTTTGCCTATATGTACATGTTTAATTTCTTTCTCATATTATTGCTATTGATAATATTTCCAGAATTTTATGAAATAATGTTGGGGATAGTGACCTCTTTGTTTTACTCTTATATTTATTGTAAAAGTTTCAAGTGTATCCCCACTGCATGTGCTTATTGTGGAAAATATTCAATTTATTTACTATATGTTATCAAGTTTGCAACAGAGAGGTATTTTTTTTCCTAGAAGTAGTCAGTGAATTAGAAAAAAAAAATTGATTGACACTTCATTTTCTGTGTTTTGAAGTTCTGGGCTGTATTATTTCTTGTGTTATTGTGTTCAGGTTTTTTTGAATTGTCATGCTTATCTGGGAAACCTATATCTATTAAAATGTCTCTAGACATATTGTCTTTGAGATTAGTTTTCCATAAGGACAATTCAGAATGGATTAGAAGAGGAGGAGGTTTAAGTCAGTCAAGCTAAATAAGAAGCTAGTCCTTTAATTGAAACATGAAATTATGAAGAGCTGGGTAAGAAACTGGTAGTATGAAATTGGGTTATACTGATTTACTTACTATTTTTCTTACAAGATGCTCCATCTTCTAATTTCACGCATTTGCACTGGCTGTTTCCCATGCCCAATGTGTTGTTTGTCATTGGACATTGCTAAATTTGGAAAATTTGGATTCTAAAATTAGAACTGTTAAGTTTAACCACCACGTGTTTTAGAGTTTGAAGAATACATTGGTTGGTTAGTTGGTTTTCCTGGAGGTCGTATATGGATTCTTTTGACTTAATTTCTGGTTTTTGTATTCAATAGATGTAAATAGTTTACATGGATAAATTCACGCATTGTGATGTTCAGATTTTTTTACTTATCATATTTTCTAGGGAATGTATAATCCTTAAGTTGTCTTTACACATTCTAATGTTGAGATCAGTATGTTTTGGGGTTTTGTTTTTATTTTTTGGCATGGAGATCATGTTTTCTTTTATTATTGGTTTTTGCTTCCCTAGATTGTCTCTCACTTCTATTTATTTGCACCCCAGATCAATTATTCTCTCTTGTTTCTTTCATAAGACTTGTCTCCATAAATACAAATGTTCTGTTGTACCAATTATTTCTGCTGCACAGGACACAAAATCTTCACAATTCTAATATCTTTCCTAAACCATTTGGGAATACCCTGTTATAGGATTCCATGCTTTCTTGAGAATCTACAGAGTCCTCTGTCTCATCATCTATTGATTCGTTTTCTTTTGTCTCACAGTAAGAATCCATAGATATATGAGTTCACTCAGGCATTCTGGAGGCCATATTTCCTCCTGTTATTTATTTCTTCCTTCCTTATTGATCTATCTACTTGTGCTCAAGGTCTTTGAGTTTTCTTTTTCATAAGATCTTCTGTAATTTCATTCTTTTGCCCTTTGATTCCTCCCTTATTCACTTCCTGATGCCTTCCTCTTTGATAGTGGTTTCCCTGAGGTTGGGATCCCCAAACCACCTCAGCCTTCTCCCATACTGGATAATTCACATTTCACTGGCCTTGGTCTCTTCCTCAAGTGACTTATGGGAGGCACAGAACTGACCTCCACTAGACGTCAATCCTTTTCTTCAGGCTCATTGGAGCCATACACACGTTGGCATGCTGTCTCTTGTTGCTCAACAGACGCTGTTGAATAGTAGGTTGAGTAGTATTGCAGTATAAAGTATGCTTTCTCATTGTTCCCCAAACTTGTGAAGAAAACATTCTATCACTACTTTTCTTCTATGTTATTTCATTTATTGTCTTTACTTTGAGCTAATTGTCTTCACTGAGTGCCTACTAACAGTAAAGCTCACAAACTCTGAAACTAACATCCTTAACAAGCTTTTGCCCTTCCAGGGCATATTAGCCAAATGGTGAAGGGGATGCTAAGTAAACATGCTAGACATTAGGTATTAGCACTCTCTCCTGTGAATTGATCAGCTTGCTACCTCATTTGGTTCCTTGGTATCTTAGGACATGTAGATAGTTGGAATTGCTTTATCTCTTCTACATAATTCCTATTTTGAGGAGATTTAAGAGGTCATGAGGATTAGATAAAGTCCACAATCTGGTTGATCATATAGCCTGGACCACTCACCATTCATTTTCAGTGAACTAAAAAAGAATCTCAGAGATTGAGAGAACTGAAGGATCTCAAATCCAAATAACCTGTAGAAATTTGTTGAAAAAGCAGCACCCTGTATTAACTCTGTAGGGGATTTAGATTGTTGAATTGTTGATAAGGAATTAAGTTGAGAGGTATAAGGTCTTTCTAATCTTAAGTAAAATAGGAAAATGGAACAGGAACCCTGTCCCTAGTGATCAGACAGAGGAAAATTAAAAAATAGATTTGAGTGTTTCTTAGTTGACTGTTCTGTTTTCTAAAAGACCATGGAAACAAAACTCTAATTCTAGAAATGAAAAGTTTCTCATTGCCAAGGCTCTAAAATTGTATAGATTTCCTCATGGGAAGGAAAATAAGTAAGACTTCTTCCCAATTCTGTCACTGGGTATGTGAAAGCCTTAAGAGAATTAAAGCTTAAGCCTTTAGACTTTAAGAAAAAGAAACATGGCAGAGGCCAGTATTTCTATTATGGGAAAGCAAAAGCAACCCAGTTGAAGGCAGGAACTGGGAAGTAAAAAGTTTTTCAATCTTACTACCATCAAAGTCATACTCAGCATTGATAATGAGACCAGCAGATTACCATTAAAAAGTAACTATACCAGACCAGCAAAGAACCATGCTCAGCAGAGAGTCTATGACATTTCCATATGACTCAAAGAGGGTATATTCTTGGTAAAGCCTATGTACAAAGTCATGTAAGTGGAATGTATGACCAGCAAGCATAGCACAATTTTATTACCAGAAGACATCACCATCAGGGACATGAGTTGCTCCTCCAGGCATATGGTCAGAACCTAAGTATTGATCCACACATGTTTCTGAGGTAGGTTGCTTATTCCCACAGATGGCATGTATCAATATGAGAAACTATTCCCCAAATTTATGAGAGGAAAGTTTTATTACTACTTTTCTCATATGCTATTTAATTTATGGCATTTCTTTTGAGCTAATTGAATACTCTGGTTTTCTACCTACAGTAAAATTACTGGTAGGGGTCTAAGGGACAATGTCCGAAGAAAGAGTGAAGAATGTAAGAATGGATACTTTAGATATTATAATTTTATTCATCATATTTATCATAATTTATATAATATATATCATTTATATATTATATATAAATATAATAAACATATTTATTAAAATTTTAGAGACATTATAGTTCCAGAAACCATGTGGTATTTTGGGGAAAATGCTGGACTTGGAGCCAGGAGTCCCTGGATCAATTTCCATTTCTGATACTTACTAGTTCTATAACCCTAGGGAGATTCCCTCTCTGAACCAACACTTCCTCATCTGTAAAACAGAAATAATATTTGCTCTACCTCCGTCACTAGTCCATAAGGAGAAAAATGCTTTGTAAATCTTAAAGCATTATCTAAATGAAAGTTGTTTTTAGGTAAAAGATGAAAAGTAAATTTGAAAATACTAACTATACCTTTGCAACAGCACCCTGTGGCCTAGATTATCATTGAAACCATTATCTCAGTTTCTGCCCCTCCCTGTCTATGTAAATACTTCCTGTAGAAAATGAGGGACACAATAGCACATGTAGTTAATATTTAAACAAGACTAAACGTAATTATCAGTCCAATGTTAATTTCTATACCTTAGTTCTAGAATTAGCTCTATAATATGACTTCAGGAATAATTTCCTCTCTCTCTCAGTTTTCTTTTATATATAAAAAAGGGATAATAGGATATATACTTACATAGATTTACAAAAAAGTAAACTATTGACAAAACACTAACTTTACAGTTTCATGTAAACCATTAAAGATCAAAACATTGAATTTAATTAAACCCACATTGATTGAATACCTACCTATTATTTGTAAGATTCTGTTAGACATTGAGGGAAATGCCAAGATGAATAGGATAAAGTCCCACCATGAGTGACTTTTTTTTAATAGAAAGTGTAGTTGATGTATAATAATTAATCGCTATATTCATGTGAAGTCTTACTTAGATATTTGTTCATGTGGAGATGACCTTGAGTTCTTGAAGAGTGGGTGAGGGAAGTGTGAGTTCTGATAGGTTCTTTTTTTTTTTCTTTCTCTGGAACTGTGATTTTACCCGTTTAAAGAATCTCATTAAACTATGAGCTCCCTGAAATCAGGGATTGCTTTTTGCCTTTCTTGCAACTTCAGGGTTTAGCACAGTGCTTGACAAATATTAAATACTTAACAAATGTTAGCTGACTGAACTTTTTAAAAAATTATTTATTTTTAACATTCTCTTCTTTTTAAATTTTGAGTTCCAAATGATCTCCTTTCCACTCCTCCCCTACGCACTGAGTAGGGAAGCAATAGGATATTAATTATACACGTGAATTCTTGCAAAACATATTTTCATATGAATTACATGGAGAAATAGAGGAATTATATTATAAATACGTTATATTTAATTATATTATAAATTATGTTTCAATTTGCACTCAGAGTTAATCAGTTCTGTCTTTGAAGGTGGATAGCACTTTTTCATCGTGAATCTTTTGGATCATCTTATTAATCAGAGCAATCTTTCATAGTTGATCATCATTATAACATGGTTGTTAGTCTTCACAATGATCTCCCACTTTTTCTCACTTCACTTTGATTTCTTCTTCTAAAAACTGCCTTTGACCATTTAACAATTGGGGAATGGTTCTTATTTTTATAAATTCGACTCAGTTCTATACTCAGTATATATTTGAGAAATGTGCCTTTACCAGAGAAACTTGCTGTAAAAACTTTTGGCATTTTTCATTATTTATAATTGTTTTTAGCAAAATTTGGTTTCCCTGATTATGCCTCTTATTTAGGTCTATTTTTGCTCTTGCTTTATCTGAGCTCATGACTGCTACCTCTGCCTTCTTTTTTTAGTTCAACTGAAGCATATCAGATTCTCCTCCAGACTTATTTTAACTCTGTGTGAGTTTGCCTTTCAAGTGTGTCCCTTGTATATAATATATTGTTGGATTCTGATTTCTAATCCATTCTGCTATCCACTTCCATTTTGTGGGCAAACTCATTCCATTCACATTCACAGTAACAATTACTAACTGTGTATTTCCCTCCATCTCATTCTCTTCTGTTTCTTCTATCTTTATTTTCTATCCCTCCTCAAAAATCTATTTTGCTTCTAGTCGTTGCCTCTCTTAATCTAACCTCCCTTTTTATCATCTGCCATCTTTTCTCTTATCCCCTTGCTCTCCTATTTCCCTATTGGACAAGTTACATTTCTTTACACAACCAAGTGTGTACATAAATATTTGTCTTCTTTGAACTAATTCTGAGTAGAGTGAGCTTCAAGTATTCCATGCCACACCCCTCATTTTTCCTTCCACTGGTAAAAGCACTTCCTTATGTATGTCTTTTATGTGATATTTTCCCCCCTACCTCCTCCTCCTCTCATCTCCCAGTGCATTTTGGAGATTATCCCAACATCACCTCACACTCCGGACTTCTGTCTAAAATGCCTTTTAGTTGCCCTGATAATGATCAAGTTCTTAGGAGTTACATGTATCCTCTTCTAATGTAGAAATTGAAACAGTTTAACTTTATTGAGTTCCTTGTGATTATGCTTTCTTTTTTCAATAATATTCCCCCCAATTACAATTAAAATTTATTTTTCAGTATTTGGGTTTTTAAATTGTGAATTCTAAATTCTCTCCTTTTCTCCTTCCCCTTCCACATTCCTGATATGGTAAACAATTTATATAGGTTATATATGTGAAATATGATTATTCTTTTATGTTTACCTTTTTATGCTTATTTTGTGTCTTCTTTTTGAACGTCAGATTTTCTATCTAGCTCTGGTCTTTTCATCAAGAATGCTTAAAAGCTCCCTTTTTCATTAAATACCCACTTTTCTCCTGAAGGTTATTCTTTACCTTCTGGAATATCATATTCCAAGGCTTCTACTCCTTTAACATGGACAACACTAAATCTCATTTGATCCTCAAGGGTTATACAGTATTTGAACTGTCTTTCACTAGATAGTTGAAGTATTTTTCTCTTTGACTTGGAAACTCTAGAATTTGGCTATAATATTTCTGGAAGTTTTCATTTTGGGGTCTCTGTCAGGGGGTGATTTTTTTCATTTCTATTTTACCCTTTCAATCTTAGATATCAGGGCAGTTTTCCTTGATAATTTTTTGAAATATGATGGGGAAGGTCTTTTTTGCTTGTTTGTTTATCATGCTTTTCAGGTAGTCCAATAATTCTTAAATTTTCTCTCCTTGATCTATTTTCCAGGTCAGTTGCTTTTCTGATGAGGTATTTCATACTTTCTTCTATTTTTTCCATTCTTTTAACTTTGTTTTATTGTTTCTTGATGTCTCATGGAGTCATTAGCTTCCAACTCTATTTTTGCCCAACTCTAATTGTTAAGGAATTGTTTTCTTCAGTGAGATTTTGTATCTCTTTTTCCATTTGACCAATTCTCTTTTTCAAAGGGTTCTTTTGTTCAGTGAATTTTTGCAACTCTTCTGTCATTAGGCCAATTCTGTTTTTTAAGGTGTTACTTTCTTCAGTAATTTTTGTGCCTCTTTTGCCAAGCTGGTAATTCCCCTTTTCAAAATGTTCTTGCATCATTCTCATTTCTTTTTCCCAATTTTTCTTCTACCATGCTTATTTTTCTTTAACTCTTCCAGGAATTCTTGTTGGTCTTGGCTCCACTTAACATTTTTTCTTGAGACTTTGTCTATAGCTGTTTTCGCATTGTTTTCTTCTTCTGAGTTTATGTCTTGATCTTCCTTGCAATTGTAATATATTTTTGTGGTCAAATTCTTTTTTGTTTTTGTTTGCTTATTTTCCCAGACAGTTTTTTGACTTGGAACTTTATGTTAAAGTTGGACTCTGTCCACCTACCTGACTTTAGGTTTATTTGTGCTGCTGTTATCAGAGTTAGTTCTAGGGTCTTCAAGTTTTTGGTACTTTAAATGTGTTGTAATCTTGGAAGAGGTATGGTCTGTGCTTTGGTTTTTACCCAGGAAGGTTCCCTGGTCTCCTCTACCCACAAGAGCTAGTGCTCCCTTTGCCTTAGAACTGTCATGAACCCTATTCTTTTGTAACCCCTAGTACTCACATCTACCCTGGAACTGCAACCCCAAACTGCTATGGGGAATCAGTTGCCAATTAGTGCCAGCTATATCCAGTGCCAGTAAAGTGTCCCCTTTAATCTCTTTCTTAGCAATTGTCTGACCTCTTTACCATCTCTGGGTTGAGCATGCCTAGAATTTCTGTTGCCACTGCTGCTAAAACCACTATTGCTGCCACCATGTGTGTGAGCTCTAGATAAACTTTCACTCTGGTTTCATAGACTTCATCTACTGACTTCCTAAGTGTTCTTAGGTCAGAAAAATGTCTCATCCTGACTTTTTGTTGGCTCTACTCCTCCAAAATTTGATTTAAGGTATTATATTAAAGTTGTTTGGAGTGGAATGTTGACATTTCATCTGGATTGCCTCTAATTCATCATCTCAGGTCCTTGACTGATTTTCAATTAGGAAACCTTTTTGACTATACAAATCTACAACTTCTCTGAAATTTTAGTCACAGAAAGTTAAATCAATGACAGATCAAATGGGCTGCCCCTGCTTGCATTGCTAATATATGTCAAGGGCAAGACTTGAACACAAGTCTTCTTGACCGCAAGAGCAGGCTTCTATGTATAATAGCTACATTGACTTTTCTAGCATGTTCTAACAAAGTTAAAAAGGCTATAAGGACAGGACTGGAAATGAACTGAAGAATAATTGCATTCCTATTATCTTGAGTACCAATATTTTGAGAGACTTATCACTTTCACACCCACTTTTGAAGATCATGCACTAAGTTCCAGACAGAGTAGTGATCAATGCATGGTGTGCCCACACTGATAAGATCACAGAGAATGTGCTGACCTGATTTGGTAGAGGGATTCTCCTTACTAGGAGTTCAGTGAAATCACCAGTGAAATCACAAATCTGCTCTAAGAAAACAGATTAATATAAATGCCAGTCAAAGCTGAATATTTTAGCATGTTTAAGAAAAGTTTCTATCCATAATAACAAATTTTATGCTAACTTCTCTGACCAAAGGCTGTATAACTGACTCACTGTCCATTGAGTCTACATTCTGGGTTGTTTTTTACAAATAGAATCATAATATATTAATAGTATATTAATGTACATTCAATATACATAATATATTTGTTTTATCATAAATTACTAATTTTCATAATTATTAATCATATATTATCTATTATTAATAGTATTAATTGTTAATGGTGTTACATATTAATAGTATTATTTTTGATACTAATGATGGTATGATTTTTACAAATAGTATAATAGATTTAGATATGTATGAAACTTGAAAAGTCATTTAGCCCATCCCCTCTACACATATTACACATGAGAAAATAGAGACATGTGGAAATAAGTGAATGCTTTGCTTAAAGTTACATTGCCAGTAAGTGATGGCATTTCTAAATTTCTAGTCCAGGACAAAGTTTTTCACACAACCATTCTTGGTTTTTTTTTAATCTTGTCACTCCTATGATCAGTGCTTCCCATTGACAAGATGAGTAGGGTCAAAGTTATAGATGTGTTGGCAGGGATGGTGCAACTCATAGAAGGGATTGAATCTGGATCTTATTGGCCTTTCTTGTTGCACAATCATGCAAACCAGTCATGGGCTGCATTGAAATAAATCCTGGGTTAGGCAAAGCACGTTAGCCAGCCAGCCCCTGTTATATGAGAGAAGAAAGTGTTGATCATTTGTAATTCTGCTGTATTATGTGCCAAGTAGCATATCAAGTTTTCCAGTGTGATTTGATCATTGAAAGAAAAGCTCCATTGTGGTGCAGAAGGTAGGCTGGGGCACAGTATCAGCCACTGTGAGAACTTTCCCCATTGGCTTCCTTATCAACACCCTACAGTGCACAAACCTTGCCTCACTCTGAGACATAGCAACTGGAAATGGTGGCTTAGATTCTCTGATACTTGGTGGAAAGAATGGGAAAAGAGAGAGGGGCAAGCAGCATGACCAAGAACTTTGAAATTGCATTCCAGGGTAATAAATAACTTACTTATCCAGTGAGATAGAATCCCAGTATAAGGTTATAGGATCAGTTGCAGAAGCAATTAGCCAGGATACCTTTAAAGATAAATTTTATTTTTAAATATGAAAACCAGTAACAAACCCCAGCAACCTTGATAGCTCTTTTGAAAGATCCCTTCACCCAGCATGTTCAGTCATTTTTCAGTCATCTTTGACTCTTTGTGACCCCACTGGGGGTTTTCTTGGCAGAGATGCTGGAGTTGTTTGCCATTTCTTTCTCCAATCCTTTTGACAGATGAGGAAATTAAGGTAAATAGGGCTAAGCAACTTGCTCAGGGTTGCACAGTTAGGAAGTGTCTAAGGCCAGGTTTGAACTCAGGAAGAGTCTTCCTGACTTCAGGCCCAGTGCTCTGTGTACTATGCCACCTAGCTGCCCTTTTATCCCCTTGCTGATCCCCAGCCAAAATGGGTAAAAAAAATCCCTATGGAAACAAAGAAAAATAGGCAGAGGGATAGAGGTGCTGAGTCACCACAAGGAGAACTTAGCAGACTGAGAGTCAGAATTAGAATCTGAGGACCTGGCTTTGCCACTTAGGCAATCTATATGATCTTGGATAAGTCATGTCATCTCACCAATCCTCAGTTTCCTTATCTATCAAATGAAAGCAGATAGACTAGACTAGAGGTACCAAATGCATTGCCTACCGTGCTCCCTGTAGCAAACCAGATCAAAATGTCATTGGGAACTATTTAACAAAATAAATAAAAATATAATAAAACATAAATAATATTAATATTGTATGTGGCTTTCTAAGTCAACACAAATCCCACAAGGATTTGTTTCTATTTGAGTTTGACATCATTGGACTAGATGGTCCCTAAGATCCAATATGTGTCAGACTTGCAACTTGAACCCAGGTTTTACTAGCTGCAAGGTCCATTCCCATTCCATTATACCAAATTACCTCTTGCCTGGAATATAATAGATTCTTATTAAATACTTGTTGATTTATTGATTGATACCTTCTGTAAGGCACTCCCTAGTATACATTAAACATGTATAAAGTAAAATGTAACTATAACTACATCTATAAATGAGGGGGGTGGGAGGAAGAAGGGACATTGGTGGGATAAAAGCCAGGAAGTCTGAGTTTAAATTCTCTCTCTCACATATTATTTGACATCATTTTCTACAGGGCTGCTCTCCTGGACTTCATTGTTTTCAGAAATTCATCTTCCTGAAAGCTCTTATCAGCCTTGAAATTCACCCCTCCTAGAACCCCTGCCCCTGGAACCACTCTTTCCCTCTGATTGGAGAGGGAGAGGAGTGAATATTACAGATCTCTGCACAGATCCTCCATCTAAGGAAGAAGTCCAGGTCAGTCATCTCACAATTTCCCATCAGGCTGCACTCCTGGACGTCATCATTCCCTTTCCCCCTTTTCAGATTCTTTTCCATGTCTTCTCTTATCAGATTGTGAGGTTCATGAGAGGACAAGGGACTGATTTTGTCTTTCTTCATATCCCCAGTGCTTAGCACCACACCTGGCAAACAGTAGATGCTTAATAAATGTCTAGTGAATGACTGACTGAATGTGGCCATGGACAATTCATTCAACATTAACTCTCTAAGACTCTAAGTTACCCAGGAGTTGAAGTTGCAGGTGGTAAGATTTTCAGACCAAAAGTTCTATATGACAATGTGAGCACCGATCTAGATCCATCTAGATCCATGTATAAGTATCTGGAGAGACAGAAAAAGAGAGATGGTCGAGAGTGATTGTTACATATCATACTCTACCTCTACATACATAAACACAGTAAAATCCCTATAAGTGATATAAATTGACATAGTCCGTTCATTTGGATTTTCATAAATCACATAAATGTCTCTTACAATTTGATATATGTACATTTAAAACGTCTTGCCAGTTTCTTCTCAGTGGCTTCCATATGTGCCCATGGATTGGCCTGGAATTCAGAGAGTTCTTCCTCTTATTTGGGGTACAAAGCCTTGAAGACAGACGCGCAGCAGCCATGCACTAAAGCTTGCTTTTTAAATTTCTTTCCAATCAATGGTAAGAGATTCAGTAGAACTTAGAGAATGTATTCAAGAAGACGTGAATTCAAATTCAGCCTCAGATGGTTTAATTGAGCTGTGCAATCCTGGGCAAGTCACGTAACTGTCTTTGCTTCAATTTCCTCACCTATAAAGTAAACTGGAGAAGGAAATGGCAAACTACTCCAACACCTTTGCCAGGAAAACCCCAAATGGGGTCATGAAGAGTTAGACATGACTGACATGACTGAACAAAAATGACAAAGCATTAATATAGTAGAGAACAGAGTAGCTATGTGAGCCCAGGCAAGTCACTTAACCTCTGTTTGTCTCATTTTCCTCATCTCTAAAATGGGGATCATAAAGCACCTCCCTCTCAGGGCCACTGGAAGGTGTAAATAAGAATAATGTTTAGTATCGTGCCTGGCATAGTCATCACTGTATAAATGTTTGCTATTAATTATTCTGATTATTAGCTGTGGGAACTTAACTTTTCTCCACTGTAAAATGAGGAGAATAATCGCACCTGCCACCCAGGGTTGTAGTAAGGGACAAAGGAGATAATATTTGGTAAGCACATAGCACAGTGCCTAGCACTTGTTAGATACTATATCAATGGTTAGTTATTATTAATTGGACATTTCCAATTGAGTGTCTCATCACCAAAATCAGCATGTCCAAAACAGAATTCACTATTTCCCCCCAAAAGAGACTTCAATCTCCCAAACCTAGCAACCTTCCCCATTTCTACTGTTGACATCACCATCTTTCAGTTACATGGACTTGTAACCTTGGAATTATCCTTAACTGTTACGTTTCCTTCATTATTTTTGTCATCCTCCTATCAAATCAGTGGTCAAGTCCTGCCAAATCTACCTCCATGGCCTTTCTCTCATCCTCCTCTTCTTTCTACTCACACCACCACGACCCTTCAGAACCCCATTACCTTTCACTTGAACTATCACAACATTCTCTTCATTGATTTCCTAGATCCCCTTCTCTCCCCTCTCCAATCATTTCTCCAGAAATAAGCTAAGTTGGTCATCCTAAAGTCCAGGTTTGATCATGGCAAGCCTCTGATCAAAAAGCTTTAGTGGCTCCCAATATTCCCAAGGATAAAATGCAAACTTCTCAGTTTGGCTTATAAAACCCTTCATAACTCAGGTCTTTCTTTCCTAACCTATGATTGCACACTCATGATGCCTTACTCTTCTCCATGTCCTCTTCTTAGTGGGGGAATAAATCATAAATCACTAGGACAGGAAGAATATCCCTCTTCTGAAATTATCCTATATTCATCTTGTGTTCACTTTCTATTTACGTTTACTATTATACCCCTTCCTCAAAATGTAAACTCCTGTTTCATTTTTTAAAATATGTTCATCTTCAGCACCTAGAACAGTGCCTGGCACATGATAGACAATTGATAAATGCTTGTTGATTGATTTGTTGACTAAACATATACATGAGGTCCTTCTTGGTAGAGGAGTATTTAAGGTTGTTCTCTGCTCTAATTTTCTTATAATTCAACAAAAAAGTAAATGGGTCAATGACGTATGGCAAAATCAAGGGATGGTAGAAGGATGTATGACTCAAGTTGTACAGTGATACTCACAAAATGAAAATAGACCTAAAAGGAGTCTCTAGTCCAAGAATCTCTTAAGAGAAAATGGAAAAGAATTGCATAAGATGAGAAGGCAGAAATAGTTTGTGCTCTTTTGTCAATTTCCCATGGAGAGAATAACTATATCAAAGAAACTATTGAAGTATTCAAGTATAGGAATAAACCAAAACTGAATACATGAATTTGCTTTTTCCCTGTCTCTTCTGTTAGCTGTTTTTCTTCTTTAATATAAGCATAAGAGTAAAGATTGTGACTTTTTTGTTATCCAAAATGGTTTGAAGAAAGATCTGTAAAATGAAATATTTCTTTCTTGGTTTTTTTTCGAGGAGAGGAAAGACTTTATTTCATCTCTCAGTTTCCCCACCGTCACCTAACACCCTGTGGGTGCACTCCCATTGTCCCATCATCATAGAGGTGCTAATTAAATTTCCTGCTTACAGCAGTCAATGGAGCATATTGGTCTGTGGGTAACTTCACACTGGAGGGTTGCATTACATTCAGTTCATTGGGATCCAAGAGAACTGTCACTCATACCCCAAAACCAGGGCTCTAGTTACTGGGAATTGGCTACATGGAGGGGAAAGGGGGAGGTGAGGGAATGCTAACCCATGGGTTTAATTTGATTTAATCCAATTTCTCATCACCTCCTCCAGAGTCTATTAGGAACCCTTAAGTAACTGAAATGCTAAAATGACACTTTAAAATATATCCACAATGGATAGACAGATAATTCTTAAGGAATTACCTGGGAAATTTTAAAGAACACATAAAATATGTAAACATAGTAACTTAGTAGGGGAAGGTGTGCCATACGTCACTAGAGCCTTATAAAAGTATGGTGTTAAAATGGATATATAATAGGAAATTAGGTTACGATGTTTTTTAACAGGTAAACTGTCTTGTTGGATGTCACCCAAAGTGCATATTATATGAACTGCACAGAGCATATGGCGGATAAGGATAAATGAATAAGGAGAAAGCTGTGAACCATTTTGTTAGAGAACTCAGGCTTAGGAGATCATCCATTCTAGTTACTCAACACGTGGTCCCAGGGACCAGGGATCAAGCAAACCATAGCTTCAGTCTCCTAAGATCCTCAGTCCTCCACTTCTCCTCCATTCCCTGGTGCAAATCCCTGGTGGATTTCCACAAGGCTTCCTATGTAAAGTTTGCAGGATCCTATCCCCATTTTGAAGATACATAATCTAAGGTTCATATTTAAATTATTTTCCCAGAGTGACTCAGCTGGAATCCAGAATAGGCTAACACCTTTCCCTTCTTCCCTCTAATTCTGTCATTTAGAATGATAGCAATTTAGAAAGAGGATCAGTTTGAGGGAATATTGAATTACATATCAGACATGAGCCATGACAGAGAGTTCTTAGGAAAAGTTGTAGACAAAATGTACATAACTTTATCACTGGAAATGGCCTTTCTCAAAAGAGGAAATTGAGACCCAATAAAATTAATTAACTTGTTCAGGGTCAATTTATTTCCTTAATAGCAAATATTAGAACCAGTGAACCTAGTTTCTCTGACTCCAAAGCCAGTATTCATTCTATAATGTGCTGCCTTCCTATATATGGGTATGGATCTTGAGTGAGAGGCCACATCTAGACACTGAGATATAAAATTGTTGAGCTATGAGTAAATATGATTGCCGAGAGAGTATAAAGGGACAAGAAAAGACAATGGACAGAACCTCGAGGAAAGCATGCAGATTCTGGGAAGAAAAAGCTAGAAAAGGAGTTGGATAAGGAGCAATTTGAGGAGAACCTAGAGTTAGGGTATGGTATCAGAAAAAGAGCATGCAGAAAGAAGGAATTGTCAACTGCTGTAGAGAAATTCTAGGAGAATGAGGTTTGAAGAAAAATATCAGTAGATTTGGTGATTGGGAAATCACTTGTAACTTTTGAGAGACCAGTTTCAATTGAATGATAGGAACCACAGGCAACTTTTAAATATTTAAGGAGAGAGATGGTGGCAAGGAAGTAGAATAAATAGATATACTCAACTTTTTTTCAACTAGTTTGTGCATGAAGAAGAGAAAGAAGATGCAGTTGAAGTATCAATGGATGAGAAAATCTGAGTATGTCTTAGGCATTCATTCGATCAACCTTTGCTAAGTACTGCCTGTACTTCTATGAAAACAACTATCATGGTCCCCAAGCCATCTCTTTTCCAAACTAACTATCCCCAATTCCTTCAGAACAGAATGGAAACTCCAAAGGACATAATATAATAGACTAAATAAAAGAAGACTAGAGTTGCAGGAGTCCTGGGGAGGAGTCTAGCTGATATGAATAAGGAAGAGAGCCTGGGAATTGGCAGTAAAGGCAAACAACATATCTAAGATGGTAAAATTGCATTCATGGGACTGAGAATTCAGCATGAAAGGAAACACATTAAAGCATCACATTGGTAGCAGGAGTCTATGGTATCAACCTTCTCCAAAGTTGTTCTTGGATCCTCAGTCCTAACCTTCCTTGGCAAATCCCAGGCCTCCATTTTTGCTTTAGTCAAATAGGTTTAAGACCAGCAGCTATCTAATTCCTACAAGGTTATTTGATATTTATGGATGAAAGAAATTAAGAAAATGTCAAAGCACTGTGTTATATGGTAAAGTTTCCCAGAGAATCCAAGATATCACATTGGCCTGCAATGCTAAGATGGCAGAAACAAAAGCCCTTGTTATGAGAAGATACAGAGGTAAAGTTGCTGAGAAAACATAACCTCAGAGTTTCATATTCAATGACATTTCAGTTTATATGTTGCACCTTTCCCTAATCTATAGCCTCTGAGTTACATGAAATAGTTTTGGATTTGGGGCTTTCTTTTATTTTCTTTTTGGTGGGAATGGAGTTGGAAGTAGACTGGACATGTGACTACATCTTTGTAGGAAAGTACCAGAGAGAACTCCCTCTGTCTATGCACCCAACAACTCTCCTATTACTTCTAGTCTTGGAGAGTGGCCTGACTACAATGGAAAGTTAAGGAAATTTCCTTTCACATAAAGTCAGCCTTCTGGGTAGTTCTCATTGTTAGGAAGTTCCTCTTTCACTTCCATCATGAAGATGTGATCTTCAAATTCATACAACCATACATAACAAGGAACTCCACTCTATAATATCACTGTCTATTGGTCATTCAGATTTTGCTTGAGCATCTCCAGTAAAGAGCATCTGAACTTCCTAAAATGAGCACTTTGGTCATATCTCTAACTGTGAGAAAGTTTTCCTTAGATCAAGATAAAGATGAAGTCTGTCTTTCCATGCCAACCAACACACTTCAAAAGTAAATTCAAATTTGGGTTCATAACCACTGCAGAAGATTAGACCAATATTTCTGAGTTGGGGGTTTTCAAGAGTTTCTCCTAAACTTGATGCAATCTAAGCATAAAGTATGTTACTTTCTTCTTTACTAAAAAAAAAAAGTTTGCTCCTTACTAAAAACAAAAGTATAGTTTCTTAATTTCAATCTCATTTGGGAGCTTCTTCTGAGCCTTGATAACTGGATCATTTTCAAGTTTAAAAAGAACAGGTTAAGTTGACCTTCTGAGAATCTGAAATGAGTTCTTGGGTAACTCATTTTATGAAGATGTCACAGTGATTTAATTGGCAGGGCCAGTTTTAAAGATGGCTCATTGCACATTGTAACTTTAATAGCCCTCTGTCTCCAAAACATCTCCTTTGACACCCATGGCTGTCCTTGAAATTCCAACAATATATCCACTGCCTTATTTCTTGATGGTTTTTTATTTTCCTAAGTGTCTTCTTATAATTCAGGTTCTGCCAGAATAAATAGCATTTGGGACCATCAGTAGATAAGGCAAAATCTGCCTCATTTTTTGTAGTTTGTATACCCAGCACTGAGAAAATTTTCTGGTACAGAAGGGCTGAATGAAAGTTCATTGTTATATGTATGATGTAACAGATCTCAAGGGCTCCTGGAAACTAAGGACTTGAATACACATTTGGTGAGGGGTAAGGGAAAGGGCCAGGATAAGAAAATGATGAGACAGTGCGAAAGGAGGAAGGAGGAAAAAACTAAAGATGAGCTTCTTCATCTTCACAGATTATGAAAAATCAACTCTGGATCAAAGTTCTTTAAACCATTTTTCCAGTCATGATAATGGATTGCACTGAGTCATCCTCATTCTGTCATTGAGTCTCTCTTAAGAGAAATAGCATTAAAAAAGGAGTAAAAAGAGTACAAAGTAAGCAGTCCTGCTGGACTGGAATACATGGTTCACATTGAGGAGAAAAAGCAAATAAATCTACACAGGTCAGAGGGAGCCAATTTTATGAGGGCTTTGTAAACCAGGTATAGGAATTCAGACTTGAAGGAAGGACAAGCCAGTAAAAACCATGAAAATATGAAGAAATACACTGAGAAAAAGTGAATTGTCAGAGCTTTAACAAAAATAAAATAAAATCTGTTGTTTTTTGTACTCAATTTCCTGGGTGCTACCTACATTTGTTGTATTAGTCTATATATAGAAAGGCATCATTCTATTAGATAAATACTAAGGGTTATGTGGGTCTCAAGACCTAATGATTTTTCTTGGTCTCATAATTCTCTGTTCCTAATGTAAATGAAAGTGAAATGGGAAAAGGTAAAGGAACAAAACCCCTTTGAAGCCTCGCTATGAACATCTATCCTCAATTCCAGAGCACTACCTTTATTATCCATATGTGGGCTGTTAACAAGCCCCCTCCGGCTTTGCGCTACCCTACATTGGAATGAGGAAAATGGGCCTCAAGAAACATCAATAACATGCCCAAGGTTTTACACATCAGAGATAACATTTCAGAGAAATTTTTCCAACTCCAAAGCCAATAGTACTCTTTACAATGAAAATCTGAAACATGGCTACCTGGGACATAGTAATGTACCTATCAACAGTCACAGAGTTGACATGCTCAAAGGATAGAGAAATTATATGGTATTGACGAAGAAGATTCTTTTTAATGGTAATATATTACAAAAGAGTACTATCGTATTATGAACCTCTTATAATTATAATTGAATATCATATAATATCATAATATGATACATTAATTCAATTGCAATTATAATATTATATGATTACGTGAGTAGTATATAATATAATTACATATTATCATATGACTATATAATTAGTGCATAATACAATACTAATTACAATAACATGAGTAGAAGATGCCTAAGGCACTAACTTCAGACTATCTTTGGGATCTCTCCTTAGCCGAGTTCAACCGTCTGAGTATTTATTTGCAAATATTAATATTCCAGGTTCTTTGATGCTTCAATAGATCTGCGACCTCATCAACAATGAAGATCTCATCTACCTATACCTGTGTCCCCTCTATCCTCATCTTCCTTTATCAGGGATCCACCTAACACACCACATGCAATCTATTTTTCTTAATGTTGTATGGATACCAATGGATTAGACAGCTTGTTCCCTGGCTATATCTCACTATTGCCACATGATTATAAAATCAGAGTTTGATTCAAAGGGATCTTAGTGTTTGTTTTTATAGATGAGAAAACTGAGGCCTCACGGAAGGCAAAATTACTTTACAAAGGTCACATTGGTCATAATGGATAGAGATGTGATACGAACCCTGGTATCAAAATCTCACTCTCCGTAACATAATTGGATAATCTTTTTTCCCCTTTCTGTTGTACACCTCTTTTGCAATTTGCTTTATGCCTCTTCTCTTAATAATGAATTTTACTCTTTATTATCCTCTTACCTCTGCTGCTCAAAATGATAGGAGGTATCAGGTAGTGGAAATAGCTATGTGACCTTAACCTTCTCCTCGCAAAGCTTCAATTCGCTTATCTTTAATATGAGGATACTAATACCTGGAATATCTATGGGGTTGTTCTATGAGACTAGTTAGTTAATCGGTCAGTCAATAAGTATATATTAAGCCTTTATTGTGTATCAAGTTCTGTGTAACCAGAACTGTCACTAGGAATTCAGACTGGTAAAACAAATTCCTTTGGCGTGAGGAGAGGTCTAGGGTCTGCTCACTCTTGTGTTTGGTTGACTTAGATTGGAGAGAGAAGTCACTTCAGTTGAAAAGGCTGAGGAACCAGGAGGTCAGAGTGTCTGAAAAGGACAAGGGTTATTTAAGAGAAGCATTTATCACATGATGGTGGTAGAAGGAGAATCTGAAAGTTGTGCTGAAGCATAGAGGAGTAGACCAACTCCTGTTCCTGGGGCTATGGTGGCCTTAAGGGGCATGAGAAAAAGGAAGAAGGTGCCAACAGATATGACTTCTTCAGTAGAAATTAGACTTTGGTGAGTCTCAGAAGATGAAAGAAATGTAAGAAGAGCTCTAAAATCATGGACTTAGAAATGCAAGAGTCCAGTAACATTCCAGGGTCCAATCCATTCAATGGATCTATGACCTCATCAACAATGACAACCTCCACTATCTATACTTGTCTCCCCCCTTTATCCATATTCTCCCAGCAATCCTTTATCAGGGTATCACCTAATCCATCTAGTCAAACCTTGTTGTTTTATAGATTAGGAAAGTGAAGCACAAAGATGGTCAGTGACTTCCCCTATGGTTACAAGGGAAGAATGTGGCAGAGACAGAATTTGAATCCAGGACCTTTGACAAGATCCAGCAAAACATAGCAAAGGAACTTTCCAAAGAGTGAACACAGAGGAAAAGGAGGGCCAAGTAACATAATAAGTGGAGAGCTAGAGTTGAGTTGACTCTGTGTGAGGACAAGAGGAGAGCATCTCAGAGTGGGTTGACTAGGTGAATTCAAATCCCACCCCAGATACCTACAAGCTCTAAGACCCTAAGCAAATAATTTAATCTCTCTTTGCCCCAATTTCCTCACCTTTAAATGGAGATAGCAATAACAACTACTTGATAGGATTATTGTGAAGGTCAAGTGAGAATATGAAGGGGGAAGGAGGGAGGAAGGAACATTGGGAGGAAAAGAGGAAGAAGAGAGGGAGAAAAGAAGGAAGGAAGGAAGGAAGGAAGGAAGGAAGGAAGGAAGGAAGGGAGAGGGGGAGGGAAGGAGGGAGGGAGAGAGGGAGGAAAGACTTATTAAACACTTACCATATGCCAGACAACAATGTTGGGGATACAAATAAAATACAATCTTAGACAAGATCCAGTAAAACATAGAAAAGGAATTTTCCAGAGTGAACACAGCAGAAAAGGAGGCAGAGTAACATAGTAAGTGAAGGAGAGTTGGAGTTGAGTTGACTCTGTGTAAAGACAAGAGGAGAGTAGCACCAGAATGGGTTGATTAGGTAAATTCAAATACCACTAGTCCCTGATGACAAGAAACTCACATTCTAATGGAGAAACACAATACACAAAGGGTAGCTTAAATACTTGGAGGAGTGGGGAAAAGGGAGAGAGGAGGGAAGAGAATGAAGGTACCTGGCCTGATGGCAAGACTTTTAAATCCAGAAAATCAGAACCAGAGTTGGAATAGGAGTGGACTCTACTATAGTGCAGTGGATTTAGTGGCCATTAGATTTGACATCAGAGGACCTGAGCTTAAATCCCATCTTGGTCACTTACTAATGCTGTGATCTTAGACATAGATTTCACCTTAATTTTCTCACCTGTAAAATGATTTGATTAGACAAGATGACCACTGATGCACCTTCCAGCTCAAATATATGATCTTAGATTGCTTTCTCTAATCTTTCTCCATCCTCTGATGCTCACTGAAACCAAGTCTTCCGTCTTGAAGACACAACCATATCCTTTTGCCTCCTCTAAAAGACTGGTTGCTCCTCTCACATGTATGGGAGACCATATACCAGGCCAATAACTTGATAATTTTCCCCAATTACTTTGAGATCTTTCCCTCTGCCGATATCACTCAACAAATAGCCACCTCTAGTCTTTTAAATGCACTCTATCCTATACTGAGTCTTGCTGCTGACATCTATGGATCTCCAAGTCCCTAGTTCATATTTCCAAATATTTTCCGTATCTAGGTTACAGTCTCTCTCTTCATACCAAAACCTGCCTCCTCTGACCACCCCAGCTTCCTAGCCTTTCAGCCTCTTCATTTCCCATCAATTCTGTCTATCACTGACTGCTACCACACACAGGAAAGCTGATACTTTAGACATGTCTCCATTCCCCTTCCCACCTCCCCTCATCTCCTTCACACTCAGGGAAACAGAATTTGTTCCAGGTGCTAAAACTCCTAGTTATGGCTCTGTTACTGAGGCAGTGGTGAATAGGTACAAGGTTGATGTGATAGGGAAAGCATAGTAAGTATGGACTGATGAGCTACGAAAGAATGAAGTGAAATGAATAAATTCACTAAAGTTCCCTGAAAGAAGACACAAATACGGCATTTATCAGGGTCATGGACTATGTTAGGAGGAGTATTAAAAAAAATCATCACAGTCCCATTTTACAGATGAGAAGATAGAGGCCCTGAGAGAGCCAGGTAAGTTGGCTAAGATCACACAGTAAGTAGCACATAGGTACTTCCTGAGCTACTCTTTGTTCTGCTTCAGCATACAGATTGTCATGAATTTATTGAACCATCAAATCTTAACTAGTTTGGGCTGCTTGGGGAGAAGGCTAGTATGAGCTAGTAAAAAGTATGAACGATTGAATATTTGTAAAGAAATGAACATTTATTAGTTCCATGTATGAATACTAATTAGGGCTAAACTAACAAGTTGCCCTTTTGTATAAGAAGCATTTTTAATTCATAAATCCAAGCCCCTACCTAAACACTAGTCAAATAGAGAACAGTCATGGCTGCCTTACCTACCACAAATGACTATCTTGACAATCAAATTAAATAGTACTTGAGAATGTTTCAATTTCCATTTCAAGGACTCTTGACCTCTTTGGGATGGGTCTTCCATGCTCTGATGCCCATCACCATCCTTCCAAGCCTTTGTAGATGATCTTTTTGAATTAAAATAAAAGATAAACGAATCATTCCAAAGCCAACTTAGGGATAAGCTGCTCCTACTTAGTTAGGCTGATCTTAAATTCTGCTTAGGGGAACACTTACTTTATGTTGTTCTAAGGTACTGAACCAGAACCAGTTGTGGAAAAATCAGTCATATTTCAATTCAACACAAGAAAGAATTTTACAACAATTAGAACTGTTCAATAGTTGATTAGATTGTCTTTGTAGTGGTGAGCTCAATGCAGTTCAAATTATTTCAGTAAAGACTGCATAACAGTCTGTCAGGATACCTTTAGAATTAAACTGTAATATTGTGTGGGTGGTGGATTAAATAACAACTAACTGTAGGCATCTAAAGTCCTATCTACTATAAACTTCATGATTACAGGATCATCAGGACCCTAGACAGCTGTTTCAGCTGCTGTCAAGATAAGTCAGCTTATTCTTAAGGAGCCCAACCCTACCAAACAAAGGGTTTGTGAAGCACGCTAAAACAAACCTCTATATAAATAGTGAAAATAAACCTTTTGAAAACTTTAAGTTCCAAAATTAACTAAATAAGTCAGCATTACTGTATCAGATGTAAATTTTCTCCAGATCATCATTTTCAATAAAAAGTGAAATTGGCCTTGCTTATTAAGTCTGTGAAATCTTGCATATATAGTTCATCAGCTCCGTTATCTCAGGTTAGAAATGCTCACTCAACCTCAGTGATGTGCCAGGAAAACTCATTTATATTCCATCTCAATCAATCCCAAGTCACAAAAGTTGAACAAATGATTAAGAGGTGGGAAGTAGTGGTGTATGAAAAATGTGGAGGGTGGGGGAGGAGTATAGCTAATACATATGGATTATCTTAGCAATAATAAGAATCTAAAAGGAAAATTCTCCTGAGATTTCCATGTTCCTGCAAGCAAGAAAAATCACTCAGATTAGCTGAAAGGCATCGATTATTACCAGAGACAATGCAGGTATCTGGGACAGTAAAAAAATATTTCTTAGCAAGGAAGTCAACATTCAAATGAAGTGATACATCTCCAGTTGCCTTAGAGTGAACTGGATTTTCCAGATTTAACCTAGAGGACAAGTTTAGTGGAAGCTGGTACAACTTTGTCTTCCGAGAAGGGGGTAGTCCGTAATACTGGACCAAGTGATGGTCCAGTGACATAAGCAACGAATGGAGTGACATTGTCAAACCAGCTCACAGAAGGGCAACAGAGAGCATTTCCATTAAAGTTGACCAGTAAACTGATTGTTGGACAGAATTTGTCTAATAAAGACATTCAAATGAGAGTACAGCTGGAAAATGTTAATGCCCTGATTGCCAGGCCAACCAAAAATTCTGATTAGACAATGAAAGATGCTTTAAAGACTCCATAATGCTTATGGTTATCCATGCCTCCAATATATCCATTTACAAAACAATAAAAGATTGTTTATCCCATCATCAAGATAAAGAAATAAGACTAGAGAGGCTAGCATGCCAAAGATCACCAGACTAATTAGTAGTACAGTTGGAATTGGAACACAAATATAGAAGGGACCTTGGACACCATTTACTCTAACTCTCTTACTGTGGCCTGAAGAGATACAGAGACTTACCCATCATCATATACCTGGTAAGTGGAAAATTAAGGACTATAATCCTGGAACCCTTACGCCATTGTAGAACACTGTCCCTTCCATCAATAGCATTTATTAAGGATAAAGTTATTGTAACCAGATTATCACAAAAGATGTCACCAGAGTAATAAAAGATACACAATTCTTGTAATCTTTATAATCTACCATGTTCATGTGTGTAAAAGACTGAACATGCAACCATATAACAGCTCTAAGATCCTTTCTATAGCATCAGAATATAACACATGAAGCAATAAGATACACACAGCATCCCACAAATGAGAATGAGGGTTTTCTTGGTTGCTATCATATAAACCCTCTCCATTGAACTCAGAATGACTTCTATCTCCAGCCTTTTGCCAGAAGAATAAGAGTTAACCAAAGAATGCTTTGGGGACAAATTTATGGAAAGATTGGAATAATATTTTAACTCCACAGAAGTTTGAACCGGTCCTTCCCACATTTTCATAAAGTGCATGTGGCAATACATCTCTTTTCTAGTAGTATTACTGATCACAAAATATACAATATCATGTCATATTTTCTTTTTTATTAACATGTTAACATGTTCATTTTTCAAGTCCAATTTGTTTTGGGTTCTGGGACTGGTGACTAGTGCCACCATTGGAATGTAGTCATTGAAGGACTCCCATGTACTTCTTTCCAGTGTCTCACTTCAATTTTCTCTTTAAATGCATGCCCTACTCCTCAAACTCTGAAGAGGGATGGACAAAACTCTCATTCCCCAATAAAGTGAGCAACCCTAAGAGGGCTATTCTACCAAATTCATTGAGAAGAAATTTGAGTTCAAGGCTGGTTCATTCCTTCAATACCTGGAGCTAGGGGTTAGGTTTCTTATTCCAGAATGGCTCAAGTGATCTCCAGTCACCGGGAAGTGACACAGAATTATGATTAGTCTGGAGTAGATGGGTTCAATAAGATAAAAACTGTAGGGCTTGAGCCTATTGATGCTGTAAGAAAGAACACATGAGCAGGATATGGACATCATGAAGACGTTTTTGAAAAATGATTTGCCTACCAAATATGAGCTCCATGTGACAGCCTGGAGATCCAGCAATAGTAGATAAGGAGATGTGAACCAAATAGTAGCAACAGTAACATTTACATAGAGTCTAGTATTGCCAGGCACTGTGCTAAATGCTTTACGAATATTATTTCATTCTACCTTCTCAATAACCATGGATGGTACATGCAACTCTTATCCCCGTTTTATAGTTGAAGAAACTACAGCAGACAGAGGTCATGGGCTTTGCAGTGTTCACACATCCAGTAAGTGTCTGAGGCTAAATCTGAATTTAGATCTTGCAGTTCCTCAGTTTTCAAATCTTTGAAATAGCAATGATAATAGCACAATACTTTATTTGGTTATATCATATAGACTTAGAAAGGACGTAAGAGGTTAACTTCATAATTTCTAAGAGCATCATCTCATTTGACCCTTCCAGCTCTCTGAAGTGAGTGGTTATCATCATCCCCATTTTATAGATAAGAAAAAATACCCTTTAAAGTTAAGAGAATTTCCCAAGGTCCCATTGCTACTGCAGAGATGAACTCAAATTCAAGTCTTAGGATTCCTACCTTGGGGACAGAAAACTGTCAAAATTATCAAATAAGAATTGTGGAAAAAAGCTTTGAAAAAAATAAAAGCACCATATGAAGGTTAATAAAGTATTAGTGGGATGACTAGTTTTTCCTGATCCCACGAGAATGCAAATTGTTACATTCTGATGCAAATTAGTGTGTCGAGCAAATCTTTTGCGTTTCTATCACTGGTGTAGACCAAGTGCCTATAAATCCTCTACTGACTTAATACTGGAAATACTGAAGGTAACAGGCTCCCCATTAGTGTAGATCAACTTAACTATGAGATTCTGTGAAGCCCTGGAAGGTTGTAAGGGCAGTGTAAAGGAAAAGTCAGAAATGATCCCTGTATTTTCTAAAATTTAATTTTATTATTTTTCCAGAACAAATATTTGTTTTCTCTAACACCACCCTCTCCATTGAACCATAAAGACAAAAACAAAGAAAACCCTCATAGCAGATATGCAGTCGAGGAAAACCAATTCCCAATTAGCCATGTTTAAATGCACACTAATGTGAGTTCCTGGAGGGATGGTTTTCTTTTTCTTCATATTCCCAGCTCTTAACCCAATGCCTGGCACATAATAAGCATCCAATAAATATTGTTGTTTGATATCATATATACATGTATATATATACACACACACATATGTACACATGCATCCATCCATCCATATTACATATACATATATGTGTATGTTGTGTAGCATGTTTATTATACCAGCAGATGACAGAATACTTGAAGGAATATTCCATATGTCGGATAGCATTCAAAGAATTCTTAACTGATCCAAGTGATTGGCTAAATAGCACAACATTTAATGTAATACAAATTGATTCATATCCTGTATTTTTGTACCAAAAAAAAGTTTTGCACATAAAGTTTTATGAGATTCTGGGATTGTGTTAAAAATTCAACAGTACAAGTTTAGTCTCAGGTAGCTAGATATAGCTAGTTAGCAATGCATGTGAAAATCACTTGAGAATCCAAACTCAGTATGAGTGGATTGTGTGATTTAGAAAACCAAAAAGCTAAGTGCATTTTACTACAAACCTATAGCTCTCACCTTGGACCCTGATTCACCGTTCAAAGGACTTTTTAGAAACCTTCTGTTTAAAGTTGGAACGTAACCTGCCATGTCCTCAAGGGCTTACGGACAAGGCTGCTTCCAAAAATTCTCAGCAGAGCTCTTGATGACAGGTTCAAGAGTTCAAGACTACTGTTGAGTTATAGAATGAAAAGCATTTATTAAGTGTTTACTTTGTTTTAGTTAGGTGGTGCAATGGATAGAGTGCTGGACTTGGAGTCAGGAAGACGAGTTCAGTGACTTGCCCAGGGTCATACAGCTAGTAATTATTGTCAGGTTGCCTCTAGAAGGAAAAGGCAGCATTTGGTTGAAGGGACAATAAAGGGCACCTCTTGAAAGCACGGTACAAAGGAGACATGTTTGCATTTGGAGCTAAAGGATCCAGTTCTACCATTTACTACCCATGTGCCCTCAGTGGGTTTCAATCTCCTCCTATAAAATGAAAGAATTAGACCAGGTGGTCTCTGAGATCCTTTCTGGGTGTAAATCCAGTCCATAGTATCATGGGAAACTATATTTCTTAGAGCAAGTACATAATGAGTTCTTGCCTGAGTCTTTGTCTAGAATGGGCTCTACCCACTCTGACAGCAACAGCTTCTTAGGATCGTAGCAATCAATCTTACTGAAGGGGATAAACATACTTTATAAACTGGCAGGTCCCTTGATCTGCCCTACTCAGATGAGTGCTGTAGACCATAAGATGGCTTCTCACCCTGTCTCTAAATCCTATTAACACTGCTTTAGTCCTACTGCCTTCGTGAGGGCACGTGAATGCAGGAAAACAGTGCTTAACTGGTGAGAAGTGACCCCAAATTTCTTTTTCTCCCAACAGAGAAATCACAAAATTGAGAAAATAATGTCAAATTGCTCATCGGCCTTTATGTTGCTTCCAACTCAGTTGCTCCCTAATTTTCAAAGTACCTCTCAGCACTCTTCTATTCCTCTAAAACGTATGTCCGTCACCTAAGAACCTTTATTGCCCCTTCATTGTATTCTTCGTTGTCCCTTCGACTAAAGGCTGCCTTTTCCTTCCAGAGGCAGCCTTAATGATAATTACTAGCTGTGTGACCCTGGGCAAGTCGCTTTGAGCTTGTCTTCCTGACTCCAGGCCCAGAACTCCACCCACTGCATCACCTAACTAAAACAGAGTGATGTACTTCCACAAGCTATCCAGCTGCTGCTCCCTTATATGTATTTTCTTTCTCTACTAGAATGCAAGCTCGTTAAGGAACTCTCTAGCTTTTTATGGTCATGTGCCACGTTTAGCAAAGTATTTAAAACATTTGCTCTTCAATAGTTTCACTTGCATCTGACTCTTTATGACCACATCTGGGGTTTTCTTGGCAAAACTAGTAGCATGGTTTGCCATTTCCTTCTCCAGCTCATTTTACAGATGAGTACACTGAGGCAAACAGATTAAGTGGCTTTCTCAGGGTCACAAAGCTAGGAAGTATCTGAGGCCACATTTGAACTCATGTCTTTCTGACTCCAAGTCTAGCACTCTATCCATTGCACCACCTAACTAAAACAGAGTAAAGACTTAATAAATGCTTCTCATTCATATATTCATTCATTCTATAATTCAGCAGTAGTCTCAGGATTTCATGTCGGATCCTATAAGTCAATGCTTGCTAAGTTCTGAGAGAAGTGAGGAAAAAATGCCTATTTTCTGCACCTCATATTCAGTTGAGAAGACAAGTGGAAAAAATAACAAGAGGTATCAGAGATATGGAGAACTATGGGGAAAGGATATGTGGTGTATTTTCTTGGAAATGGTGACTCAATTGTTTTTGCTTAACTATTTTAATTTTTTTAAAAGAGAGAGTTAAATTCTGGGGCTGGGGGTTATGTGTAGAAGTGACTGTACTTGAAAAACAAAACCATTAATTAGAAATATTTTTAAAAACTCAGACACTAATGTGTATCTGTAGGAGTTCAAGTAGAAAAGAGCTCCCAGTGGGTTGTGGGAGCCTTTTCTCATGATCTGTTTTGAAGATCTATTGTGGGTTCCCCCTGGGAACTCCTCATAGATCTAGACTAATCATATCAATGATAGTCTACCCATTTCTATTCCACAATGAGAGGATCAATGCCTCCCCCCTACCCCCACCCCCCAGGCATGTCTATTGCCTATTACACCACTACCTCAACTTGAGAATTGCCTTTCTTCAGTGTCAGGGTGGGGTAAGGAATGGTTTCAACCTTGTCTATTTTCTCTCATTGGTCAATGATCATCTCGGCCACAAAGAAGTTATAAGGAAAAGAAGGGATCCTGAATTCTCCATATTTCCCCTTATATTCAGCAGACAATTTTCTTTGAATTTTATTACTAAGACTTGACATCACTACTTAGAAAGGATAGGAGGCAATTGGAGGGGTTTTAGAAAGAGTCACATGGATAAGTCAAACGTTAATGCATGAGACTAAGAAGGAAAGGGTAAAGGACTACATAGAGTATTTTATCTAGAGAAGAATGGCAGAGAAGGATTTCCTGTCTTAAAGCATCTTATGCACTTCATTTGATTTCAGTATCTAGCAGAAATTGTCCTATATCAAAACATGAGAGAATCAGGTTAAAAATAAGGAACCATTCTCAGACAATGAGGGTTTTTGGTAGGGTAAAAAGAAAGCCCTGATAAGCCAAGATGCCATCCTTGTTCTGGGAGAGAATACCCTAAAACCATTCCAATATCTATTAGCAGATCTGCATAAAAGGACTGGGTTTATAGTTAAACCATCCTACTTTCTTCTTTCTCCAAATGAAATAAATCTTAAATCATCGTACTCCCCTTCACCTGTTACTTGAAGAACTAGCTAGAGGACATGAGGATGGGTAAGTTCAGGAAGCAGAGCTTATTAGAAATTAAATCAGGGCTCTCATCCTTCTGAGATGGCCCTGTCCCAGAACAGGGGATGGATTACAAAGGTTCTAATGGATTCTAAAATCACTATAATTTTATGATTTTCCTTGAATATATTTTTCAAGGGACACTCAGATGATTTCCTTTATCCCTTTCTGATACCCCAAAAGTGCTGCAAATAATCCATAAAATGATCTGATAAGAACTACCATGAGACCAACTTTTACACTCACCCACGCAAAAACGTGATCTCTCCACATGAAAGTTGCTGGAGACTTACTTTCTGGGGAGTGGAGGAGGCAGGGATTGAGGAGGGGCAGCTCAGAATGAATGGCTTTCTCTAATCTCTAATCATGAAGCAGTAATTAGGTCCTTGCATAAAGGTTCCTTTCAGAGAATGAAAGGTTCGGGTGAAATACCCAAGAATTTTGCTTTGAAAGCTGAAGCAAAATGGTACATTTGAGAGACTGAATTTGACTTGGTTTGTGCAAGGGAAGGTGGGTGGGTACAGCTGCCTAGGAAACGGCCTTTGAGTATGTGCGTCCGGGAATTCATTATGCCTTTGCCACCACAAAGGTTCCGAGTGTTCCTGATAAAGAAATCTGACAATCTAACATTTTTAGACAGTTTAGTATTGGCAAAATCTTTTACAATTCTTTATTTTTAGTGAGTTCCAAGTCAAGTCACAATTCTTGCTTCCACCATACCACCCCTTTTCCTGCCTTGTAAACCCCATTCATATAGTCTCCCCTTATTCCAATAGGAAACCCGAGGTACCTGATGAACAGAAAGTCAAGAATTTCTCCCAGGATACATAATGCATTAGAGTGAGAATTCTCTGATCCCAAATTGGACTCAGTGGCATAAGTAACATCAGAAATAGAAAGAAGACACTGGTAATGCTTGATGTGCAAAATTTGTCTTAATGTCCAAATCTAAGAGCTAGGGAAGACATGAACAAAAAGAGAGAGAATTCATTCTCAACTGAAATACAACAAAACCTGTTTCATTGTTTCTCACATTCCTATTTCTCCATATGTAATAGAATCCTCAGGTTATGATGAATACAGGGAAGCCACACATAGAAAAAGTAAAAGAATCCACAATTCCTCTTTGGTTTTCTTCTTAAGACCCATTCATTGTACCCTATCATTGGATGAACACTTCCGCCTTGGAACTCCATCTTATTGCCTCTTCTGAACTCCCCTATTTTTGTCAAAGGTATTACCATCTTTCCAATCACCCAGACTCACACTCTCGGAGTAATCTTAGTTTTACTTTCCCTCCCCAAATTCCCTCCCCACCCATATCCAATCCATTAAGTTTTGTCCATTCTAATTCCATAATAGTTCTTTTCTATTTCTATTGGAGAAAACTCCATATACATAACTACCTCATGACCTCTAGCCCTATTTCAAAAGACTTCTAACTGGTCTTTCTGCCTCCCTACATTATCTTCCATACAGCTGCCAAAGGAACATTCCAGAAGCACAGGTCAAAATATATCACATCTCAGCTCAAGAAGCTCTGTGGCTCCCTATTCTAAGGATAGTTTAGGGTTAAAATGTAGACTCATTGGTTTGTCACTTAAAAATCTATCTCTAGACTTTCAAGACCTATTATACATTACTTCTCATCATGTTCTAGAGCTCAGCCAGATTAATCTATGCACATATCAAATGTGGTCCATCACATAGTCTCTTTTCCCCTCCTTATCTCCTCATTTTAGATTCCTTCTCTTCCCCCAAAGCTCACTTAAAGCATCCAACATGATATCTTTCCTGGTACCCCTCACTCCCATCTCCATGTAGCTCTCCCAGTCACTGAAATTACCCTATACTTACTTTGAAACTACGTTTTCTTAAGGAGATATTGGGAATTTTGGTACAAAATTAATCAATCTACAACTACTTACTAAGTGCCTAGTACATAATCAGAATTGTTGGATACCATTGATTTACATTAAAAAACAACACCCCCACTCCCCTGCTAAAAATGAAATAAGATACCCCTCTAGTCAGTGGTGATGTAAACAAATGTAGGAACAAATTTAAATTTATTTTTATTAATTAAATAATTTTAATTAATTTTTAAAAAATCTTTAAAATTAAGAATACTACCCATCTTACACATTTGACAAGAAGCCCACATTGGGGCCTTCCCAGAGTTCAGATATTGTCTTTAGTTTTGCTAATTATGTAAGTGCCTGCAGGAGAGAATGAGACTTATTTACCTCAGCTGCCGAGATGATAGTATCTTTGAACTTACCCAGATGGGCTGGTGCAGTGGTTGTCAGAGGAAAATGATGGCCAAAGCATGAACTGCAGCATATGAACAAAAGTGGTTTGTGTACAAGAACTGGCATATCCTCAAGAACATGTCTGACCAAAGAAGGAGGTGGGCTACAGTCTTAGAGGCTGGATCTGTGATTTCATTGATATAAGGAACTCTCAGGGTAGGAAATTTCTTCCATTAATGCAGGTTAACAATTTCTCTTCAAGTTATAATGTCAAATGCACAGCCCATGGACCTAGCCTCTGGATCACATGGGGTTCACAACACTCCCAAGTTCGGCCTGAACCAGATTAAAATGGTAGTCTTATACAATTTTAACATGTTGCTGTGTTCATTTAAAAAAACAAGAAATACATCAATGTGGGTGGTTTTCTAAGGCAATATGAGACCCTCAGGGGGGTCCTTGTGTTGAGTTCAGTGGCACTTATTTCAATCTGTTTGACACCATCATCCCAGAGCTAGCCAAACAGTCTCTAGGAAGGTTTTCTTGACTTCTATCCACTATTTTGTCAAGCTGTCTCTTTAGGGCAGTGACTGATATTTATAAAACCTTTAAAGTGCTTTCCATTCATTATCTCATTTAATGCTCACAACAGCTGGATAAAATGAGATAGAAGATGAGATAGAAGAGATAGAAAATGAGATAAAAGAGATAGAATTAAATAAAGCATTTATTAAGTGCTTACTATGTGCCAGACTGTGTTTAAGTGCTTGGAATACAAATACTGTTTGAAAGATCTTCCTTACACTCAAGGAACTTACATTCTAATTAGAGAAGACAACACATAAAAATGGAGCTGGAGAGGAGGGGGGTATGGAAAGAGGAGGTAAAGTATAAGAGGAGTCAAAGCAGAAAAGTATTCCAGGGAGTCAGGGGCTGAGCTGGGTTGGAATTCAGCAGTAGGTACTTCCTCAAATGGAGGTCCCAGGAATTATTATTCCCATTTTATTGATAAAGAAACTGAGGCTCATAAAGCTGATGTGGCTTGTCCATGATCACAAAGCTAATAAGTATAGCATTCAAGACTTGGCCACTCAGCCTCTGACTGAACACCCCCCACTGTGTGACCTTGGGAAAGTCTCAACCACTCTGAACCTTGGTTTTCCCACCTATAAAATGAAGGGATTTACACTAGGTAGCCTCTAAGGCTACCACAAAACTCCCAGGGCAGCCTAAACAAGATTAAAATGCAATTGGAAAATGCTTAAAAAAATAGAAAAACAATAGTTTTCTAAGTCAATAGGGACCTTGCAGGGATCCATTTTCATTTGAGTTTGCCGTCTCTGCTCTGCATCATGCTCTAGATCTGTGTATGACTTTCAGAAGCAACTAAGGCTACATTTGGACGTTGTCATTGTGACCAGGTTGGGACTTTTTCCCCTGAAATAAAGTCTAAGTTTGCCTCTGTAGAAGTTCCACTGCTGCTTTGAGTTCTGCCCTCCGAATCCAAACAGAACAAGTTCATTCATTCTTGTTCACAATTGACCTTTGAACACTGAATGATTCAACTCAGGGAAACTAAGGGGCAGAGCATCCTTAACCAAGAGACAGGCCAGACTGAGATTTCTCGTGAGCAGAGCCCAGAGAAACAATAGCTGAGCTGCTAGGTCAGATGACTTCCCAGAGAACAGTTTTATCTGGAAACCAGAGGTGGGTGGACTATGGAGTGGAGCCCAGACTAGGTATTTGCATGCTGTAGGCATGGTTTCAATGTTGTATCTGCGTATTTACCAGCCACCAAAGGCTTGGAGTCTTCATGGAGCCACATGTAATTTGACAGCACACAATGAATCCCAAATGGTGTGATTTTTTTTAACACAAAACTGTTTGCATTAGAAGATAATATTAATGTATCCCTTTTATGTATTGTAGCTTCCTCCCTTTCTTACCCTCCTTCCTAACCAGGATAAGAAAAGATTGCTCTTGGCCAAGAACCCAGGACAGGGAGGCCTCTGCCTAGTCCAGATGGTGGGAGAATTGGGTGGGAGTGAATATGTACCAGAGTGAACCCAAGGGTGATAAACCAGGAGAGGAGCAAGCAGATTGGATGGGGAGAGCCAGATGAGCCTGCTTAGAAGTGACTGGTGAATTCTTAATCCGTTATCATGTACCCTGTGCTACCCACTAGGGTCACATAGTGAGACAGTCCTTAACCCTCAAGAAACTTTCATTGTCTAAGGGAGCAAGGGTTTGTCAGGTTTCCTGAGCACTATAAAGGACAGTATGCATTGATTTCCTTTTTGTATCTGCTGCCCTGCCTGGTTTCAACTCTACACATCTTGTGCCAAGGACTCCCTGGTGTTCCTTGCCTGCCTCCTTTTGTATGTTGTCTCTCTCTTGAGACTAATCTCCTAAAGGACAGGGGCTGCCTTACTTTTTATTAGTTTATCCCCAGTGCTTAGCACAGTGCCTTCCAAATGTTTGTTATTGAGTAATTTCAGTCTTGTCCAATACTCTGTGACACCATTTGGGTTTGGCAAAGACACTAGAGTGGTTGGCCATTTCCTTCTCTAGCTCATTTTACAGATAAAGAAACTGAGACAAAGAGTGTTCAGTGACTTGCCCAAGGTCACACAGCTAGTAAGCATCTGAGACCAATTTGAACTCACATGCTCTTGACTCCAGGGCTGGCACTCTATCCACTGAACTACCTAGTTGCCCTGCCTGGCACATAGTAGGTGGTTAATAAATGTTCATTACGTTGGATTGGATTGGATCTGTTAGACTGCAGTGACTGAAATAAATGGAAAGACTAGTGGATAAAAGCCTTAAAGTCAAGAAAGGAAACAGAAGAGCAAAAGGCTTTGAACCCAGGATTATATATGATCTCTAGAGGAGAATCCCTCTCTTTTGACCCGTTGGTGTCACCAAGGAGAAATGACTGAGATAAGGAAAAATAGGAAGTTACATTTTTAAAAGATACGTAGAGAAAATGGAAGCAAGGGAAGGTAAAGGGATGAATGCAAAAGACCCATTTGGCCTAGGAGATTGTGAATTGTGCTCCAGTTCAGCATGATCTAAAGCAGGGGATGAATGACAAGGACAAGAGAAAAGGCTTTCTGTCATTCAGCAATATTACATGTAAGATGGAGATCGGAGAAAGATAAAACTGATGTTCAAGGTGGATGGGAAAATAACTGTCTAGTGAGAAGCAAGAACTCATATTTTGCCCTCCTATTGATTTTCTCTGTCAAGCTTTGATCTGAAGAGGAGATAAAAATTACTCCAGAGAGTGGGTGCCCTCAATAGAGCAAGTAAGCAAGGGATATTTATTAGGCGATTACTGTATGCCAGGAACTGTGCTTGGTACTGGAGAAATAATGACAAATATGAAACCCTCTTTGCCCTCAAAGAGTTTATATTCTACAGGGGAAGACAACATGTACACATATAAAAGTACCCACAAAAATATGAAAAGGAAATGCAAGATAATGTGGGGGAAGGGATGGTTCAAGCAGATGAGAGGGGTCAAAAAACCTCAAAGAAGAGGGGTGGGGTTGAGCTGAGCTTTCAAAGAAGCTGGAGGTTCTATGAGGCAGCACATTGCAGGGGAAAGGCTTCTATAAGTTCTTGGACTTAAATGAAGCCCAACCCAAGGTATAGAAAGAACCAGCAACTGTCTTTGAAGTCACACCAACAAGTACTCATTAAGCCACCAAGCACTGTGTTAGGTCCTGAAGGTAAAAAAGTAGCAAAAAGATCCTTTCCTTAAGGAGATCATCTCTCATGAAGTAGACAAAAAAGGAAGCAACTATGTAAGCAAGATAAACATCTAAACGGTTTACCTCAGTTTCTGCCTCCGTAAAACGGGGATAGGATCAAGTAAGAGTCTAATTATAAAGTACTGAGCCCAGTGCTTGGCACATCAGCATTTTGTTGTTCATTCTTTCAATTGTGTTGACTCTTCATGACCTCATGGACCCTGCTCCTCCAGGCCCTTCTATTCTCCACTATCTCTCAAAATCTGTCCAAGCTCATGTTTGTTGTTTCCATGACACCATCCACCTCATCCTCTACTGTCCCCTTCTCATTTTGTCTTCCCCAACATCGGAGTCCTTTCTAATGGGTTCCATCTTCTCATTTTGTGGCCATAGTATTTAAGCTTCAGCTCTTAGAGTTGACTATAGCCTGTATTAATTTCTCTCAGTGTTGACTGCTTTGATATCCTTGCTGTTCAAGGGACTCTCAAAAGTCTTCTCCAGTACCATAGTTCAAAAGTGTCAATTCTGTCATGCTCATCTTTCCTCATAGTCCAACTCTCACAGCTGTACATTGGACAAACCATAGCTTTGACACTACAGAGCTTTGTTGGCAAGGTAATATCTTTGCCTTCTACTATGCTGTCCAGATTTGCCATAGTCTCTTTCCAAGAGGGAAGCATCTTTTATTTTCAAGGCTGCTGTCCCCATCTGCACTGATCTCTGAGCCCAAGAATATAAAATCTGACACTGCTTCTATTTCTTCTCCCTCCATTTGCCAGTAAGTGTGAAGGGACCACTTGCCAAGATCTTAGTTTTTTTTTTTGATGTTAAGCTTCAAGTCAGCTTTTTACACTCTCTTCCTCTTTCACCCACATCAAGAGGCCTGTTAAGCATCTTCACTTTCTGCCATCAGAGTGGTATATCTGCATATCTGAGATAGTTGATATGTCTCCCTGCAATCTCAATTCTGGCTTAAGTGCTATATAAAGTTAGCTATGGTAATGATGATACTGATCATGCATGTATGCATATGTGTATGTGAATATATACATATATATAACTATATGTAATTAATATAAATGTATTATATATCTATAACTGTGTATATCTATATGTATACTCTTATGTATATATACATACATACATATGTTTATATGTTCATCAAGAGAAGAAAGACACTAACATTTGGAAGAGTTCTTGTAGAATTTAGGATTTTATCAGGGACATGAAGGAAGCCAGGAACTGGAAACAAGGAGAGAGAGCATTCCAGGCATGAAAGACAACTGGTGAAAGTGCAGTCAGGAGATAAAGTGTCTTGTGTGAGAAACAATAGGATCAATCAAATGAGTTAATATCTATAAAGCACTTACAACAGTGCCTGACACACAATAGGTATTAAATCGATATTTTTTCCCCACCCCATCCCCCAATATCACTGGAATTTAGAGTAAATGGAAAGGAGTAATATGTAAAAGGACTAAAAAGATAGGAAAGGGCTGGATAATAAAGGGTTTTATAAGCCAAACAAAGGATTTTATGTTTGATCTTAGAGGTGATAGGGAGGTACTGGAATTTATTTATATTGACCCAGGGGGTAGGGAAGAAGAGGGATCATCTGACATGCATTTTAGGAAGATGGCAGCAATGTGAGAGGAGAGAAGGGGTCTATCAAAGAGATCCTATGAAGAACTTCAACAAAGCTTATCAGTGCACTGGCTATGGAGGAGTCATAAAGATGAGGATGCCACAGAACTGGCAACAGAATAATGTGATAATTTTCAAAAAGTGATACATACATATGTATGTGTATATATGTGTGTGTATATAAATATATACATATAATTTTAGCGCAGTGCCTGTAAGCATTTAGCAAATGCCCACTGAATGAATATTTAAACCATAAAGCCCTTATTTTAGGTTAGATTTCTGGCAAAGTCCCAGGATATATTATTAAGGGCACAGTTTGTGAGCAATGGAAAGGAAAGCAGTGATCATTAAAAACTAACAGGGCTTGCTCAAATAGAGGTCAGAGTGGACTCAATTAATTTCTGATTTTGACAAGTTTACTAGATGTCATGTTCAAGAAAATTCTATAGATATTATCTAATAGGCCTGAATTTTTCAAGGCATTTGACAGTCCTTTATTATATCCTTGTGGATAAGAGGGGAAAAAATTTTTTTGTATGTTCATCTTTGATAACAGCATGGACACTTTCTCAGAATATTGTTTTTAAATAGCTAAAGTAAAATATGTAGAAAGACAAAGGAAACCAATTACATTGAAATGTAGTGGTGTAAATATTTTTTTAAGCCCATGGACCTCTGGGCTAAACAAATCCAGAAATGGTTGGACTAAATGAGCTCTGAAGTCTGCTCCAGCTCTAAATGGATCATATTATGACTTTGTGTTTCTCCTAAATTTCATCTTATTCAATTTAGCCCAATATTATGTAAGCTGTTGAGATCTTTTGGGATCTTAACCCAAAGGATTTGTCATCCTTCAAGGTTCCACGTTGTATGCAAATATAAGGCAATGTATTCTGTGATGTTTGTTTCCTGGCCTCATAGCTGATCACCACCTCCCTAAAGATCAGCACAGAAAATCAAGAACAGTAGCAGGTCCCATCAAAACCACCAAGGTTGGCTGTTGCTGTCCTTTGTTCTCAAGGAGAACCAAAACAGCATCACTACATTAGAGTCAAGTTACATCATGTCTGACTGGGGCTGATCAGACCAATATGAGTTTGGAATGCTCTACCACCCGTTAGGCACAAATAGTCCATGTGAACATTGGGGTGGATTCTCTAAATTTTCGTATCTCGCATTTCTTTTGAGCTACTTCAATTTTGCTTCATTCATGGAGGACAGTGCCTTCTTTAATGTGCACATGTCATGAATCTCCCATGGCATGCAATCAATTCCAAACTTCCTCAGAGAGACCTTGAGTTTACTTGTAGTTCTTCTTCAGACCACCATGTGAGTGCTTGCCTTATGTGAGTTGTTCACGATAGTTCGCAGTTCTCGATAGTCTTTTAGGCAAATGTACATTTGGCATTTGAACAATGTGGCCAACCCATAGGATTTGTGATAGGATTAACTGCAGTAGAGTTTTGAATGCCTGGAAGTTTAGTTCAAGATAGCACTGTAATGTCCAGTACCCTATCCCACCAGGTGAACTTCAGAATCTTCCTAAGATAATTCAAATGGAAGTGATTCAGTTTCCTGACATGGCACTCACAGACTGTCTAGGTATCACATGCATACAACAATGAGTTCAGCACAACAGCTCTTTAGACCTTCAGTTTGGTCATCAGTCTTATACCTCTTCTCTCCCACACTTTCCTTCAGAGTCTCCCAAACACTGAACTAGCTCTGGCAATGTGTGCATCAACTTCATTATCAATGTGTACATACCTGGAAAGTACATGCCAAGGTAAATGAACTTATCCACAGTATTCAAAATTTCTCCATTTGCTGTCATTAATGCTTCCACGTATGAATGGTGTAATGCTGGCTGGTGAAGCAGTAGCAAGAAAAGTAGCAGGTCCCATCAAAACCACCAAGGACTTTTGACTGAGAGACCAGAGCTGGCTTCTCTACCCTGAGATGGTAGCTTTATGTATATGCCAATTATGAATAAGCTTCTAAAACATTATCTTTGCCTGGTTGCCAGTGCCTTTTAAGCTCTAAAAGCCTCCAAGGCTTGTCCTCCTCCACAAACCCTCCCAAGGAAGCAGCAGCTCATCTGCCGGGCATGATGTTTTTTTCTCCTTCCAATTCATCAAAAGTTCTCATTGTGCTCTGTGTGTGCTGCCAGGGATCCTTAAGAGCCATGAAATGCTAGCCTTTGTTTAGGTTTGTTTCCTCAGTAAGGTCAACCTTAAACACACCCCACCCACCATCAGGCAAGCCAGCCTGCATCTTGTCCTCTCTTTCACTTTAGAAGCCTGTGGAATCCAAAATAGGGCCAGAGGCAAAAAACAAACAAACCAAAAAAACCCCCCAAAACAAAAAACAACCCTTTGTGAGGAGAAGAGCCGGTGATGACAGGTGGAATTCTAGAGAGACAGAAAACTTAGCCTGTAGGAAGGGGAGAGGGCATTTCAGAGAAATGATGGGCTAGAAAAAGCTCTGAATCTGGAGTCAGAAGTTCTTAAGTCTTCCTCAGAAGCTTACCACCTGTAAGACTTTGGGCAACCCCCCCACCCCCAGCCTTGCTTTGCTGATTTGTAAAATAAGAGAGTGTTGGCCTAGATTGTCTTTGAGGTTCTTCCTGTTCTAGTTCAATGATCCAGTTACTGAGAATCCATAGCAGGCTATGACCCTCCTCCCCTAAATGCCTAACTTTCCAACTAAGAGCTAATGACACTTTACTACCTGACCTTAACAGTGTGTGGTACTTTCCATCAAGGTAAATTATCCCTCCTCCACACCTCATTAGATGGTATTAATGAATTTCTGTGGCCAAAATCAACATTTATAGTGGTTAAATATAAATAAAAGCATAGAAATGCAGCTTGGAGGAGATTTCAGAAAGTCATTTAGTGTCCCTTTTGCCCACAAAATGAATTTCCTGTACTACGTAGTCTGCAAGAGATTTTCCAGTCTTTGTTTGTAGACCTCCAGTGATGGGAACTCATTCCTACAGTCAATTATGCTTGTGGACAACTCTGAGTGATTGTTAGGAAGATTTTTTTTTATTTAGATGCCCAATGAGGATACAGAATCCTTGCTACAGCTTAGAATGCTGAAAACCTTCAGGGACAGGTGGAGAAAAAGGATCATTGGTCTCTATGAATAAAACTGTCAAGCTATGAATTCATCCTCTGAAGTGATAAATAATTTTAATAGTAATATAAGACACTAGCACTGTTGCCAATCAGTCAAAAAAATTTTAATAATTGCCTACTACATGCTAGTCACTCTTCTACATCCTGGAGATGCAAACAAAGGCAAAAGACAGTCCCTTCTCTCAAGGGAGTCTAATAGAAGAGACAACTTGTGAACAACTACATACAAATAAGCTATAGACAGGATAAATTGAAAATAACCAATAGAATGAAGGGCAATAGAGAAAGATTTCATTTTGAAACACAGGAAGAAACCATTACTTCCCTACTTTCAACATTTGCAGTCAGACAATAACCTCCATAGGAAGGATCACTGCTCAAATAAATGTTTGTTTTCTCTTCAACCTTACTAAAACCTCTCAGACTAATTTCACTAATCAGCATATGATTGCCAAACCAATATTCCTGAATTTATTGCTCGGGATGATGTAATTTATTGTAGAAAGAAGGGTGGGCAACTGTTACATTCCAAAGAGAAGAGTTAAAGAGTCCATTGGAAGTTCAATGAATGTGGAAGTATTAAGGAGAAGGGGTGGGGGAGAAGATGTGTAGAGGCAAAAAACAAGAAGGAAAGTCAACAAATTGAAGAATCATGAGATTTCAAAGGCAGAAGCGACCACAGAAGCGATCTTAGTTGAACCCATACTTGAACATGGATGCCTCCTTACAACATATCTGACAAGTCTTGGCTTGAATACTTCCATTGATAGACAATCCACTCTCTCCTGAGGCAGTCCCTTCTACATTTGGATAAAACTAACTGCCAGGAAGCTTTTCCTATCATCAAGCCTGGACTGATCAATCATCAAACATTTATTAAACACCTACTAAGAGCCAGGTACCAAGCTGGGTTCTGGGCATAAAAAGACAAAAATGAAACTGATCCTGGTTTCAATGAGGTAATGTTCTATAAGAGATATAAGATAGATAGATAGACAGACAGATCGATATAGATACATACAAAATATGAGCAAAATAACTGACAGTATCTAAGGAAATGAGGAAAGGTTTCATGTAGGTGGTAGTGCTTGAACTGAGCTTTAAAGGATTAAGAGCTGGGAAAGATTCATGGAGGAGGTAACATCTATCTGAGTTGGTTCTTAAATGAAACAAGGAACTTCTTAATAAGTGAAGAAATGGGGAAGGGAGCAAGCAGGAAACAGAGTATAAAAAATCCATTCCAAGCACAAAGGACAACGTAAGCTATGGCACAAAGATGGGAAAAGGAAAGATGAAAATTGGGGACAGGAAGTAATCTATTTTGGTCAGAATATATAGTCTGTGGAGAAATAATACATGTAAGACTGGAAAGCTTAGTGGGAACCATGCTGCGGCCCAGGGCAAAAGTCACTAGGCTCCAAGACTATATAAATACCATTTCAGGAGGCTCTTAGTACACTGGGCACGAGTAGCTCTGAAGATCAGGATAGACCATAGACTTAATTTACTCATCATATCAAAGAATTCTTTCTGTTTAGCCAGTTCCTATCCTCTTCTGTGGCTCAAGGGGCTTCAAACAAAACAACGACATCTTTGTCTGGCCTTGAACCCTAGCCTAGCCTTCACTCTCCTGGCAAGCACAGCTTGCCTGTCCAATTATATTTCCTATCACCAGAAAAGCCCCAGGCAATTATCATCTCATGATTCAGCAACTCAACAGTGAGCCCAGAGTAGCATTAGGAGTACTGCTGTTCATCATGGGTTGATGCCAATCTGGAAAGAGATCTCTAGACAGGCCTCTGGGCTCAGTTCTTGACCTTGTCTGGCTCAATATTTTTAATCAGATTTGGGTGAAGACATAGACATACTTATTAAGCTGGAGAAGGAAATTCATCTAATGGATGATAGAACCAGAATCTTAAAGGGTCTGGACAAGTGAAATGATAGAAAAAGTCTAACAAGAGAAAAAAGTGAATAATTGCAGGTGCAGAATCTTACAGTTAGATATTAAATCATGCTGCAGGTCTAGGGTGTATGGTGGTCAATAGAATAGTCACCAATTATACATCATACAATATATAAAGTGCATTATACAATATATAAAAGTTTGACATAGCATACACAAAAGGGATAGGCAGTGGTGACAGTATATTATGAGCAATAACTGAATCCCTGACAACATCTTCTGAGTCCTTCTCTATCGTCAGAAATTCCTGCCTTGAAGGTCAACCCTGGTAGTCAGAGACTGTAGGACCCTGGCATAAAGTAGCTTATCAAATTTCATTCTCCTTCTAATTCATTGAGACTGGAAAAGGGACAAGAAGATGGATGACTGTCAAAGACAGAAGGAAGGAGGATAATTTAACCTTAACCAACTGTCAGGGAAAAAATAATGTCTATAACTAAACTTACCAAAACCCTATCCATATGTATCTTTAATTCTATATTTTAAAAAATTAGTGAATTGGTTCAGGTTTATCTTTCTAACTCCACCTAACCACTACTAGGTAAATCATATTTTAAAAGAAAGGAGTGGAACATAGGGGAATAAAACTGCATACTCCTCACTTCTTTCCATTCCTACCATATTGTCTGTCAAGAAGCTATATCCACTTTTCAACGCTCTGCTCAAATACTGTATGCGCTATAAAGCTTTGCCCTAACCACTATAGGATGAGTCATGGTATAGTAGAAAGAACCTGGACTTGGAGTTGGAGGACCTGAGTTCAAATCTAATTCTGCTACTTACTTCCTGTGTAGAAAATCACTTAAGAAAAAATTCCTCAACATCAGTTTCCTCAGATGCAAAATGTGAAGATTTGATTACATAATCTTTGTTTCCTTTCAACTCTAAATTCTATGATTGAAATTTTAATAGACATTGATTCTCAGTCACTTCCTCTGAACATCTAGTCTATCTACATGGCAAAATTTTCCAAGTAATTCTGTATTTCTTATCTTCTGCTCTAATCACTTCACGTGTTAGTCATGTTTCTTCAGGTAAATGGTAAGCTCCTGGACGGCAGGGACTAGATCTTATGTTCCTTTGTAAATCCTATTACAATTAGCACAGTGGGTGCTCCATCAATATCAGGTTAGTTTCCCTATCAGATCTCTTATACAATTTAAAAAGTTGGATAAATCAGGATGCTTTCAAAGAAACCTACATGAGTCATTCAGTCCAGTTCCCTCCCTCCAGAAAAGTAAACTATGTCAGACAGATGTTCACAAAGCTTTCTTTAAATGAAGCTTTCCATCTTTCTTTAGGCTTTACAATAGCCCTTTTAGTGGATTTTTACAAGTATCTTTTTAACTAAACGGGCTCTAAAAGCCTGGTACAAATACTTCCTGTTACAGCTAAGGGAATAGATGGAGAAAGAAGTTGAGGAAATTTCCAAAGATCGCAAGAAATTCCTGTTGGTTGGGGAAACTTCAGAGAACTATACCTATCTAGAGCTAAACCAGATCTCAGTCTGATCACTCCTTGGGGCATACCCAACCTTACCTTAACCACAAAACTTAGAAATTTTCTGTTAAAAAGCACCTCTGAAATCACCTAGCCCAGATATCACAAAACCTGGCTAATGGAGATCACCAAATTAGACAGAGACTGCTCTTAGTACCTGACCAGAGGCTCATCATCAAATGGTCCCAGGAAGCTCCTTGTAACCTGGTATTCCCACACGTGCAGACACTTTCTCCTCCCTACATGTCAGCCCAGTGTGTTGCAGCTGTGACTCATGAGTTCATGTCTGCAGAAGACCAAAAACCACATATCACTGTTTCAGCTTACTACCTTCTCTGACTTCTTCAGATCTCATTTAAAATTCTACCTCCTGCAAGGAGATTTTCCCAGATCAACTCTGATCTATTATATATATATATATATATATATATACATATATATATATATATACACACACATATATATATTTGTCTCATTTTTTGTATTCCCAGCACTGAAGCTACACATAGTAGGTATTTCATAAACATTTATTGACCTAACTCGACTTGAAACACTACATAAGCCACTTGAAAAGTCCTCTCAGAGACAGCATACAACGTCTGATAGATTCCCTTACCTTAGGTCCCTAGAGGCTCTTTGGCGCCACACTTTCATCTCCCCTTGGTGCCTCTAGAAGAAAAAATTCTAGAGGAAGGAGGTACCAGCACAAAAGACTGTGACAGCCAAGGCTACATAAGTAAAGGCCAAATGACCGCTTACTGGCTATGTTGTAGGTGGGATTCCTGTTCAAGCATGAGAAATGATTCCCTGAAGACCCCTACTCAAACTCTAATCCATATTATTCACTTCATTATGATCTTATAAGGGGTAATGAATGTTAGTAATCATTTCAATATATTCACCTACTAATAGTTATCTAATAAGTATAAGAATACATAATATATTAATCCATATTTTGTATAAATCATATAGAAATACAGATTCTAACAGAAGGATCCTATTACAGACTTCAAACTTTAATGTAATGTTCATTATTAAATTTGCATGGAAGGGATTAATTTGAAAGTGTGTATGTTTGAGGGGACAGGTAGAGAGACTGAGTCTGGAAATGATTGTAATGTACAGAAAAAAGGCATCAAGAGAATGTTATAGAGGTCACTTGTGCAGCTACAAGATTGATGACAAAGATACCTCCATCCTGTTTTGCCCCAATTCCATGACCCAACCAAGCATGGGGGGTGGCATGGTATAGCATAGTTCGTGGAGATATTCCTTGCTTCTCCCAACTGACAACTCTGCTGACAGATCATTTTTGCTTATTTTAGCTTATACATTCTATGACAATGAAACTCTGTATTTTACCATGCTTCTTTTGCATATTTAGGTATCAAACTCCATAAATACAAGGTCCTGGAAGAAGTTGCATTTCAGAGCATAAGGATAATCTGAGGTCCACTTCAACAGAGGGGACCCTTTAACGGATCCTTTAATAAAGTGCCATTGGCTCAGAACTCTGACTCAGTCTCTTCTATTGTAGGTTGGACAAGTGGACTAGAAGCCCTATGAGGTGTTTTCAGCTCTGAAATCCTGTAAATTCCAAGTGGAAGTGTAATATTTAATAGTGTTGGGGTTGTGTTCTCTCAGTAATTCTCCAAACTCATCTAATGTCATAGTAGTCTCAGGTGAAAAAGAAGCCATAAGCAATTCAATTTCAGAATGGCCCATGTTTGGATCTTACGAATTCCTAGCAAACACAACATACTTCTGCTCCAGGCTCTCTATATCTTTTCCTTCAAGATAGAAACAAAGTTGTTCTGCATATGAATCCCCGCAAGCTACTTAACTTACTTCTATGCTTTTCAGTGTGCTTCCAAACAACCAAGTTCCAAGAGGAAGAAGTCATTTACTGGAGAATTTGAGATTGAAATGAACACTTTTCTTCAGTAGTTTAACAGGATCCTGACCAAATTCACAGGACTCTTTAGTGAAAAGATCACTGGAATGGGAACCTGTAGATAATGATTTAAATTCTGCCTTTAGCCCTTGCTAGCTGAGGACCCTTGGGCAAGTCACTTAAGCTTATCAGAGTCTCAGTTTCCTCTTTTCTAAAAGCAGATTAATACAACTTCTAGAGTTATTGCCAAAATCAAGGAAAGGTATTTGATTTGTGGGGCAGGAAAGTGGTAACAATGGCTAATGACTCCAGCAAACACACCAGACACTTGATCCAGTCCAGTCCACCTATAGGCAAAAGATAAAATTGAAAGTGGAGGATTCTGGCCTTATTGTTTAATGTGAACCATTGTGGCAGTGTTGTTTGTTGTTGAAGTAAGGAGAAAAAGAGAGGTGAGTTCTCTTTGTATGCCCCCCTAAACTATATTTATTTTCCTTGGGAAAGTCTTATACATTGAATTTTAAAGAAATTTTCTGAGGTCTTAGGCATAAAAGTATCCGATGAGACTGATGGGCAACAAGTCTATGCCACATCTTTTAACAAAATTTCTTAGTCCTTCTTTCACGGTTTTCAAAAGGGAGAAAAAGAGTAGTCTTCCAAAGGCATCAAATTCCTGGGAAAATTCTAGAACTTAGTATGAAAAGAATGGTTCATGAGCATTCAGGGAGCAATGACTTCTAAGATCCAGCATGACTTCTTCAGAGAAAGGTCATTTTCTCTTTTTCATCTTTTAAAATGTATTCTACTGATGCCTTTTTTCTTTATATCACAGTCATTTCTGCACTCAGTCCCTCTACCCATACCCTCCAATATACACACTTTCAAATTAATCCCTTCCTTACAAATATAATAACAAAAATGATTAAGCAGAAATAGGACCTTGCAGGAACCATATCTGACAGCCCTAACCTTCTGTCATGAGGAGGGAGGGAGGTGTTATCATCTGACTCTATAACCATCATCAATTTTCCAGTTAGAGATCAGCTTCCTTTTAGGGATCCTTTCACTATTATATGCATGGTTTATAATCTTTTGGTTCAGTTCATACAAATATTTCCATGTAGCTCTGAATTCCTCACATTTCTCACTGTTGAATAATATTTCATTAAATTCGTATACTATTGTTTCTTCAGTCATATTGTTTTTTCAGTCATTCCCCAATTAATGCATACCAACTTTGCTTCTAGTTCTTTGTTATCACAAAGAATGCTGTTATGGATGTCTTAGCATCAGGTGGAATTCTGCATCTGTCTTTGACTTCCTTAAGGTATATTCCCAATACTGGAAATTCTAGGTCAAAGGATATGGACAATTTAGTCACTTTTCTTAATTCCAAATTGATATCCAGAACTTTTGGAACCAGTGAACACGTGTACCCATCTTCCCACAATCTCTCCAAAAATGACTTTTCCCATCTTTTGTCATTGTTAGCAGTTTACCATGTATGGTGATTTGAATTATATTTTATCATGGTTATATATAGTTTACAATTTTCTCAAACTTCACATCTTTTGGGAAAGGCTGCTGGTATTATATGGTTGTGCTAATCCCCTATATATCATAAATATCAAACTTTTATCAGTGATATTCCATGAAGCTGTTTTTCCCATCTACAGCACAGATTTTGCTAGTGCTATTTAGAAAAGTCAATGACTTATTTTGTATTAGTTTACTAAAGGAACGGCAGCATGGCATAACTGTTTTCTCAGAGTTAAGAATACCTGGGTTCTTGTCCCTTTTATGTACTGGCTATAGATCCCTGGGCAAATCATTTAACCTTTCAATGCCCTAGACAACTCTCTAGGGCTGGAACCTTCAGAGAAGGTGTTGCCATCCATTGGTAAAAGTGAATTTTCTCATCTGGGAACCCTCAATGTCAATGAGATCATGAGTCCTCCCCTTACCCCTATCTTATCTTATAAAGTAAAGATATTCATTATCTTAGATAACATCTTGATTCTTTGGAGGTATACCATGATATCATCTGAAAATAAGAATAGGTTTGTCTCCTTTTTGCATAAGCATACACGTGCATACACACATTATAGAGGGCAGTTGAGTGGTGCAGTGGATAGAACACTGGGCTGGGAATAAGGAGGACTCATTTTTAGGAGCTCAAAGCTGGCCTTGGACACTTACCAGCTGTGTGACCCTAGGCAAGTCACTTAACCCTGTTTGTTTCTCCTCATTTGTAAAAGATGCTGAAGAATAAAATGGCAAACCATTCCAGTATCTTTGCCAAGAAAATCTGAAATGGGACTGTGAAGAGTCGGACATGACTGGAATGATTCAACAACAAGAATACATATACACTTACATGTATATGTCTGCAGTTTTGCTATTCTGTCATAACTATAGCTAGAATTTCTAGAACAATATCAACTAATAGTGGAAAGAGAGGACAATCTTGGAAAATCTCCAAGCTCATTTGTAAATAATTATTTACTAATTTTACTAATTATTTTGCTGAGTCAAGCATTCTGTCATCATTCAACTTTGTCATGTTAAATTTTTTTCTGGGTAAATAGATTCAGTTTCTTTGGGATGATTTTATTTAAAATTTTTGTCTCAACATTTATTAATAATATTGGTCTATAGCTTTCCCTTTCTTCTTGGTTTCCCCCTGGTTTCGATAGCAGAATTATTAGTTCCATGGAAAGGATTTTTTTTGTAAGTTTTCTCTCTCAATTTGAAAATAATTTTTGTACCATTAGTACTCATTGATGTTTAAAGGTTTGATATATAAACATATCTGCCATTTACTAACCTGTTTAACCTTGGGAAAGTCATTTAACTCTGGACTTCAATTTTCTCATCTTTTACATGAGTATATGTGTCAAATTAAGGTGTTAGGTTAGATGAAGGTTCAGCAAACTATGGCCTGAGGCTGTTCCTATCTTGCCTGTATTTGTAAAATTTAGGGGCTAAATCACTTTTTACAGTTTTAAATACAATAAAATTGTTTCTAAAACTTAAAAAACATTAGTATCTCAAGGACAGGGGGAACTGAAGGACCATGTCTTGCTGACCCTTAGACTAGATAATCGCTAAAGGCCTTTCTAACTTGAAATTTTATTATTGGAACATTAAATTGGGCCCTTTTAACCTGGAGAAAAGTGAACATGATATGTATCTAAAGGAGGGAGAAGGAGTGACCATTAGCACAAACAAGTCTACATATCCATTTAACAGATATTTCCAGGTATTACTTTTTACAGGGCACTGTACAAAGCACTAGGTAAGGCACTAAAATAATATGTGATATGGTCTCTTTTCCCATTGAGCCTTACAATCTCACAGGACAGAAGAAAAAAAAACTAATGGAATAATCAGTAAGACTGACCATGTAAAAATGGACAAGCATACACTTGGGTTTTTGGTGTGTGTGTGGGGGGGGTGGCGCTTGTGACTTTAGAATTCATTTAGAAGTTTTATTTAAAGTTGTCTCAAGGGAAACTGAGGAGCAAAAGTTCAGGCAATTTCCTGGATTTTATCTGCCTTCTTGGCTCCTCCCTGGCCTTTGTTCAATAAAAAAGAAACATACCAGGACCAGCCTGCCCTGGCAAACTAGCTTCCCAACTGTGTTATAAAAGGGTAAAGTTCCTTCCTCTGGGAAGGAAAAGGCTCAAAGGGTGACTACTTTTGTCACAATCAAGGAGTCAAGGCACTTGATCTGAAGGACAAAAAGAGAGCAGATATTGCCAACAACCCTAGATATGGTAAAAGCCTCCCTTCTACTCTGACATTGCCAGTAGGAATCGGATAAAAGCTAACACTTTACTCTATGGTATGAACAAAGTTGTGTGCCTGAGAGAACAAACACCGGGTGAGACCTCATTCTGGCTCCAGGGAGTCTGGTTACCTAGATAACTTTCCCTGGATGTCTATGTTTGTGTTCCCTGTGTAACAGATGTACCGGTTTTATAATATATGTCCTTGGGAAAAGTCTTATGCATTGGTTTATATAGCAAGACACTTGTAGTCTTAGACCCAGAGTATATCAAGGTATGAACAATGATGACTCTGTGCCCTAAGGTCAGGATGAGCTGACTTCTTGACATCACTTCCTATGTTTCCCTATGCTTTCAGGCATATTAAGTCACAGGACCCTGACAGAAGATCTTTTGTGAAGAAAATATTTTGTGCACGATATAAACATCAACTGTTGTTGTTCAGTCATACAGTTGCTTCTGACTCTTCATGATCTTGAGGACCACAGCATGCCAATGGGATTTTCTTGGCAAAGAAATCTCCACCGGATTAAGGCAAACAGAATTAAGTGACTTGCCCAGGATCACAGAGCTAGCAAGTGTCTGAGGCGGGATTTGAACTCACGTCTATCCTGGCTCTGGACCTAATCTCTAGCTACTGAGTCAAAACATGAGCTGCATCAAAACATTAATTACATTGTCAATTAAAGACAAAAGCTGCACTCCTCTCTCTCTGACTTTGTCTACTATGCCTTAGAAACTCCCCCACTCTGGAAGCTTACTCTACCCCTGGACTCCTCACATGAGAAATACCCATCTCCCCTGCAGCCTGTCCCTTTGACTGGCTAGTTCCTCCCAGAACTTCTATTCGCATTCAATCAATCAAGAAACATTCATTAAGTACCTACTATGTACCAGGTATTACTGTGTGCCCAAGTCAATCATGTTTTCATTCCTCTCCTTGACTATAAATAGCATACAAAAGGCTGCACCCCTGACTTTTCATCTTTTCTCTAATATGCCCTCTTTGCCTACTTTCCTCTCAACTCCCTGCCCTCTTTTAGATTTCTCTTTTTTTTCTTACATTCCTCATTAAAATATAATCTCATTAAGGTCATGGATTGTCTTTTTTCTGCTTAAATTTGTAATCTCAGCATTTAGCACAGTGTCTGGCACACAGGAAAAACTTAGTAAAATCTTTGTTGTTTTGATGACAAAGGGGCAGCAGAGCCTCAAAATGGCTGAACATTGCTAGAACCATCCATCTACAGGTGGAAAAGATCTCCTAGGCTCATCTAGCCCAATCCATTCATTTTTGAGGGTAAAATGTCTTGCCTGAAGGTCACACAGGTAATAAGGAGCAGATCCAGGTTTCAAATCCAGATGTCTTGACTGCAAATCCATTTCTTTTACCATGACACCGCAGAGAGTGCTCTGTATAAAGCACCCCTGAATCACACCATACCCTCCAGATACTATGACTCTGAGAGATAAAACTCTGAAGAGCTAATAAGGAAAAAGAACACAACCAGTCCCACAACAATCCCTGGTACATAATCATAACAGTTGGGAAAGTGGAGTCAGATTATTCAGGGTCTGGAAATCTTAGAGAGAGGAACATGAATCTGATGGAACAGGCAATAGAGAATTCTTGTAATTTCCTGAGCAAAAATAAACTTTTTCACATCTGGACAAAGAACTGAATTTTCATCTGATCTATTTATTTCATAAGATTACCAGGTCTAAGAGACTTTGAAGGATGATAGAAGCAAAGATTTTGAACTAGAAAAGACTTTGGAGGTTACTGAGTCCAACCCTCTCATTCTATAAAAGAAGAAACTAAGTTAAACAACTTGCAGCATTATATAGCTACAATGTGTCTGAAACAGGATTTGAAAACAGGTCTTCCCTCCTCAGTGCTTTCTACCCAGTAAACCATGATGATGCCTCATAAGTAAGAGATAAAAATTACTGTAGTAAAAAAGAAAGGATTCCAAGAAATTGTCTAGGCAAAGGGTCAGAAAGCATCAGGAGGACCACAGAAGAAGGTTTGTAGGATCATAGCTTCATAGCACATAGGAACCATAGAAGTCATCAGGTCAGCTTCCTAATTTGAGAGAAGAAAAAACTGAAGGCTAGAAAAATAATAGGTGACTTGCCAAAGGTCACAAAGGTAGTAAGTGCCAAAGCACTTACTTACAAAACACTGATCAGGGATGCTAAGAAAGATGAAAGACCCAGTGGATTCCAGAGCAGACTCTAAGAATCTGGAGACTGAGAATGAGTTAAAAAAAAAAACAGGCAATTGAGATGATTTAGCGTAGTCTTCTTCTCGAAAAATATAGTTAACTTGCTTCCTGAGGATGAGTCTACATGACAGAATGGAAAGGATGCTGGCTTTTGAATCAGAGGACCTGGGTTTTGATTTGGGTAAAGTATCTCAACTCTCAGTTTAATTTTCTTCAACTATAAAATGAGTGGGTTGGGCTAGAAGGCTTCAGAATTCCTTCCATTTCCAAATCTAAGACTTTGAGTAGATTTTTATCATTCTTAGAAGGTAAAAATCAGTAACAAGTAGCATTTTTTTATGTATACAAAACATATTATTCATCATCTTTTTTCACCCTTAACTCAGTCCTAGGAAGAAGGCAATTATCATCCATTTTATAGCTAAGGAAACTTAGAGGAGTCAAGTGCCTTGCCTAAGATTATAAGGTTAAACCCAGTTCTTCAAATCCAGATTTTATACTTTTTCCATTACACTGTAGCTGAAAAAAGGATAAATTATGAGATTTACTTAATTTCAAAAATAGATAATATCTCAGAGAATAGAAGAGACGGATAAATAAATCTTTCAAGAGGTCAAGAAGACATCATTACTAAAAAAGAGAAAAAAAAAAGAAGACTGTTACAGTGGGAACACAGGGCAGAGTGGTTGGAATGTTGGAAGGGAGAGGAAGTGATCCAGTTTGCTCCTCTCATCTTTTCTCAATTTTTTTAATGCAAGCGCTCTTTGATCTCTGGTCATGTTTTCTGGTTGTCAATCTTGTAACTCCACAATCTCTGAATCATCTTATTTAATGATCCTCCAAAGAACAATGGAGAAGTCCAAATAGATGGCCATGTATTTCAAAAGATGATCTATGGGAAAGAAAATGGCAAACAGTATCATCAAATCTCTGATAGGAAGAAGAGGTAGAATAAGGATATGAAAATGAAGGATAACAGATGAATAACCCTAGCGAATTGCTCTTATCCCCATAAAGTGTTGAAAGATTCAGAAGACTTTCACACACTGGGTAGATCAACTATGGAGGATCTATGAATACGAATAAGAAGAATAAGATTCAAACAGCACTAGAAGGTGTGGCTGGCTTATGCTCCATCTTAGTGGAGGAAAGTTTCCTATCATGTCTCTTCATAGTTCCATTGAAGTGTCTTATTTCCTGAAGTAAATATACCTTAAAGCTGTTTCTCTTGCACAAAATAAAAGAGATGGCAAACAGATAGATAGATAGATAGATAATAGGAGGGACCCAAAGGATATTTTGCTCAAGTATTGTCACTTTCCTGCATGATGAGGTCAGAGGAGATGCACAGAAGAGAATAACCATTTTTTAAGTGCCAAGGGACAATCCAAGGTTTTCTGAATCATCTCAAAGCACCAAATAACTTCATACTGAGGCACAACACACATGACCAATTAGAAGTGACCCAGAGTTGTGTGGTGGTGAGGAAGAGGAAGAGATGATGCCCTTGGTTTGCTGCCATTGCACTCATAACACTTCTGCCCCCCCTACCATTCTTTCTCCCCTTCTCTCTACCTTTCACACGTATCCTTTAACATTTAGCTCAAATGCGATCTCTTCAGCTACATCTTTGATGATGAACTCAGTGCAAAATTCTCCTTTTCTTCACTTCCACTCCTATAATGCTTATTTTCTTTATCACTAATTATGACTTAATGCTTCATAGTAGCTCTCAGGCTATTGTACTGAACGGGAAATATCATGCAAAATGTTGACCAGTCAATGAACATTTATTATTGTGTGTAATTAGATAGTAGAGTAGGTAGAGTGTGAGGGTGAAGTAACAGAATACAAGAAATCAAATCCTGGCTCACCTAACTACATTGTAGGTAAGTCACTTAACCTTTCTAAGTCTCAGTTCCTCACCCATAAGACTGGAATAATGATAAATAATGGTGATAACACCTACCTCACAGTTTTGTTGTGAGGAGTTTTGCAAATCTTAAAGAGCTATATTAATACCCGTGGTTATTATTAAGCTTTTCAGGCACAGGGCCAGGCAATGGGGATACAAATACAAAGATGAGACAATCCCTGCCCACAAGGAGCTTACACTCTAGTACTCTAAACTCCCAGCTTCCTACTAGACTTAACCCAGATGACACCTTCTGCGGGAAGCTTTTGTTGATTCCCCTCTAGTTCAACTCAATTGTTAGGTTTTCCTGACTGCAACCTTTTTGATGGTAGGAATGGCATCTAAGACATCTTGACATCCCTCATGATACCTAGCATGACATTTGGCACACAGTGGTTTCTTGGTAACTATCTCTTGATAGTGGTGGCACAGAGGAGAGAGCCTTGGACCTGGAGTCAGAAAGAACTGAATACAAATCTGACCCCAGTCCCTTATTGGCTGTATGACTCTGGGCAAGTCACTCACTCTTTGCTTGCCTCAGTTTCTTCAATTATAAAATGAGTCTAATAATAGCACTTACTTTTAGGGTCTTTGTGAGAATCAAATGAGATCATATTTGTAATGTCCTTAGCACAGTACCTGGCACATAGTAAATGCTCTTGAAAGGTTTATCCCTTTTCTAGATGAACTAGTAGGGCCCCAAAGAAAGAGCAAGCCTCTCCTATATGCTGGCTAAGACTGAACGTTAGGCTATAACATGAAAATGTGCCTAATATCGGGATATTACTGTAAATTATTATGTCATTTCAATCTTGGCATGAATGGAGAATCTGAAAGCAGAAGTTGATAAGGCTCTAGCATGAGAAAAGTGAAGGACATCTGAGATAGGGAGACAGAGTAAGAAAGAGTAATAGAATAGGCATTGCCAAAAGGAGAAAGGGGCAGAATCCAGGGCATTGGAAGACTCAGAAGACAAATTGCTTCCAACCTTTTCAGTTCAATGTGGTAAAAAGTCAGTAAAAACTAATCCACAGTAAAATCTTTATGTGATTCTCACCAAACTCCTCATTTGCCCTAAATTTCTGAACCTCTTGGCTCTCATGGATTATTTACCTCAAAGAACAAGTTAACCACAGTGAAATCCAACCCATTCAGCCTGGCAGAGGCGTTAGGCAAGGAGTCTAACTTGTTATTCAAGAGCAATGATTCTGCCCCAAAGAGCTTTCAGAAAAAAGGAAGATGTTGATACTGACATCTCAAGTTTAGAGATTTTCATGTTTGTACCAAGAACATTTCATCCAGAATGTCTCGTCCAAAGAATTAAGTTGTAATCTTCTTTTCTCCATGATTATCTTCATTAATCTTCTTTTTCTCCTTTTCTTTTTTATATTGTGTGCCAGTGTCAAGATGATTGGATTACGACTGTACTAGAGAAATGAATCTTTTGGCAGCTTTCAGAGTGATACTGAAGGCAGCCTCTTCTTTCCTCATTCTTTTCTCAGTTCCCATAAGGTCTTTTCTCAGTTCCCATAGGGCAGAGCCCTTCTCAAAGTTTGGCACCATCTGCAGAGATCCACAGAAAATCACGTCAGCCCACCCACTAGCTTTCTTTGAAAATTGGTGATGGATCATGTTTACAGCTTTGTCTCACAATATGGAAGGAGTTGTTCCCATAATCCACATTTTCCCATGAAAAAAAATTGAGAGAAAAATATCATTGTGTGAGAACCGTTTCCCAGTCATAGGAAAGCAAGTCACTGTTTCCTATTTCAATTCCTTCAGACTGTGACCAAAAGAAGCCCTAAATTTTAAGCTCTCTGGTGATTTTAAAATCTAAACTTTCTGATAGCTTAAAAAAAAGAAAATTTAATGAAAGTTACAAACATGACTTGTATATATATTTGTTCAAATTCAGGAAACAGTGGAATGAATGGGCATATCATTGAAATGAGGATCAGCGACCTAGAGTCTAGTCTCAGCTCTGCTGCGACAGCTGACCAGCCCAGCCACTGTTCTTCCCTAAACCTCAGTTTCTTCTGCTGTAAATGAGAAAGTTGGACTCAATTATCTCTAAGGTCTAGCTTTGTGATTTTAAGTATTTACCAAGAACTATGTAAATGGATAGCATTGTGTTTTAAGTTTCTATAGTTCCTTGAGATCTAAGGCTTCATCACTGTGGTGGGATGTAGAAGTGTCTGTTTTTAATTACTTTTTTGTTTGCATTTTTTATTTTTTGTTGATATTTTTTTCATTACAAAAATTTATGCACCATTCTCTCTTCATAAGACGTTTCTTGTGACAAAATAAAATAATTTAGTGAAACTAATAATATAGAGACTCCTATCTGAAAGTACACCCAACATTTCACATATGTAGCACTTCTTCTCCAACTCTATTTTGAAAAAATTAACAAATCTATTTTCCTTCTTTCCCAACCCCTACCTTACTCAAAAAAAGAAAAGAAAAACCTAATTTCTTATGATAAATATGCATAATCAAACAAAAAAAATTCTCTCAGTGGCTATTAGGAGTCTTATATGTGTGTGCATATATATGTAAATATATTATGTGTATACATATATGTATATATATATCTTATTCTGCACTCTAAATCTGTTATGTCTCTGTAACGGATAGCATGTTTCATCATTAGTCCTTTGGACTGATATACATTGTATTAATCAAAGTTCTTACAATTTTCAAAGTTGTTTGTTTTTATAGTATTGTTGTTAATAGTATCATCTTGAATTAACAGCATTATTGTGCCAGAATGATTTTTGTGTAAATGAAATGCATACTACTGGAGGCTCATGAGCTGAGGTAGAAAATATTACGAATACATCCTTCCCTCTTCTCCCTTCCCCATAACAAGATTTCTCTATGACTCTCAAAGAATTTGAGTTGCAGCTAGAACCTGGTTGGAAAGTAGAAAGAAATTTGGAACAAATTAGGTTTAAGGCAGCATCTTTGACCACATGTCACAAGGAACTCAAAATATATGTGACCTAAATATATAATATCACACCATCAGAGGAAAAAAAAACAAAAGGAGATAGGAAAAGGTACATTTCACACACACATATACACACATATGATGGTGGAGGGAAACAGTATAGGAAGAGGATTGATCTTTAACCATGTAAAGGATAAAGGAAATATTTTTTAACGATTTTTTTTAACATTGAGTCTCCCTATCTCACCTACATTGGAAGTATAGAGACTACTCATGTTCCAATCCTACTCTGATCTGAACAGGAGCTTAGATCTTTTCCATTCCCAACCTGGACCTCTGTACCAACCTCCCCATACTATTCATCCCCATTTCCAGGGGCTCACTTCATGAATGATGAGCTTAGTACATACACCTGATTGGCTTAGCCCACTGCAACTTATAATTCAGAAACTCAAGAAATCCTTCAACCTCAAACTCCTCAGTAGCAGGGATTACTATTTGTGCCATCATATCTGGTGAAAAAAAATTTAAAAAAATAAAATAGAAAATTATGATTGCATTAAATTTAAAAGCTGCTTCAGGAAGAAAATCAGTGGAGCTAGGATAAAAAGAAATGGTGTCAACTGGGGGAAAATGTATTGAATATCTTTGATAAAATAGATATCAAAAATATTCAGGGAGTTGTATAAGATTGTACAGATATTAAGAGTAAGATCGATTTCCCAAGAAACAAGTGGTCAAAGGACATGAATAGTTTCAAAAGAAGAAAAACAAATGAAAAAAAAAACCCTGTATTTTAAAAAAGATTCAAAATAGTAATAACAAAAGAAATGCAAATTAAAACAAAACTGAGGGCTCACTTCCCTTGAAATAAATTGATAAAAATGACAAAATATGGGAAAAAGCTAATGTTGAAAAAGCTGTGAGAAAGCACAGGCACTATATATATATGACAAAAATATTCATAGCAGTACTTGAATTAACAAAGAATTGGAAGGAAAAGGAAGGAAAATGGATGCCCAATGATTTGGGGCATGGATGACGGAATTGTGATATATGAAAATTAATAAAATATTATTATGCTATAAGAAGCAATAAAAATGAGGAATTCAGAAAAAAATAGTGGAAGACACATGAAGTAAAAAAAAGGAATATAGAAAATGACCACAGTGATATCAATAAAGTAAATAATAAAAATAAAAAGAAGACTAACTGATGAATTGGAATGAATGTTTGAAGTCCTAGAGAAGTGGTCATGTGAAACCCTTTAGTCTTCTTAGTGAAGAGGAAGGGCTATAGATATGGAGCACAGTACCTGTGTTCATCCTTCATTGCCAAAGAAGACCATGCCATCAGAGAAATGATGACATGACTTGCCCTTGACTTGGTTTTGAGTGAGGGAGGGCTGTGCAGGTCACCAGCCTCACTTCTCCTCCAGAGCCATCTGAATCCAGTGATTCATTAGGATGACTGGAAATGACCCAGGATGAGGCAATTGGGGTTAAGTGACTTGTCCAATGTCACACAGCTAGTGAGTGTCAAGTGTCTGAGGTGAGATCTGAGCTCGGGTCCTCCTGCCTCCTGCACTGGTGTTCTATCCACCGCACCACCTAGATGCCCAGTGCAGTACATAATCTCAGACATGGTTGTCATATTGGTTGAATTTGCTTACATAGTTTTCAATAGCTATTTCTTTGCTACTATTGATCCTGGTAAAATTCCAGAATTCCTTATTAAATGGATGGTTTGAGAGTTCTTAAGAAGGGAAGGGGGTGTCATCTAAGAGTTAGGGTGGCTTCTACAGAAGCAGGCCGTGTCAAAATAATCTCATTTCCATATTCTGACATGGTTCTCTGGCTTGTAGATAAGGGGAATGCCATGGATATCAGACAGATTTCAGTAAGGTGCAGTATACTCTTATGGACACAATGGAGCAAGGTCTAAAGAATGACAGTATAGTTAGGTGGATTAATTAAGGGGCATTAATATTCAGATTCTGATTCCCCAAACTCAGCTTTCTCCTGTAACTGAGTCTTTTCATAGACCATTCCTAGAATGTGTTTCTTCCTAATTTCTGACTCTGAGTCTTTATTGTCTTTTAAGGCATCATCTAGGCATACTTTCCTAGGGGTTTCTTTTCCTGATCTTCTTTATATGATTATATTATATTCATGTATATTTACAGCAGCCAGATAGAGCAGTAGATAGGACACTGGACCTGGAGTCAGGACAACCTGAGTTCATACATAACCTCTGACATTTACTAGCTGTGTGACTCTAGGTAAAGATTTTAACTTCCATTTGCCTCATTTTCCTCACTGTAAAGTAAAAGTTATAATACCCCCTATCTCCCAGGGTTGTGGTGCGGATCTCATAGGATAATACTTACAAAGTACTCAGTACAGTGTCTAGCACACAGCAAGTGCTTGTTAAATGCTTATTTCCTTCCTCCTTGGTTTATCTTATATTTATGTGTCTATTTTCAGGATCAAATGAGATCATGCATAAAAAGCACTTTGCAAACATTAAAGGCAGTTAGATGAGCACTCAACGAATAGAATGCTGCCCTTGGAGTCAGAAAGACCTGAGTTCAAATCCTACCAAAGATACTTACAAGCTGTGTTACCCTGGGCAAGCCATTTAACTTCTGCCTGCCTCAGTTTCCTTATCTGTAACATGGGAATAATGATAGCACCTACCTCCTTGGGTTGTTGTGAGAAAAGACAAGATATTTGTAAAGTACTTTACAAACATTAAAATGCTATATAATGAAAGTTGTTTATCATTAAAGTGCTATATAGCTACATATATAAAAAGTGCCATATAGTATTATTTTAATTATTTCTACTATTACAGAATATATCTTCCAGTAGAATACAAGTTCCTTGAGAAAAGGACTATTTGTCATTTTCATTTTTTTTTTTATCCTTGGCTCCTACCAGAAAACATCAATTAGCTACAGGGAGCTTATGTGAATTATCAAATGGCCTATGACCCGGCACCTACTTAATCTGTCCTGGCACCAGTTGTCAAGTGAATGAGTCAGACCAAAAACTTGAATCTTCTTGGTACCCACCCTCACACTGCTTTTCCCTGATGATATCCTTTAGTTCAGTATTGACAAGCAGACCCAGACACTTAGGCCTTTGCCATCTTAGCACCATATGAAACTGGGATGATTTAAACCAGTAGCCCCAGCAACTTCTCTCCTGGTCTCAACTCAATCTTCATGGGCAGTTCTCTATACACTGTTCTCTGACCTCCCTCACCCCCATCCCTCTCACCCTCTTCTACTGATGTCTGGGCGCTGGGCCAGGCTTGCTCTCCCAAACCCATGACTTGTCTTTGTGCTGTGTTTTATTCAAATTATACCACGTTCCAAGTTCTTCCTCTTGTTTTCAGTGTGCCTTTCACTTCTGTCACTATATTGTCCATTTATTGACGTTCCAATTGGGTCTTGTCTCAGGGCTGGGGATGTGCTCTGTGTCCAGAAAGCATTCTGTCTAACTCACAGCATTTACTGGAAAGAAATCCAGTGCTGTCATCCAAGGAATCAAGCATTTGGTCAAGCATTTAAGTACTTAATATGTTCCAGGCATTGTGCAAAGTATTGAACACACACACACACACACACACACACACACGGCAAAAATATAGTCTCTGCCTACAAGAAGCTCACATTCCAATGGAGTAGACCATGTGTAAAGACTTTAGATATATGAAATATGTAGTATGAATGGAAAGAAATCTTCAGGAATAGGGAAAGGGAAAGCTGGGAAGACCAGACAAGGCTGTAGGTGGTAGGACTGAGCTAAGTCTTGAAGGAAGCCTGGGAAGAGAGTAGGTGGAGGTGAGGAGGAAGAGTATTCCAAGAATGGGGGAGAGTCAGGTCAAAAGAACCAGAGTTGAGAGATATGCTAAATCAAAGGAATGATGTGGAGAGGAGTAAGCAAAAGAAGACTGGAAGGAGCCAGATGGTGAAGGACTTTAACTTCCAACACAGAATTTTCTATTTCGTATGAGAGGTAACAGAAAACCATAAGAATTTATTGAGGGGAGTGACATGGTCAGACCAGAAATTTGGGAAGACCACTGACAGCTTCATGGAAAATGGATTAGAGAAGGTCAAGACTTGAGGGATCCTTTTAAGAGACAACAGAAAACCTGACTAAACAGGTTCCTCTCATGTCTTTTCACTTCTGCTTGGTTATGGCAGCTTCTACCCTGCCATTTAGGTAGCATTGATAGAAAGTTTATTCCAGACTGCTTTTATAATGGAGACTCTCTGAACATTTCATCATGGCATATCCAACCCTTTATCTCCTTATGTAATTTGCTGTGTCTAGTATCTTTACATTGCTGCAACAGAAGCTATTTTGTGTTTGAGGCAGGATGGGAAGAAGAAAGAGTAAGAGGGGTATGACAGAATGTAGAAAGCTTTGGAATTAAAGCAAAAGAACTGGGTTTCAGCTCCCAGGGGCTCGTCTTAGCTCTGATTCTAACATTTAGAGTTCTTATATAAGGACATCTGTCCAGAAGGATTAATATTTAGTAGACGTCAAATACACAAAAAATCTGATTAGTCCAAACAATTGTTTCCTTGGCATTCATTTGTTCATTCACATATAATAAATAACTGTTTATTAAGACATTACAATGTGCAACACACTGGCTAGGTATGAGATTCTTAGATGTTGTTGTTTGTCTAGAGTCATCTGAGTCCAGTGTCCAGATACAGATCAGAACAACTGGAGAAGACCCAGGATGCAGTGAGCTCCTTGGCCTTTTCAAGCTAAGGTCTCAGTTTGACTGAGACAAAGCCCATTCATTGATTAAGGTTTAATAAGAAATGTGGCAGAAAATGGCCTCTTTACCTAGTAAAAAAACAATTTGATCTTGGAGGGGAGGGAGGGAGGAAGGGAGGGAGGGAGGATGAAAGGAAGGAAAGAAGGAAGGAAGTTCAATACCAGTTTTGTCCCCAGGGGCAGCTCCTTTCTAACCCACAGAGATTGTTGTTTGTCCTTTGTTCATTACTCTCAAAGAGGACCATGATGTCAGGAAGATGATGCCATGACATGCAAGCAAATGAGATTTAAGTGAGGGATGGCTATGCAAAGTCACCAGCCTCACTTTCTCCTCCCAGATGTAGAGATGATTAAGTCATGAATGGTTCTTTCATGAAAGAAGAGCCCAAAGTGTCTTGTTGGCTCTCTTTTCCAACTTGCAGCCAGTTTCCAAAGTGAGAAGCACTCCTTCCTTGTAGAGGGATGAAAGAAGTCATCTCATGTAAGCCACAACAGAGAAGAACATTCCAGAAAACCTAGATGTCTGGACATCTAGGGCAGTTAAGACTGTCCAGTGACATTTCCCACTTCTGAGAAGTGGGCTGCTACAAAACTCCCTACTACTTCCAACTCTTAATTTGGTCTATTACAGCAAGCGCTCACTAAGTACCTTCTATATCCAAAGCCCTGTGCTAAATTCTAGAAAAAAAAAAAATAAAAAGCTGCTCCTGTCTTCAAGAAGTATATATTTTACTTGAAGGATATACCATATAAGCATAATTATATACATGTGTAACATAGTTCTCTGGCTTCATTATTTGGGGGCCAAACCAAGTGAGTTACTTTGTCCCTCTCCCTTAGGATTCTCTGTATCCTGAAAGTGTCTCCTCTCTGCTATCAGCTGCTATCTCCACGGATCACATATCCCCCATTATTAGAAATCCAGTGATTAGCACACCAGATTCCTTTTAGGCTCTTAATATCAGATTAGCTTTTACAAAAGAATATTTCTTTGCAGATAGAAAAAGAATAGACATGAATATTTCTCCCCAGTTCCTAGAGGTACAATGCCCCTTGATTGTGCTTCAGTCTCTAGGAAGAGAAGGAAAATTAGGCTCATAGTTTATCTCAGTTCCTCCATAGCATTAGTTCCACCAGGTTCAAGTCCAAAGTTCCACTGGGCTAGTATTTCTAGATCTTTGATTGTCAGGATTTCACTTCTGGACTATCTACAACCCCTGACCTGAATTCCCAGATTCCCACACCTCTGGGTTTCTGGCTCCTGTGTTGGACTCCTCTCTTCACTTAGAACTAAAAAGGACATAAAAAAACCAAAACTTCAGTCTCATATGTGGGGTGTCTCATAGCCTGAGAAGAAGATAGTAGCTCTCAGTCCTTTCCCTTTTACCCAGTGGGATCCCTTGCTGTGACAAGAGTCCCTCACCCTAAGTGAGGAATTCAGGAAAAGACCAGACTGGGTGCAAGCAGGTAGTATTAAAAATGCAGACAATTCAGCTATGCAGCCAAATGCTGCTCCCAACTCCATGAATGGAATGGAGAATGTTCACAAATGTGTTAAATCTCCTCTTTCCAAGGAGTAGGTCCCCAGTGCTTTCTATGTGGATAACTCATCTTAGGTAGTTTAGGGAAGTGCCAAGCCTCTGTTACACATGATTATCTGAGATCATTTGAGGTATGTAGATATGGAGAAATAGATAATGTAACTGACTAGTAAATATTGGTTGAATTGAATTATATTGCCAATGCTGTTCCTAAAATGTACTGCCCAAGACTGACCATTATTTTTCTCATAGAGAAATGCCTTTAAAATGGGCAGTGCGGGAAGGGATCCTGAGTGAGCAGGTTAAGGATTAAAAATAGCCTTCTCTGCTGTTATTCCACTGAACCTAGTTAGGGTTCTTGCTTTCCTAGACCATGGAAACATCTGAAATTGCTTTATCTTGTGCATATAATTCCTGAGAGGTTTGAAAGGTCATGAGGATCAGTGATCTAACTGGATCCAAGTACAGTGGGCTATGTTCTTCAGTCCTGCCTTTCTGAATGCAGTTTAACATTGCATTAGATTTCTTGACCACCATATCCAACTACTAACTCATATGAAATAAACAGTAAACGAACAAAACCACCAGATTTTTACAGAATAGCTGCTAAGGAGAACTAACCCTTCCACATGTTTTACTAATTAAACTGACTTTTTTTAAAAACCCAGTATAAAATCTATGCATTTATCCCAATAAACTTTCACCTTATTTAATTTGGTCCTGTCATTAACATCTCATTAATAAAAGTGTGAAATAGGACAGGGCTAAACACAGCCCATAGTGGGAATTTCTTCAAAGCTGACATTGAACCACTTTATGATTACTTTTTGAATTGCAAAATTTATTCATAGATAACTAGGCTCTTTTAGCTGATCTGGAGGCCATATTCCCTTCTGTTATTGATATCTTCTTTGCTGGCTTGTGTGCTTATGCTCAAGGTTTTTAACTAAACTTTCTTCCTCCTAAGATCCTTGGTAATTTCAGTCTCTTTTTCCCCCCTCATTTTCACTTCTTGCTCACTTTCCGACTCCTTCCTCTTTGATCGTGGTTTCCCTGGAGGCAGGATCTCAAAGACTTCTCAGCTTACTCTCACAATGGGCAATTTTTGTTTCACCAGCTTCATTCACAGCCCCAAGTGACTGTTGGCAGGACAAAACTAGTCCTAGTTGGATGCTGGGCTCTTTCCTTCAGGCTTAATGAAATGTCACACAACCATGTGTTCCCTGTTCCTTCTGTTCTTTAGTTGTCTAAGTGAGCCTTTACAACATAGAGTGCTGCTACACAATTGCCTTAGAGCAAGCTTCTGACTTTTTGTATCCCCCAGAGCTGAGAGCAGGGAGGAACAGGATAGAACTGAAAAATAAGAGTTGGTGAGGATCCTGCAAATGAAGTCCTACAGTCAGGGAGGGAGATGATGAAAGGAAGTGATAATTTCTGAGTTGATTCCATCTTGAAGAATGAGTTTTCGGAGATCAGGAAGTCCAAGAAAGCAGACTGGTGGGAAATTATATGGTAAATTCCCAGAGAGAAAAGAAATCTCAAAAGTATACCTTCTACCCTCTCCAAGGGGTCCTAATAATTGGATGTGTTTGGAGGAGTGTCAGAGTTTATTTTACCCTGCCAAGTGATGAGTTGCTGGAGATCGTGAAATCCCAATGACTACTCTTAGAATGCTGTCTTTCAGTTGCTCCAAATCCATTTGGTCATACTATGGTTTAGCCTGCATCTCTTATCTTCAGCTGTTTTGCTCAATCTACATGTTTTCCTACATCTATCAGTTTAACAATAGGAAAGTACCCTAGGATTTGTAGTTCAAAGGGACAAGCATTCTCTTTTCAGCAGTGAGTGATTTGGGACAACTGCAATCTTTGAAACATGTTTTGAGTCATATCTAGGAATTTGTAAAAAAACATATATAATCTACAGAAAACAGACTGAGGAGGAGTGGGAACTGTCAGAGCCAAACAAGAGCAGCAGTGGAGAGAGAGTATCCTCAGCCATACCTGAAGTTTAACAAAGCATACTGGGAAACAACCATAAGGAGAAAATATAAAGAAGAAATTGAAAGGACATTGAGCCATACCAGAAAAGGGTGGGATTAAGGTGGGCTACTGAGACTACAGCCATCTCTAAAACAAATAGCAGCTATCAGTTGTATTTACCTCTTCAAGTACTGATGAAAGGTCTCTCCCCAAAATGTCAGATCTTTCTCCCCTTGACTGTCCAGTAGCAAACCCTATCATAGACTTTTTTTTCTTTTATCTAAATATTTTCAGTATCCTGAGTTTTGCCTCAAGTATAAATAGGCTGGAATTTAGCTATGAATACATGAAATTTTAAGTTATGATAGAGAATCAAACCTCTATCTGAATGTTGGGCATTTTCCTTACTGTAGGCTCTGAGTTATCGTCATTGTTTTAATAACATTTGTCTGATATAAAAATCTATAAAGCATCATTGAAAAGGGCAATGTGAAGTGAAGCTAGAAGTTGTAAAAGGGATGGCTAATTAAATCTCCATCATCTGATTGAGGGGGGAAAGATGGCAGGATGGAAGTAGGCAAAGTATAGTCAAGATAGGTAAGAGACCTACGTGAAAAGGGAAGAGGGATCAGACAGGGTCTCCATCACTACCCACCATTGTTTACATAGGTAAGCATTATTTACAACATTACTCTGATCTGTTAGTCTAGTAATCTTGTGAAAAAGATAAATAAAATTAATTTGATAAGAACTTTCTTAATGCAGTCATAACTGCTCCGTGTGCTTACCTCTTCATTATCTAGTTGGTCCCTCAGTCTCCTTTTAATAATTTGTTCTGACATTTTCCAGGAACCAAAGTCAGTCTCACTGGTCTATAATTCATAAGTTACAAAGTCTCTATTCTTGACAAATCGAGTCAATACTTATATTCTCCAACGGTGTAGTACTTCTAAATAACCACACTTCCTTGTATAATGCCTTGTACTTAATAATCCATGAATAAATGGAACCATCTACATAAAGCTTCCAATCATTAGATTTGAAGAACCAAATAGTACAGTAGGCTGAATTCCTTTCTTTCCCTTCTTATTTGAGTTTTCTTCCACAAAATGACTAATATGGAAATGTTTTACATGATTGAATGTGTATAACTTTATCAGATTGCTTACTATCTCAAGAAGGCAGGAGAGGAGGGAGCAAGGGATAGAATTTAGAACTCAGAACTTTTTTAAAATGTTAAAAATTGTTTTTCCATATAATTGGGAGGAAGATGATAAATTACTTTAAAAAAAAAAAAGCACTGAGGGTAGTGCCTGGCACATAGTAGGTATTACATCAATGCTTATTCCCTTTCCTCTTTCCCCATAAAAATGGTTAACCTCACTCAGTAGGGTGTTCAGTGGAAGGAACATAGAATTTAGAGGACTCGATTCTAGACCCAAAGTTACCACCTTGGGTAAGCCACTTAACTCTGTGTCTAAGATGTGATATAACTTCAACTATCTCCAAAATTGAGGAGTAGGAAAAAGTTACACACACATTTTAAAGTGCCTTGTAAAGTCATATATCTGTTAATATATTTAAAGAATAGCTCTTTGTAAAATCGTTATGTATATGCATATATACATACATAGAAAAGAAATCATCTTCTAAAGATTAAAATGCTATAGAAATGTGTAATATTTATTCCAGGTCTGATCTAGTAGTTGAATGGCCCCTCATGGTGCCTTTCCAAGCTAAAGATCCTAAGATGGAAATTTACTACCAAGCCTTAAACCACCCAGGGCAAACAAAGCAGACAATCCTTTGGCACCACACCCTATTTTCCCAGGTCACTTACACCTGCTCAATCACAAACACCACTCTCTGATTCTGTGACCTATCCACTGGTGGTAGGAACAAAACAGCTGCCAGTTTCCATGACAGCGCAGTAGGAAGAGGATGTTTCCCACTTTGAGTTTTTCTCTCCTTTTGCAAATGCTTCACTTCTCTCCCCCAAGTCATCCTGTTTCCCTTTTCTATGTCTACCTTCCTCTTCTCTTTACCTGTCCTTACCTCAGCTTCTAATCACTAAGCTCCAATATGAAGAATGACATAGATATCATTTCTAATGTATTTCTTCTGAAAGAAATGATATAATTTGTGTATCATTTCCTCCTGAGAAAGAAAAAAAAAGCAAATTTACACATAGACACAGACAAAAAATACCCAGAGATGGTTAGAGCTGGAAGCCATCCTAAAGAGCCCCACTTCTCCCCCCCATTCAACTCTACAGTTTTAAGAATGGTAAAAGCTAAGTACTTTTTAAAACAAATATTATCTCATTTGGACCTTACAATCACCCTAAGAGGTATCAGAAAGGTGACAAGAGTCATCTATGATTGTATAGCTAAATAGAAGTACAACCTATGAACAGAGGACAAGGATTTTCCCCTACCACACCATATTCAAGGACAGAAAAGAATATCAAGTATCAGAATAAACATCTTCAATTTCCTACAGAAAATATAGTCTCTGCCAAGAAAGACATGACTAGAATGCAGGACACTTGCCCCCTAATCCAGTGTTCTCTCTATTATCCTATACTTTATCAAACAAGTCCACTAAGAGGAGATGAAATGTTTTTAGGCCCTCCTGAAGAGAAATGAGATGGTTCTTACCTTGCTTCATTCCTCAGCCTAATTAAGTTATAACAAAGACTTGTTGTTCAGTTGTTTCAGTCATGTTCCATTTGTTGTGAACGCCCATCTTGGCAACTGGTTTGCAATTTCCTTCTCCAGTTCACTTTAAAGATGAGGAAATTGAGGCAAATAGGGCTACATGACTTGCCTAGGATCACACAGCCAGTAAGTGTCTGAGGCTAGATTTGAACTAAGGATTATGAGTCTTCCTGACCCTAGCACCAACACTCCATGCATTATGGCGCCACCTAGTTGCCCCTTAACAAAGACTAGAAAAGCGTAATCATGGCTATCACATATTCATAAGAGGCCTAATCGAGAATGGAAAAAGCAAAAATTTATTCTCTCAGGTGTGCATAATAATGGAATTCATACAGGGCTGTGCTAAAGAAAGTTCATCAGAATCTATTGTTAAATTTTTAGTGTGAACTTAAAACAGTATTGGTGTTTGACTATTATAAATACCCAAATCAGCTACAAAGAATATATGAAGGAAGATGCTTTCTGCATCCAGAGAAAGAAGTGATAAATAGAAGCATGTATAGAATGACTTTACCCACACACGTGTGTGTGTGTGTGTATATATATATGTATGTTTGTATACGTATTTGTGTCTAATGATAGTCATTGGGGGGGGAGAGAAAAAGTTTACACAATAATTTTATTATATATTTTAAAAGAACAGCAAGTTATACACAATAGATTTGCAGTTTCATGTGCAATTATCTTTTTTTATTATACTAAATTATGCAAATGCCTGTTTTATTCCATAAATTAAAAATAAAATAATTTTTTAAAAAATTACTGTGAACATTTACATTTCAAAAATTGCAAATGCTAAATTAGGGCAACTAGGTGGCGAGAACTGCTGGGCCTCGAGTCAGGAAGTCTCATCTTCCTGAGTTCAGATCTGACCTCGGACATTTACTAACTCTGTGACCCTGGGCAAGTCACTTAATCCCTTTGCCTCAGTTTCCTCATCTCTAAAATGAGCTGAAGGAAATGATGAACCACTCCAGTATCTTTTCCCAGAAAAACCTCAAATGAATCACAAAGAGACAGGACTGAAAAAAAACCCAAAAGAGCTGAACCAACAATACACACACACACATACACACACAAATTAGGGGTTAATCTATTGTTTAGTGGATTGTCTCAATTTATGAAAGTGAAGAAAATGCTAATAATGAAACTTAACCTTAAAAGTGTGTGGTGGGATTTGAGAGTCAGTTGTCAAACATTTGACATCATTTGACAACATGCTCTGCACATAACTCAGTGCTTCCCTTTGGCAGGATCTTTACCACATACACATCAATCCAAAAAATCCTTATTAAGTATTTACTATTTACATTTACTATGTCAAATGCACTGGCCTAGACACTGGGGATACAAAGACCTAAAGCACAAAAATAAATCCCTGCCTCCAATGAGTTTTTGTTACAAGATGTAAACAGACATGCGTCATAACAGCTCAAAGTTATGTTGTATTTTATGGGCTTCCTCTCATATGATCTTGGTAATAACTTCCTGAAATACCTGGTGTTATTTTCCTCATTTAAAAAAATAAAGAAGTTGGGGATTAAGAGTCTTAACTTAAAGAGATTCAGTGACTTGTCCAGAGCCCCCAAGAAAGGGTGGGAGGCAGGCTTCAAAACCTGTTCCTTCTGATTCCAAGTCAGCATTGTGTCCACATGCCATGCTCCCGATACAAATCATTTGAGATGGAAGCGAAGGCAAATGAGGGGCATCAGAAAAGCCTCCAAGAGGAGATGAAACATGAGCCATCTTTAAGGAATTTGAGGATCATGTGAGGTACCCGTAGGTGCATTGTTGATAGGGGAATTGGGGAAATTTTGGAAGCTGCAGGTAAGCCAGTTGACGAGAATATACAAGGGAGGCCATGAAGGGAAGTAATGTGAAATAATCTGGAAAAGTAAGTAGGAGCCATATACATGCATCACTTATCATCTCCAAAGTTAATACAAGGAAATAGGATTGACAAGTATGGGTAATAGATTTCAAGGAAACATGAGCTCCAGAGCTAAAAGGGACCTAGTCAAATTCTAATCTGACCCCCATCATTGCACAAAGTGGGAAACAAAATCAGAGAGCTAAAAATGACTTGCTCAAAACTACACAAACAGCAGAATCAGACTTTGAACTCAGGGCCTCCGACTTCAAATCTATCCCTTCCCAGCATATCAGATTCCTTATAATCCTATAGCAGGAATTCGTAACCAGAAGCCTATAGGCTCCTATTCAAAACAACTGTTTTTAAATGAATAAAATATAACATATAATCCTAAAAATAAAACCAAGTGAATCTTAAATGCAGATTCCCTATAAAAATAAACATTTATAATTCATTACCATTTTCAAGTAACTTCTAGTTACTTGAAATTATAGATTTTTGATTTGGAAAGACCATTAGAGGGGTAGCTAGATGGCACAGTGGATAGAGACCTAGCCTTGGAGTCAGGAGGAAGTGAGTTCAAATCCAACCTCAGACACTTGATACATAAGTCATTCCACCCTGACTGCCTTGCAAGAAAAAAAAAAGAAAGAACATTTGAGTTAACCTCCTCGTTTTACAGATGGGGCCCAGAGATATGTGGGGAAAAACCTGCCCAAGGTCCCATAAATAAGTCAGATCCAGATTTGAATCCAGATCTGAATCCAGATCTCTTATTCTAGTCCTCTTACTTTATCTGCTGTAACACGTTGGGAATTGGGAACTTTCATACCATTCAGTCTAAAAGAATACATTTTTATAATGTTCCAAGCACATTGCTAGTCTTATTTCATTACCCCTCCTCAGGTCTGAATGACTTTAAACAGAATGGCAGGACATTGGACTAGGAGTTGGTAGACCAAGATTCTAATTTCAGCTGCACCCAACCTAGTGCTGTGACTTCAAATACATCATTTATTTTTTACCTTTTTTTGTATCAGTTTTCTCACTTTTCAACATGAGGGAGTTGGACTAAATGATATCTAAGGCACTTTACAACTCTGTCATTGCCTCTATAATATCATCTCTGGATGAATGAGAATTGTGGCAGATATGAAAGATTTACAGTGTCACAAAATAATTGAATTGATTTCATGGTAGCCGTAATGACAGAAGACCAGTCATCCAAAAACAGTCATCCAAAAACAAAGACAAAAAAATGAACTTAGAACATACAGCTGCAGAAGTAACACAACATAGGAACAGATGACAGGTGGCTTTAGTCACCAGAGTTCTGGGAACAAGAACTTCTCACCTAAGCCCAACCATGATTTATTTCCAAAGCTATTCCCATTTGTCCACACCATGCAAATGACTGAATGGGAAGAATAAAATGGAAAATTCCCCCCTCCCTTCTGCATACAGAGAAAACCAAGCTTCAAGAGCAAATAATAAGAAATCAGAACTGGAATAGCTGAGGGAACTGGGCCAACAAATGGCGACTGCAGTTCAACCCAGGCCAATGTAATTAGTCTGGAAGGGAGTATCCACAAAGGGATAGAATTAAATAGGAGAAACAATCACCTAGCTGACTGACAGAGGGAAAAAAATACAGAGTTATTATCAGGGAAATCACTGAATCCATTTCTGTGGTAACTATAAAGTATAGGAGCTATCAAGAAAAAGAGAGAGCTCTTTTTAAATCCTGGATTCCCCAAATCAAATAGTGGGTGGAGTCCCTGTAGATTCTGGCTTCATTGGAAAAAACACATGTAAGGCATTGATCAGAATTCTGAAAATCCAAATGACACATGATAGCTTCATATAAGGTTATATGCCCAGGTCCTTCCCCAAAATAATGCCACTGGTCATGACTGTCTCCATAATATCTGAAGGACCACAGCAACGGTGGAGAAGGCCTTCATAATATAGCAACCCTCAAATTTCTAGCTGATAGAGATAGAGTGGAAAGGTCACTAGGTATGGAATTAGAGGACCTGAATTTAGGTCACTTTTGGTACTTGGCTATCTTTGAATCAAGTCATTTCATTTCTTTAAAGTTGGTTTCATTATCAATAAAATTATGAAGCTGATGTAAACAATTTCTTATGTCTCTTTTCAGCTGTAAACTCTTTCATCTATGAGCTATTAAAAGGAGGTTTTCCTAAGTTGAGAGTGTAGAAAACAAGGTACTAATTCTGAGAATTTCCCCTTGACCCAAGTCGTGCATTTAAAAGGCATAAGTCAAGCTTCAGGAAAGGCTATCTAGTACGATTTGTATATACCAGGGATCATCAGTCAGTACTTAAGAGTGTCTCAGGAAATTGTCAAGTTATGCTTTGGTCCGACTCCGAATGTTTGCTGGTATCTTGTCCTCTTTCTCGCAATCTCCCCCAATACAAGTACTTTAGTTTCTACTTCTCCCCTTCCAGAAACTTTCACAGTCAACACCCTGAAGATTTAGGGCTCTGGGAAAATAACAATTAAATCCTCTTCCCTAAAAGCTTAAGCTCTCTGGTCTATACTAAGAAATATAGGATTGCAAGATGGAATTGATTTACGTATGAGAAAAAAAAAAGAGAGACTTAATAGTTGTAAAACAAAAGTAGTAAATACATCTGTCAGGTAGGGACTGAAATAAGATAAGAAATTTAGGGCTAGAAGGTACCTTAAAACTTTTCTAGTCCAACCACCAGCAAATGAGGAAACAGATTCAGTGAGATGCCATGACTAGTTCAAGGTCATGGGCAGTAAGAGGGAGGGAGGTTTTGAAACCAGACTCTTCTGACTCCAGAACCAGTGTCTTGTCTCCCACACAACACTGCCTCTCCGACTTATGCTTCAAAGTTAAACAAGGAATTCTGTGTTAGAAACACAGAATCAATCAACTCAGAAGGCCCATAAAATCCCAGGAAAATGAGATTGACTCCTTATACCTGCTATCAGAAATATAAAAAAGTCATTGCTGGGAGAAATAGAATAGAGCATAGGCATCCATCCACAGGCATGACCCTAAGACTTCTAGGACAAAATAGCCAAAAAATCATTCCACCTGCTTCTTTACAATCCCAGGGAAGGGGGAGGGAGTACCTTTCATGAAGGTTTTCTCATTTTCCTCTAGAATTTGGCAATGAGCGGACAGGCATGGCCCACAGCTGCGTTCCACACAGAATGAGAAGCCGCTGCTCTCAGCAGCCCTGCTCCCTGGGGCAATAAGGCCATGTCCAATTTTCTTCAGTCTGATGTTTCAGAGGCTCTTGTCATCTCTTGCTCAGAGCTAAAGAAAATAAATAAATAAAAGGCCCTGGGACTAAATAGAAATGCTTAGTCAGAGGCAGAATTTTGGAGCCACTGTCCAGCGTAAGACAGAACCTACAAGGAAAAGCCAGGGTGCATTAAAAGGTAATAAATTGGAAAACGAATTCCTTTCAAGTGCCTTTCTATTGTGAAATCTTTCATCAGACCTACATCACTTATCATCTCCAAAGTTAATACTAGGAAATAAGATTGAGGAGCACAGGTGACATTTCAAGAAAACATATGCTCTGGAGACCTCAGCTCATATCTTGTCTGACCCCTTTCATTTCACAAAGGGGAAAACTGAAGATCAGAGAATTAAAAGTTACTTGCTCAAAGTTGCCCAAATAGCAGAATCAGACTGAATACAGGGCCTCCGACTTCCAATCTGTTCCTTCCCAGCATACCAGACTCCTCATAATTCTATAGCAGAAAGTCTTAACCATGTCACAGCCTGGTAAAGCCCATAGATTTCTATTCAAAATATTGTTTTTAAATGAATAAAATAAGATACATAATATTACAAAGGAAAGGTTAAGAACCCATGTTCTATAGATACGTGCAGTACTGAACTTCAAGGAGAAAATATCTGAAGAGTTAATTTTGTCTCCATCTCCCCTTTATATCTCTCCTTTCCCCATCCCTTTCTCAACCACTGTCACTCCTAAACATCCTTATGCTTTCATGCCTAGTCTCCTCCTGTAAGAAGTAAAGGAGCATGAAAAATTAATTTATACTAATGTGCTAATGATTCAATATTGAATTCCTCCCAGGAACACTTACATTTCAAAAGATAACTGGAGAGGTATTGTTTTTTCCTATTGCTTGTTTATTTTTTAATTTGTTATATTGTGATTTTTCTAGTTTTTGTTTAGTACATTAGGTGATATATCCCTAGTATTAGAATTTTAGATACCATGGACTAGAGAGATATTTTGCCACAAGGTGACCTACTCTGGTAGCACTTAAATCATACCAAAGCATTTACTACACAGGTTGTTCTTTTCTTGTTTGATTTAGGAGCATTTCTCAGAAATTAGAGTTTTATTTGGAAAGACTTACATGAACTGATGCAAAGTGAAGGGAGCAGAACCAAGAGAACACTGTACACTGTACACAGTTAACAACACTGTACAAGGATCAATTGTGAATGACTCAGCTACTCTCAGTGATTCAATGTTTCAAGATAAGTCCAAAAGATTCATGATGGAAAATGCTATCCACATCCAGAGAAAGAACTGATGGAGTCTGAATGCAGCTCAAAGCATACTATTTTCACTTTATTTCTTTTTGTGGGTTTTTTCCTTTTCTTCTATTTCCTAATTCACAACATGACTCATATGGAAATATGTTTTACATGACTGCACATATATAATCTACATCAAATTGCTTACTGTCTCAGCAAGGAGGGAGGTAAGAAAGGAGAGAGGGAGAAAATTTGGAACTCAAAATTTTATATAAAAAATAAATGTTAAAAACTGTCTTTACCTGTAATCAGGAGAAAAAATAAAATACTATTTAAAAGAAAAAAAGAATTTAGGGTTTCATCACATTTGTCACTTATTCACATGAGTCACCATCTTGTGTTGCTTCCCTTTCAGGTGGCTTTGAGCAGCCGTGTGTTAAAACCCTATCATCTTGTCCTAAAAGTGTTGCTCACAATCAAAGGAGCATCCTATGTTGCATGCATGCCTGCATCCCTGAATTTCAGGTTTAAAGACCTTAACACATCAACATCTCATTAGTTATGACCTACTCAAGGGATTCCATTTTGCAATTTCGGATGACTACTACTAGAATCCACCCATTCTGAAGTCCAATCAGAGGATGATAATGTGGAGGGGCCCTAGAGATTATCTGATGTCTCAGAGGACAGAGGAGGAAACTAAGGACCAGGAAGAGTAAGAGATTTGCATAAGATCGCATAGCTGACAGGTACCAGAGCCAAGAACCCAAATGTAAGGTTCTTTCTATAGAAAGAACCGTAAGTCCAGTCCCTATGACTAAACCGGAATTCTTGGACATTGAGACTGCAAGAGCACCAATGGGTAGCAATTGTTTTTCATATTTCCTGCATCATCCTAATACCACCATTCTAATACTACTAGAGCTGGAAAGGGTGTTAGAGGTCATTTTTTCCTACTCCTTCCTTTTACAAATGAGGGAACCAGGACCTGTAAAAGGTAGGTAATATGCCCAAAGTAACATTGTAATAAGTGGAAAACAGAGAAAATGAACCCGTTTCGTATGACTCTTTCTACTACGCATATTGACTCTCTTTCCATTTAATTTGATCCAAATCTTCAGCCTGACTTCTCAAATATGGTTGTCATGAAACGATGCAGTGGAAAGACTGTGGGACTTGGAGAAAGGGAGATCTGATTTCAATCCTTCAGCAGACATTTATTAGGTTCATGAAACTGGGCAAGTCAACTAATTTTTCTGAGCCTCAGTTTCCTCATCTGTAAAATGGGAATAATACGGGCATCTGTTTCATAAAGTTGTTAAAAGGATCAAATAAGATAACATATGTCATGCATTTTATAAATCGTAAAGAGCTATATAAATGCTACTTATCATCATCATCATCATCTTCTAACATGTGAACATAGTCCCAACAGAAGCTTAGCTGTGTGCTGGCCCTTGTCACAGTTCTGTATGAGAAAGTCATACCTGAGGACCAAGGAGACACCTATAAATAAATGGTAATTAAATACTATGTCCACTAGCAGCTAGGTAGCCCAGTAGCTAGAGGACCAGGCCTGGAGTCAGAAAAACCTGAATTCAAATCTGGCCTCAGACACCTACTAGCTGTATGACTTTCATTAACCCTGTTTGCCTCAGTTTCCTCATGAGCTACAGAAGGAAATGGCAAACTACTCCTGCATCTCTACCAAGAAAACCCCAAATAGGGTCATGAGGATTCAGATAGGACTGAAAGACGGAACAACTGCAAATACTGTGCTTATGTTTACCCTGGAATCAGGAGGCCTTTTTTCAATGTCCTAGGTACCTTAAAGAGGTGTTATTTATATAACAAAATGAGTATGAATTGTATCTGTGTTTACTCACCTCCTCACAAAGCTAACAGTTAGCTTGAGAAGAAGGGTAGTGATATTGTGTAGCATTGCAAAATAATATTTGTAAAACCTAGCACATAGTAGGTGCTTCTTAAAAAAGTGGGGTTGAGGGGGCTTGTTCCCTTTCTCCTCACCTCTTTTATAACCCCTTTGATGTTCACTGATTTTGGTCATGAGCCTGGAACCAAAAAGCAGCCCTGTCAGACTACGAAGACAGGTTGAATCAGCTGACTTCTTTCTACCCATTTCTCTTTTGACATTTTTTTAAAAATTTTTTTAATTTATGGAATTAAACAAGCTTTTTCATAACACAGTACCATAAAAAAGATGATTGCACATGAAACTGCAAATCTACTATGCACAATAGCAAAATTATGATGTAAATTTCTTTTTTTCTTCTCTCCCCCTACCCTCAGATTGATGATATAGGTATAGATAGATAGATGATAGATCGATAGATAGGAAGGAAGGAAAGATGATAGATAAATGGATGGATGGATAGATAGCTAGGGAGAGATAGATAGATAGATGGATAGAAGTATGGATATATATGTATATGTATGTATGTATATACATATATACATAGATATCTGTTAAATTATTCTATAAATACTTATATTTATTCCTTTGACATATTTTGTGTCTTTTTTGTTCTGTTTTTTTTTTAAAGAGTTGTTTGCTAATCTGAGGTATGAAAGTACCATCTCCCCTTCTTTCCCCTCTCCCCATCCTTTTGCAGGAAATTAAGGCCATGGTATATAGTGGGGCTATATAGTGCCACCCTCACTATGGGCTGTTCTGAGCTACTCGTCTTTTCAGTTTAATTTGCAAAGGGCTTCATTGTCACAGTCCAGCGACTGGCCCAGCAATTTAGATAGTGCCAGAGAGCTGAAAGTACCAAAATGGAGAACAGAAAGTCATATGGGCTTCTGCAGATGGGAAGCCCATTCCCAAAATAGTAATGGCAGTTCAGTAGAATCTGGATTGCTCCACAGCCAATCGCCCACACAGGGTTTCAAGGACGGCCTTCCATTCATTCCCTGCTACTGTGGGCTCCCTCAGCACTTGCTACCCCCGTGACTCAAGCCAAAGGAGCCCTTGGCAATAGCTTCTTCGTTTCACTGGGCAGTATTTCTCCTATGAGAGGCTATGTAACATCCTGCTTCGCCTCTTCTAGGTGACCTACTTTAGCCAACCAAATCAGTATTTAGGAAGGGAGTGCCTCTGGGTTATGTACTTTACATAGGAAGAGGAAAATGAAAATCTAGGATATGATCCCTGATACTCAGAATCTTATAATCCATGTGGGGAGATAACATGAACATATGAAATAGAGGGGGGAAATGTAAGATAGAATTAAGCCCTAAGGTGTGTGATGTAGACTGTCAGGGCCATGAGAGTTCACAGGAGAGGGGAAATGGAATCAATGAAGGCTGGAGAAATTGGGAGAGAGTGGTGGCCTTCATGTGGGGCTTGAACCAAGTTTTGGAGAATGGGTAGGATTTGGAGGAAAAGAAGACATTTCCAGAGAAGGAAGAAATTCAAAGAAAGGGAAAGAAACAGCTGGAACTGCTGAGTTCAGACCCTAGCTCTGCTACTGACTGTCTATGTGAATAGAAAACAAGCAACTTTACCTCTGGCAGCCTACATTGTGTCTAAGGTTTGTTCCAGGTCTAACTAGGTGTATGTGGGACAATGAGGACAAGGCTGGTATTATTCCAACACAAGGAGGGTGTTGGAAATTCCAAAGAAAAAAATTTAAATGTGATGCAACAGAAAGTAATAATTTTATATATATATATGTATATATATATATATATATATATATATATATATATACATATATATATAAACATCAATAATGACATTTGATGTAGATTTCTGATCCACAGGTTTTGAGCAGGGAAAGACCAGGAGAAGGCAAAGTCTAAGAAAGAATAGTCTGAAAGTGGTATGGGGGATGAAATGTAAAGAAGATGGATATATAACAGAAATGAACATGAAAGCTAGACTATTTAATGTCTAGACTGTTCATGTTTAATAATCTGAGTGTGAGGTTCCCCAGATCAGAGGGTCTTAAACCTTTCTTGTGTCATGGATCTGGTCTCAGAATCATGTTGTTAAATGTATGAAATTAAATATATAGGATTAAAGGGTAAACCAATTATGGTCAAAAACAGGTATCAAATTTTTAAAAAATAGTAAGTTCACAGACCTTAGGTTAAGAGTCCCTGCCCTCAATTATGATCAGCTGCTCCAGGAACATGTGAGTCTCTATGATCAATAAATCAACAAGTATTTATTAAATATCTACTCTATGTCAGGCATTGTGCTAAGCACTGAGAATACAAAAAGATAAAGGAAATAATCCCTATCCTCAAGTAACTTACATTCCATCAGGACCAAGTTGAGGAAAAATTGAGGAGGCAATGTTTGTTACCATCCCCTTTTCAATGCCTCAACACTGTTAATGCCTCCCAAACTTTGGCGCTCCCCAACCCTTTACTTGACCCTCCAGTTCACGAGAGATCTTCAGCCTGTCCCTTATGGCAATGGAAGGAAGGGAGAGGCAATTACAGGAGGAAGACATGAGAAAAACCAGAGGTGAAAAGGTACAAACTATATTCAGTGAAGATCCAGGAGCCCACCTGGACTAGAGGAGATTTTTCACGGAGAGAAATTATAGGACATAAGTTCAGAACACTTAATACAGTGCCTGGAACTTCGTAAGCACTTCATAAATGCTTATTGACTAAGAGGTAGGTTGGAAATAGGTTGCAGAGGCTTTGCACATTGAGTGAAAAAAGTGGGACTTTATAGGCACTGGGGAGCCCCTGAAGACTTTTGAGGACTATAGTGGCATGAAAATGGTACATGAAAGATAGACTAAACAAGGGAGAGATTGGAAATAGGGATACAGTAGCTATCTAGACATGAAGTAGTAAAGCCTGAATTAGGATGGTAAAAATGGATGTTAAAAAATGGAATTGAGAATGAAGGAAGGATTGGAGACTGTAAGTGAAGGGTGAGGAAGAGGAAGGAATTAAAGATGATTCACACCTTAGTGACTAATAACCTGGCCCCTTCCTAGCCTTCCAGTCTTCTTATGTCTTACTCTCCTCTATCCACTCTAAGATCCAGCAACATTGGCTTACTTAGAATTCTGTCTCCCCCCTCTTACCTTTGTCCTAGTTGTGTCCCATGTCTGGAATGCTCTAAGGAAGTAAATTTCATTGAAGGTGGGGGGGGGGGGTTGAGGGTCCATGTCACAGGTGAAAAAAAATGAGGAGACACTCCTATTCTACTGAGGTAGGAGGCAGGAAAGAGAGAATGGATGACAAAATGGAAAGGTTGACACAGAGGCGGAAGAAAAATTAGATGTGAGATCATACAAATGACGCCTTTAATTCTCTCGGTCAAAGAGAAGGTGAGTCAAAGCCATCTGCCAAGAATGTGGGAGAAGGATGTATATAGGAGTTTAAGGACAGTGGAGAAATTTTGGAAGAGCTGTTGTAGGAAGTGTACTGAAGAATCAACAGGTGGTGACTAATAGGATTGTCAAGCAGTGTTGAGTGCCCAGGTGAAATTAGTCAATGTGAATTATAAAGAGGTAAGGCAGCCCAGGGTTATGATTTGTTTGGTATTTTTAGGCTAGGACCTATCTTTTGATCACTCAGACTGAAGAGAAATGGTTGCCTCTTCTATCTAGACACACAGTCATACCTCTGACCAGCAGATCACAGACCTAGATCTGGGGACCTTAAGAGTTATCTATCCAACTCCCTCATTTTATAGGTGAGGTGTAGAGACTTGCCCATTCATACAGGTAGTTAAATGGGAGAGCCAAAATTCAGACTAAGGTCCTGTGATTCCAAGTTCTGCATTCTTTCCATTGTACCATACTGCCTCCTGTAAAGGTCATGTCCTTCTCCTAGATAGGAGAGCTTTAAAATAATAGGTCCTTATTTTTCCATCAAATCATCTAAGTAGGGAGAAATTCATGGCACAGGTAAATTACAGCACCATCTTCACTCATACTTTGGACTAAATTATAGTCACCCATAACCCATTTTCCTGTTCTCCAGTCCTACCTCCAATTCTTGACTAAGCCAAAGACTAAGAAGGTGGCTACCCAATGGAATAACTCATAGTTTCTTCTGCAAAATCTGAGATTCCTTAAGTGGCAAATGGGATGACTAGGTGGCACAGTGGAAAGAGTGCTGGGCCTAGAGTCAGGAAGAACTGAATTTGAATCTGACCTCAGTCACTTCCTAGCTGTGTGACCCTGGGCAAGTCATTTAATCTTATTTGCTTCAGTTTCCTCATCTGTAAAATGAGCTAGAGAAGGAAATGGAAAACCACTCCAGCATCTTTGTCAAAACAACCTCAAATGGGGTCGTGAAGAGTCTCAAATGACTGAGAAACCACACCAACAACAACAAATGCAGGAGACATTCTCTCCTGAATCGATATCTACCAGAGTCCTCCAACAGATCATAGGGTTTAGAACAAAAAACACTTTGGGGAACATGTAATTCAGTGACTTCATTTTGAAGATTTGGAAATCAGCATCCATGGAGATAAAAGAATTTGTCCAGGTAAATCTGTCCATTTACTTAAATATTTATGCCCTTTAAAGTTATTCTTCCCGGAACATCCATTTTGGGAAGGGCCTCAAATTGGCCATTCCCGATTCTCCAGGCTGCACTCTCATGCCTCAGTTTAGGGTTCCCTTTCCTATGGGTGAGCTCTCCCCTTGGGAGAAGGGCCCCAGACCAGCTATTCCTGATTTTCTGGATTTAGCCACCATGTTCCTAACCTGATATCGCTTTCCCTACTCCTTCTTCCCCTCCCCCCCCTTGCTTTTTAGCTCCATTTTTGTGCTTTATCTCCCCCATTAGAAGGTGACCTTCATGAGGGCAGGGACTCTCTTGTTTTTGTCTGTATTTGTATTTCCAGCACTTAGCTCTGTCTGGCACATGGTAAGTACTTATTAAATGCTTGTTGACTGAGTGTGCAAAATGTAATGAAAAGAGGCTTAGAATTGGAGTCAAGAGAATTTGAATTCCTGCTTTGCCACTTACTACTAAACAAGTCATTTAACCTTTGGAGGGCCTTCATTTCCCCCTCTGTAACATGAAAGGGTTGGACTCAATGACCCCTTATGGCTCTTCCAGCTGCAAACTCTATGGTCTGCCAAGCTAGACTTGGATTAGAAGACTTCCCCGTCACTATTAATTGCCCACCATAGTCAATATCTTTTCCTGGCATTGGCCTGAGCCTCCAGATTCTAGGCATCAAAAGCCCCTGCAACTCCTTCACCTAATAGAGAGCCAATTTTAGGGGCTCATACTTAGAACTGTTCTCTTTGGCAATCAGCTAATGAAGCAATTCCCCACAGGTTTTAGCAGGATTCCCAAAGTCCCTCTTTCCTTGCTGTCCACGGGGAAGAAACAGGAAGATAGGAAAAAAACTCCAAATGTAGAGTCTCCTAAAAAATTTTTATAACCATATAATTTTATAAAGGAAAATGAAAATTAAGTAAATTACTCAAGGTCACAGGGTCAGTTCATTACAGAGCCATAACTAAAAGCTAAGTCTCTCAGTTTTTCATCAGAACACTCTCTTAGACTCATTGGCATTTCACTTCAATCCAACAAGTATTTTTAAGCACTTACTATTTTCAAAGCATATTCCTTAGGGAGACATGAAAATATCAATAAAGGATCATGGATGTAGAGCTGGAAAAAACCTTAAAGGTCATAAAATCAAAGTCCTTTCTCTTACAGAAAATGAAACTGAGGCCCAGAGACTGGGTGACTTGCCCAAAAGGGCACACGTGATAAAGGTAGGATTTGAACCCAGAAGCTCCAATTCTAGAGCCAATGATGCCTTCATCTTCCTGCCCTTCTCAAACTTAACTGAATTTCACTGTTTTCCTCAATAATAATTTTCCAAAGTGAGGGAGTCAATACCATTCTGGAGAAGCTTAGGGCAATCCTTAATCTATCAGGAAAACCAGTCAGTCCCCGAGAGCCTTTAGTGTTTATGTAAATGGTTAACCTAATCACAGTCTGCCCACAAGGAAGGATATATAGGGAGAGAAACAAAACCACATTGTTCCTTCTTCCAAAAGAAGGAAATATACACCAGCCCAGCAAAGCTCCTTAAAAAAAGTCCTAGAACAAACTTCCACCAAAGGGCTGGCACTTGGCCATTCAGAGAAGCACTCATTTTCCCCATGCCCTTCCAACAGGAAGCAGAGGCCTGAGGACCCATGGAAATTCCCCATACATTACAGAAAAACTTCCACTAATTCAGATTTGTGGTCATCTGTCCTAGCCTGAGTTAGGCTCAGTTGCTAGTCACCTTTGTAGCTGTCAATGAAGAGAAGGTATGTAGCACAGATTCTCAGTGTCAATAAAATCTCAAAGGATAATTTTACCCACCTAAGGGAACAACAGACTTTTGATGACTTGAAAACTTGTTTTTAAATGACTGCTGCTATTTAGAAACTAGAGCTTTCTATTCATTAGTCAATCCAGAGGCCCTGTGCAAAGGAAACATTTTATGAACCACTAACAAACAGGAGCTGTAGTGGAAAAAGATCACTGAGGGCCTTAAGTTCAGTTCAGACATTTTGTAGTGGAAGAATCCAAGGTCTATATGGAAGGCTAAATCACTTACCCCCCAGAACTAGAAGAGTCAAGATTCAGTCCCAGGCCTTTGGACTCCAGATCCAGGACATTAAAACGAACAAAACACAACATCTAACTGGCTGCTCTATGAAATTTAGGATATCTTGTCTCAGTGTCATAACTGACCTTGCTAGATCTTAGGGAATAAAGTGTGGCCCATATTCCCTTAACTGAAGATAATTACTTGAAAAGGTTTTTAATGTGTTTCTTTACAAAAAAAATATGCTTTCAGTTTGGGACTTTTATTAATTCAGACTAGTCTCTACTAGTTGGATTTAGTTTTATGGCATTTTGTCTTTCATTTTTCCTCTCAGATGGATACTTTCTAGGACTTTTGTCAACAGGTCAAGGAGGAAGCAAGGTTGTAGAAGGGGATCTTCTCAAGGCCCTCAAAAGACAAGAGCCAATTTGAGGCAGGAGAACTAGATGATGTTGGACAAGACTGGCTAAAATACGTATCTGGACCTCGGCCACCATATTTGGCAGATGGAAAGACCTGCTAAATCCAACCACCACCCTCACAGAGGTGTCCAAATGATACAAATTGGGTTATATATAGTAAGCGAAGCAATGGTACTATGAAAGAGAAAATATTGCTGTGTAGTGAAGAGAGAACTGACTAGGAGCCAGGAAAACCTAGGCATAAGTCTAGTCTCTGATGCACATTGATTATATGACCCTGGGCAAGTCCCTTAATTTCTCATCATCCTCAAGAAAGCCACTACATAATAGCAAGATATATACAGGATAAATTAAGATTAATCAACAAATGGAAGACTCCAGAATTAAGAGAGACCAGGAAAATATTCTTGCTCATCTTAATTGAGATGTAAAGGAAGCCAGGAAAACCAGAAGGCAGAAATAAAGAGGGAAAAGATGGGGCACATCCAGTGAAAATGTTCAGGTTGGGAGAGGGAGGATGCTCAAGGAGATTACTGTCACTGGATTGCAGTGATGTTCCAGGGTGAGTACACAAAAGAAGAAGAAAAATAATTGTATGTAAAAGACAGAAGTTAACTGGCTAGGACCAACAAAGAACATGCCTTCAGAGTAAGGAGAGAGGAGTCTAACAGGAAACATAGCCACTAAAAGAGAGAGGGGAGCTCAGAGGCAGAGACAGAGGAGAGAAATAACTGGCATGTCATGGTAAGGGAACTGATCTGGGGGTCAGGAGACTGGCTATAAGTCCAGGCTTGGCTACTAGCTTGTTCTGTGATGTTTAGACATGTAGCTACTCCTCTCTGAAATCAATTTCCTCACCTGTTAAAATGAGAGGCTTAGATAGATTAGTGCTATAAGCTGTCCATAGAAAGACCAATGATCTACAAAGCTAGGCAGTGGGACAATAGTGAAGTGTTTGTATTTTGGACTGGTCCAGGTCAAATTGTGAAATAGATAAAATTTGTCTTCAAGCTGCCCTGATTTCTCTTTCCATGGCTTTTCTGCCATCACCATTCTCTATCCTTTATGGCTATTGAGGGCTACTATTTTATCAGGTGTACCATACTTGGACAGATTCTCATGCTTATCAGAATTCATCAGTTCTATATCCTATTTACCCAGAACCTTCTCTTTTTTTCTTCTCTCTCTTCATAAACCAATTCCCACCAATGGGTTAATGTGCTACTTCCTCCAAGGACTGCACTACAACAGCCATTGACCAGATGATAAAGAGCTCTACTCTAACGGTGGAATTTCAGGTATCATATGTTGCCATCTGGGGATGGGAGTTACTTTAACGAACGGGGCTTGGTAACCGCAAATCATATCATATGGTCCCTTTTTATGTATCTATAGGGTCATTCTTGTCTATGTGAGCAATGAATTTAGATATCCTTAAGCTCGATCATGACTTCTTTCATTTCCTACTGGACAGTGATTGGTCCTTGTACATATCCCAGAAAGGAATTCCTATGAGACTTTCCATATTTTATTTATCCTTTTTTATAGGCCACTCCATTGAGTGTTTAGATCGTTATCTCCATTACTTTAAAGTTGCTGTGCGAAGTACATGATTTATTTTGAACTTTATTATTTGTATTTTGTTGGAATTGGCCCTTTTGCCTTTTGTAATTTTCAAAGGGGTGCCACTTTCCCAAGCATAATTTGGCTGTGATTGAGGTCTCTGATTTTTTTTTCCATGACTTCACATCTCCATCTGTTTTTAAATGTAAGCCTGTAGGAAAATAGGAATAAATAGATAGGGACTTTCCTTTCCACTGCTAAGTCATCAACAATGTGCTTAGTGCATGAGCCAACAGACCCCTGTGATGGACCGAAGCCTGGGTCACACTTCACTCTCTAAGGTCTTGGGAGATTAGTCACAGTCCTGGAACAAATTGTCCAGAGTCAGACTCAATTTCATAGGTCTTCCAATTGGCATTTTGAGCTTTTGTGAGAGGCTAGAGTAAAGGAGAGAAGAGGACAAAAATCAAACCTGCAGACCTGGTCAACAGAGGGCACTTGGCTGAAGATTCAGAACAGTGCTACCTAATTTGCTCCCATTCCCAATATGAGCCCTGTATCATGGCAAGGACTGAGAGGAGACTTGATGACTCTATTGCTTGATTATCTGGCAACAATTGGGAGAAAGGCAAATTCTCTTTCCCTTGGACAATTGAGGGTATGTGCCTTTGTTTAAGGAGCCTATCTGATCAATCTCCCAAGGCAACGGCAATGATGGACATTTATTTATGTTTTAAATATATTTATCTGTGTTTTAAGGTTTATAAAGCATTGGTAGATATTTTATTCAAACAACCATATGAGGTAGATACTAAAATTTTTATCTCCCATTTTCCAGATGAGGAAACTGAAGCTGAGTCAGCTGAAGGGTGGTCATACAGTAAGTAAATGTCATAGGCGAGAATCAAACTAGTCTTCCTGACCCCAAGTCTGACCCTCTGTCTACCATGCTATACAATGCAGTGAACTAAAGAGGGAGTGGCTCTCTTTAAGTTACCATCTGGTTCCCTACTATCTCAACCATCCAGCTGGGGTAAGGGCCTTGTCTTTTCTTGGAAATGCCAATATTGACATTCAAAGTTATTGGTTGCTTCTGAGCTACTTTTTTGATGAGGAAACTTACTTCTCAGCTGTTTCCTTCCACGTACTCCAGCAATCTAAAGGACCACATAAATCATATCAGTGTGATTTCTCAGTCAGAGTCAATGTTGACAGCCCAGGGAAATCACATCACTCTACATAAATGGTTCTCCAAATAAAAACCAAAAACTAGATAAATCCAGAATCTTGATCTTCCTTGGAGAAATATCCATGAAAAATTGCTCTCCTTTTGGCTTAATTGAGAAACTCATGTTGTCTGAGGAATTAAAACGAATCACTTATAGACTGGATCGGGATATTTTCTTCCATCCCCTTCCTTTACTGCAGAAAGGGTAAAAAACCCTGTAGACTCTAACTTGAATTTTAAACAACATTTGGCAAAATGTTACACTTTTCACATCCCCAATAAGCAAGGTGAAAATCTGGATTGAGACACTTACCTAGATATTTCTACTCTAGCACATGATTTCCAGTACCTGAAAGTGGATACCTATGGATCTTGAAATTGACTCTGATTCTCAGTGAACCCTTAAGGACTCAGCTAGTCATTTGACTGATACTCAAGCGCCTTCTAACAAGTAATTTGACTGGGTAAAAATTCAAATGAAGAAGAAACAGAATTGAAGGAGGAAAGTGCACTTTGGAATGATAAATTTAAATAGTGAAATAAGACCTGAATTTTGTCCCAAAGAGATGTGGGATGTGGTATGCAAGTTATATGCTAATGCTCTTTCTCTAGGGGTCCATCATCTGTAGCCCTGCTACATATGTAGGCACAAGAATTCCCAGAATTCATTGAACTGAATATTTTGGAGAAAACATTGGGAGGGTGTGTGTGTGTGTGTGTGTGTGTGTGTGTGTGTGTGTGTGTGTTACTGGGATTAGTTTGTAGAGAGTTCTGCAAAGAAGGTTCCAGTCACCTATACATACAGACATAAATTCCTCAAGTTTTTTCCTCTCCAAACCATTAAGAACTCTAAGAATTTTTATGCCTACAAAGTAAGGCTACATCTTTTTGAGGTCCCATTAATAGTCCATTAATAGGAGTTCATTCATTTTTAAAAGATGGTCTTTATAGCTGGAAGCAGGTACCACGGAACTGACTAGTTCCTAAGAGAGAGAGAGAACTCAAATTGCAAACCTATGTAGAGCCAACTCTCTTGCATGGATGAGCTGGAAAAGGGTGATTGCACATTAAAGTCTATGAGATCAGTCCTGTTAACTACATTGTCAAGGTGTACTAGCCACACCACAGAGTTGCTTCAAAAGCTAATATTCTTTAAGAGAGGTACAGAGTGCAGAATGAGAGAGTCAAGAGTTTCTCTGAATCCTACCATGGCTAGATCATATTTAGAGTACTGAATTTAACTCTGGTTGCTACATTTTAGGAAGGACTTTGATAAGCTGGACCAAGTCCAAAGAAGAGTGAACACAGTGATATGGGATGGAAAATTAGGCCATACAAGGACCAGCTGAAGGAACTGGGGTTCTCTAGAAAAGACAAAGCTTAACAAGGGACACCAGAGGCTATCTCTGTGCATTTGAAGGCCTGCCATAAGGAAGGATTGTTCTACTTGGATCTAAATAACAGACCTAGAAGCAAGGAATAGGATATTCAGAGAGTCAATTTTCATCTCAACAAAAGGAAAAACTTCCTAATGTCCAATATGGAATGATTTGCTTCTACTCAGGGATGGAGGCTGGTGCACTCCAAACATCAACTCAAAATGCCTCATGAGCCTACTGGGTAAAAGCTATTATGGATGTAACCTTAGACATCACTGAAACCAAACACCTCTTTTACAGATGCGGAAACTGATGCCAAGAAAGAATAGATATCTTGCTCTGTGTCACAAAAATAGATTGCAACAGAACCAGGACTGGAAAACTGGTCTTGACTCCCAATATCCTATCTTATTTCCTTTTGTGCCATTTTGGGCCCATGCAAAAAAAATGTTCCCATCAGCCTTCCGCTGCTTATTCTCCCAACCTACGATCAATAGTTTTAAAGCTGCTAAAGCTTAAAGTGATCAAGCTCTTAAAGCACTAAGGCCTAAGACTCATCGTGACCTGGGTTCCACTTTACATTGGAAGTCTCAGAAAGACAGCAAATTCTATCTAGTTCATCATTTGCTCTTCTGCTGGGAGTTGGAACCTGACTCCTTGTCCTCCCTTTCTCTGATGCTGGCACATTGTGCCTCTAGCTCTGGCTCTCCGCAAAAATGGCTGCCTTCCAGCATCCGTGATGTACATCTCCTCCCTCTAGGAGAGAATTGCTAGTGATGGCCGAAAGTGCTCTGAGGCTACTGGGAAGCCAACTTGGCACAGCAAATCAAAGCTATTCTCTGCCTCTTCTGAATGGTTTAGTGGAGAAGATGGGGTGCAGAGCCAACAGCAACAGAAGACTGATGGGCTTGCTGCCGATGGTACTGGGGGTGCTTGTCAGTCCTCTATACAATGCTCTCTATCCCAAGGGCTGCTCCCTACTCTTTCCCAATCACTCAATTCCAGTGCCTTCCCTCTGTCAACTATTTCTTATTCATTCTTATAGTTTGCTTTGTGAAAATGTGTTTGCCTGTTTCCTCCCCTACTACACCGTAAACCCCTTGAGAACAGAGACTGTCTTTTGTCTCTATTTGTATCTCCAGCACTTAGCTCAGTGCCTAATACATAGTAAGCACTTAATAAATGTTTCTAAGTGAATGAATGAAATCACTTAACCTCCTGGAAAATGTTTCCTCCTTCCAGAACATGAGCAGAAAACCTACTTTCTAACTGCGTTGTTATAAGGCTCAGCTAATATTCATATTATCTACCTCACTGAGTTATCAGGCAAGGTTTTTTTTTCAATCCTTAATGTCCTAAAGAAATGTGTTTTATTATTGTAATTGAAGGAGCAGTGTGTAAGCGGACTACTTGCTAGCTCTGCGTTATGATACAGTTAAGAGAGCCTTGGCTCTGAAGTCAGGAGGACCTGGATTCTAATTTCAATTCTGATGCTTACTACCTAAGGGACCTTAGTCAAGTCACTTACCTTCCTCAGGCATCAGTTTATTCATTTGTATAATGAAAAATATTGAACTTACATGGCCTCAGAGATCTCTCCCTGCTCTAGGGAAATCATCCCATTACCCTGGGCAAGTATAATCTCAAGAGATGGTGGTTATCTGTAAAACAAGGAAGATCTCCCTTGTACAGTCCACCTTAAAGGATAGTTAATAAGAGACAATGAGTGTGAAAGCCCTTTGTAAACTCTCCAAGAGCAGGGCATTTTCTCATAGGGACCTCAGTTTAGGATTCGAAGGTATCTTAGAGACCACTGAGTTCAATCTACTCATTTACAGAGGAGGAAACCGAGGCACAGAGAGGTAATGACTTGCTTAGAGTCACAGAGCTATTGTCTGAAGAAAAGGCTGAACCTTGGTTCTGTGACTCCAAATTCCATGCTTCTTTCTCGGCTGCCTCTTTTATGGTTATTACTACAGCAGCGTTCTCTAATTGTTGTGGTTGTTCAGTCATGCCTGACTCTTCCTGACCCCATTTGAGGCTTTCTTGGCAAAGATACTGGAGTGATTTGCAATTTCCTTCCCTAGCTCATTTGACAGAAGAGGAAACTGAAGCAAACAAAGTTAAGTGACTTACCCAGGGTCACACAGCTAGTGTCTGAGGACAGACACTACAGTGCCAAGGTGGGCACTCTATCCACTGCACCACCTAGATGCCCTTCTCTAATAATATAATTGCTGAACTACTCACCATCCTAAGATCAGGTCAAGTGAAATTTCTTAGGTGTGGAATACAATTTCCTTCCTCCTCTGGGTTTGGGTTGCTCTCTGAGTCAATCAGATAGTTTCAACATGCCTCAATTCTGATTCACGTCTTTGTCTCCCACACTCACCAGCAATAGGTGTGGAATGACATCCAAAATGAATATATTAGCAAGTCACTCCCAGCATGTAGTGGATGCCTGCCACAGGGTAGAGCAGTATCTTAGTGGGGATGGCATAGGAAGGAAGAGAGCTTAGGTAAAAACATTTCACCCTCAGCTATCACAGCATTATCAGCCTGTAATCTCTAGGTAAGAGTCAACTTCACAATCCTTTTACAAGGTACTATGACAGGGTAACTTCCCTCGTGGCTTGTTGCAAAGGACCAAGCCAGAATGTTTAGCCTGGGGAAGAGGGGCTTCAGGCAAGACACGATAACTATCTTGAAATATTTGAAGTTCTAGATGGGAAAAGTGGGATTAGGTTTATTCTGCTTGGCCCCAAAGGGCAGAACAAGCAGTACAGAAGCAGATTTAGTTTCGATGTCTCAAAACATGCCTAACCACATAGTAGATGGGACTGCCTTAGCAGCTCATAAGATCTCTCTTCAAGTCTTCAAGTGAAAGGAGGCCTTGGGTGAAAGCTACTGTGAATGACTAATTGCTGGGGACGTTGGTAGGAGCCAACGGTATCTGGGGTCTCCTAATCTCAGGAGATAATATCTAGGCAGTCTGGGTCAATACCCAAAACAACCTTCAATTTATACAAAAATTTTGTTTCTGGCCAGCTTTGAGTTAGAGTTAGAGTTGAGTTAGAGAGCTCAAGGTAACGATGAAAAATGAGAAAACTGTAGGAAGAGGGTAGCTAAGTCATGCAGTAGATAGAGCACTGGACTTGGAGTCAGGAAGACATCTTCATGAGTTCCAATCTGACCTTTGACTCTTACTAGTTGTGTGATCCTGGGCAAGTCACTTAACCCTGTTTGCCTCAGTTTCCTCATCTGTCAAATGAGCTGGAGAAGGAAATGGCAAACCACTCCAGCATCTTTGCCATGAAATCCCCAAATGGTGTCATTAAGAGTTGAACATGACTGAAAAAAATGACTGAACAACAATGAAAAGAGGACAGGAACCTTTGGGGGGACAGCAAAATTTTAGAGCAAATGTCAGCTCTGCTCCTTCCACATTGTTAAGTGTGTCCTTGGGCCTCAGGAAAACCATTTGCATGACTCAGGAGCTAATTATTAGAGTCTTGACAGGAGTTGAAGGGGCAAAGAAGAAAGGATGAAAGAGTCTTAGATCCAGAATAGGAGGGACCTTGGGGGTCACCTACTCCAGTTCCTTCACTTTACAAGCAAAGAAAGTAAGATGAAGAAAAATGAAATAATTTGACCAAGGTCCTAGGAACAGGCATTCAAACTCATGTCCTTTGACTCCAAAGCCAGTGCCCTTGCCACATGTGTATGTGGTATGCTCATTCTTATCCACAAAAAGATGTAGGGGCTTCATGCAGATCACAAAACCTTGTACCAGGGAAGGTAATAACAGCAAGTATCTGCGTGGTGCTTTGGAGAGTGGCTAGGTGGCATGGTGGATACAACACAGGCCTGGAGTCAGGAAGACCTGAGTTCAAATGAGGCCTCAGACACTTACTTGCTGTGTGACCCTGGAAACATCTCCTAATGCTACACCTCAGTTTCCTCATATGCAAAACAAACTGGAGAAGGAAATGGCAAAACCCTCCAGTATCTTTGTGGAGAAAAATATCAAACTGGGTCATGAAGAATCAGATACAATTGAACAACAATAAATATAGTGCGTTGTGGTTTGCAAAGTTCTTGTCCCTATATTTTACCTCCTACCATAACCCTGTGAGTTAGGTGTTATTGTTAGCCCTCTTTTACAGATGAAAAAAATGCTATGCAGACAAGTTAAGGGGCTTGCTCAATCAGTCAACCTTTATTAAGAACCTATTATGTAGAAGGTAATGTGCTAATAGCTATCTGTCTCAGACAGGATTTGAACTCAAATCTTCTAGACTACAGGCCTATTTGCTTTATCTACTGAACCATGTAAGCACCTCAAGAGGTCCAGCTATAGGCAAGGACAAGTTAGGATCCTTTCCATGATGGCAGTAGGGAGGAGAGTGTGGAGGAAGAAAATCAGGAATGGACAGAGAAGAAAGCAAGGCTTGCAGAGCTTTCTGGACTTCCCTTTGGTAAATCTCAAGGTTGGTCTTGTAGGCTTGAATAACAAAAGAACTGAAGATGGAGGCTTTTGGACCACTGCTAAATGAGCAATAACCCATCTTCATGAGAGAACAATAGGGCAGCAGAGAGGCAGTCAGAAGAGGGCAGAGCAGGAGGCCTGTTCCAGTCAGAGCTACTGGGACCCAGGCCTGAGGGAGGCATGTCCCAGCCAATCTGAGGCCTTCCTCAGCCCCGAGCAGGTTACCAGTCATATGGTCCTTTTCTCCCCTAGTACAGAAGCCTGTATATGAGAGACTGTACATATGCATGTACACATACATGTAAAATACATACACTCGTGCATATGGATATGCAATACACCTATATATAAATATACACATACATATACATATATGCATACATTTACGTATACATGTGAATGTATTTGAACTTATGTGCATATATAGGTATATGTGCATATCTCTGTATATATAAGTGTATATGTGTGTATATATATATTGTATTATACATATATATGTGTGTGTATGTATATCTATATCTGTATGTAAATGCATACGCATAATATATCTATTGTATATACATATATGTGTGTATATATGTGTATGTGTGCATATATATATGCACGTGTATGTACGCATATGATGAAAATTAGTTTGTCCCTGGATTTTTCACTTTTACCTTGTTTTTCTGTACAAATTGAATATCTGATTTATGGTTCCTTCATGGTCTGATGGCAGACAATGCATGTGACTTGGGCATGAGCTGAATATTAATACTCCACAATGAACCCAAATATTGATGAGGCTCCAGAGCTGAATGGGATATACTTGGACTTACAAAGAGGCGCTCTAGGATACATGAATAATAATTTTAACTCATTTACATAGTACTTTATGGCCTATACATCACTTTTATCCGAACAGCCTTGTGCAGCAGGAAGCGTAATTAATATAATTGCTAAATCTAAAAGGGCTTTTTTTCTCAGTTCTCCTTCTTGACCTCTCTGTGGCTACTGATGCTATCATTTGCCCCCTCCTCCTAGATAACCTCATCACCCTGGATTTTTCTGGGCATTCCTCTCCCCTGGTTCTCCTAGCATTGTGATCACTGCTCAGTCTTCTTTGCTAGACCATCAGCCATACCACCTTCCTGTGCATGGGTGTATTCCAACCCCGCATCCTGGCCTTCTTCTCTTTATATTCTCCCTTGGAGATCTTGTCAGCTCACCCCTAACTCATACAGTTATCATCTCCATGTAGATGACGCCCACATCTTCCTATTTAGCCCACAACGCCCTCCTGGTCTCTAGCTCTACTTCAAGTGCCTGCTAGACATCTCCATCTGAAACATGCCAAGAGCATCTCAAACTCAACATATCTAAAAATAGAATTCTATAGTTCTCACCCTAAATCCACCCCTCTTCCACAAATCCTCTGAGTTCACTTCCTCAGTTTCCACTCCAATTGGACGGCTGGGTTGCCAAAGGTCACGTGCTTTCTCAGTTCTAAGAGTAACCCTGAGGGGCTGGAGATTCTAGTGCTATGAAGCTGCCCCTGACAATCAGCCAACCTTTAATTAGGAAATTTATTCAGCAGGTAGAGCAGGGAAGAAAAAAGCAGCCTCACCCAAACCTGGGACATAGGGATGAACTTTTCCCTTGTACAAATGGTGGGAGGGAGAAAGGGAGTGTGGGAGTGGACAAAACTTCAACTAAAAGGTAATGAAGCACAGGTAGAGAGAAGATAAGGGGCAAAGGGGGCAACTCACCCATTCCTGGTTCCTGGGAGTTCTCTACACTAACTTCTTGTTTTGGTGAAAGGCTTCTTCCAATCACTCGGTTTCACAACTTTAGAGTCATTTTCAACTCTTTACTCTGTTTCCTACCACACCATATCCAATCACTTTATAAGTCTTTTTAATTCTGTCCCTAAAGCATCCCTCACAACCGTCCTCTTCACTCCAATTATAAAACCACTACTTTTGTGAATTACTGGCCCTTGAAGGTGATTCATAAATACTTAATCAACTGATTGTTCAGACCCTCATTACTTCTCACCTGAACTATTGAAATGGGCTCCTAAATGTGACCCCTGCTTTTAGACTCTCCCTATAGATGAGCGGCAGAGGGCAGGGGTAGGAGGAACCTTCAAGTCTCCTTTAATAATCACAATTCCATACTGCCTATAGAAGATGGAAAACATTTCCCCAGAAAGGAATTAATAACCAGTAAGTGTACAAAGCACAGTGGGGCATTTGGGTGATTATGCCTTTTGAGGATACCAGGTTCTAGGTAGAAACCTACCCTACGCTCCCTTTTCCAGAAGTGGAATGTTTCTGTGAGCTCCACTAGTACTACAAAACAACAATTATATCTAGCATATAATTTTCAATGTTTTACTTATGCCTTTTTTCTCTTGATTTTATGACAAAGAAAGATAATAATGGAAAAAACATCCAATATAGAAAGCTTATGTCGCAAGGCATATAATATTCTATCCTAGTTAACTCCCCACTTTTGCCTAGAGGAAAGAGATATATTTCATTAGTTTTTCTCTAGGACCTTCATTAAGTTTTCCATCATCTACAATTCAACTTCCTTTTAGTAATCTTTTCATTTTACTCTATTGTATCCACTCTGTATATTTTCCTCTCACTTCTGTTTCTTATGCTGTGTACTCATCCAGACATATCATTTCACGTTTTCCCAAATTCCTCAATTTGTCATTTCTTATTGCACATTAACATTCCATTAAAATCATATATGATCATTGTTTCAACCATTCCCCAATCAATAGATAACCACCGTTTCCAGTTCATTGCTCCACAAAGAATGCTGCTAGGAATATTTTTGGTGGAAAGTTTATTAATTTTCTTGCATTACAAGTTGAAATTGAAATACAAATTGAAATACAAAATTTTTTAACACCATCATGAGTCAGAGATTTAATCAGCATGTCTGTCTTCTCACAAACACTCTAAATTTGATTGATCCCTTCTGTGGCTAAGTGACTTGCTCAGGGTCACACAACTAGTAAGTGCCTGAGGTCAACTTTGAACTGTCTTCCTGACCCAGGCCCAGTGCTCTATCCACTGCACCACCTAGCTGACCCTATATTAATCACAGCATGATCAGATCTCAAAGTAGTCTGTTCATCAAGCAGTGGCCATCCAGACATTTTACTACTAGTTTTTTACTACAACACAGAAAAGTAGATCAGGCAAAGACTAAATAAACAAGTTTTAAAAAAGAGCAATCAAAATAGGAGTTTTATAAGATCAAGAATATAAATTTCTGAAAGGATTCCCCTTTTTCATTTTTTTACATGATTAGGAAATATATAACAAAATATATAAAATAGAACGTACATCATATTAATATGTGATTTTCTAACCCAATATGCAATCCTTTGCAATCCTTACATAGTTTTTTAGTGGCCATCATTCCTATTTGAGCTTGATGCCTCTGCAATGTTCTATGTAGCCCTTCCTCAGAGTTCTTTATTGCAAGATGAACACCCCTCTGACAATCACATACCTTCTTCAAAAAACAACTACTCAAGCCAAAAAGCACTTATTAAGGAATTACTAAATGCCAGGAACTGTGCTGGGCAGCTAAGTAGGGCAATGGAGAGAGTGCTGGGGTCTTTCTGAGGTCAAATCTGGCCTCAGACACTTACTGAGTGACCTTGGGCAAGTCACTAAACTCTGTTTGCTTCAAGTTTTCTCATCCATAAAATGAGCTGGAGAAGGAAATGGCAAACCGCTCCAGTATCTTTGCCAAGAAAAACCCAAACACAAAGTGTCAGACACAGCTGAAATGACTGAACAACAAGACACTATCTGAGCATTGGAACTAAGGAGGAAGGAAACACGTATTTATTGAGCACCTATTGTGTGCCAGACACCGTGCTTTACACGTGCTTTACAAATATTATCTCATTCTTGATCCTCACCACAGGGAGCTGGATGCTAGTATTATCCCTATTTGACAGTTGAGGAAACTGAGGCAGGCAGAAGTGAAATGATTTCTTCAGGGTCACCCAGCTAGTGTCAGAGGCCAGATTTGAACTCAGGTTCAAATTTCCTGACTCAAGGTCCGGTGCTCTAGTCACTGGACCACCAGCTGCCTAAGGAAAGATTTTAATAAATCTTAATAAACCCCATTTTTAAGACAACATGTAAATCACCAGGAATACACAAGAAGCAGTCACAGAATCATTGAGTATCACGGCAGCAAAGGGACTTTAGAGATTGTATTGTGATTAAATCTTCCAATTTTTAAAGATGAAAAATATGAGATTCAAAAATATGAAATGAAATACTGCCAGTCATATGGTGATTTGATGACCAAGTTGAAATTAGAACAGAAGTCTCCTGACAACTGAATTAAAGGGCAGAGTTCTTTCCACTGCTAAGCAATGGATCCTCTACCATCTTAAGGATGGGAAACATCATGGCACAATGGAAGTAACACTGAGTTTTAAGTCAGGCAATCTGGATTTGAACCCAACTTCTGCCATTTTCTAGCTTTATGAGGTTGGGCAAGTCCTTTGACCTCTTGGGGAATCTCAGTTTCCTTCAAAATGTAGAAGATGAGCTAGATGAATGGTGGAGCATTCCCCTAAGGTCACTTTCAATTCTAAATGTTGTGTTTACAAGACTCATTGGCAAACTGCTAAAAACAAGACCATGGACCCAAGGGAGGTGTGCCTGGATGACAGGGAAGGAAAGAGAGTCATGAGGTGCCTGGAAAGGGGGAAACATTTTTAGAAGGACGTCAAAAACAGACCTTGTCCAGCACCAACCCAGTCTAATTATAATTCTAAGTATTTTCATAACACGTGCAATTTTACACAAACCTTTTTAATCCATCTGAGCCTGGGTTTCCTTGTCTGCAAAATGGGGATAATGAAACTAACTAAAATTGAAAATACTATGGTTTTACAAATGCCACCAGCAACAAAAATGTTATTGCCCCACCTACACAGTGGAAAGTAGAAGCACTAGGGTGTACCTTTGGCTGAATGTCTGCTCAAAAGTACACACCTGACACCTGATTTCTGTTGCTCAAAGAGGAACCAGTTTGCACACTGGAGTCCACACCCATTCATTGATTGCCCAATAAGGAAGTGAACAGGTGTTCACTGTGTCCTTGCTGGGGTTCCCCCCTCCCCTGCCCAGTTTCTCTTGGCTACTTCCTCACTTGACATTCTGTGTCATGCCTCCAATTTCCCCAGGAGCCTTACTCCATCATTCATTGACTTAGGACCCTTAAATTCCCTTCTTGGAATAATCTTTACTGCCCAAGACTGAAATTTGTCAACTTACTCTCCAAGCTGTCTACAATGAACAAAGTCCTGCCATCAAGGGAGAAGGAAGCAAGGGGGGGGAGGGGAGAGGAGTTAAAAAAAAACAAAAGAACCCAAAGGGGGAAAATCAGAACTTAAAAGAGAATATAGAAGAGTAGGAAGGAAGAAAAAGAAGCAACAAAATAAACAAGGGGCATCCTAGAGTATTCAAAAGAAGGGGAGTTGAGAGGACTGTGTTCTGATGCCAGTTTTGTCACTGACAAACTGTGTGATGTTAAACAAGTCACAACCTCTCCGAGTTTCAATTTTTTCATCTATAAAAAATGAGTAATTTCTGAAGTTCCTTCAAGCTCTAAAAATAATATCTATGAAACAATAGCACAAAATCAGCAAGCATTTATTAAGTATGTGTCAGGCACTGGGCTATGTGATAGAGATACAAAGATATAAATGAAACAATCCTCAAAGAGATTCTATTTGGAAAGACCACATCTATATATCTATACTTATATATCTGTAGCTATATCTGTATCTGTATAAATATCTATATCTATATCTGTATAAATATCTGTATCTGTATCTATATCTATACCTATATCCATATCTGTATTTTTATCTGTGTCTATGTCTACATTTATATATCTGGGCTATATCTATGTCTTTCTTTGCCTGTATCTATATCATCTATATCAATGTCTATATTTCTATTTTTATATCATTTGCCTATAGCTACATATATGTCTGTCTATATCTATATCAATATCATCTATATGTGAAATATCTATAGCTATGTCTATATCTATGTATGATAGAACATACACATTGATAGATGACAGATACTTATCTATATGAATATGCATAAATATATAAAATAAATATAAGGTTAAAAAATGAGGTGTGAAGAGAAAGCACAATAGAAGCTGAGAAAACTGGGAAAGGTGGCACTTCAGTCAGCTGATTTATTCAGGACTTATTATGTGTTAGGCATAAGGATAAGGGCTAGTGATACAAAGAGAGGCAAAAAAAAAAAAAACAGTCCCTGCCTTCAAGGGACTCTCATTCTAAAGGGGGAGATATGTACATGTATGTGTGCGAATGTGTGTGTGTATATATCTACATCTCTCTATATATAATGTATGTATGTGTGTGTATATATAAATATACACACACACACACACACACACACAAGACAAAAAGAGTAGATAGAAGATGGCCTTTTTCAGAAGGTGGGATTTGAACTGAATCTTAAAGGAAGACAGTGAACTAAGAGGCAGAGGTGAGGGGCCCTAGAGCTGGGCTTTTAAAGAAATGAGGGATTTCAAGAGAGCTGAGAAGAGCATACACTCCAAGTGCTGGGGACAGTGGATACAAAAGTACTTCTTACTGTCCTGAGGGAGAGAAGGTAAGAAAAGTCATTTGTCTTGATTGTAGAATGAGTAAAGGGAGGACAAGAAAGGGAAGTTGGAACCAAGTTTGTGAAGGATGTTAAATGTCAAAAAGAGATCAATGAAAAAGGAAAAGGTACTTTTGTACACAAAAGTATTTGTAGCTGCTTTTTTTTCTGGTATCAAAAAAACCTGAAAAACAAGAGGATGTCCAACAAATTGAGGAAAGGCTGAATAAGCTATAATAGGTTAATATGATAGAATTTATAAAATATGGGCTTTCCAAAAAAATCATAGAAAGACTTATATGAACTATTGCACAATGAAACAAGAAAAAGCAGAGAACAATTTATATATAAAAATGAACAATTTTGAGGACTTTTTATAAACTGATGAAAAGTGAAATGAACAGGAGTAAGAGAGTAATCTACACAATGACAACACTGTAAAAAATAAACAACTTTGAAAGCTGATCCATACAATGACTATTCATGATCTCAGAGGATTGATGATTAAGCATGCTATCCATTACTGAGAGGTAATGGATGTAAGGTGTGAAATGAGACTGTACATATATCTGTCTATCTATCTATCTATATGTATGTATGTATGTATGTGTGTGTATATATGTGTGTATATATACATATATATCTGTATATATGTATATATACACACACATGTATATATATGCATGTATGTGTATATATTTGTATACACTCATTAAGGAGATATGTTTTGCTTGAGTATCCATATTTGCTACAATAATTTTTCCTTTTTTTTTCAATGGAGTTGGAGGTGGAAGGGAGAGAAAATAGATTTCTGATCATTTTGAAAACAGAGGTGAAATGGTGAAATATACCTTGTACTTTCAGATAAGGTCACTGTATCATTAGTTTTACTTAGTGGTTTTACCATTACAAGAGACTTCTTACAAAACAGGAGTAATCTGTAAATGTGTCACATATAAAAATGAAACACATTAATAAAACTAAAAATATGGGTAAAAATATCAAAAAGAAGAATTTCTCTTTGGTTCTAGAAGGAACACTGGAGCTACTGGAATTTTGTGAGTGGTGGTAAGTTTTAGGAAAATAACTTTGGTAGTTGTATGGAAGACGGGCTGGAGAAAAAGAGAGACTCCAAAAGGGAGGTGAACTAGGGGGCTAGTGCATAGTTGTAGGCTTAACTGGAATGGTAGATCAGTAAGAAGAGTGAAACTGAGATATGAGAAAGGCTGTGGAGGAGGAATCTACAAGATGGGACAAGTGAACACGAGACAGAGAATGATTGATGGCCCCACAATCAGAAATAGTAAAGTCAGAAAACTGACCAGGGTTAGAGAGAAATGACTGACCACATTTCTGTGTCAGATGCTCTGAATCTGTGATTTCCCCAGGGTCACACAAGTATGCAAATGTCAGAAACAAGGTTTCAAACCAAACTTTCTCCTGAGCCTAAGTCTAGTGCTTTCTAAGGAGGTTGAATTTAAAGAGCTAATAAGATATCCAAGAGGAAATGATCTAGTACAATGATGGAATGGAAGAGGGAAAAACACAGTACTGTGGCACTCAGAGCTAAAGTGAAGTAGAGGAGGGAATGGGGAGACAGGACAAGGGGAGAAAAAAAGGGATAAAAATAACAGGAAGAGATGAAAGGGTAAATATAAGAACAAAGACCATTTTCAAGGTTGTAGATTACTATATAAATCTTGCCTTGTCCACAGTTGCTAGGAATGTATGTTGCCATATATGAAACACTATATGAAGTTAAGGAGAGGCAATGTAATATAGTAGTTAAAGTCAGGGAGACCTGAGATCATTTCTAGCTTCTGAAACATCTTGGTTGCATGACCACGGACAAGTCATTTAAGCTCTTACTTCCCCTAAGCCACTCTTTAAGAATATAAATAGTCCAACTGAATAAGTGGAGGGAGTTTCCACATAGGTAGTTCTCAACCCGAATAAAATCACAGACGCAGACCAAAGACAGAGAAAAAGATAACAGTGATATCCACAATGGAAATAAAAAGTCCTACTCAGTCACAGTCATTTGCCTTGGAAATGAATGGGGTAGAAAGGCTAGACTCTATCAACCAATCAGTAAGCACTTATTAATTACCTATGTAAATTACCTATATGTAAATTGTTGGAACAAAAATTCTTCTCCTCTTCCTCTGCTTCTTCCTCTTTCTCTTCCTCTTTCTCTTTCTTGTCCTCCTTTTTTATAAAACTAGGTCTCTCCATCTCATTCAAGCTAGAAAAGCCGGGCCTATTCTACCATGGATCAACATTAACTCTATAAGACTTCCAGGATCAAATATAAAATTCTCTTTTTGGCTTTTAAAATCCTTCATAAACTGACCCCTTTCTACCTTTCTAGTTTTCTTTCACCTTACTGCCTCTCCTCCCCATCGGTGACCCAGTGACACTGGCCTACTTACTGTTGCTCACACAAGACTTTCCATCTCCAAACTCTCTTATTTTCATTGACTGTCCCCTATAACTGGAACACACTCTCTCTCCTCATTCTAGATTCCCCAACTTCCTTCAGATCCCAGCTAAAATCTCACCTGTACATGAAGCCTTTCCTGATCCTCCATAAAACTACTGCTTTCTCTCTGAGATCCTCAGTGTATGTGGTATATACAATTTGTTTATGCCTTGTTTACATGTCTCCTCTTAGAGTGTGAGCTTCTTGAGAAGAATTGTCATCTTGCTTTGTTTTTTATCCCTTGTGCTTTAGCACGGTGCCTGATGCATAATAAGCATTTAATAAATGCTTATTGATTTGACTTGTTCATCAAAGGTTTGTTTAATATATATTGCAGTAGTGTGACTTCTTGATGTAGGATCAAAAATCATGAACTAAAATGTCATGAACTCAATGCTATATCATGTAAAATGTGATTGATACAAAAGGAAAACATATTAAATGATAATGACTGTTGAAAGATGTAAAAATATCAAGACACTATATTACTTTGTCGTAGTCAGCTTGTACATGACAATACCATGTGCGAGACTGTATTAGGGGCTGGAGACACAAACAAAAAAAATGAAGTCATCTCTGCCCTCAAGGAGGGCATTCTATTGGATTCCCTTTAAAAGTATCAAGACACAAAGTACCAAAAGATGAGCTGTTGGTGGGGCTGTAAATGAAGTGGTCCTGGAAAACAATTTCAAACTTGGTGAGAAAAGTCATTAAAGTTATCACACATGGCCTCCTGGGAGACAAAAAATAAACAGATTTTAGAAGCACTTGAGGGGTGGGGGCTTGTCAAAAAAAAATCTAGTAATAGAAGGGATGCCTACCAATTGAGAAATGATTGAATTGTGATATATGAATATAATGGAATATTTCTATTGAGACAAAGCAAATATGAGGAATTCAGAGAAACATGGGAAGACTTGTACGTAATGATACAGCACAAAGAAATCAGGACCAGGATTAAAATATACACACTGACTACATAATTTAAATTAAAACTATGAATACAAAGAGCAGTCAGACTCAGGCTAATTGCAATGACAAATCTTGGTGACAGGAAAGATGACAAAACACACCTCTCTTCTCTCAGCAGAGAGATAAGAGATTCTGGGTGTAGAACCTAGCACATTCTGTTGCATATTCTTGCTTGGTTGGTTTCACTCAATCATTTTGCCTTATTACAAGGGAAGGTTCAAAGCAGGGCTTGAGTAGAGAAGAAATATTGGGAAATGACAGTGGTTTGAAAATCAAAAAGAACTAATAATGTTTTTCTCCTCGCAGTTGTAACCCTATTTTAATGGCTTTTTTCTCACTTGTAATGACTTGTTGTAATAATTCCCATGTCACCCTGAAGCTTTAAAAAAAAAAACAAATAACACTTGTTACAAACAATTCCTTTCTTGGTTCCTCCTAGGACTTATTAAAACATGAAAATTATTGCATTCTCTTTCCATTTTCATTTCCCAGTGACCTAATTCAGATATTTATTGTCTGTAACCAGGGCTGTTACATGGACTTGAAAAATGTATTTTCTGTCTCTGGTTTCCCTCCTAGGAAATCCTTTACATGATTCCTGATCATGTCACTCCTCATGTCTCCCAAATTAAGTCAAATTTCCTTAGCCTGGGACTCAAAGGCCTCTGTAATGCATCTCTTACCAGTTGTTCATTTCCCCTAAAAGAAGAAGGGGATTGCATAGATGAGCTAAAATGAAGGAGTGAATCTGGAGGGAGAGAAATACAAATGAGAAGGAAAGGGAATGGTCCCAGTTGAGATCCAAGGAAATAAGCAAAGTACTACGAGAAGGTCAAAGCTAAGAACTTACAGAGACAACCAAGGCAGAAAGATAGACAGGGAAAGAGAGAAGTCTGGAATAAAGAGGTCCAAGGTCACCTATCTCCTCAATATCAGTTTCCTTATCTATAAAATGGACAAAATAATCTCTATGGTTCCCTTTCAGTGTATGATTCTGTGAGTTAAAGGAAAAGAGGAAGCATACACACAGGAGGAAATACCATAGAAGGAACAGTGTAAGATTTCAGTGACTGACATGATTCATGAAATGAACCCCTTTTGTAGCAGTGGCACACTAACAATACTTCCTTCCTCACAGCGACTTCCACATAGCTACAGTTCAGCTACCATCACCCTTTTCACCAACAAATGACTCCCTGGAGCTTGAGAATCAAATGGATTAATATCTGTAGTGCCTGGCATTTGTAAGAGCTTAGTGTAGGCCAAACTATAATGAAGCTCCCCTCTATCCCTGCATCAGGAATAGTCAGTTCCTTTCAGCTGACCTCCATGTTGTCAAGGTTGGTTGACCCCAGAGGAAGGGTGACTGTTACACTCAATGCTCTTAGCATCTTGTGAATAACCCCCATGGGGGGTTCACACTAACATCATAGCTCATGAGCCACAACTGTTGTTGTTATTGTTTTTTAAATAGATTAGCGATGTTAGTACTTAATTAACACTAACCAATTCATTTACAGAAGTTATAAAATAACATATACTATTTACATAACATTCTCCTTATAAACCTGAATCATGCACTCCCACTAAAGCATGCAGTATCTATTGGGAGAGAAGGGATACACTTAAAGGCAATGTAGAGGGGATGTATGTAACCAGGACAATTCACAATTATGGAATTGTTAACTTTGATATCCTATTTTTGTCTTGGGAAAAATTTCTTGATGAATGTAGCTTTTATGTTAACAAATCTTTTCACTGAGACATGGAGCTGAATCATAATGTGCTGGCCTAACGCCTCACTGGACATAGCATCTCAGTTGGATGAGTCAGTCTGCTGGGCTGCTTCTCTGTTGTTCCTTCTCCAAGTTATTCCTCCATTCAACTAGCTTGCTTCTGAACAGCAGCTATAGTATTCATCACTGCAAGTATTGGTCTTACTGATGCTTTCAGTTGAAATACTGTTATATTCTTTTAGAAAAAGAGTAGGAAGCCAAGATGGTAGATTAGAGTCAAGCCAATTTCTCCCAACGTTTTCCTTCAAACAACTTTAAAATAATATCTCAATTAAAATTTGGGGGCAGCAGAGCCAACAAAAGGTTGGGCTCAGATGTTTTTCTAGCCTAAGAAAACTTAAGAGGTTGACAGGAAAAGTCTATCACACCAGGGATGAGGGTTTTTCTAGCACTGGGTATAGCTGGCAATGACTGGCAACTCTATTGCCAACAAGCAGTTCTCAGTCACAGATTTAGAGTAGGAGAAAGCATTTATGGTTGATCGTAAGGGAGCAGGAACCCTTCCATAGTTTCAAGGCCAAGAGAAGCACTAGCAGGGAACCAAAGGCCATTTATAGTTAAAGACCAGAGTACAGAGTAGAAGAGCAGTGACCACATTTTTTTCAGCATAACACCACCCTATTAGAAGCACCAAAAACTTGCAGACTCCCAGAACTAGCTCTGAAAACAACAGCAGGATAAAGTCTGAAGTTTGGGACAGCACCTTCCCATCCCTAGATGAGCAGAACCCAATTTTAAAATAAAGTTCAAAGTCAAGAAATAGAATGGGAAAATGAGCAAATGACAAAAAATCCTGTTCATTAAAAAGCTACTATGGTACAAGGGAAGACCAAGACATGAACTCAGAAAAAAACAATGTGAAAACACCTATAAGTATAGACAAAGATAAAAGCTAACTGGACACATCTACCAAGAATTCTTTGTAAGGAACAAAATAAGGTCGGTAGAGGAAAAACTGGGAAAACAAATGAGTGATGCAAGAAAATTATGAAAAATGATTAACAGCTTGATAAAAGAGGCACAAAAAATACTGAAGAAACATGTTAAAAACAAAATTGGCAAAATGGTAAAAAAAGAAAAAGCACAAAAGTTCACTGAGAAAAGAACTCCTTACAAAGTGGAATTGGCCAAATAGAAAAAGAGGTACAGAAGCTCACTGAAGGAAATAATTCCTTAAAAATTAGAAATAGGCAAGTAGAGGTTAATGACTCCATGAGGCTTCAAGAAACAATAAAACAAAGTCAAAAGAATGAAAATATAAAAGAAATATAAAATATTTCATCAGAAAAACAAGATTAAATTAAGAATTATTGAAGTACCTGAAAGATATGATCACAGATTATTTATATTTCAAGAAATTATCAAGGAAAAGTTCCCTGATACCTTACATCTAGAAAGCAAAATAGAAGTTGAAAGAATCCACCAATTTGGGAAGAGCTCCCAAAATGAAAACTTCCAGAAATATTATAGCCAAATTCCACAGTTCCAAAATCAAAGAAAAAATATTTCAAACAGCCAGAAAAAAAAACCAATTGAAATATCATGAAGACAGTCAAGGTCACAAAAGATTTAATGGCTTCCATGATAAAGGAGCAGAGAGCTTGGGTTATGATATACTGGAAGGCAAAGGAGCTAGGATTGCTCAATAATAACCTATGCAGAAAAAGTGAATGTAATCCTTTGGGGAGGGAGGAAATGGTTATTTAATATTTTATAGAGGACTTTCAGGCATTCCTGACGAAAAGACCAGAGAAGAATAGAAAATCTGACATTCGAAAAGACAACTCAAGAGAAGTATGAAACATGAAAGAGTAATCATAAAGGACTTAATAAAATTAAACTGTTTACATTCCTATTTGGGAAGATGATACATGTAACTCCTAACAATTTTATCATTATTAAGGCACTTAAAAGGAGTTTATATGATAGAGGGCATGAGCAGGAGTTATGCTAGAAACAGCTCCAAAAAACATAAAGGGGTGAGAAAGAGGGATGCCCTGGACAAAAATGGGGAGGGAGAGGTAGAATGTAGAAATTTTTCTCACATAAGTGTTCAAAGAAGAGCTTTTACAATGAAGGGGGAAATGGGGAGAGGGAGTGGTGGGCAATGTTTGAATCTTACTGGAACTGGTTCAAAGAGGGAAGAAATATATAAGCATGTGAATAGAGTAGGAAAATAAGAGGGGAAGGGGAGAAGTAGGGAGAATAAAAGTGAGGATGGATTAAGGGAGACAGTAGCAAGATGAAAAATAGACTTGAAGAGAAACAAGATAAAAAGAGAGAAGATGAAGAAACAAAGGAAGAGGAATAAAAAAAACAAAAAATGGGATGGAGGGAAATACATAGTATTCATAACTGTGAATGTGAATGGTATGAACTCACCCATAAAATGGAAGCAGATAGCAGGATGGATTAGAAACCAGAATCCAATAATATATTGTTTACAAGAGACACCCTGGAAACAGAAAGACATACACAGAGTTAAAATAAAGGGCTGAAGCAGAATCTAATATGTCTCCGCTGAACTAAAAAAGGCAGGGTAGCAATCAGGATCTTATGCAAAGCAAAATCAAAAATAGACCTAATCAAAAGAAATAAGCAAGGGAACCACATTACACTAAAAGATACCACAGACAACGAAGTAATATCAAAAAACTGATAGTAAGTTTCTCTGATAAAGGCCTCAGTTCTCCAAAATATATTGAGTATAGAATTGAGTCAGATATAAAAATAAGAGCCACTCCACAATTGATAAGTGGCCAAAGGATATAAAAGGCAGTTTTCAGAAGTAGAAATCCAAGATATTTATAGTCATATGAAAAAATGCTCTAAATTAGTAAATTGATTAGAGAAGGCAAATTAAAACACTTCTGAGATACAATCTCACATCAATCCGAAATGACAAAAATATTTAAAGCAGCTCTTTTGTGGTGGTAAAGAGCTAGTGAATGAAGGAATGCTCATCAGTAGGGGGATAACTGAACAAGTTGTGGCATATGGCTGTGATGTAGTACTATTGTGCTGTGGGAAATGAGAAGGGGGTGGTTTCAGAAAAACATGGCAAGACCTATATGAACAGATGGAAAGTGAAGTGAGAAGGATCAGGAGAGTATTATGCACAGTAACAGAAATGTCAAATTGATGATCAACTGCAAAACACTTGGCTACTCTGATCAATACAATGATCCAAGATGATTCCAAAGGACTCTCGATGAAAAAATGCGATCCACCTCCACAGAGATAAATGAGAAACTCTAGGTGCTATTGAAGTATAATCTTTTTCTCTTTATTTTTCACATTTTTTAAAAAAAATATGGCTAATAAGTAAATAAGTTTTGCATGATTTCACATATGTAATTGATATCATATTGCTTGCCTTCTCAATGTGCATGGGACAGGGTGAGAGGGAGAGAATTTGGAAACCAAAATTTAAAAAGAATGTTAAAATAAATACATAATGAATTAAAATCTTAAAAAAAAAAAAGGGTAGCATCTCTAGACAGAGAGGCAAATATCTGTTTGCCTCAGCTCCCTTGGGAGAATTTCTTTTCATTTAAGAACAATAGGTATAATGAAGAAAAGTATCCTCTGTCTTCTTTCTTCTTCATTAGTGAACTGAATAGTGGAATGATATTCCCAGAAGAAAAGAAAATTCAATTCACATTTTAATGAGGGTTTAAGGTAACTCTTCCTCTGATCATTCTCACACCTAAAATATTGCAAATAAATGTCTATATCTTTGTTTTATTAATTTCATTTCAATATAAAGTATATTCTGTAAACTTCATATTTGCTATTCTTAGAAGGTTAAGAGGTTTAGTAAATAAATATTTAGTGAACTGTAGTCGAGATTAAGCTAACTAACTAATTCAGGAGAAAGGGATAGTCATTTTATTATTTTGAAATATCTAAGCAATCCTGGATTACCCTAGAGCTCAACATGATAAGATTAAATATGGCAATGAGTCAAGTAACAGGATGACGGATGGCTTAAAAATAAGTGTAGTCAACCCCAGAGCTGCTCACTACCTTTCCAACCTTATTATACATTACTCTCTTTCATGAACTCTGCAATCCAGCCAAAATACAGTAGTTTTCTTGCTTCTTTTAACAGATGATGCTCTCCTCTCTCCATGCCCTCTACTACCTGTCCCCCATAACTCAAAAGCCATTCCTTCCTACATCAACCTCTTAGAATGCCTACTTTCCTTCAGAGTTCAGCTAAAGCCTTTCCCAGATGTTAGAGCCATTCCCTACTACCTTGAATTTATTTTTGCACGTTTTATATATTTCATTATGTACAGATTGTCTTCCCAAATAGAAAATAAACTCCTTGAGAACAGGAAATTTCATTTTTGTCTTTTTATTCTCAATTCCCAGAACAATGCCTGGTACATAGAAGATACCTAATAATTTACTTCTCTGCTGTGATTCTGGAAGCTCATTATTGGGATAACTTCATCATCCTGTGAGATTTCACTCTATCTCATCCATATCCTTTGCTTCTCTGATTGGCGGTTAGGACCATGAACTCCAAATCGCCATTTAAGGAGAGAGTTCAGCTCACACATCTCATTTCTCACTTATCTGCACCACTTTAGGACTTCTCTGACTTCTTTACCATGCCCCTACATCAGACACTTTCTTCTCAAATCCTCCACCACTACCTTTTTATCTTCCTTTTTTGTGTTATCTTGACCTGCCAGACTATAATCTTCTTGAGGGCAGAGCTATCTTTCTTTTTCATATTTGAATTCCCTATGTTTAACACACATAGGAGGCACTTAATAAATGTTTGTTGACTTTATTATCGGCTAATAAGTGATTGTTGATTAAATGGTTAATTATTGATGGTGTAAGGGTTGGGATCCAAGCTGAGATCCAAGAAAGGAAATGAAATTCCATTTGTAAGTCAAAGCTGCTAACAATTAGCAGGTAAGCCTGAGAGCCCTGGAAGAAAGCAGCATACCACAGACCCTAAAGCCATCATCTAGGGAAGCAATCCTTTTTAAAAAGAGTATTGCCATCCCTGCCACCTCCAACACCTACAGTCTGGGCGTTGGATTATTAAAGGAGAGACAAAGGCCAATATGTGACAGGAATATCAATCATCACCACCTTTACAGCCTCTCAGACCTGAGTGAAGACAATCTAAAACTCTATGCCCAGGAGCCCAAAAAGTGTAAGCGCCCCCCAACTATTGATTGCCCCCATTTCCAAGCTGAACCCTACTACCTCGATCAAAGGGAGCACCCCTTAGAAAGGACCCAACAGCTCCACCACGACTACCACCACCAACTGCTGATAAATGAACAACTATAGGCATGTAAGTCAGGACCCCCAGGCATAGCAGCTGCATTTCTCCCCATCCCTGGCCCTGCTTGCATACTACTTGCCACAGAAATTTACTCTCCCCAATCTACTCTTCCTTTAAGTTCCAAGAATCTATTTAGGGTCTAGAAACAAATGAAAGAGACGCATTTTGCCCTTGAGCAAAGCCACTCCTTCCTCTTAGATTTAGCTACTTTATTGAATCACTTAGACCTCATATAATAGCAAAGTAGAACAATTTTATTAGATTAGGACAAGCAGGCATCAGTAGCACATAGCGAAGCAAACCAGATAGTCTAAAATTGTAATATTATCCCAAAATATTATCCCTTGTCCCCAACCCCAGTCCCAACTTCCTGCCCAAACAGGACTCTAAGACATTCCAAAAGATGCATGCAAGATGATCACATGCCAGCGTCTAGGCCACTGAACTGGGCCCTTATGGTACTGAAAGAGATCAGCCATCAAATACTATTGCTCTCACCGAGGCGGAATTTGAATTTCCCCTCAAGTTCATTGCCCTGGTTGGAATAGGCATAAGCAGCAAAAGCATCAAATTCAGTGTGACCATTTACCTATTCCTTATTTCTTTTCTCATGCCCCAAAGTTTATTTTGAAAACCCTACCACTTCTTAATGATCCATTCAGGATCCAGTCCTCGGGGGTTAAGCATTCTAAAAAGAACAGGTAAATGCAGCTATTTCAAAGCATTGGGAGGGATTGTGATACTATAAAATTATAAAGTATAACATATTGTGTAATATTTAGATATTTTAAGTATTTGTATACTTGCTTTAGTTTCTTTACTTCACTATAAGTTCCTTAGAATAAGGTCATACTTAATTGAGGTTTATATGCCCCATAGCACAAAGTCCAGTGATTATGTACTGTTTATAGGTACACAATAACTACCAATGCAATGAATGAACAATAAATGAATGCATGGGCAGATGGATGGCTTAGGGCATAAGAACATTTGGAGGCATTAATAAGTCATCAACTTGACTTTGGACACCCTTCATACACTATCCCAAACTTTTTTAGTCACCTTTATTTCCAACTAATCCCTTATAAACTCCCTCTAATCCAGCTTCCTCACTACCTTAGCTCCTAAACAGAAGCTATTTCTTCACCAATGCACCAAGATAATCCCCACTCCCTTACCTTTGGCTCCTGTTGTTTCCCAACCCAGACGTCTGTCTAAAGCCTACCCATTATTAAAGACATAGCAAGGGGCCTGAACAAAACATGGACTGTGCATGCTGCCACACCCTAGCAGAGTTTTCTCACTAGCCCTTCCCTGAAGACCACTTTAAAAAATGTAACTGAAGGTGGTGTAGGAGTGGGTTACAGAAGGGGTGCCCACAGAATCTTAAGAAGTCTCTCTTGGATTCCCTTTAAAGATATTAATCCTTTGATAAGGCTAGATATATACTCTGCTGGTTCTGGGCATTCTCCTTACACCTTTAATACTACATCCCAATGGACTCCAGGCTACTTCACTCTTGGACCCAACCTTTAAAAGGCAAGGATAGAGAAAACAGAACTCCGGGAGAACGGGAAAAGCCAATGGGAATACTCCCCCAATGTTGACCAGCGCTCTGGTCGCCTTCTCTGTATGATGCCTATGGTCCACGTCAAGTCTCATATCTTTCATGAAGTCCTTCCTAACTACTTCAGTCCTCACTGACCTTCTCTAAACTAATTCAGCCTTTTTAGACTGTACCGCACAACTTTTATTATGTTGTTCTTTTATTATGTTGTTACATTTTATTTATGTTGTTCAAGGTCTGTTAATCTTACCCTGGAATCAATAAGATCATTGATAGGATCCTAGTTTTAGAACTAGAAAGAATCTTCTTTAGTCCTGTCGTTCCTACTGTTTTTTTGTTCTACAAAATCCTTTCTACAACAACTACAATGAAAATGAACCCCTAGTCTGAATTTAATACACTGATTATATTCTTTTAAATTTATTCATTGAGTGTTTACAGAAACCATGATAACTTTTGCCCTCCAAAAGCTCCAAATTTAGATTTACATTTTATAATTATAATTTAAAATACACATTATTCTACCTAAAATAATGAAAATTACAAATCTCTAATTATGAAATAATTACACAATTAGCACAAATAGCTTTGTGCATCATTTCAGAATTGTGACCTATTGAATGATTTTTTACTAATTTCCTGTTCTGAATGAATATTTTGAGAATCTTCATTAACACATTTTTCAATAATTTTTTTTTTACACTATCAGTCTTTATCCAGTGGTCCATTAGGGCTGCATAATGTTAATTTCATTTAATGAAATAAATTAATTAAAATAAAAATAACATTTCTACAAAAATCTCATTTTTATATTCAGTATTATTTAGGTATACAATTATGTTTTATCAGTACAGTAATATATATGTGTATTCCTTTAATTGACTTTGCTTTGTAACAAAAGATAGGCATTGGGCACAGCCCCACTGCTAAACACTGCCAAAACTGGTGTGCACACATTCCAGATGTAGTGATCTAGAGAAAATGAATACCAAGTGGTAGTATAAAATGTTTACTTTTCTACTGGCTATTAAATGATCACTGTACATCAAGTTCAAATGCATATATTGCTTCATTTGTACTAATGATTATATATAAACTAACCTTTGGAAGGAAAGAATCTCTTCAAACGTGACTTCTTTTCTACAAATGGCATACCATCTACAATCTAACCGAAACTCTACTGAACTGATCAGTGCTGCCAACCAGTTCAAATGAAAATCCAACAGATAGGATTGCAACATAAGTGGAGGATAAATTTAAATCAGAAAACAGTCCTAATACTGCAGGGAGAGGCAATATGAAATTTATTTCAGTGATGTGCATGACCAGAGAGTATGGTTTTCAAACAGCCTGATATTTACACTGCAAAAATGTAAATTTGAGTGTAGTAACATTTGGTCACATGATTACATTGCCAAGGAGCTACTCTGGTGCCAGGTAAAGAATGCAAATGAGAGTACACACATGCATCTGACCATCCACTGGGAACTGGCTTATGTTTAGATGTTGAATCCTTGCGGCGGTTTGGGAATAATTTGATGCCAAATTGAGAAAGTGCAAGAACGCATTGGGCTTAGTCAGAAGTCAGTTTGTCAGTTTGATGTAATTGCTGCACAAACACTAAAATCATTCTGTGCCTAATCATGACAGTTTTAAGTTGCTACAAAAACAAATCTATAATGTTTTAAATGTCTACATGCTCTGTTTGTTGTGACAGAGGGAAAAATAAGTCTGGAACATAATTGCTTCATTATTTCCTACTTGAGTAGTCATTAACAATTTTTAGCACAAATCCTTTGGACAATCATCACAAACTTTTAAGGGGTTAGGAAACCCCCTAAATAGGAATATCTATTTTAGCCCAAACCCTTAGTTTTATAGTTTGAGGAAAATGAGTCCCAGAGAAGCTGAATAATCTATATTCCAAAACATATACATCAATTGTTTTTATGGTTATTGCTGGCAGTCATGGTGGTAATATTAGTATTAATATTTAGTATTAATTAATATTATAAGTATCCAAAGTCAACAGTAAATGGGTCGCAGAGGAACAAATTCAAGTCTTCTCTCTTCAAATATTGTGCACTTCTCACTACATACTACAACTTTTACATTGTAAGATGTTCAAAGGCACTGATTCTGCCTTATGTATGTCCTGTTCTCTCCTCCTCTCCACACTCCCTAGTGCCTGGTCTGATCCTGGGCACCCAGCAAAAATACATACTGAATTGTGATTGATTGAGTGTGAATTAGAACCAGTTTTGGCCATCGTATTAGTACTAATTTTCAATTTCTTTTCATTACACAAAATCACTGGTCCTCTACTTCGTCTTGAGTACTCTTGACTTTATATTTATAGGGTCTTTAAAAATAAAAGGGCATTCCCACATCCACCTGTGGAAATATCTTTTGTTTGGAATCTTTGTGGTAGGGGGAGGAACAGCAGCATGAGTGGAATGGATGATCTTTTCTGCAGAGGCAAGACACTGTTCAATTAATGCCCAAGATTCTTTCAGTAGAAGAGAAAAGGAGGAAGGACCATGATTCATCCATTCTATAAGCAATTTAATAATTCACATTTAAGCACAGCATGTTTTTATTTGTAACCCCAGCTTAGAGGCAGTATAGTATAATGTATGGATTCTTGGGATGGGAATGAAAAAAAGATCTCAGTTCTAGTCATGGCTCACATATTTAGTCCTGGCTCTGCCATTAACTTACAATATGACTTGCGAGAAGTCAGTCTACTTCTTTGGACTTCAGTTCACCCATCTATGAAATGAAGGAGTAGAAGCAAATGATCCCCACCGTCCTTAGGGATCCTTTTTATTCTACGTTATCTCTTTGGTCATATTGATGGAATTATTTTAATTATGAACAATTGATAGAAGTTGCAAAGGGGCTGATGTTAGCTTAATGTTAGAGGGGGAAAATTCCTAATCATTGCAATAATCCAAAAATTGAATGTGCTGTCTTGGGTAATATTGGATTCCTCTCAGAGTTCTTTGAGTAAAATTAGCTGAATAGCCACTTGTTGGGTTCATTGTAGAGTGGATTGGTTTTTTTCAGCTACAGATTAGACTAGATGGTTACTGAGGTCACTTCTAACTCTGAGAATGTTCAATTCCCAATAAAGCTCTAGAAAACCAAATCCCTATAATGCTGTAAGGTTTACAAAGTACTTTCCTTTCAACAATAAGAATGCAACATAAAAATTATCATCCCCATTTATAGCTGAAGAAACTGAAAATCAGAGAAAGGTGATATGGAGCACTTAAGGTCTCACAATTTTTACAGTCAGAGCCAGGTCTCAAACCTATAAAGAAGCATGATATTCAATGCTCTTTCTACCATACCTCATTTGATTCACATTTCCTTTTAAAAGTAATGCATAAATGGCCTATAAATATCTGTCCGTGGCACAGGGGTAAAATGAAGAACCTAGGAGTAAAGAGAGTGATCTGTTCCTTCTCACACCAAGAGTTAATGAAAGTGATCAAACACTTGACAAAGGTATCAAACAAACAGTCCTGCATGCAGCCTACAGTACTCCCAAGAACAGAATCAAGATTAAATTATAATTGGGAAATGTTAACCAAAATAAATAAAATACAATAGAACATAGATAATATTAATATGTTTTCTAAGTTGATATGCAGTCAAGAGGCAGGTAAACTTACGTATGGCTTAGTGGCATTCTTTTCTGAGTATGACACCACTGATCTATTAAATCAAGTCTTCCAGTTCTCATGCCCCAACTCACTACAACTTGTCTTGACCCAAGGATTACATCTTCACTGTGTCGAAATGGTAATATAGGGGACTCCAGGACTTCATGTCATGAATTAATAGCCTAATTCTTTTAAATCAAGACATGACTTAGAAAACATTATGAATGAATAACAGTGGCTTATGAAAGCCTGGAATAGAGATGCTTTGATTTTTTTTGTCCATGGGAAAAGAGCTAGTTTAAGAAAGATAAACTATATATTATGCTTCCCTTTATTACCAGTGAGTTCCAAACTTTCTATGAACTTGACCTTGGTCTGCAGGCAGGATTGGACTACTGTCATAAATGACAGCAAGAACATCTTGATTTGGGGTGGAGCCAAGATGGTGGAGCAACAGCACGCACTTTCTAGAGCGCTGCCCCCAAGCCCAGTCAAATACCTATTAAAAATGGCTCTAAACAAATTCTGCAGCTGAAGAACTCACAGAATAACAGAGTGAAGCAAATATTCAGCCCAAGACAGCCTGAAAGGTTGCTGGGAAGTATTTATTGCACCACACTGGGAGCAGAGCTCAGTCCAGCATGGAATGCACCAGCACAGGATGGGATCTAAGCAGGCCTCCAGGAAACTGAATCTCTGGCATGTGTGGCAGTTTCCAGACTTCAGGACCCCAAAACACCAAGGACAAATTGGAAGGTGAGTGGAAAAAGGCTTTGGGAGCAGTGTGGAAGAGTGGAGTGGTCCAGCCTCAGCCCCAGGGTGGCAGAAGGGGAAGGGGGGTGAAATGAGCAATAGTCACAGCATCAAAGGCAGAGACAGTGACTGTTTCTGGAGCTCTAGGCCAACGTATTATGGGAGAATTGAGAGGCTGACTTCATACACCCCCACCTCAACTGGAAGCAGAGATCTACCTTGTCAAAGAGCTCAATAGTCAAGTAAATGGCTGGGAAAATGAGCAAAAACCAACAAAAATAAAAGAATCAGACTATAGAATCTGACTTTGGTCACAAGGAAGACCAAAACATGCAAACAGAAGACAATGAAGTCAAAGCTCCGCCTTCCAAAGCCTCCAAGAAAGATATGAATTGGTCTCAGACCATGGAAGAGCTCAAAAAGGATTTTGAAATTCAAATAAGAGAAATAGAGCAAAAATTGGAAAGAGAAATGAGAATGATGCATGAAAATTATGAAAAACAAGTCAACTGCTTGCTAAAGGAGACCCAAAAAAAGGCTGAAGAAAATAACACTGTAAAAAATAGACTTACCCAAATGCCAAAAGATGTCCAAAAAGACAATGAGGAGAAAAATGCTTTAAAAAGCAGAAGCCAAATGAAAAAGGAGGCTCAAAAGCTCACTGAAGAAAATAATTCCTTAAAGATTAGAATGGAGCAGATGGAAGCTAATGACTTTATGAGAAACCGAGAAATTACAAAACAAAACCAAAAGAATAAAAAAAAATTAAAGACAATGTGAAATATCTCAGTGGAAAAATAATTGACCTGGAAAATAGATCCAGGAGAGACAATTTTAAAATTATGGGGCTAACTGAAAGGCATGATGAAAAAAAAGCCTAGACATCATCTTTCATAAAATTATCAAGGAAAACTGCCCTGATATTCTAGTACCAGAGGGTAAAATAAATATTTAAAGAATCCACCGAGCACCTCCTGAAAGTGTTCCAAAAAGAAAAACTCCTAGGAATATTGTAACCAGATTCCAGAGTTCTCAGGTCAAGGAGGAAATATTGCAAGCAGCCAAAAACAAACAATTTGAGTATTGTAGAAGCAAAATCAGGATAACTCAAGATCTAGCAGCTTCTACATGAAGGGATCAAAGGGTTTGGAATGTGATATTCCAGAGGTCAAAGGAGCTAGGATTAAAACCAAGAATCACCTACCCAGCAAAGCTGAGTATAATATTTCAGGGGGAAAAAGGTTATTTAATGAAATACAGGACTTTCAAGCATTCTTGATGAAAAGGCCAGAGATGAATAAAAATTTTGATTTTCAAACACAAGAATCAAGAGAAACATGAAAAGGTAAACAAGAAAGAGAAATCATAAAGGACTTATTAAATCTATCTTGTCCTCCAAGAAAATAGAGGGATTGGGATAAGAGAAGGGAGGAGTGTGATAGAAGGGAGGGCAGATTGGGGGGAAGGGGTAATCAGAATGCTTGTCATCTTGGTATGGGCAGAAGGGAGAGATGGGGAGAAAATTTGGAACTCCAAGTCTTGTGGAAATTAATGTTGAAAACTAAAAAAAATAAATTTAAACAAAAAGAATATCATGATTTAATTGCAAAACTAGGATGTCATAAAAGTGAAACAAAACTACTTTATATTTGAGATGGGCTGTTTTAAGTCATTTCAGTCTTGAACTTGACAAAATGAATGAAGAAAGGCATTTGAGGGCACCTGTATACTGAATTATCCTGATGGAACTTACAGGGACTGAAATTTTTTAAACTGGCTATGGGGGGAAGGAGGGGAATAGAGGGGAGGCACTGGATGTAGAAGGTGTGGTCAAGAAGAGCTCATGAAGACTCTTCTGTGCTTTCTTGAAGGCTGCTTATTCCTTGGTAAAGTCAGCTTTTTGATATAGTAAGATCTTTCAGTCTTTAGATTTCCTTTATCCCTTTAATACCACATTTAGAAAGTGCAATTGGTCCAAGACTAACTAATCCACTCAAAGTGTGCTCTTGGACACAACCTTTAAAAGAAGGGGCTCAGGAGTGAGAGAGTCACAGAGTCACAAATAACTTTGGAAGTCTCTTTCACTTTTAAATGTATTATCCTATTCACTTGACTCAAGAGGCAAATAGGGCTATTTATGGTAGATAAAGATTGCCCATCAATTAACCACAGCACCCCACAAGAGTATGGGATTATTGTTTCTCTACATCACAGTCTCAAATGTAAGCTAGCTCTGCTCTTCCAGTCCTGCTTCCTCTATTAAAGCACTATATAAAAAGAAAAGATGGAGGGAAATCATTAACAATTAAGGATTAGTTAAAAGATAATTAATATACCTGGGTTTTATTCCTTTTAATCTTGTTCTTTATGCATATTTTAAAATATACTACTCTTTATCCTTAACTATTATGATGATTTCTTTTAAAAAATATGGATGATTGAAAGGGAAAATAGGATAATCTCTTTCTCATTTATACATCTTTCAGCTAAAGCCTGATCATTTGGACCACTGGATCCATAACCAAGAAACTGTAGCTCACTAAAATTAAGAAGCATATACAGCTCCTTAATGGCTCAATTTACAAAGTAAAAACAAAGCCATGATAGTAAGGAAACAGTACATTCATTTGGTCAGCAAGTAATGGTTATGGGATGGAGGGAGGAGAGAGAGACAGAGAGTATGTGCTGTAAAGTCTGGGCTGTGTGCACCACTTAGTCTCTATCCCCAATATTACAGAGTTCACCACAATGTACTTTCTCTTGATTACTCTGATTAGTTGAGCCCTCAGATGCTACAACAAAAATCTCTACAGAAAATAGAAATTTTACTACCCCAACAATGTTAATTTTTTGTAAGCATCATCTGATACCAAAAAATCTATTGCAACCTAGTAATCTAGTCTCGTAGAACTCGGTGATGAGTGTTTTGGAGCAAAATTTCTGGCCCTGGAGGTCTCTCTGAGATCCATAAGACTCAGGTGCATTACTCTGGATACTAAGTATATACCATTTTTCCAGTGTAGTTGATCTTTTTCCTTCCTTTTGCTTCTACCCCTTGTTTGTTTCAGCCCAGATTTCTTGCATTAATACCCAATACCCCCTTGCCCATGACATGAGAGATATAAAACCAGTTTGAGAAAGAACCTAGCCCTTTCCTATAAAACCTTCAGCTGCCCTAGTAATATGCCATGGTATGAAGGTAATTATGATCCAGGCATTTCATGACAACAAGGACAGTTAGGAGTTTACTGGAACTGGATGTACTAAACCTAAGGGCAGTCTCTCAGACAAACCTTCATTGATGATTTTTCTTCCTTTTGTTATGACCCAAATGTATTCATCCTTCGTTGTTGAGGAAAACCATACCATCAGAGAAATAATGACATGACTTGCATTTGACTTTGTTTTGAATAAGGGAGGGCTGTGCAGGTCACCAGCCTCCCTTCTCTTCCAGAGCCATCTGAATCCAGTGACCAGATATTCATTAGGATGACTGGAGATGACCCAGGATGAGGCAACTGGGGTTAAGTGACTTGTCCAAGGTCACACAGCTAGTGAGTGTCAAGTGTCTGAGGGGAGATTTAACCCAGGACCTCCTGACTCCTGCACTGGTGCTCTATCCACTGCACCACCTAGCTGCCCCTATGGCCCAAATATCAGCACACCAGATGTCATGATGACTATCCTAACTAAATTAAAGATTTTTAATCTTTATCAGATTAAATCTTAATCATATTAAAGGGGAAAAATAAAAAGGAATTAATAAATTAAGCAAAATTTCAAAACTAGGGAAAGGATGACAAACGGGAGGGGAATTTGAGGGTAATTGAAAGAAGGTCAATGGGAATAGCATTACCTCAAAACTGATTAAGAAAAAATAACTGAAGAGAAAAAGGACTCTAATGGGAAAGAGCAACAAAAAGTATCATAATTCAGAAAAGTAGTATTAGACACAAATGGAAGAGAATATTGAGCTAACTCTCAGAACTTTAAATGTGAATGGATTAAATAATCTAGTAAAATGAAAAAGAGTGACAAATTGGATAAGAAAACAAAACCCCACAATTAATTGCTTACAAAGAATACACATAAAAAGAAAATACCAAAAATAAAAATGAAAGACTAGAATAAAATTTACTCTTCAACAAGGGAATTTAAAAATTCAGGTATTGCAATTATGCTATCAAAGAAAAAATCATTCACAACAGAAAAAAGGGATGAACCAGAAAACTAATTGTGCTGAAGAGAAACAAAGTCAACAAAGCAATATCGATATTATGCTTATGTACTCCAAATTCCTTAGCATCTAAATAGATAAAGGGAAACTTAATTGACTTATAAGAAGACATAAATATACAATATATTATTATAGAATAATAGCAGGAGATTTTAATGTGCCTTTCTCAGCTTTGGATAATGGTAACAGAATGGTAAACATAAAGGAAAATATAGAATTGAATGAATTGCTGTAGAAACTATAACTCAATTATTTATGACATCTTCTAAATGGGATTGCTATAATAAATATTCCTCAATATCACATGGAATTTTTAAAAATCGATTGCATATTAGATCACAGAAACATTGACAATAAATGTAAAAATAAGCAGAACTAGAAAAAATGTTCACAATGTGAAACAATAAAAATATTAATCTAAAAGACATATACCCAAATGGAAGCTTAACAAAGGCATCCTACTTAATGACTGAGTTAAAGAACAGATGATGTAAATAACATTTACATGAAAGAGAATGACAATAATGAAGCAGTATACCAAAATTTCTGGAATTCAACTAAAGCAATTTTCAAAGTAAAACTCATATCCCTAAAACAATACATTAACAAAATAAAAAAAGGAGAAGGTAAATGGATTGTTTATGCATTTTATTTTTTTAATTGGAATGCCCACATAGAGACAAACTTGAAATAAGCTCAAATAAGTATCTAGTGGTAGATAAATGGTGCAATATATGGAATATTAATCTGGGGAAAGACCTGAGCTGAAATCTAGATTCCAAAACCTACTATCTGTGTGACCCTAGATAAATCATTTGACCACTGTATGTCTTGGGTTCCTCATATGAAAAATGCAACTCCTCAGGCATGTTGTGAGGATCAATTTATTTGATATCTGTAAAGCACTTTGCAAATCTACATTATACAAATATTAGCTATGATAAGGAGGAGGAAGAGGATGAAGATGATGAAGTTAAAAAGAGAAAATATTTATAAACTAGAGGAGAAATAGTTAACTGGAAGCCAAAAGTAGTATAGAAATTAAAAATGAAACTAGAGGCTTATTCTTTGTAGAGATTAATGAAACTGATAAACCTTTGGCCAATATGATTGGCCAAAAGACAGAAAATTACATCAACAAAATAGCAAATGTCCAAGGAGCAATCACAACAAAACTAGAAGAATTTTTCTTTAACTATCAAAATGTACTATTCAGTTTTAAACTACTAAAACTGAGAATACAAAGGAAGTAGAGGAATATCATCAAAAATATAAAATACACAAACTATTAGATAATCAAATATAGATCTTAAATAACCCACCTCAAAAAAAAAGAAAGAAAGAAAGAAATTATCTGGAAAGGAGTTCCAAAGGAATAGAAGCCCTGATTAAGGCACCTTGTATGAGACAAATATAGTTCTAGCACCCAAACCAGGGAAGAATAAAGCATAAAAGGAGAATTATAGACAATCATTAAGTAAAATCAGTTGAAGTTTTTTTAAAAATAAAATTCTGTCAACAGAATAGACAATAACAATTATGAGTATCACATGCTTAAAGCTATTGTTAAGGATTGTGTTTCTATTATAAAGATGTCATTATTGAGAGATTTGAATGCTGTTGCGCTAAGAATTCCAGCGATGGTCTATGGACTACGTACACTGTGGTTCACTTTTTACAATATTGGCATGTTCATTAGTAAACTAAGTATAATGAGGGACTGATCAATGAAAGCCCAACCCTTATAAGCACACACTGCATGTTCAGCCTGATGCAATCCCCCACGTGGACTTTGGAGCATGAAAATGTATTCTACGTCCAATTCTACCCCACTTACGACATGTATATTCAATTGACTGATGAACTGGAACTGAGTGTGCCCTGAAAAGACCACACAAGGGCAACTCAGTTTCTTTCCTGCCTGCCCGCCTGCCTGCATTAGAACAATGTGGCAATGACTGCTTTAAGCTTGGAGGGTAGAGAAGTATGGTACTCTCCTGACCTGTTAAAGTTCACAAGGATACAGGAAATTTCATTCTGTCTCCATCTTTCACTTAAGTTAAGAAAGAACAGATACAACAGGAAAAGAAACTACAGCTAAGCCATATGCTTATGGCTTCGTGTTAATCTGAGTGGGGAAGATAGGGCCCCACTCAGGGGCCCTTCCTATTGAGGGCTTACAACAGTAATTATCTCCTCACCTAAATGCAGCCACGGAGAAAAGAGTCTGAAATGTCCTCCTGGAAATCTTTTAAATGTGGACCCAGTTCAAGCTCAAAAGTCAGTCAAAAAAAACATACAATAAGTGAACTAAAATCATAAAATACTTATGTGTGCTCTGAAGTATACATTGGGGATTTCATGGGTCCAAAATGACTGGGCTTTGAGTCAGTACTCTATTACATAAGAATTTCCCCTATCTTCTGATGGCTTCCATTAAATATTTCTCTTTTTAAATCAAAACTACATCATGTGTGGTTCAGACAAAACAAATCCAAGGTAAAAAAGAATTCTTTGGGTCTTGGTACTTTAATAGATTTCTTGGTTCAGCCTACTTAATAGCAGACAGAAGTTGGAGTTTGCTCCCTAGTCAAACAGACTTGTTAGTAGGTGCTATCTCTGCACCCAGGGAACCCCCCCAAAGCAATACAACCCCAAAAGCACAATAGAACAGGTATCTCTGTGCCCTACAAGAGATCTCCCTCTTGATTGGTTGTTAGAAATTCTTTTCTCTTCCAAAACAGTTCCTTATCCAGAGCCTTGTGGAGTTATCCCATAGCATGCAGAATAGTTCCCTTTCCCATCACTCATTACCCTGTCCCCATCTCCCAACCCACAGAGAATGCAAACAGCCTAACCAGGGTTACCCCCTGAGCCACAAATAAACTTTCATAATCATCTGGATCCATGGTAACATTCAAATAGCTATTTGCACAAATAGATAAATGTATGTGTTCATATTTACCTTTAATTCTAATTAACTAGACTGACGTACACGAAGCTTCTCAGATAGTGATACCAGCTAACTAGTGAGTGAATGTTATGTCATTAATTCTCATCATTAGAACTGTCTTGTCAGTTACCAGGAGAATATCACTGAACTCCTTTTCCAGTGCCCCTCCTCTAAATGCAGCAATGATGATTCTCATGCCCTGTCCTTACATCTTTCTTTCTCTCCTACGGTTTGCTCCAGCAAAGCTAACCTTCAAGTACATGTCATGGTTCTCTCAAGCTGTCAGGCTCAACTTCCTACCTCCTTCCTATGTTCCCTGCCAATTCTCAAGGCTGTCTGTCTTTTCTGAGTGCAAGTGTGTTGACTGGGTCAACTCAGGTCAAATTACAGCATAGGATTTAGAGCTAGAAGAAAATTTAATGGTTGTGTCCAAACTTTTCATTTTACAGATGAGGACACTGAGAATCTAAGTGACACATCTAGTATATACTTCAGATATAATTCGAAGTCTTGTGATTCACAGTTATAGAGTTTTCTACATTGGACCATGTTGCCTTTCTTTTTTTTAATTAATCAATTTATTTATTTTTAGTTTTCAACATTCACTTCCACAAGATTTTGAGTTCCAAATTTTCTCTCCATCTCTTCTCTGCCCACCCCAAATTAGGGTACATTCCAATTACCCCTTCCTCCAATCTGCCCTCCCTTCTATCATATCTCTTATTCCCTTCCCCTCTATTTTTTGTAGGGCAAGATAGATTTCTATACCCCATTGCCTCTATGTCTTATTTCACAGATGCATGTAAAAACAATTTTTAACATTCCTTTTTAAAACTTTAATTTCAACTTCTCTTCCTTCCTCCCCCTGCCACCCATCCCCACTGAGAAGTCAAGCAATTCAATACAGATTATACATGTATAGTCATGCAAAACACTTCTACAAGTCATATAGTGAAAGACTAACTATATTTCCCTCCATCCTATCCTGCCCTCCATTTATTCTCTTCTCTCTTTTGACCCTGTCCCTCCTCAAAAGTGTTCACAGTAGAAGTTCAGTTTACAAATTTAATTCATTCCAAGATTCTGTTCATCATGCAATTTGTTAGTATAGCAAAGTGAATTTTCCCATAAGAAATAATGTAAAGTCAGATTATTGGTACCACATCCCCAAAAATATTCATATAAAAATAATTATTTATAATTTAAGTAAGTTTTTTCCATAATGCACCTGAAATACAATAGCAATGATTAGTACACAATATAAAGCAAAAATAAAATAAAATAACTTGCACTTTACCTTTGAGAAAAGTCATGACTAGGATGAGGGAGATGAGAGGGAGGAGGAAGAGGAAGGGTTATTGCTTGGAAGGAAAATCTCTTTCTATGAAAACATCAGAGATTTCAATGTTGGGAGTGTTCTCTCTTATGTTACTTTCCCCAAAAATAAGACTAACACTACTGCCTTCACTTATTTTTTTGTTTTTAGAATCACTTTCATGTTTTGACTCTGATTTTTTTCTTTATGTTCACTTCTAACAAAGAATCTAACTACATTTTTTCAGAATGTCACAGAAATGTTTTTCAATAAAATTTTAATGTTCGTACTGCAAATTTCTGTTCATCCTGCAAGACAAATTTTGCAAAAAACTTTTTCCTTATCCAGCGAATTATACATAAACCAGATTATTAATAACCTAGATTCTACTGTACTTCTAATCACTCCCTCCTCCCATTTGCCCTCCCTTCTATTCCCACTCCCTGCTTATCCCTTTCCTTCTACTTTCCTATGGAGTAAGAAAGATTTTCATACCAAATTAAGCATGCATGTTATTCCCTCCTTAAGCCAAATACAATGAGAGTAAAAATCACTCTTTCTCTCTCACCTCCTTCCTCTTCTCCTCCATTGAAAAAGCCTTCTCTTGCCTCTTTTATGTGAAAGATAATATGCCCCATTCTATTTCTCCCTTTCTCCTCCCAATATATTCCACTCTTACCCTTAATTTTACTTTTTTTAGATACCACTCCTTCATATTCAACTCACCCTGTGCTCTGTTTTTGTGTATATAATCCCTCCAACTACTCTAATACTGAGAAAAATCTCAAGAATTAAAATATTATCCTTCCGTGTAGGAATGTAAACAGTTCAACTTTAGTAAGTCCCTTATGATTTCTCTTTCCAATTTACCTTTTCATGCTTCTCTTGATTCTTGTGTTTGAAAGTCAAATTTTCTATTCAGCTCTGGTCTTTTCATCAAGAATGCTGAAAAGTTCTCTATTTCATTGAATGACAATTTTTCCCCTGAAGTGTTATACTCAGTTTTGTTGGGTAGGTGATTCTTGGTGTTAAACCTAGCTCCTTTGACCTCTGGAATATCATATTCCAATGATCCCTTGATGGAAAAGCAGCTAGATCCTGTGTTGTCCCAATTGTGTTTCTACAATACTTGAATTGTTTCTTTCTGGCTGTTTGCAATATTTTCTCTTTCACCTGGGAGTTCTGGAATTTGGCCACAATATTCCTAGGAGTTTTCTTTTTTGAATCTCTTTCAGGAGGTGATTGGTGGATTCTTTCAATATCTATTTTACCCTCTGCTTCTAGAATATCAAGGCAATTTTCCTTGATAATTTCTTGAAAGATGATGTTTAGGTTCTTTTATTGGACATAGCTTTCAGATAATCCAATAATCTTTAATTTGTCTCTCCTAAATCTATTTTCCAGGTCAGTTGTTTTCCCAGTGAGATATTTCACATTGTCTGCTATTTTTTCGTTCCTTTGGTTTTGTTTTATAATTTCTTGATTTTTCATAAAGTTAGCTTCCATCTGCTCCATTATCAACTTTAAGGAATTATTTTCTTCAATGAGATATTGGGCCTTCTTTTCCATCCATCCAATGCTTTTTAAGGCATTCTTCTCCTCATTGGCTTTTTGGATCTCTTTTGCTATTTGGGTTAGTCTATTTTTAAGGAATTTTTTTTCAGCTTTGGGTCTCCTTTAGCAAGCAGCTGTCTTGATTTTCATGATTTCTTGCATCAGTCTCATTTCCCTTCCCAATTCTTCCTCTACTTCTCTTACTTGATTTTCAAAATTCTTTGTGAGTTCTTCCATGGTCTGAAACCAATTTATATTTTTCTTGGAGGCTTTGGATGTTTGGCTTTGTTGTCTTCTTCTGTTTGTATATTTTGATCTTCCTTGTAACCAAAGTAAGATTCTATAGTTTGATTCTTTTTCTGGTTTTTGCTCATTTTCCCAGCCATTTACTTGACTTTTGAGTTCTTTGTCAGGGTAGTTCTCTGCTTCCAGTGGGGGTGGGGGGTGGAGTGTACTGTCAGTTGCTCTATCCTCCCACAATCTATGGGCCTAGAGCTCCAGAAACAGTCACTGCCTCTGTCCCTGATGCCACATTGGGCATCTACTCTTTCACACAGATCCAACAGGTTTTTTCCACTGACATTCCAATTTGTCCTCAGCATTTTGGAGTCATGAAGTCTGGAAATTGCCACAGGTGGCAGAGATTCAGTCTCCCCAAGGCTTGCTCAGGTCCTGTCTGTGCCAGCATGGCCCATGCTAGACTGTACTCTGCTCCCAGCCTGGCACGATAGACATTCCCCTCAACCTTCCAGGCTGTCTTGGGCTGGAGATTTGCTTAATTCTGTCATTCTATGGGTTCTGCAATTCCAGAATTTTTTTAGAGCCAATTTTTACAGGTATTTGTCTGGACTTAGGGGGAGAGCTCTACAAGATCCTGCTTCTACTCTGCCATCTTGGCTCTGCCTCTCCCTCCCATATTGCCTTTTAAAAACTATGTTATTTGTTTTGCAAGGAGAAAGGGGCTGGTTTTGTTTTCATTTGTTTTTGGTCAATGCTTGTGATTACCACAGTATTGGGAACCCCCTGGCGAGGGATCTCCCTCCATTAATGCAGATTATTAGAGTTTTAGAGAGTTGTAAAAATACTTTAAGAAGAAGTGATTTGCCCAGGACTACACAGCCAGGAAGTCAGCTGAAGGACTTGAATCCAGGACTTTCTGACTCTCTCTCTAATGTACTGTGCCTTCTCTCATTGATATTTGGTCACTAAGTAAAGTGATATAAGAGGAGAGCATTTACTATTCCACATTTCCATTTTTTTTTAAGTTCAAATACCTCAGGGAGCCAAAATGGCACATTAGAGGCTGCAACCCTGCTGAACTCTTTCAATATTCCACTCCAAATAAATTTAAAAGAACACTTCAAATCAAATTTTGGAATAATAGAGAGACAACAAAAGGTAAGAGTGAGACATTTTTCCAATCTAAGAAAACTTATAAAGCTGGCAGCAGAGGTCTGTGACAGCAGGAGAGTACACACAGTCCAGAGACTTGAAGGTGGTGCAACAGAGACACTACAAGACAGCAAGAGGATCAGACAACTGATCGTAAAGAGATTACAAGTGTACCTTTGCTGGCACTGGGTATAGCTGGTGCTGATTGGCAGCTCCATTGTCCATGACTGCTCTGAATTGCAGTTCCAGCATTCAGAGGAGTATTTTTTGTTGTCATAAGGGAGAAGAGGACCTGTTAACAGTTCCAGGGCCAAGAGGAGCACTAGTGCTTGTGATTGCAAAGGAGTGGGGAATTTTCCAAAGCAGAGACTATAGCACAGACAAAGAGAGCAATGATCACACCTCTCCTAGGATATAACCACCTTGGAAAACTTGCAGAACCCTCCCTCCCCCACCAAAAAAACTGACTTTGAAAACAATAACACAAAAAAAACCCCTCTCCTTAGGATAGGGCTTCCCCACCCCTAAGTGAGTAGAGACCAACTTTTACATAAAGTTCAAGTCAAGGTAGAGGCTAGGAAAGTGAGCAAGCAGCAAAAAAAGAAAATGACTGTGAAAAGAGAATTAACAGCTCGGTAAAAAAAGCACAAAAATACTGTAGAAAAAGTCTTAAAAATGGAATTGTCTAATGGTAAAAGAGGCACAAAAATTCACTTTTAAAAACTCCTTAAAAAGCAGAATAGGCCAAATGGAAAAAGACATACAAAAATTCATTGAAGAAAAGAATTCCTTAAAAAGCAGAATTGGTCAAATGAAAAAAGAGGTATAAAAACTCACTAAAGAAAATAATTCCTTAAAAATTAGAAGTGAAAGCTAATGACTCCATGAAAATCAAGAAACAATAAAATAAAGTCAAAAGAATTAAAAAATAGAAGAAAATGTGAAATAGTTCATTGGAAAATTAGTTTACCTTGAAAACAGATTGAGGAAAACAATTTTAAAATTATTGGACCACCTGAAAGGCATAATCAAAAAAAAAGAGCCAAAACATTATATTTCAAGAAATTATCCAAGGAAACTGCCCTGCTATCTTAGATCCAGAGAGTAAATAGAAATTGAAAGAATCTACCAATAACTTCATGAAAGAGATCTGAAAAACTCTAAGAAAAGCTATAGCCAAATTTCAGAGCTCCCATGCCAAGGAGAAAATATTGCAGTCAGAAATAAATAACTCAAATATCATGGAGCTACAGCCAGAATCATACAAGATTTAGCAGTTTTAACATTAAAATAGAGGGCTTGAAATACGATATTCCTGAAGGCAAAAGAATTAGGATTACAACCAAGAATAGCCTACCCAGGAAAACTGAGGGGGAAAATGGATAGAGTATTTAATAAAACAGAAGACTTTTTCCTATTCTTGATGAAAAGACCAGAGTAGTATAGAATATTTGACATTCAGACATAAAACTCAAGAGAAACATAAAAAGTTAAATGTGAAAGAGTTATCATGAGGGATTCAATAAAGTTAAACTCTTTATATTTCTATATGGAAGGTGATACTTATTTTTATTACGGCACTTGGGAGTATACATTAACTATGATGGGATTATTTTTAAAAAATAAAATGGAGAGGTAAAAAAAGGGGATGCACTGAAAGAAAGGGGAAGAGAGAGGTAGAATGAGGTAAATTATCTTGTATAAATGAGGCACAAAAGGAAGAATTTTTACAGTGGAGGGGAAGATGGGAGGTTGATAGCCAAAACTTGAACCTTCCTCTCATCAGAATTGACAAACAGGAGAAAATATATATATATATACACAAACTCAGTTGAGTATAGAAATCTATCTTATGCAATAGGAATATAGGAGGGGAAGGGAATAAGAGAAAGAGGAAGAAGAGGAATAAAAGGGAGGGTGGATCAAAGGAGGCAATGGTCAGAGGAGAAAACAGACTTTTGAAGAGGGAAAGGATAAAAAGAGAGAAAGAGAATAAAAAAAGCAAAAAAAATGGGATAGAGGGAAACACATAGTATTCTTTTTTCTTCTATTTTTAAGCTTTTTAATTTTCTTTTTTTCATTGTTTTATTATTTCTTATTAGTTTATTTGTTTTCAGGTTTCTACAATCACTTCCATAAGTCTTATATTTTCTCCCCCTCCCTTCCCCTCCCTCCCCAAGATGGCATGAAATCTTATATGGGTTCTACACATGCATTCTTATTAAACACATTTTCACATTAGTCTTGTTGGATAGAAGAATTAAAATGAATGGGAGAAACCACAAGAAAAAACAAAACAAAACAAAATATAACACACACACACACAAAATATTCTATTTCATTCTGCCTTCCAATTCCATCATTCTTTCTGTGGATGTGGATGGCATTTTTGCCATTGGGAATGTTTTAGGTTCTTGAATTGCTGTGAAGGGCTAAGTCTATCAGAAACAGTCCTTGCACACTGTGACTGTTACTGTGTACAATATTCTCCTGGTTCTGCTCCTTTCACTCAGCATCAGTTCATATGAGTCCTTCCAGGTCTCTCTCAAGTCTTCTTGTTCATCATTTCTTATAGCATAATATATTCCATTATATTCATATACCACAACTTGTTCAACCATTCCCCGGTTGATGGGCATCCCCTCAATTTCCAGTTCTTGGCCACCACAAAGAGAACTGCCGGAAATATTTTTGTACATGTGGGATCCTTTCCTGTTTTGATCATCTCCTTGGGATACAATCCTAGAAGCTATATTACTGGGTCATAGGGTATGCACATTTTTGTAGTCCTTTGGCCATAGTTCCAAATTGCTCTTCAGAATGGTTGGATTAGTTCATAGCTCCACCAACAATGAACCAGCTCTCCCATACCTTCTCCAACATTTATCATCTTCCTGTTTTGTCCTGTTAGCCAATCTGATAGGTGTGATATGGTACCTCAGAGTTGTTTTGATTTGCATCTCTCTTATCAATAGTGATTTAGAGCATTTTTTCATATGACTATAGATAGCTTTAATTTCTTCCTCTGAAAACCATCTGTTCATTACATAGTATTCTTAACTGTGAATGTGAATAAGGTGAGCTCACCAATAAAATGGAAGAAGATAAAATGTATCAGAAACCAAAATCTAGCAATTTGTTGTTTACAAGAAACACTTGAAACAGAGTTACAATAAAGGGTTGAAGTGGAATCTAATAGGCTTTAGCTGAACTAAAAAAAAAGACAGGGGAAGCAATTATGATCTCAGGCAAAACAAAAGCAAAACTAGACTTAATTAAAAGAGATAATCAAGGAAACAACATTTTCCTAAAAGGTGCCATAAACAATAAAGAAATATCAAAACATTTTATAGTAAGTTTCTCTAATAAAGACTTCATTTCTCAAATATATAGGGATCTGAGTCAAATTTATAAAAATTAGAGCCATTCTCCAATTGATAAATGATCAAAGGATATAAATAGGCAACTTTCAGAAGAAAATCAGAATTTCAGAAGAAATCAGAGCTATCTATAGTCATATGAAAAATGTTCTAAATCAGTCTTGAGACTAGAGAAATGATAATTAAAACAAATCTAAGGTGCCATTTCACCCCTATCAAAAATGACAAATGTTATAGGGAATAGGGGGAAGTAGGTACACATACTGTTGGTACAGTTGTAAACTTGTCAATCCTTTTTGGAGAACAATCTGGAACTATGCCCAAAGGGTTATAAAACTGTGCTTACTCTTTGACCCAACAATACCACTACTATATCTGTACTTCAAAGTAAAAAAGGAAACGGATGTATCTGCACAAAAATAGGCCAAGAATTGCCATCAAGGGGATGCTCATCAATTGAGAAATGGCTGAACAAGTTGTGGCATATGGTTATGATGGGGTACAATTGTGCTATAAAAAATGACAAGGGGGTAAGTTTCAGAAAAATGCATCAAGTTCGATATGAACTACAGCAAAGTGAAGTGAGAAGAACCAGGACATCTTTATGCAAAGTAACATAAATATTGTAATGATGATCAACTATGAAAGATGTGGCTACCCTGATCAGTACAATAATCCAACAGCATTCCAGAAGACTCAAGATGAAGAAATGCTATTCACATCCACAGAGAGAAATAAGGAATTCTAAATACAAATTGAAACATAGTTTTCTCACTTTTATTTCTTGTGTTTTTTAGTATGGCTAATATGAAAATATGTTTTGCCTGTTTTCATATGTATAATTAATATACGACTTGCCTTGTCTGTGGGTGTAGGAAGCATTAGGAAGGAGGAAAGAATCTGGAACTCAAAATTTTAAAAGAAAAGAATGCTTAAAACAAATAATGAAAAAATTTAAAGTTTTTAATATCCCAGGTCAAGCAACTTAGCACTAGTATGAGCCACTTGAATTAATTAATCAATGAATATTTAATGAGTATCTACTCTGAACCCAGCATTGCACTGGGTGCTAGGGATTGGAGTGGGGTGATAGAGAACGAAACATGATCCTCTCCCTGAAAAAGTTTACAACTTAGTCAAGAAATCAAAGACAATATTCAGAAGATAATTAAGTACTTACAAGCACTTATAATTATACATTTATATTACAAAGAATAAGTTCAGATAAGGTGGTTTGGAATAACCAGGGAAAGCTTCATGGCACACATCACACAACAGAAGAAAGTTTGCTTTAGAAAGGATCTAATTTCACTTCTTGGTTCTGCCATTTACTCTCTGTGTCACCTTGGGCAAGGTCATCAAGAGACCTAAACTCCCTTCAAAGATCTTGATTCTAGTTTTTCCAGTGCCCAGTTTCTTCATCTCTGAAATTCAGGAGTTGAAATAAATAATGTCTGAGGTCCCTTTTAGCACTCAATCAATGATTCTACCAACCCTAACCACCACTCCAGGTAAATGTAATCAGGGACCATATCACTTTTGTCTCTCTTTCTCTAGACCTTGCTTTGCAAAAATACTTTTGCCCATAATTAGAATATTGTTGCATAGACTAGAATTGAACAGAATACATGGAGGGGGAAAGGAGGAGCATTGTAGGTGTGGGACGTTAAGTGAACAAATACAAGGAAGAAAGAATGAGCACAATGTGAGGGAGACAAAAGAGAGAAAGAGAGAACAGGCTATGAAGAGACTGTCCTGGCTACAACAGGTCCTGAGTGCTCCAAATTATGGAGGGCCTTGCAAGACTGGCAGAGGGGAGGTCTGATGAGGATCTACCATGACCAAAGGAACTAAAGCGAGCAAATAAGTGCACTTACTAACTCTATAACTGTGGGAAAGTCACTTAACCTCTCTCTACCTGAGCTTCCTCAACTGTCAAATGAGGATAGTAAATGAGATAAGTACCTGGTCTGTGATGTGCCAGGATTTGTGCTAAGTGATTTACGAATGTTGTTTTACCTGATCCTCACTTTCTTCAGAGGTAAGTGTTGTTGTTATCTCCAGTTTATATTGGAGAAAACTGAGGTAAACAGGGTTAAATGACTTGCCCAGGGTCACGCAGTTAATAAGTGTCTGAGGCTGGATTTGAACTCAGGAGGATGAGAACACTTAAGAAACTTGGGTCTGTCTGTCTATTTATCTATCTACCTATCTTGTCATTTGTCCATCTTCTTTATCTTTTCTATCATCTATATATATATTTATGTATGTATCTAAGTATGTATTTCTAGAAATAGCTATATATGTATATATGCATATATGTATGTGCATATATGTATGTGCATGTATGCATGTGTAAACATGCATATATATATGTATATATACCTATCTCAAAAAAAAAATGCAAGCAGGGATGTGCTGTGATATGCAAGAGCAGGGGAAATACCCAAGCCACTGAGATTTCATTTTCTTACCCTAACCCTAATAAGGACCTCTCATATAAGGTATGAAAAGCTGTTATTACCTAGTCAGGATCTGCATTTTGCCCTAAGACTTAGTAGCAGGAGGAACAGCTCTGGAGACATTTCAATCATCCAGCAGCCATTAGCAACAGGTTGGTGGGTGAAACTTTCAGGGTGGCATAATTTTCCTGAGAATTTCTCTCCAATGACACCCAAGAGGCAGCTGCCTGTTAAGAATAGCCTTGCCTGGTAGGAGATCTTTCATCACACTTTGGGTTCCGAAACCAAGCAAAATCCATTTCTCCCTCCTGTGTTCACTTCCTCTTCTAGTTAAGCCCCAAGGTATGAATGAGCTCAGAAGGTATTTATAAGATTAGCCCATCCTCAAGCGTTCTGTAGATGAGGAATCCAATGTCATTTTAGGCAGTGGGGTGCTTTGTTTGTACTTAAACACTCCCTACAACAAAGTACCTTATTCTCCTCCTGCTACTGTGTATATGTGACTGCACCAGCAAAATCATTCAGAGGGAAGCCAAGTTCATCGGCCCTCCATCTTGCACTCTCACCCTTCCCATTCCATGCATTTGGTGTTCTCACACTATCCCTTACAGTAATCACCTTCACCATGCTGTCCTTTCTTTTGGAAAAAAGTCCCTTCCCCAGGACTGCATGTTCCCAATTTATCCCTTCCTCACACATCAAAACTCCCTATACCCTTGACCTTAATCAAGAGAGAAAAATGATCTGATAGAAGTATTCACACCAAGACTAAGTAACCAATAGCAACTGAATCTTGTCATTAAAACCTATCTACATTTTAAAGAAGATGTTTTGAAGGCCCATACCTTGAACCCCAAGGGGCAGTTAGGTGGTACAGTGGATAGAGTGCCAGACCTGAAGTCAGGAAAACTCATCTTTATGAGTTCAAATCTGCCCTCAGACACTTACTAGCTGTGTGACCCTGGGCAAGTCACTTAACTCTATTTCCCTCATTTCCTCACCTATAAAATGAGCCAAAGAAGAAAATGGCAAATCAGTATCTCTGTCAAGAAAACTCCCAAATGGAGTCACAAAGGGTTGGACACTGAAACGACTGAACAACAAATCTTGATTCCAAAAGAATGAACCTCTAATGGTAGAATTCAGACATAGTCATAGCCAGGTTTAGAGGACTCTTTTTTTACAAGCATGGCCCTAGCGGGGAGCACCAGTCAAATCTATCACATATGGTAGTACAGTGTGATACTGAAGAAAGATAATTAGCCCTGGAGTTATAGGACCTGACATCAAATCCAAATCCCTTCACTTCTCTGGTTCTTTTTTTCCTCCTCTTTAAAATGAAGAGGTTGGATTAGATGTCCTCTGAGCTATGGGTGGACAATCCTGTAACCAAATATAATTAATATAATATAATGTAATCAAATATAATCAATGCATAGATCAGCTGGTTAAAGTCCTTCGCTTGAGAGGCCATCATTTTGGGCTGGAGTCATTTCCACTCCCCTCGCAACTACCCTCCCGTACCCATGAGCCCAACCATCCATATCACAAATTGGTGTCCTTGATCACAAAGAGACTTGGATAAAAGAGTGTGTGGTCAGCACAAAGTCACCACTAAAACCAGAAAAACAACTTACAGTGCTGTGGGTCAATTGTGTCCCCTTCTAAGACAAAGGGCAAGCCTCTCAGAAGTCATCCACCCATGTTTGCCCCAGCACACAGCCCTAGCTGCATGCTTTCTGAAGAAGCCTTATCCATTACTAAAACACATAGTAGTCTGGTCACGTAAAGTGACCGTGTAGGAGTCTGGTCATGAATCTAAAATGTACTTTGAGGTTAGATTCTTTTTGACTAACGTCAAACTGGCCAACTTGGACACTCCCTTAGCTCTAAGGGAGAGCCATCTTGTTGTTTCTTTCTGTGGATCATTAGCCCTCTTCCAAAAACATTTTCTCTGCTCTTTGTACCTTCTGTTACATTTTGCCACTGACTGAGCACTTCCTCCTCAGCTGTTCTGCTCCTGTTACTTGTTTTTTGTTTTCATCTTTTTCTCTCTTTTCCTCCTCTCTTCTCTACCACAGGTCATATGGTTCCTCCCAGCCAGCCCCAAGCCCAATGGTTTTTACACCTTTCCCATCACCCCACTCAAACACCACCACCACCACCACCACCACTGTGGCCTCTCTTCCAAATGAATACCTGGAATCTTTTGGCTGGTTACTTCATACCTCTTACAGATTAAACTAATAATTTATTCAGAATTACTGAACAGGATGACCTCTGGAATCCTTTTCAACTCTTAAGATTCTGTGATAGGAACAGAGAACTTTGTACGAGAAACATTTACAGCAATTGAATATTTCTCAGATTTGAATATCATGCTAGATTTCTTTGTTGGAAACAAAGATTCAACAGATGTTATTGGTATCTTTCAACAAATGCATTTGCCTTGTTTGAAAAAAATGGAACACAGTATGGTGTGGTGAGCAGAACACAAGAGTGGAGCTAGATGACCTGGGTATTATTTTCTTTCCCCCAGGGTACTCCAAAATCCAGTGACTCTGGTCTCTATGCTATTTCTTGGCAGGACATCTCCTAATCCTGGGGCATTTTTACAGGCATTTTCTCTCATGCCAGGAATTCTCTCCCTCCTCATTTGTACCCTAGCTTCCTTCAAGTCCCCAGTTAAAATCCTGCCTTCTACCGGAAGCTTTTCACAACCCACCTCAATTTTAGCATCTTCTCTTTGTTATCATTTCCATTTTATCCTGTATGTAACTCTGTAACTTGTCTCAACATAATTGTTACCTGTTATCTCTCTTTAGATTGTGATGTCCAAGAGGGCAGAGACTGTCTTCTGCGTTTCTTTGTATCCACACAGCTTAGCACAGTCACCGACACATAGTAGGTGCTTAATAAAGCTTGTTGGCTGACTGTGTGGCATTGGGCAAGTCACCTACCTTCTCTCACCTCTGTGCTCCAGATGAAGTCACTGTGAGTATGACAATTACACCCGTACTGTTTATCCCATAGAGTTACTGTGAAGGTCAAATCAGATAATGGATGTGAAGCTGCTTTATCAATGAACATCCAAATAAAAACAATCTACTATTAATTTCCTGTTCCGTACTTTACAGGAACAGTCACTTTCATTAATGAAATTCACAGAATGGAATTACCATTTTCAAATATTGTTTCAACCTCTTTGACCGCAGAAACTTGAACAAATATTCTAATGAGAGACTTGGCTTGATAGCCTGAGCTCCAACGTTTCTCCTTTCCATGCCTCACTGTCTGAGGAAGACAAAGTATACCAGAAGACTTGAGTTTGAATCATTGGTTCAGTCATTTACTACCTGCACCATCTTGATCATATTATTAAACTTTTTTGGAACTTGGTTTCCTCATTATTAAAATGAAGGACTCTTGGAATAACCTGGGGTCTATTCTAACTTCAAGATTGTGTACAACCTACCTTCTGTCTCACAGTCCTTCAAATACTTGAAGACAGACATCATACATCCCTCACCTCAAATCTCACCTCCTCCATGCTACACCTCTCCTGTTACTTTCTCTGAACTTGCTATAGCCTATCTATGAATGTCCTTCCTAAGTGTGACTCCAAGAAGTGAACTCTGGAAAGGGGAAAAGATATAGGGGAGCTCTTAATTTCAAACACCCTGTTACCCAATCGGTGGACAAGTATTCTTTAGGTGCCAATCAGATTGGTCATACTCTAAAGTTTAAAGAACCTTGAGTAGGTCAATATCTATTTAGGAATTATCAAGACTGGATGGCACCCAAAGGTATAAATGATAGCTGATGGAAAATTTGAAATTAGCTGCTTCATTCCAGGTCAATAAAGTATCATGGCCTCTACATCTTGTCCCTAAGGATGGTGAATGGGTCTCTCAGCTGGCTAATCAAGCAATAGGAGAGAGCTAAGTGGTGCAGTGGATAGTGCACAGGACATAGAGCCAAGTTTATCTGAGTTCAAATCCTGCCTCAGACAGATACTAGCTGTGTGACTTTGGTCCAGGCACTTAGCCTCTCTGTGTCTCCATTGGATCACTAGATCCTCCATCAGATTGTAATCTTCTTGAGGGCAAGAATTATCTTTTGCCTCTTTTTGTGTCCCCAGAGCCTAGTATGGAACATAGCAGGCCCTAATAAGTGTTGGTTCATTGATTGTGTCTCAGTTTCCTCATCTGTAAAATGGGGTTAATAGCAAGATCTACCTCACAGAGTTGTGAGAACCAAATGAATCAATATACATAAAGCATTTAGCAAACCATGAAGCTCTGTGTAAATGCTAGCTGTCATTATTGCTACCTTTATTAAAATGGCAATAGTCCTCAACTGTTGTTTTTCACTCATGTCCAACTCTTCATGACCTTTTTGGGGTTTTCTTGGTAGAGATACTGGAGTGGTTTGCCATTTCATTCTCCAGCTCATTTTACAGCTAAGGAAACTGAGGCAAACAGGGTTAAGTGACTTGCCCAGGGTCACACAGCTAATAAGTGTCTGAGGCCGGACTTGAACTCAGAAAGATGAATCTTCCTGACTCCAGGCTGAGCACTATGGTGCCACACAGAAGTCCAGTCTCTCAGCTGAATCAGTTTCTATTATGTATCATTTTTTTGTCAATAGCAAGGGTCTCAGATAGCCTTTTCAGACCCTGTTACCAAACTCCTGAACCAGGGTATGATAGTAAACATTTAACAATCATCTATCTGAAAATAGGACACACCTTTATGTTTAATCTGCATTATTAACATTTTCTCCATCATTTTCTCGACTCTAGACAAGCAGTACCACAATAAATTAAGCCCTAACTAGTCATATTTGCCAATCTCCAAGATGTAAATACTCACACTGAAAATTTAACAATCAGTTCTCAAGAGCTTGTGTGAGGTGCCTCCAGCACACCCATGATCATAACCACTCTGGACCTTAGTCACTTCATCTTTAAAATGAGGACATGGGAAGAGGATGAAGAAAATCATCTGGTTGATCTCCAACAACCCCAACCTGTGAGTCTCTTCTAATTCAAAGGAAATGACATGTGTGTTGCTGGGGCAGCGAGGTGGTGCAGTGAACAGAGTGCAGGGGCCATGGTCAAGAAGGTCTGAGTGAATACAGGCAACCAATTTAGCCTCTATTGGCCTCAGTTTCCTCTTCTGCAAAATGGGGAAAGTAATAGTACCTAATTCTCAGGATTGATATGAGGATCAACTGAGATAATATTTATAAAGCAATTGGCTCGTAGTGCGTACCATATAAATATTTTCATCTTTATCAAAAGTAGCATGAGATAAAAGAGTGGTAGATTTGAAGTCAGATCTATGTTCAAATTCTGCTTCTGGCATTCATTAGTTATATGACTATGGATAAGTTACTTCAAGTATCTCGTCTGTAAAGTGGAAACTGGATTGCCGTATTTGCCTCACCTCTCCCAAGTCCTGCTTCAATGGCTCATTGGCATGCAGGAGCTCCAAGGCTATGCCCAGAATATTGGAGAAGGTAGTTCACAAGAATTCCTCATGAAAATCAAACAAGATGATATCATTGCACTGTCTGTGAACCCTAAAATGCCCTATAAATGTCAGCTATTTTTATCACTAGGTGGAAACTTGGCTCATGGGTGAGGTTCAGGCCCTAGAGGAGAGAAGAGCCTGCTAGAGATCCATTGGCGTATTAGACCAGCTCTCCAAATGCTCTCCAGGCAGGCATATTTGGCATATTTTATCCAATGTAACACCCTTACTTCTGACTTATTTTCTCCCCTCCTTAAGTCAGAAAATGGCATTTCAACTCATATTTTCATAAGAATATGATAAAGACTAATAAGAAAACTGAGTGGAGAAGGGCATATTTTTCAAATAAAAGCATTTTCATTTTTTGCATGCTTTTTTAATGCCCAAAGATAAATAAATAAATCAAACCCTCTCACCTGATTTACATAACCCTCCATCAGGCATACCAACCGATCTGGATACTTTCCAAATGTTTAAACAGGAACTGAATCACCTGGAAGAAAACAAGCCCAAACCAGCTTAAGGCCAATCTCGATGGGGATCGTTATTTTGAGCCCTATAGTGTGGTGAGCAACCCCTATCTTACTTGTCAGCCGAAGAAAGTAAAATCATAGAGTGTTCAAGCAGGAAAGGGTCTTAACAATCTTTGGGCCCAAACTCTGGATTTTCTACTGATGAAGAAATGAGACCAAAAAAACTTAAGTGACTTGAATAAGCCAAGCATTTCTTAAATTCTTACTATGTGCCAAGTACTGTGCTAGGCATCAGAGATACAAAACAAGAAAAGAAGGAAGGAAGGAAGGAAGGAAGGAAGGAGGGAGGGAGGGAGGGAGGAAAGAATCTGTAGATTATCAGAATCCTGAAGATACCAGAAGCTTTCCCCAAGCAATTAGAGAAGAGTGAGGAGTACACCCCAAGGGAAGGTGGGAGGAGGTGATATCCAAGGCTGATAAAGCCCTAACAGATTATTTAGTGAAATAAGCTATTTTTGACTGTGTGAAACTCACTTCCAGATTAGCTCATTATATATACTTCTGATGTGAGGTTCCAAAGCATACCAGGAACATTCAGCAAGTTTGATTTAGGTAAGTGGCAAGGTTATCAGAAGGAGGAAGGAGAGAAGGGAGGTGAACTTAGGGGCTGTGTCACTGTAGGGCTCTAACGGAGTTAATGAATATTATAATAGTGTGGGGTTAGGTTATAAAAAGAGTAGCAGCCTTTGTTCTTGGCTCCCTCTGTGCATGGATCCAGAAAGGAACCAAACAGATGTCTAATACAACAGTGAACTCCTCCAAGCTTAGTGTATTATGAATTATTCCTGATGGCTGGGGACAGCAGAAACCCTATTTCAGAGGCCAGATAGCTCCCTATCACCACTTCTTCCTTGGCAGGGAAGGGGTGGGGCAGGGTTACTGCTCCTAATCAGAAATCCTGAATAGCCACCTTCACTTGGAGGGCAATGCAGGCATCCTGAGGAATTAAGTGAGACAGAAGACCTGGGTTCAAGTTTTTCAAAAGGTGGAACAAAGGGGAACTACTATTCTGAACCTAATTCTGACCAATGATCAACCAAAAAGAACCATTTGTGAAAGTACAAATGATGAGAACCATGGCTAAGGGTGGGAGAGGGAGCAGTGTCTGTCTTACCTTGAGAAGGAAAGAAAATTCAGAGATATCTCACATTCACTCCAGATTTAGGGAGAGTTAAATCCAAAGGGTTAAGAGAAAAAATAGGATGATCCCATAGCCTAAAATTCTACAAGTGATGCTGACCCAAGATGGATGGAAAACTCTCAAGAATGAAATTCTGAAGTCACAAGAAAAGACGATTGCAATGAGGAAGAAAAGGGAAGCTATCCAAAAAGACAGAGTTAATAGTCAATGCCTAAGAAAATCATCAATCAACCTATATATTTAAATGGCATTTATAGAAAAAGATGGATACAAGGTGACAGATGATGAATACCAATGAAAGGTATGGTCATGGAAGAAATGTGCCAGGAATGCTAAGGTCCCAAAGGATCCAGGACTGGCAATTAACACTGAAGACAAAAAGGTGTTCTTTTAGTTATATTGGGGACAAAGACAAAGATCAAAAATCACTGCTTGTGGTGGCTTGCTTCTGTTGTCACTCAGCCATTCAGTTCTTTCTGGCTCTTCATCCCCCCATGGACTACAACATGCCAGACCCTTCTGTCCTCTACTCTCCCCTGAAGTCTGTCCCAGCTCGTGCTTGTTGCTTCCATGACACTCACCCTCAGTGAGACAAAGACTGTCCTCCTTTACTTTTACCTTCAATCTTTTCCAACATCAGGGTTTTTTCCCCAATGAGTCCCATCTTCTCATTATGTGGCCAAAGTATTTAAGCATCAACTTCAGTATTTGTCCTTTCAATGAGCATTCTGAATTAATTTTTATAAGAATCTTACTGATTTTGATCTCTTTGTTGTCCAAGGGAACTTTCAAAAATCTTCTCCACCACAATTTGAAAGCATGGATTCTGCAGTGCTCATCTTTCCTTATAGTCCAACTCTCACAGTCATACATTTCTATTGGAAAAACCATAGCTTTGACTATGCGGACCTTTGTCACTAAGGCAGTATCTCTGCTTTTCAGTACACTGTCCAGATTTGCATAGCTTTCCTTCCAAAGAGCAAAACTCTTTTGATTTCATGGCTACAGTTCCCATCTTTGAGCCCAAGAATATAAAATCCAACACTGCTTCCACTTTACCCTCTCATTTTCTAGGAAATGATGGGACAACTTGCCAAGATCTTGTTTTGTTTTATTTTATATGTTAAGCTTCAAGTCAGCTTCTTATCAATCCTTGCTATTCTTTGGAATTCTGCCTTCAGTTGGCTATAACTTTCTTTTTCTTCTTTCCCTTTCCTTCTTTCTTCAGGTTTTGGTAAAGCTTTACCAGTGGCCATTTGGCTCTCTTGCTCTCCTTTTTCTTTAGAATGCTTTTTGTTGCTGTCTCTTGTACAGTATTGTGAAGCTCTGTCCATAGTTCTTCAGGAACTCTACCTACCAGATCCAGCCCTTTAAATCGATTCATTACTGCCACTTCACACCCATAAAGGATGTTACTTAGGTCATACCTACATGGTCTGATGGTTCTCCCTACTTTCTTCAATTTAAGCCTGAATTTGCAATGAGAAGATCATGAGTCACAGTCAACTGTGTCTTATTTTAACTGAATATATAGAGCTTCTCCATCTCTGGATGCAAAGTATATAATCTGTCTGATTTCAGTAGTGACTATGTGTTTTGTTTTCCTGCTTTAGCATTCCTATTCCCTATGATGAATGTGACTTTTTTGTGTTATTTCTAGAAGATGTTGTAAGTCTTCGCAGAACTGACCAGATTTGGTCTCTTTGGTATCCGTGGTTGGAGAGTAGACTTGTATTACTGTGATATCGAATAGTTTGCCTTGAATTGGAACGAAAGTCTGATGATAATGGGAGGCATAGAGAAGGTAGAGATACTCGGCTCTTGTTTCTTTAGTGTCTACCAAAGCAAATGATGTTCTGACTGAGAACAGAACAGCAAAAAAATTGGATCTTATAGAGCAAAATCCTACGGTAACCTAAGAAATAGAAAAAAAAAAGCCGTGCCCAGTGGAGAATGATCTTTACACTTTGTATGCACACCTACTTCCCAGTTCAGTAGCCAATTAGAAGCTAGAACTAGGTGTTCATACAAAAGATGCCACTAGACCAAATCATTTTCTTTCCTGCTGTCTATAAAGTGTAGATGACTCTCTGAGTTTCAGAGGGCTGTTGGAGGGAGGAGGGAGAGAGGAAGTATCCTTCCTCACGTTAGGCTGGTTCTTAAGCATACAAACCTCCTAGGAAATCCTGTGTCTAGAATTAGGATATCTCCTTATTTTGTCTTCTTTCCTTTAGTACAGAGGGTTTGTGGGGTCACAAAAGGTTGGAAGAGCCACTGGATGTTGAACAGTTGAGCCTGGAAGGAACAAGCCTTGTGGAGTGACCTACTTGACCCAGCCCAGTAGGGAATGTACCTAATAAACAAGACAGTGCTCTGTGAGTGAGGAAGGAACTCTGTCCTTTGGTTAGACTACATTCAGAAGGGAATGTGGTGGGGTGAATGGTTTGTATCAATTGCTTTAAACTTGAACTCATTCTCCCCAAAGACCTGGGGGCAGAGCGTAGAGTTTCTCCTAGAGGGAGGCAATGTATTTTTATATTTATGTTCTTATTATATCATCCCAGAAAATATCTCCTTTACAAAAGCTAATTGACATGAGTTGGTCATCAGTGATACTGGGGAAATACTCATTGGGACTGACTTCGAATGCCATCTATTTCCATATGACTTTAATCTACAAAATGAGATTCTTTTCAAAACAAAACAAACAAACAAAAAACATCTTTCTGTGTCTACCATTTCATGCCTTACAAAAAGTCATCTGGCTTAGTAGGTTCTTCAGCAGCCTGTGAATGGGATTGTCGGGACAAGTGATCATAGGGTAAGATACCTCAGGGGTTTCATCTGACCAACCACTATCTGAAGTATGAATTCCCACCAATGTGTTTCCTATAACAACCCACCCGGCAGCTGTAAGGCATCTTATTTGTAGAAATGGGGTCAGAAAGTTGCAGGTGAGGAACAGTAAAATTTTAAAACAGCAATAATGATGATAGTTGGCACATCTAGGACTTTAAATCCTGAAAATCATCTTACTGTCAATTTTACATTAGGTTACATTATTTTGAGCCAGATACCAGCCCTGTTACAGATGTTAGTATCCCCATTTCTGCAAATGAGGAAACTGGAGCTCAACTAATAAGTGTGACCTTAGGATCTGAACTACTTAAGGGTCTTCCTGTTTCCAAATTCAATGCTCTTTGTATCCTGCTTCAGTTAGAAGGGACCTCGAAGGTGACCTTCACAGATCCACAGAATGTTAAAGTTGGAACATAATTTGGAAGTAATCCAGCTGGAGATTCTCAAACTTTTTGGTCTTAGAAAATTATTGAGGATCCGGTTTAGTTTTAGGAAAGGGAAATGGAGGTTGGTATACAATGTTCTCTTAGCTTTAGCTAAATTCACATTTGATAGATCCCTAATAGGCTGTTAAGTGAAAAATAAGGCATGGTCCACAGGCCAACCCCAGTCTTTTGAAGACACTTAGTCTAGCTTCTCTTCCCACACATGGCTCTCCTTAAATCCTGAAAAACTTTTGTCCTAATAAGTATGTGCTAACTACATAGGGAGAGATAGAGAAGGCTTTAGGGAGCCCAGATCAGTAGGACAGAGACACAAATAGGAAGTATGAGATGCAAAGGGGAGTGAGAGTAAAGGGGACATTGAGTAGAGGAAGAAGGCACTGACACAGGAGAGGGTCCAGGGGCAGTCAGATCCAGGTTGGACTAACTGACCATGAAGGTCCCTTTAAATTCTGAGAATGTGAAAAATAGAGAGAGGGCGCATGAAGAATTTAGAAGAGGATGCAGATATCTCAAAAAAGGGGGTTGTATGTAAGGACCCTTGTTCGTGGGGGAGCAAAGCAGCCACGCCAAAGGCATCTTGGAAATTCACTGGCAAAATTGCCAATTACGAAAGGTTACCTTGGCCCAGCTGGTTATGAAAGATGAGGAAAATGTTTAAAAAGTGTGTCATGTGCTCTGCCTCTCCAAGGTAAAACTGGTAATAGGATGAGTCACTTGCAAAAGGTTACTTCAAATTTGCCCAACAGAAGTGTGTTAACATGTCAGTTAACTAGAGAACACAGTCTGAGCAAGAAGTACCTTCCTCCGGTTTTCCCCGATCCCTCAGAGAAGTTTCTCTGGGTGGTTGAGGGTGGTAGAGTATGCAAATCAGTCAAACTGTTTTAATTGACATGAGCTGATGTTCTGAACATGAACATGCCTCATCAGGAATGTTTGTCCTCTGCTCCAAGGCTGAACTCAAATATCATACTTTTTAAAAAAAATTAATTAATTTATTTGTTTTCAGTTTTTTACAATCACATATATATATACATATATATATACATATATATGTATATATATATGTATATATATTAGCTGTATTCCCCCTCCTTAGCCCCATTTCCCCCCTTCCCTCCCTGAGACACTATGCAATCTTATATAGGTTCTATACGCACATTGTTATTAAATACCTTTTCACCTTAGTCATGTTGCATAGAAGAATTAAAATGAAATATCATACTTTTTTAATGAAGATCCCCTAGACATGCCCCTGAACAGTACCTCTCAGTGACAGGCACATCTTATAAGCAGAGTCTTCTTAGGAAATACAAAGGCAGCTCTTGCAACTTGCCATATACCTCCAGTTCTTCAGGAGCCAAATCAATAAATATTTGTGAAGCATCTACTATGTGCCAGGCACCATGCTGAGCACTGGGGTTACAAAGAAAGGTAAAAGATGGTCCCTACTCTCAAGAAGTCCACAATAGTGAGGGAGACAACAGACACAGATCTATGTATGCAAGATAAATTGGAGATAATCTCCAGGGGAAGACATTAGCATTAAAGAGGGTCAGGAAAAAGCTTCTTGTAGAAGGTGAGATTTTTTTTTTTTAGCTGAGACTGGAAAGCTAGAGGAGGTGGGGGAAGGTGCATTCCAGGCATTAGGACAGGGGGTGAAAATACAAGGTTAGAAGATGACGTGTCTTGTAAACAGCAGGGAGGACATCATCACTGGCCTCAGTATGTGGAAGGGAGTAAGGCAGAAGAAGATTGGAAAAGCAGGAAAGCACCAGGCTATGAAGAACATTGAAGGCCATGAGCATGGTGGGACTGCAATCCCACACCAATGGTCCCTCCACTTCCAAAAGAATTACAACTTGTGCAATACTGAAACAAGTTTTCCTATTTCTAACAGCAAGGAAACTAAATGGGTACTGTTGGATGTTAGTGACCATGGGTATGTAGAGCACAACATATACCCCAAAAGACTATGTCATACAAGAGAAGGAAGGCATGTAAAAGGTCTTAGGTTCTTCCAGACTGGAGATGAAAGGCACAATTATGGTGCCACAAATGGGAGAAACAAAATCATCCCACTGTATGTTATATGGCTTTGGAAAAGACACTGTCTACATCTTCTGCCCTTCTTACCAAACCTGCTTGCACCCCTAATCTGTTATTCTGCAAGGATCCAGGTGGGAGGGAGGGGAATGACATCCATAAAGAGAAAGGGGAAAGCACTCATGTAGCACCGGCTACCGTCAGATACCGTACTAAGAGTTTTACAAGTGTTATTTGTTTTCGGCTTCCCAGCAACTCTGTCATGTAGATGCTGTCATCATTATTTTAAAGTTTCAGGAAACTAAGGCAAACAGAGGTTAAGTGATTGACCCAGGTCATTTATACAGTTAGTAAATGTCTGGCCCTAGATTTGAATTCAGATCTTCTTGATTTCAGACCCCCAGATTCATCCACACTGTACCTCCTAGCTCAAATAAAGAAAAACCTCCCCCAGATCAAAGCTGGGCAGGAATGGAATGAGCTGCCTCCTGAGGAGGTAGGTTCTTCATCACTAGGAATTATCAGATAGAAGATGAGTTCCTACCTGTCAAGAATGTTGTTAGAGGCAGCTAGGTGGGGTAATGGACAGCATTGAACCTTTGGAGTCAAGAAGTCCTGAGTTCAAATCCACCTTCAGATAGTTGAATGACTCCTAGTTAAATAGACCCTTTGTGCTCTGTGTCCTCCTCTGTAAGATGGAGATAGTAATAGCGCCTACTTTCTATGGTCACTGTAAGAAAAAAACTGTGATAAAATTCATAAAGTACTTTATAAATACTAGCTATTATTAAATAACTATTAGCTCCTATATTTGGGGAGGGAATTGTTCTAACTAATCTCTAAGATACAATAACAGTCTAGGGCAGGGGACAGCTTGAATTAAGAAATCTAACTCTGAACTTTCTCTACCATGCCACAGAAACACGTTCACTCCTGGATTCTTCACGCTGGAAGTACCCTCTATGCTCACAACCTCTTCCTCTGATTGGCTGGTTGCTCCCTATGTTGAACCTCCCTATGCTTGAGCCTCTATTTTAAGAAAGATTCTCCATCTTCTCCATCTGCACTGCTGAATCTCCAAACTTTCTCAACCATGCTGACATGAGCATATCTCCAGTTCTCCTCCCTTTCAGCTTTTATTGCATATTAGAATGTAAAGAGAGAACTACCTTTCTTTCAAATTGCAGTGCCTGGAAAACAGCAAGTGCTTAAATTTTTAACGTACTTGATGATAACTAAAATTGGAGCTTTTATGGCCACAGTCATCACCTTTGTGTAGGGCTTCATTCTTAGGGATCTGACTTAAGAACTGTTTGTTTATGGCTGGTATATCTCCACCCTCACCACTCCCTGGACAGAGACTTTACCAACAGGTCCCTCATTCTTAATCTTGCATAGGTGACCAAAAATATGACTAATTCATTGCATTTCTTACTGACCATTTTAGGTTGTTTGTGAAAATCATAGACATACTCATAAAGGTGCTACAGTTTTAATCCTTTAGAAAAGTTTGGAAATTTCCAATTTATTCTTATGAAAAAAGGCATTGATTAATTTTAAAAAAACTTTCAATAAAAGGGCTAGTAGATTAATTATAGGGGTAGGCAGTAGGAATCAGTTTCTTCCCCTCTCGGAATTGCTTGAGGACTCTACAAAGAAATGACTATGTCTCCAGAGGTTCTATGATGATATTACCCACCTCCAGACAGAGAGATGCCAGATGTCCACATTTTTGGACAAGAACATTGGATTAATTTTGCTTGACTATACTTATTTTTATTGTTGTTTGGCTGGGTTTCTCTATCTTCCCTGTACCGCAATCGCTCACTAGCCTGATTCCCATGCTGATCAAGTTGTGGGTTTTGACTTGTGTCATCTCCTGTCTAAACTAATTTGCTTCCTCTTTAGGTAGTCTGTCGATCCATTTGGGGAGCTCGCCATTTTGGTACTGTAGCTTAGAATTCCCTAGTTCAAGAAATCCTCCTGTCTTAGCCTCTCCATTATCAGGAATTACAGGCATGTACCATCACATCTGACTAGCAGATGTGTTGTTTTTCCTTGGTTTTTACTTGGGGAGAGGGAGGATGACCGAAGGGAGTTAGTAATAGCAATTTTTAAAAGAAAGCAACTATGTGTGTGTGTGTGTGTGTGTGTGTGTGTGTGTGTGTGCATATATGCAAATGCTCAGAAGGAAACACAAAGAGGATAATTTTGAAAGTAATGTGTAGAGTTTATAATATGATTTTAAAATAACTGACTGGTATTTTTGTTTTTATATCACCTGTACATGCCCCTTTTCCCCTCCTCTTACTGTTCAAAGAAACATCTCTTTTAACAAAAAAAAAATATTTTGCGAAGAAAGAACAAGATGAAAAAAAATCAGCACATCTGGTCAATGTATTAAAAAAAAAATCAGAAGATACAAGCAATGCTCCACATCCATGGACCTTCTAGCTCTGCAAGGGAGTGGGGCATGTCTTCTCCTATCTCTTCTTTGAGACCCTGTCTGTTCTTTGCAATCTTGCAACATTCATTTTTTTATGGCTGCTGTTCTCTCCATTTGCATTGCTGTAGTCATCATATACGGTTTGGGTTTGGGGTTTTTTCTCTTTGCTTCCTTCACTCTGTACTGGTTCATCCATGTTTCTCTGCAGTCATCATATTCATTATTTCTTAAAGTCAAGAAATACTCCATTGCATTCATCAACTACCACAATTTGTTTAGCCATTCCCTCTCAGTGAGTATGTACCATTTGAAGTGTGTGTGTGCATAAATATGTGTGTATATAGGTACATATATACAAGCAATTATGTATTTATATGGGAAACACATGCCTAACCATATATTATATAATATATTCATAAAAATATATTTGTATGCATATATAACCAAGCATATATTTATATACATATTCAATATATTTATATGTGATCAACCATCTATTATATTTTATACATATATGCAACCAACCATCTTTTATATTATATATATCATATTTATATACACACATATGCATGTATGTATGTTATGGATATACATAACAATGGGTAGGTAGTGACCAAGTTGTTGCTTCACTCACTTATTCATTACAGTCACACTTTAAGTTGGTGGCTCATTTCCATTCTTAGAAATTCAAGAACCAGCAGAATCATTGGTACCAAAACTGAAGGCACTATATTGATATTCCCAGAAGACATCAGAGCAACATACCCTTGGCAGGTGTTTCTGATCAAGTTCATTTTGTTCACAAGGCATTCTTGCCTGACTTACTCCTTCCTCCAGCTGCCACGCTGCCCATTCTGCTCCCACAGGGTTGACCCTCCCATTTCCATATCAGGATCCTCCACCCATGGCCAGCACATGTTGGTATTCAGATTCTCTAGTGATGACCTCAGTATAAATGTTCACTTGTAGGAAATTTATTCATTGCTTGAAGCTGCCCCTTCCAGGAGAGGATAGAGACTTAGGTCAGATCAGGGAATAGATTCTAGGGGAAGCAGATTCACAGAATTCACACTGAACTTCTGGGATTTCCTTCTTTCCCACTTTTTTTCCATTCCCAGGTTATCATGAGGGTTAAAGAGTTAAGTAAGATAGAACAAAGAGCCGGTGAGAACAGATCCTGGAGTATTTGGGACTGAGGTCAGTTATTAAATCACTACTCTTGGCTTCATTTAAAGAATTGAGATTCCTAATAAGAATAAAGTAAGAAACGGATGAATCAGAAGACAAACGGACAAGAGAAATTGAATGGTCAGGTCTTAGGACAAATCCCCTGTCCTAAAAATTATGGCTAAACGTGAATCTCAGCAAGAGGCTATTTTCCTTAAAGGCTTGTTATCAGTGGGTTTGTATAATAAGAGAAAGGGAGGCAGAGAATGTAAATGGCTAAAATAATTTTAGAGTTGCCTCAATCTGGGAGTTGTGCTTTCATATATATATACATATATATATACATATATATATGTATATAAACCCTACCCTAAAGGTAGGAATGCCCACTTATATAGCAAAAGAAAGTCCTGTTACTGTAGACAAGCTGATAATGAAAAAAGGTAAACCCATCTTTACTCTGAGTTATAAAAAGAGTAAGCTCTGGTTGGACAGAAGCTCTCCAGCAGAGACAGACTGTTTAGAAAGCAAACAGATACAGCTATGTGCCGGCCAGCTTAGATGATGCTGAATGGTATTGCTCCCAGCTTTTTACAATAGGGATAGGAATTTACCCAGGGTGGTCCAGTCCTTGGCTCATCCTACAGATAAGCAAGATGGTGGGGGAGGGAAGAGGCAGAGAGAAAAACAAAACATGGTAGTTTCTCTTTTTCCTTTCATAAAAAAAAAAAAGCCCACTCCTGAATATTTGGCAAAGATCCAGTTCATTGAGCACTTAGCACAAAGGGGGATGTAACTGGACTCAGAAGGGAAATGATATCATGAAGCTGTTTAAAAGGTCTGCTACCATGAGCACTGATGAAATAGATACTACCCAGCCTTGTAGGACTGGCCTTTTCCACTCATTGGCATTTCTTAAAGTGGTAGAATGCGATCTCCATCTGGAACTTTGTCTTAGGAAAAGTTATCCTAAGTTGCATATCTATGCACCACAAAAGGCTGTTTGAGACTGCACATCAGAATCCCTCACTATCCATGCTTAGAAGGCAAAGAAATACGAGTGGGGACACAGCCCCCAAACTCTGGAAGCTTTTCCCTAGAGGGCCAGGAAAGGGGTGGGGAGATGGGTGGAGACTATTAGAAGCCGCAGGGTTGAGGCCAAAGTCCCAAGAGGGTCAAATTGTTTCAGCCCTGGATCCCTCAGAAGCCCACAGGTCCCAAGGCCCAAGCCTAAAGATAGTCAGAGACTGTTATGGTTCCTCCCCTTCCACAAAGCTTACTAGTCTGACTCATATTTACCTAACATACTTCCCTTTCTCTCCTCCCCTGCCCTCCTCTCCCCTCCCCTTACCTGTATGCCCATAGTATAGATCATCTCTACCACCCATACCTTTTGGCACCTGCTGATAGTATACATACATATATGAATATACACACACATGTATATGTGTATATTATATGTATAAATATGCACATATGTATGCATATACACTTGTGTTTGTATGTACGTACACACACATATTCATGGTATGTAGGTATTGAGTTCTCAGTTGGACTATAAGTTCCGTAAAGATAGGGACGTATCTTCTTTGTATATCACACGGTGCTAGTGTAATTCTGGGCACACACTTAGCACTTACTATCCATTTGTAGGTTTGACCTAGATTACCTAAAAACTGCAGAAGTCAATGAATGGAGTGACCCTGTGAATACATAACCACAGATTCAGATACATTGAAGGTCAGCTTGTCTGTGTTCCTCCAAAACAAACATGAGTAACGAATACTCTTACATCGTAGAAGTTTAATAGAAAGACCATGGTCTTATTCTCCAACACTACCTAAAGGTCTCCACTCTAAACACCTTTGGATCATATGAACTTAGATTTAGACCACAGGGGCCTTAGATGTTTTCTTGTTCAGCCTCTTCATCTTTCAGATGGAGAAAAAAAGTTCATAGAGTTTGAGGAACTTGTCCAAGGTCATCTAGGGAGAAAGTGAAAGAACTGGAATTCAGGCTGAGAGTTTTATGGCCTCCCGGTTCACCATTCTTTCCACTAAATCATACTTTGAGGAAGAATAGATAACATACATGTAAAAGTGTCCAGGGTATAAATAAAGGGAGTCTCTTTGGCCTTCATGTCCTCTTTATGCTTATATAAGGGGCACTACCTCTCTAGGTATACCTTTGTGCCCCTTAACTTACTAATCCATCTTTGGTCAAAACTCCCATATTCCCACTTTTAACTACTTAGCCTGAAGGAAATAAATCTGTCCAGCAAATTCAGCCTGAGCTGCAGGTATTAGTTAACTGAAAACCGCTTATTAATAAGGATGCCCCTCCACTTGAGGACATAAAAGAAAAGGCTCTTGAAGGCAGAATTTGAGGACCTCTGGCAGGTTGTGGAGACAGAGATACTAACGTCAGAGTAAAAGTATGCCCTGTATATGGCTTCCTCTTCAACTGTACCTAAGGTCAATCTCACAGAGTTTTGTTGAGAAGCCCAAGGATACAAAGCAAAACTGTGGGTGTACAATTCTTAGAATTATAGAAAATTAGAAACCATCTGGCCCAATCCTTTCAATTTTACAAATGAGGAAACTGAGGTTCAGCGAGGTAAACTTTGGTACTAGGGTTCAAAAGATGTAGCTGGGTTTCTTAAACTGGAATTTGTGAGTTTATTTTTTAATATTTTGATAAATATAATTTCAGTAGGATTGGTTTTCTTTGTAAGCCCATGTTTTGTTCTTTCATGTATTTAAAAACATTATTCTGGGAAAAGGCCCATAGGTTTCACCATTCTGCTGACAAAAGAGACTTTGAAAATAAAGAAAAGGATAAGAACCCTTGAAATACAAGAGAATGGAGGAAGAGTGACAGATTCAGTGTGGAATAAGCTGCCTCTAGAGGTATTAGAAATCCAGAGGCAGCATGATGCAAAAGCACATACACTAAGCTCAAACTCAGGAGACCTATATTCTGGTTCTAACATTTCCATTAACTTTCTGTGTGAACTTGGATAAATCATTTAAACTTTTGGGAAGTTTCTCCATTTGTAGGATAGAGAAGGGGTTGGATTAGGTTATATCTAAAGTCCTTTTTCAACTCTGTCAATGAATGTATCTATGTCATTTAAGCAGGTCGGTCAGTCAATAAGCATTTATTAAGCATGTATGTATGGCAAGCCCTGTGCTAAGTAATGGAAGTACGAGGTGGGATGCCACTTGTCGGAGGACAAGTAGGCAACAAGGGGACAACATTCAGATGTTGTTGAGGGGTTTCTCTTCAGGTATGAGTTAATCTCATCTCAAGCATTTATGATCTCTGTAAATACTTCATATTTTACTGTCTTCACTTAATTACTCAGGGCTTCACTTTCCTCATCTGTAAAATGAGATGATTGAGTTGGATGATCTCCAAGGAAGGGTCCTTCCGGTTGTAAAGATAAGACCCTATGACTAGTTGGATGGACTCTTAAGGGTTGTGTCAGGAACCAGATGCCTGGTCCTTGTGGGAGACTCTTTTGCTCAGAAACCTAGAGGTTGGGGTCACCCTTGAACAAGTTTTAATTAGGATAACATGGGAAGAATAAGATTTAAGGTAGCACAGAGGGGAGAACCCCCCAAACAGATAAGGTCAAGTGCACAATGAGTGTAGGGGCTCCCCACAGAGCAATTTCACAATCTGGGCACTATAACAATGAGCTGTGACAGATAGCACAGTCCTGGGCCCTAGTGAGGGAGTGCAAGTGGGGAGGAGAGAGCTGACAGGCTGACCCACAGCCAGAGCTTCTGTGTGAATGTGAGCGGGTCTCAACATAGACAACTCCAGATAAGACACCCGTTCTAGGCTAAGTGACTTGTCCCAGATGTCAACATTAGAATTTACTCTCAGATTATAAGAACAACAAAAATAATGGCTTTCATGTAGCATGTATTACGTGCCACACACTGTGCCAGTGCCTTAGAATTAGTAACCCTGGGATGTAGGTGCTGTCTTCATCTCCACTTTACAGATGAGGAAACTGAAGCAAACAGAGATTGTGTGATTTTCACACGTCTCCTCAAACAGCGTTCTAATGCTCTTACCATCACACTATATCATCTATTTCATCTATATCATCTATTTTTTTCTTCTCCATCCCTAAGGTAGTTATCCTTGCTATACCATAAATTATCAAATGAGATTAAAAGGAAAAACAATGCCTAACACATAGTAAGTAACTACTTAATAAATGTTTATTCCTTTCCTTTTCTTATTCCCAAAGGTAATCCTGAACTAACTCCCTGATTCTAGGCACAGGGAAAGAGTCATCCCATCAGGCAGTTTGAGAGAGACAGAGACAGAGACAGAGAGAGACAGAGACAGAGAGAGAGAGAGAGAGAGAGACAGAGAGAGAGAAACAGAGACAGAGACAGAGAGACAGAGACAGAGAGAGAAGAGAGAGAGCGATGCACAGAAATGGAGACATAAAGAGGGGTTGATATCAACATAGAAACAGAGGCAGAGATCAAAGTAGATAGTGATAATAGAGATATGGATCTGTCTATCCATCCACCCAACTGACTGGCACTAAGGACAATGAGCTGGGTCCACAACTAAGAGAATATAATCCAATCCAACAACATTGATTAAAGCTCAATTACTTTTAGAAAACTGTGCAGCGCTTTCATTAATCTTCTATGGCTCATTTCCACAAGAGCCCATTTCTGGGACATCATAGATATGCTCTATAGCTGTGAATCATGAGAAACTAGGGTCTTTGAAGAAGAAGAAGAAGAAATGGGGAAAAGCTGCATGGATATAAAGAAGCTGCAGGATATGACCCACAATGACTTACATATAAGAAGTTATATGTTATAACTATATCCAAGTTATAAAAACCCAAGGAAGATATGAACTGGTCACGAATTGAGAATGCAAGACCATAGGCATGGCTACCCCTGAAATAGCAAAAGGACAATAGAAGAGATCATAATAGAGTTCAACTCCATCATTACAGATGAAAAAACTGAGGCTCAGAGAGGTGAAATTATTTACCCTAGGTCATTTAGAACTGGAAGAGAGCTATAATCACCACAGTCAAACTGCTTTAATTTGCATCTGAGAAAATAGAAGCCCTGAAAAAGGAGATGATTTACCCAAGGTTATACAAGTAGTAAGTAGCAGAACCAAACCCAGTGGTCTCTCTAATATCCCATGGATAGGATGAAACCATTTGATCTACATCTGTAAGAGGAGTCACAGTCTGTATCCATGGAAGGAGCTCTCTCACACTGATAACAGTGATGGATCCCTCAAAAATTTGTTTGAAAGTTCTCAATGTGTACATTTTAGGTAAATGCTTGAATTACTTTAACTAGGAACAAAGATAAATTCAGTGGTTATAACTTTAGTGAGCAAAGACTCCCTGGTCAGCTTTGCTATGTAACCTTGACAAGTCTGTTGACCTTCCTTCATCTCACTTTCACTATGTTCAACAGGAATGTTGAAATCCCATTTAGGGAAAGGGGAGTTTAGCTCAGTTATCTAAAGTTCCCAGATTGTTTAGAGATTTTTTTCCAATGAAATGTGCCAAGTACAGATTATCACTAGTGAGGAAACTTTCCTTTTGCAGTTTCACTCATGTTCCTTTCACAACCAGATGATCTTTTATTAACACTAACTAATATTGTCAAAGGTAAGGGGACAAAAAACACCAAAAATTGACTGAGCTAAGCAACAGCTATCTCTTGAGAATCGAGTGACATGTGAGAGTGTGAGCCCTCTTTACTCAATGGAGATCAGAATGGAGAAGGACCAGACCTCTTCCAGCCTTCTATAGAAGGTGCCCATGAATGTCCCAGGGAATTGGACCAAAGGGAATTTCTTCCAGCTTAGTGATAGAATTAGTAATGTGTGAGGAATGCACTATTTGACACCAGCCTTGAATAATCAGCAAGACTGTCAAATAGCTTGAGGCCTAAAAGTAGTCCAGGTAGACTTCCTTGTCCTGAATAGTCCTGTTTCTGAAATGCCAAATGTAATCAAACTGTCAATCAAATCATGTACAATAAAAAAGGACATAGCAAAAGAAACAGAATAAGCCTGTGGAAAGCAAAACGGCTTCCCGCTATGAGCACCAGAGAAAAATTTATTAAAGTAATACCAGAGATGAGCCTTCAAAAATAAATAGGATTTCATTAACTGTTCTTACAATTTTGGAATTGTTTCATCTTCATATCTGAAAATATTTTTGTTGGGTTCTTTATTAAGTTTTAAGCTGGTTCTGTTGAAAACACTACAATTCTTCCATTCATCCTTGACTTCCTTCTCTCCCTGTCTCATCCCCTATAACCAGACAGTAACCAAGTCCTTCCATTCTGTCCTTACCATCTCTCATCTGCCTTTTCATCTCCCCACCATGCCACCCTACCATAATAGCCTCCCAACTATTTTCTCTGCCTCTGCTGAGTCCCCAGTCTGACCCATCCCACATGTCAAAGTAACCTTCCTAATGGAGAACTGGAATCATGTTCCTCTCCTGCTCAACCATGTTTTCTGGCTCCCAGATGAAGTCTAAAATCTTTATATTGGCATTAATGTGAACCCAAGTAGCTTTCTAGACCTTCAAATCTAAATCCAAGATCCTATAAAATGAGTCTTTTTGGAAAAATAAAGATTTCTTCAGTAAAGAGAACAAGTTTAAAGTCTTTTTAAGCTTGTGTTTTGTTATTGTACTTGACTTTTTCTTGGAGTGAGAGAAGGTTATAAGGAAGGCTGACTAATGAATGGATATGGCATTATTATTGCTGTATAAGAAAAAAAAACATAGAATGTTTCACATTAATGACTAAAGTTTGGGCAGACTTGGCAAAGTTCCCAGAGAAATTGATGACCTGTCTCCATAACATCTCCCCTCTTCTCTCCACTCACACAGCCACCAACCTCTCTCGGGGCCCTCACTGCCTTTTACCTGGTCCATTATAAGAACCTCCTAATTAGCCTCCTTGCCTTTTGCCCCCCTCTTCTAAAGTCCAATTTTCACAACAGCCACCAAAGCAATCTTCCTAAGGCTTAATTATTTATCAAATTATATATTCCTAAAGTTTTCTTATAAAATAGAACAAATTATAACCTTATAACTCCCCCATTTTCTATCACATACCACATGCATATACACATATGTGTATATATATTCTATATATACTTATATATATTTAATAAAAATATTTCTATTATTACATCTATAAAATAAATATATACATACTACATATAATATGAATAGATACACATGATATATACATATGCATATGTTCACACACATACACACACAAACATACACATATATATACACTGACTAGACCAGTAGCCAGTGCCTAGACTTCACTATTCTATCTCCTAATTCTGCATGTGAACGTGTTGTTCCTCATTCCTAAAACGTATGTTTTCTTCAGGTCCTAGGTCAAGTCCCAGTCCACTCTGAGGCTTTGAATGGCATTTTTAGCCCACACCAATCTCTCCCTTCTCTTAACTCGCATAATATTTAATGACTGATTGCATATTTGGGCATTTACAATATTCTGCCTTGCCATATCCCACAATGCCCATCACATTGCTTTGCATGAGGTAGACATCACCAAAAGATGCTTAACAAAATAACTAACAAATAAAGAAACAGGAAGATAACTCTGGAGACCAAACACCCACAACAGTCTTCCAAAGGGATCATCGCCCCTAGCTCTTTTAATACCCACAGTTTCTATAGCACTTGAAGTCTGCAAAGCCTTACATATATTACTTTACACTTTAAATATATTACCTTATTTTGTCCTCTTCACAACCCTGTGAAGTGGTCGCTTTTATCATCTCCACTTTATAGATAAGGAAACTGAGGCAGCTAGAGGTTAAGTGACTTGTCCAGAATCACACAGCTAATAAATATTTGAGGCAGTATTCAAACTCAGGTTTTCCTAACACCAAGTCCAGCGCTCGCTCTCTCTCTCTCTCTCTCTCTCCCTCTCTCTCTCTCTCTCCTTTCTTCCCTTTCTCTCTCTCCATAAAGTATATATATATATATATATATATATATATATATATATATATATATATATATACACACACATACATATAGACATGCACCTATATAGAGAGAAGATATACACAAACACATACTCATATATAACAAATAATTATATATATCATAACATAAATGATTTGTCATATATCTCAATACAAATTCATAATAAAAAGCAGTGATTGATGCTACAACAAAGGTACACAGAATAAAAGAAAGAGTATTGGGCTTGAAGTCAGGAGATCTGGTTTAGAACCATATCTCAGACTCTCCTTAGTGAGCAGTAAGAGATGAGTCATTTAGCCTATTAAAAACTCAATTTCCTCTTCTGTCAAATTGGGATGATAGTGCTTCTGCTATCTACATCACAGGGTACTTAGGAGAAAAGTGTTTTGCATACCTTAAAGCAAGTGCTTTTTATATCATATAGATTAACCAAGAAAGTAAGGCAAGACTCATGCTTCCCAGATTATCTCTAAAAACTTGGTAGCAATTATAAAATAAATTCAGTATTTTCCATTTCTCCTTCCTATTTCACTCAGTATTTTAGATGAGTGTTTATTATATGTAAATACTTAACTAAGTAACAGTGAGGAACAATAGAAAAAGGTGGGCAATGATGACTATGAGATCACATGTCTTGGGTTTTATTGTTTTCACAATCCAGTTGTTCTATCACTTCATGTGAGGTTATTAACAAGCATCCCAAAATGAACAATATTCTGAGCTGTCAAACCACTGAGCAAAGAAATGGAATCTAATCCATGGGTGGCTATTGTCTATAAGCAATCTTTCCTCCCAGAGTCAGTGTTTCGACACCGGACATAGTGATATTCTGCAAGAAACTAAGTTCAAAAACATTTAAAGCCAAGTCATTTTCACAATAAGCCAGTGCTAATAATTGATGAGAAAATGAACCACAGTCAGGGTAGTTTACCTAAGACAACACAGCTTGACAAGTTACTAGTTTAATCACACCTAGAAACTAAGGCTCAAAAATTCACCAAAGAGCTCTCCCACACAGGGAAGGCAATATGATGTCGTGGAAAGAATTCTGGGTTGTAGTTCAGGAGAGTTTAATTCATTTGCCCCACATATCCAATTCATTGCTGTATCTGGCCATTTCTACCTCCCCATCTCTCACATATACTTCCTTCTTTCCACCCACATAACCACCACTCTAGATCGTGAAGGCCATGATCCCCTCTCAAATGAGCTATTGCAATAGCCTTCTGATCAATCTCCCTGCCCTGAGTCTCTCCCCATTTCATTCTATCTTCCACATAGCTACCAAAGCATTTTATAAGAGATCTGACCAAGTCAATCTCTTACTTTATAAACTCCGGTGACTTCCTATTATACCTAGTATCATTCAATATATTTTACGCTTTATACATTTATATGCTTTATAAAGTTCTCTGCTTGATATTTAAAGCTCTTCATAACCTGGTCCCTTCAAACCTTTCCAGTCTTCTGACACATTTTTCTCTACTATACTCTCTACAATCCAGCCTCACTGGCTTAAGTTGCTATTACTTACATATGATGCTCAATTTACCATTTCCATAATTTCATAGTGGCTGTTTCTCCCATACATGGAATGACCTACTTTATTTCTGTCTCTTATTCATCAATCAACAAACATTTATTAAGCACCAAATATGTGTCAGATCCTGCGCTAATTCTTGGTTTACTTCAAGACCTAGTTCAAGTGCCACCTTCAATATCAGGTCATTTTTGGTCTAGAATTACTAGACTATATCTTACGTAGACTGATGTATGGACATGTTGTCTCCCACCTTCGAATGTAAACTCCCTGAGAGTAGAGAAAATGCTGCTTTTGTTTTTGTATCCCCACCCATACCTGGCTTATGATGGGTGCTTAATAAATGTCTGTTATTAATTCTAACTCTCCTACAAATTCACTAGGTCACCTTGGACAAATTGATAATCCTTTGGGGGCTGCATTTTCCTCACTAGTAAAATGGAATTAACCATAGCACCTACCTCACTGGGCTGTTGGGAGATCAAATGAGATAATACAAGTAAAGAGCTTTGCCAACCTTGAAGAATTATATTCAAGTTGTTATTCTCTTTGGGTCTCATTTTCCTCATCAGTAAATTGAATGGGTTGACCCACATTAGGACAACTCAGAAATGCTGATTCTAAGTAGCTTATTCTTCTTTCAGATGTTAATGGGTACAAGTTGGCCCCCTGCCAAAAGTCTTACCTAAAGAGTGCCCTAGGACCCAACATCTGGGGGCTCTTTGGTACTTGCTGCTCTGAATCATGTGCTTTCTCTTCACCTTCTTCCTCCCTCTCTATACTGGTCCTCCTGGCACCTGCTCTGTTCTGTGGGCAAAGTAAGCATGCACAATTGCATGTATTTCCCGTGAGCTTCCCACACAAATTCTGGTCATATTTTCATGCTGCCATCATGGATATATGACAGAATTACAGATCATAGATTAGAAAGCACCTGGTCCAACCCCCTCATTTACACATGAAGAAACTGAGACCCAGAGAAATCAGCACAGCTTGTCCAAGGTCACACGGCTGGTAAGTCATGAGCCAGAATTTGAGTCCACAGAATTTGAATCTACATTTTTTGACTCTGAGTTCAGTGCTCTTTTCACCACTCCATGCAGAACATGAGAAGACACAGAGGAAACAAAAGACATAGTTGGGTACTGTAAGGGTTTTAGGGATTTTGTTTTTAGCCATTTCCTTTTTCTGCACAACTGGATTGCCTGGGTACACGTGTCTATGTACAGAGCACTGCTGAATGCTCTTGGAAGGGTTAATAAAAGGTTAATTTTTCTCAAACAAAAATCAGATTCTTTTGGACAGCAGCCAAGATGGGCTGAGTGATTCTCAAAGCCCAGGGAAGATGATTTTTTTTCTCAGTCCAGATCTTTCCATGCAGTCCAACTCCTCAAGTGCCAAGGGGTTATCTAGCCCTCCGCCCCAGACAAATTAGAAGGCTTGTAAGACCAGAGAAGAGGATACAGTACATAGAGCCAGAACAAATCAGCAACTCAATGAAGCAGAGAAATTAGGAGGAAATGTTTTCAATTCATTTTTCAACCTCTTATAAGGTATATACAAAGTTCAAGTCACTATGTTAGGCCCGTGTGCCTAAGGGAAGGTGGAGTGGAAATGAAAGATTTATGGAGGACACTTGGTCGCTACGTTTTCTGTTTTCTACATCTTGTCTTTGGCATAACACCATCCCTACCATTGCAACTGCATAGCCTTAAATTTGGGGCCAGGAGCAAAATAATCAGTAAAGGTCCAGACACAAAACCAGCTTAAATCTTTATTTTAAAAATCTTAGTTTTTCTAATTTTTTTCCCAAAATGTGTATGATTTTCACAAAATCTATGGGCTATTTTAAGAAAGGGCATAAATTCTATTAGGAATAATTTTACTATCTATCAATTAAACACTTATTATTCAGTCATTTTCAATCATGTCTGATTCTTAGTGACCCCGTTTGGGGTTTTCTTGGCAGAGATATTGGAATGATTTGCCATTTCCTTCTCCACTTCACTCTACAGATGAGGAAATGGAGGCAAACAGGGTAAAGTGACTTACCCAGGGTCATACAGCTAGTAAGTGTGTGAGGTAGGATTTGAACTTAAGAAGATGAATCATTCTGACTCCAGGCCTGGTGCTCTGTGTACCAGGATCTGGGTATTACCAGGACACAAGTGAAGCAATTTCTGTCCTCAAGGAGCTTACATTCTTCTAGAAGGATTCAACATGTATATTAAGAACATATATGCAGAGATATAGTCAACACATGAGGCATCATGAGATGACCTGGGAGGGGAAGACACTGGAGTCAGAATATAAGGCTGACAGGAAACATGAGAGCCCTCACTAGGGGACTGAGAGAATCAGAGATTCGGCATTGGAAGGGACTTCAGAAGGCATGAATCCCTACACAAATCATAAATGTATATAAATCCTGGGATGGCATGAGAAGAGATCATCCAATCTCCATCAAAATACCTTGAGTTACAATCACACATTTCTCAGAGGCTTTCCCCACTGCCTCCAGACAACACATTCCATTTTTGGAGAGTCCACTATGATTAGGAGACAACTAGGTGGTACAGAGGATAGAGTGCCAGGCCTGGAAGGACCTGAGTTTAAATCTGACCTCAGACACTTACTAGCTATATGACCCTGGGCAAGTCACTTTACCCTGTTTGCCTCAGTTTCCTCTTCTGCAAAATGAGTTGGAGAAGGAAAGGACAAAACTCTCCAGTATTTCCACCACGAAAACCCCACATGGGGTCATGAAGAATTGATCTCATGTGAACAACAACCACCACTATTAGGAAGGTCCTTCTTAGTTTGAATTGAAATCTGCCTCCTCTTCACTGAGTCCCACCTATTTAGCTCTTGCTCTGATCTCTGTGATAACCCAGAAAAAAGTAGAGTTTTTCTTCACCCTGAAGACGTCGAATATGCTTTCCCCAAGTCTTCTCACATTCAACACTGTATAGTGGAAAGAGCCTGGAATTTAATCATAAAATATGGGTTCAGAATCTGGCTCTGTGACTTTCTAGCTGTGTGACCTTGGACACAAGTCACAATGTCTTTGTGTCTCAATGTAAATGAGGGGGTTGGACAGATGGTCTCTAATCTACGATGGTGCACCAATGAAAAAGCTTGAGGCCCCTCAACATCCCCAAGGCTTTCCTCTACACCACTTGCCAATGCCACATTTAAACTGTGTTACCCAGAACTGGACCTCTCCAGACAAGTTCTGAGCAGGGTAGAATAAAGCAGCGTTATTGCCTATCTCCCTGCTTTAGACGCTGTACTTGGTACTCCTCTCTTGATTCTTCCATCACATTACAGACCCATTTACACTGTCTGCCTCTTACATGTACACAATTATTCATGTACCATCAACAGATAGGTAGGGCAATGGATAAAGCATCAGACACAGAGTCGGGAAGGCCTGGGTTCAAATCCAGCCTCAGATGTTTACTGGCTATGTGACCCTTGATAAATCACTTAACCTTTGCCTCAATTTTCTTAACTGTCAAATGGGAATAATAAAAAAAACCCCATTTTGCCGAGTTGTGAAAATCAAACAAAATAATATTTATAAAGTGCTCAGTTTAGTGTAAAGCATTTGGCTCAGAGTAGCCACTATACAAATGTTTATTTGTTCCCTCCTCCACCTTTTCCCATTAGGATGTATGTTCCTAAAGAGTCTTTCTTTGTTCACCCAGCATTCAGCATGGTATCTGGCACATAGTAAATCCCTAAAATAATACTTGTGCTAGCCTTTCATTTAAATAAATTTATTTAAAAGAATTTATCAAGAGTTTCTGGGTATGTTCTGGAGATATAATCTCTGTCTCTCTCTCTATCTCTGTCTCTGTCTGTCTCTCTCTCTGTCTCTCTGTTTCTCTCTTTCTCTCTCTGTCTCTCTCTCTCTGTCTGTCTGTCTGTCTGTCTCTCTCTCTCCCTTAAATGCAGTCTCTTCCCTCAAGGAGTTCACATTCTAATAACCGGAAGAAAACACCCGTAGGGGAATGGTGACCAAGGAGAGATTTTTGTTCTGAAGAGGTGGAAAGGGCCCGTGTTGGGGAGGGTTAGTATGCCCTAGTTGGATAACTGGATAGGATATGAAAGTGAAGCGTCATCTGCTTCTAGGGCCAGACAGGAAATATAGTGTACTCCGTGGGGTAGTCTACACATGGTCAGGCACCAATGAAGTCAGATGGGCGCTAGACAGAGAACTCTGAAAGTGCATGCACTCATTTTCTCAAGATTAGGGCCTGGATTCTGGGAGGCCATCATCAGCATGATGGCCCAGGCCTCAGTTCCAGCATGGAGGACACTAGTTTGGTTGGGGAGGAGCAAGTGTGCTTTCGTGGTTCCCTGGACAGGATTTGAATTTAGGGCCAAGTGGGCCAAGCAGACTAGTCGGCACAGGCTCAATATGGCATCTCTCTTGTTCTACTTTTCAAAAATCAAGACATGCATCCATATCTGATTCTGAGGCATTACCCTAGTGTTCCACATTTTTAAAATCACTCACAGAGGCTCAACAACCACACCCACAAGTTTTTTCCATGCCCTTTGACAGAGTCTGTTGAGGCTAGGAGACTTGAACTCACTTTTCTCTCACTTATCTTAGTCTTCAGGTCCTATCCCTCCCAGTGGTGGCTGGAAATGCAAACTAGAAGGTTAGTGGGTGCACCTTCTCCCTGTGGAAAGAGGTCCTGGATTTGAAACCTGACCCTTTTTCTTAGTAAGACATGTGATCTTGAGCACATCACCTCATTTCTCTGGGTCTCGTTTATAAGAAGAAACTCTTTAGAACCTTTCCAACTCCATACCCAATCCCTTGCTCAATCTTCTTGACCAGCATTGCCAAAAAGGATATATTTACTGCAATTAGCATTTATCAAAGGCTTTAATGATTGCCTCTGGCCTGACTCTTCACTCAATGTTTTTGCCTTTAGTTATCTGCCCTCATTTCTATCTCTTTTAAAATATGCATTAGTCATTAAGCTCCTAGTTTAGCCATAGTGGGTTCTCTAAAATGTGTTCTTTTCTATTTGTTGAAATCAATTGAGACTCTGTGTCCCCCAAATTTTGTTCTTGAGCACTTGCTACTTCTCTTAAACCAGCTTTCTTTTTACTGAGTCCTCAGGTCATGGGATCCAAGTTATTTTATCAGAAATCTTTGTAATCTGCTCTCCTAAAGTCTGGGGAAGGAACAGGACCCTGCCCAACACATCCTTCATTGCCGATGGCAAACTCCAAAGTAATCATTCAAAAAGCTCTCCCTTCTATGACTGGAAGAAAGAAAAAAATCCAGAATGTATAATGTTTGAATTGGGAATGTTAGGCAAACTAGCATCATTCCTGTAGTTAGCAGAAAGTAGTCATACATGAGATTCCCTCACTCACAGAGAATCACAAAACCAGAGAATTTCCTCAGAAACCTTAAGGGTCATATAGTCCAACATATCCCTGAGTAGGAATCCCTCTGATGAGTCTGACTAGTAGTTTATCTGGCCTCTGCATACAGACCTCCAGGCAAGGGAAAGCCATTACCTCTTAAAGAAGTCCATTCTGCTTTAGTTGTTGGTGTTTTTTTTTCCCCTTACACTGAACCTAAACTGCCTCTCTGTAACTTTTTCCCATTGCTCCTAATCTGTGTGAATATTTTTGAATCCTAATTCCATCATGTAATGTATAATTTATTCCTCATTTCTCCAAGATTTATGTCATCCGCAAATTTGACAATCATATTATGTTTGTCTTTATCCAACTCATTGATTTAAAATATAGAAAGCAGAGGACATATAATGGCTTACTGGAGAACTCCACTCAAGGCCACTGTCTAAATTAATGTTGAGGGGAAGCTAGGTGTCCCAGGAAATGGAACACTGGCTCTGGAGTCAGGAGGATCTGAGTTCAAATCCAGCCTCAGACAGTTGACATTTATTAACTGTGACTTTGCGGAAGGCACTTAACCCCAACCATCTTGCCTTTCTCCCTCCAAAAAATATATTAATTAATTAATGTTGACTGTTCGGGTCAAGTCTTTTAACCAATTCCAAACCAATCTAATTATACCATCATTGCTCTTTTTCTCGCTATAGTAATAATACCTGATATTTATACAGCACTTTGAAGTTCACAAAGTTGAAGACAAATCCTGGAGGTAAATAATCACTGGGCCTGGAGTCCTGAGTTCAAATCTACCTTGGACACTTCTTGTCTAAGTAATCTGGCGTAAGTCACTTAAATTATCTGCCTTGGTTTCCTCAACTATAAAACGGAGATCTAATAGATAGCACCTATCTCTCAGGGATGTTGAGAAGTTCTAAGGAAATAATATTTGTAAAGTAGGCACTTAATAAATGATTGCTCCCTCACCACAGTTTGCCTTTCTTTGTACTCTCAGGCCTGAGCATAGTGCTTGATAATAGGCACTTAATAAATGTTCATTAACTGACTGACTAATGCAGCTATTGTTATCTCCATTTTAGAGATGAGTAAGCCAAGATTCAGAAAGCTTAAGCCGATGGTCACCTAGCTAGATAATTTGGGATTCAGTTCTCTCCTGACTTCAAACCCAGCGTTCATTCTACATATTTCACTGCTTCCATCTTGACCACAAAGATAGCATAAGAAACTTCAGCAAGTTTTTCTGAAATTAAAGCTACTTTATCTATAGCATTCAGCGGATGTCAAGTTACTGGTTACTCTAGTAGCCCTATCAAAAGAGAAGATATAGTTTTATATCAGAAAGAAAAATAAGTAAAATCAGGTTAATTTAGCTTATATTAATTCTTAATGAATGGCCACTGCTTTTAAAATGCTCATAAACCATCCCTTTAATAACATATTATAGAGTTTTGCCAGGAATCAAAGTTCTTTATTAGCCAAGAATATGCTAACTCTATCTATCCTCTTTCTACTTCTTCAAATTCATTTCATTGGTCGATCTGTGACCCTAATGTGCCCCTCATTCTCCACAATCTTACAAAAAAATACCAAAAATAACTCAACAATGATATCTTCCAACTCTCTCAGTACATTTGAACATAGCTTATTTGGAGCAGGGAATTGAAACTCCCTGAGGAGAGTTAGATGCTCTTGGGTCACTTCTCCATTTTTCTTAGACTTAATCTCCCTATTAGCCATTTTTGTTGTCTATTTTTCTCAATCTGAAGATCATATTCCCTGACAGATACAATAGGAGCAAAATGAGAAAGGAGCAGTTCTTATTTCTCCTATCACCTTTTGTCCCATCTACCATAAACAGTACTTTCCACAGCCCTTTCCTCTAACTGCCTTCAAGATAATGAAATTAAGCTTGTTTGGTTTGTTTTCCTTAACATTTGTTGCCAACCTCAGCTCATTCTGAGCTTTAGTATTTCCTATTTGATTACGCCTCTCTTTTATATTTCTCCTCTATTATCTAACCTTTCTTTCATCTGTCTTGTACATGTATTTTTAATATGTTAGTCAATGAGTTTCCTATGCAGACACACTGATTTCTTTGGACAACATCCCCTTCTGTTCTGCCTCAAAGATATTTATGTTTTCATAAGTAGAGTTGCATTCTTGAGAACTTCCCATTTCTCCTCATTTCCTCAGTTGTATTTTAGGCCGTGAGAACCTAAAATTTTCATAATAGATAGCAATGCCACAGTTAATCAGGAAAAACTTTCCTGAGAATCTAAGCAACAGTATATGTCCCACAAAGTTTTGGCTTACAAAAAGATAGAAAAGATGCTTCCATAAAATAAGGGGAATAATCTTATACTATCTGGAAGATAGGTATGTACGAGAAGCACAAGGAAAATATTATAGGAGTTGGGGATTAGGGAAAGCTTTATATAAGGTAATATTTGAACAAGACCTTGGACAGTAACATTTAGACAAAGCATCAACTCAATTTTATTCAACCAATATTCTTAATGAAAGTGTAATGTACTGTATTTTTTCCTGGTGATAAAAAAATGAAAGAAGGCATAATCCCTTAAGAAGTTGACAGTAAGAGGATGAGACAAGCACAAGTAATTAAGATTAAAATATAAATGCATAGGTGAAATCCAAAGTAATATGATCAATTTAAGGAGAACGAGATCATTAATAAATAGAAGGAGGTGCTAGGCTGGGCTTCGTGGAGGAGTTAGTGTTTGATCCGGTCTTCAGAGAAAGAAATGATTTCAACAGTGAACACATGACAGTATTTATGTCAGGGGGAACAGTAGGAGCAAAGGTGTGAGAAAGCACAGTATACATTTAAGGGATGATGATTGGACAGACCAGTCTGGCTGAATTATCAGGGGAAGATTTAAAGTTGCAGTTGAAAAGGTAAATTGAGGCTGGAACAGTTTTAAAAAATATTTGTCACTACCTTCCATATATGAGAGATCTGTGATTTCAGCAACATCAGGGTTTGCTTCACCAACGTAGGCAGCAACAACTTTGTGTCTTTGTATTTGATTTGTTGAGTTGTTCTTGCTGGGAAAATTTCACCTCCTGATGACCAAACTTCCGTTGATGAAGACTTAGCAAGACTGGTCTATGAATATCAGATATAGAGATTGCCCTTTGAATTCTTTATAGGTTGCTAGGGTCTATCAAAGTTTGTACGCCATTGGCACCCCCGTTGCAAACCTAGGGTCATCTCTTTGGAATGAGAACCCGAGTGGATGGTTTTTCAAATGCTGTATCTGACCAATGACAAACTTCTCAGTCACCATAATGCACAGCTCTAGACTATCTGTTCTGAGGTTGGAGGATATGACCCTCCCTCATCTTCACAAAAGAGCTGAACCATGAATTACATCTAAATAGTAACTGAGCCAAGTCTCCTTTGAAAATATCAGAGGTATCTCCACATCTACAAGTCAACAAACAGAAATAAATGACCAGATCACAGACACTCAACCTCCAACATCTGAAACAGGTCTAGCAGCAACTGTTCTAGAAGATACATAAGGTAATAAGTCTAACAAATCCCTACCCTATCATTCTTCTCCACACCATCTTTGATTAACAGCTTGGAGTCTTTGAACCTGCTGTAAAATTCAAGTAATAGTGCTCTTTGCCCTTCCCTTTACCATCTTTGCCTCTGAAAAATAGAACACATACACAAACACACACACACACACACACACACACACTCAACACTATCCCAGGTTGTGTGGGGAATGGAGGAGATAATGTGTCTGTAAAGTGCTTTGAGCTCCTTGGAGATAGAGAGTCTATAAATATAAGCTGTTATCTCTGTTTCCATGGAAACATTTGCTGAGAACAGTGCTCGACTCTGGCATTGCTAAGCTTAATTCTAGACTCCTAGTCCTGTCTGCTTCTTAAGGCTCTTAGACGATCACGGGTGTGATATAACTTTGAAGTCAAAGGAAGGAGGTGAAGGATGTAGCTTACCTACTTCACACACTCTTCCCCACTCTGGGCTCCAGGAACTAGAATTCATTTTTTATTTCATAATTATCCTCATTATTTTGTAGACAGAAGATGGGATTAAAACAATAAAGCATCAGCCACTCTTTTGTTTTGGGAGGAAGGGGAGTTTGTTGTGACCTATCATTTTATCAGGGTGAGGGACTCTTGGTGTTGAAATTCCTCCTCAGGGCAGAAGCCTATCTAAAACCTTTAGTCTTCAAGAGTTGCCTGGGGTATATAAAAGTTAAATGATTTGTCCACAACTATCTATCTAGTAGGAAGTAGATGCTACATTTGAATTCAGATTTCTATCTACCACACCATTCTGCCACTTCATATATCAGCCATGACGGCAGAGATATAAATTAGTAAAAACAAACATTTGGACCTAAACCTAGGGACCAGATCCCAGGTAAAGACTGAGGTTTGAAAGAACTCCAAATGAGTTTAAAAATTACACACACACACACACACACACACACACACACGATGGTCCTAAATATCTTTTGCCTCCTCATGTTCACTGCCATTTATGTTGTAATGCTGCTAGATATGGAAGGTACTGGTGAAAATGCTGGGAGAGTTTGGTCATCATCTGAAATAGTATATGAACCCAGACTTTGAAATGAATGAGCAGTGGACTAGGAGTCATGAAATTCAAGTTCTACTCCCAGTTTTACTACTTAGTAGCTGTGCAGTATTGAGGTGAGTCATTTCTCCTCTCCAGGTTTTAGTTTCCTCACATGTACAATGTCAGGGTTGGACTAGATGATCCCTAAGACTCCTATGAAACTCATCAACATCTCCTATAAAGGGATCCCTAGGCTTTCGATTGAGTGGTATCTATAGGATTAGTTTAGGAGAAGTAACCTGGAAAAGGTTTCTGGTTTGGACCTAGACTATAAAACTTCAGAACCCCAGAAAATTTCCATGTTTTTTAAAGTTCTCCCCATCCCAACAATGAAGATGTAGTGATAGAAATCTCTTCTACTGCCTTCCCTGTCCTGTTAATTACCTTGGGAAAGTCTTTTCAAATCCCAGAAGCCAATATAAGTAAAGACTCAAATTAGAGTATCCCTACTTAGTTGCTTGGTCCACAAATAATTCCATTTGAAAGAAAGGGGAGAGAAAAAACCAAGTTCAATTTTAGAGCTTTCAGTTGAACATTGATTTTTTGGGGGTGAGCTGTCAAGCCTTTTATTTGCCTATATGCAGAGAGTTATAAAAATAATTTACCTCTTGATATAAATGAACTTGAAAGCACAGCTTGCAGGGATTGGTTGAAGAAACTGGAACTGTTTAACGTAGAAATGGGAGAAATTAAGAGACTGCTTGTGATCATCAAATTGGGTAAAGGCTGTCAGATGCAAGTGTTAGATTTATTCTGCTTGGCCACAGAGGGCAGAACAAAGTAAAATTGTATAAAGACAAATGTATATTCCCTATAATGAAAATAAAATTAGAGTTGTTGGAAAATAGAATGGACTTCCTAGTGATTTTCCTTGGAGGTCTTCAGTCAAAGACTAGATGTTGACCTGTCCAGAATATTGGAGAGGATATTACTATTCAGGGGTGTGTGTGACTAGTTGACTTCTGAAAAATCTTTCAATTCAGACATTCAGTGACTCTATTAAGGCAAGGAACAACCACTGAAGAGAATGAACTTCAAATTATACAGAATCAGAAGTGGTCAAGATTAGAACCCAGAATTTCATTCATTCATTCATCAAATATTAAGTGACTAGTGGTACAATGCAAAGTTCTGTTAACAGAACACTATAAGAACTCAGTACCTAATTAACTAAGGATTCTACAGAATCACACAATTGCTAAGCGCTATCATCATTCTGGATCTAATTAGAGAAGGTGGAAGGAGAGAATATAGAAAATGACTGATTTATGCAGGATTTATATTTTAAATGGAGACATCAATGAAGGTCATTTCAGTAAAGGAGGGGACTCATCAACACAGGCTCCTCTTAGAGAGATTTATACTTGACTAGTTGACAAGAAATGAGTTTTCAGGTTCAAACTGTTCCTTTCACCTTTTAAGACGTACTTAGACATCTTAGAAAGGAGGGAGGATAGGGAGAATATTTTTCTCCCCAGTAAAACTTTGTATTATGTCTTTCATCCAAATGTTTTCCCTAATGCATTTCCAGTTTGGTGTGAAAAGAAGAAACTATCATTAGCCTCTTTGTTAGGTGGGAATACCAAAGTACAGTGAGAAAGAATGACCTTCCTGGAACTGTTGCTGAGTGTAATAACTGAGGGATATGATATCCCTTCACTTATCTGTTAATGTGAACAATTAAAAATAGATCTGCATAGTTCCCCTTTGCCGGAAGAAACACTATTGTGAGTAAATAAAGTGCAACCAAAGGATATGCATCAGTAAGCTGAGTTTGGCTCATGTAAGGCTCACTTTGAACAGGAATGAGATAAGACAGTGTAGTCTAGGGGAAAGATCACTGGATCTAGGCTCAGAGAACCTAGGCACAAGTCCTTCCTCTTTCACTTACTGTCAAGGTAATTGTGACCAAGGCATTTCCCTTTTCTGGCTTATAAAATAAGAGAACTAGACAATGAATGCTAGGTTCCCTTCTGGCTCTAAATCTAGAACTTAATAACCCTTCTTGGCCTCATTTCTTCAAGAATCGATATCAATAGAGAATGGGATTATGCGTCTCTAAAGATTTCACCTCTGTGTTTCTAAGTGGCTCAACTATTCCCTTACAAAAATAGAAAAGGCAAGATATGTCACTGAAGAAATTAAGGGGAAACTACCCAATGGTAGAGCAAAGCTCAGAAAAGTATTGGTGGAACAAAAATTCCAAGATGGTAAGATAAGTAGATAACTTATTTTGACCTCTGAATGTACCTCGAAGCATCTATCTGTTGTTGTTTTTTTTTGATGTGTTTTTCTTTCCTACCCAAACAGACCTTCAAATACTGACACCATGTAGCCCATAGTGGAAATCTATTAGGGAACAATATTTCTAGGGACAGAAACCACAGCATCTATATAAACATTGCTGCGTTGTTTCCCATAGGACCCGAAGAATAGTTGGAGTTATTTCATTGAAAAAAGAAAAAACAGTCCTTCCCCAGTCATCGACTATAAGACTCATTGCAAGCAGAGTCAAGGTTATTCAGACCAGGTGTGATTTTTAGAGTCCCCAAACATATCACTCTCACCTGGCTAAAATTTCCACTGTTAACACCATTCTGAAAAATAAACTATGTCTATTCAGCATATGTACTCTCTAGGTACCATGTTCTAAAACTGCCAATGGATTACAGGATTTTAGTTTTTTTGAGAAAGGGGTTTGCTGACCTTGTCTAGGCAGAAAGTACAATAACCATTCACTATCTGGTCTCACTGCTGATCAGCACAACTCTTATCTACTCGAATTCTATTGGCTTCCCTTTCTCAGAGACTCTCCATATTGGTGTTGTACTTTACACCCAATTGACTCTCTCTGTACTGAAGCAGCTCAGAACTCCTAATTCAAGTGATCCACCAAGCCTCAGGCTTCCTAGCAGTGCAGATTACAGGCATGTGTCATGCCCACCCCATGGATTACCTTTGTCTGATAAACTGTACTCATCCTATCACATCTAGGTGGTGAAGTGCATAGAGCATTGGAATAGGAGTCAAGAAGTCCTAAATTCAAATGCTGCCTCAGACTTTTATTACTTGTGTGAACCCAGGCAAGTCACATAACTTCTTGCAGACTTGATTTTGCCATCAGAAAAAAATGGGAATAATTGTAACACCTACTTTACTGTGTTACTGTAACGATCAAATAAGATAATGTGTAAATTGTTAAAAAAAAAAATAGAATCCTTAAAGTACTACATAAACGTCAGCTAAATATATTAAATGCTTATATCCTGCCTGATTACTGGGTAGAAGAGTTATTATATACTGCTTAATTACAAAATCTTACATGTTAGTTCACGAATATAAGTTGTCATTTTTGAGAGAAAGGATCTAGAGCACTGGGCTTTGGAAATTTCTCTACTGATGAACATAGGCAACTAGCTACTTTTTGCAACTTTAAGTCTTAGAGTATTGGGAAGTTAAATGACTTGGCTACCATCACACAGTTAATACATGCCAGATTTCGGAATAGAAACCAAGTCTTCTTGAATCTGAGCTGGCTCTTTATGTACCACTCTGAGGTGTCATCTAAGTTGGCCTCACCTCTTAGCATTATCAGCTAGTACAATGGATAGAATGCCAAACCTGGAGTCAAAAAAAATCTGAATTCAAATCCAGCCTCAGACATGTACTGGATGTGTAACCTTGTTCAAGTAACTTGACCTCTTTCTTCCTCACAGATACAATAGCACCTACCTTCCAGGGTTGTGAGGATTAAGTGACATATTTGTAAAGTGCTTTGCAAATTACAAAATGCTATATAAGTGCTATTATCAACACTGTCATCACCAACCCCACCAGTTGAAAATGCATGATTCCTTTCCATCTTGAGGGTTTGTATGTGATCTAATGAAGCCTGAGACATATTTGACTAGCACAATGATTTCCCTTCTGGGAGAAGAGTCTAAACTTTGTTTCCTTGAATTTAAAAGATGAACACAGCTGGGAGTAGAGAGATGGTGCCTTGACTCAGTGGGGTGGGCATAAAGTTGCCATGTTTTCCTTTCTACCTTCTGAAAATATTTATGAACCTCAGGACCTGGGGTCACATATGCTGCTCTAATCTCCATTTGCCTGGTTGATAATGCCTGTGTGGAAGAATTCTGTATTCTATACAATTAGTTGAATGCCACCTTTGCCTTGCGCGTGTGAAAACAAGACTAATTGGTTTCCATCTTCCTTCTTTCTAGCCATTGTCTGTATTCTTCCTCGTAGCAACACTTCAACTTTGGTTCTTATCTTAGATGGTTTTCTTACATCTTTCTTGACTCAGTCCCAGTCCACGGACTCCATTTAGCAGCTCTGAGGTAGAAATGTTTGTTGCTGTTGGTTTTTTCTTTTCTTCTCTCTTTTCATTTTTTTTCTTTTCTCTTGATTTCTTTCTTCTATCTTTCATTTTCATGGGAATTGGGTATCTGGGGGAAAAGATGATTTAATAGGTTTCTGCAGGAAAGATAATGGCATTGAGCCATCTTTAAGGCTCTGATGTTCCTTACATCTGTATGATTTCAGAAAAGACTATAGACAGGAATACATGGAAATGGAGAAAAGGGAAAATGGTCCTGGGGCAGTAGGGAGAGAGAGGATGTGAAAAGACAGGAAAAGAGAAAGGAATTGTAGAGGTTGGGAGAGAGCAGGGTGCATGTGGGAACAAAAACAAAACCCTCTGCCTTTTGCTCATTCCCTTAGATCCTTGAGTCTCCCCAGCTTCTGCTTGGCTTTTATGAAAGCTCAGTCATATTCCACTATTTGAATGGTATTGGACCTCACCATGCAGACACTGGTCAGCTTGAAGCATGCTTTCACTTTTGTGACGCGATTGAATGTCTTTCTTTGAAACGAGGACTACTGAAGAAGAAATTGAATGAATAATTAGGAGCTATTTTGCCCAAATGTATGCCAATAAATTTGAAAATCTTAGTGAAATGGATCAATATTTACAAAAATATAAATTGCCCAGATTAACAGAAGAAGAAATAAATAATCCCATTTCTGAAAAATAAATTGAACAAGCCATCAATGAACTCTCTAAGAAAAAATCTCCAGGTCCAGATGGATTTATAAGTGAATTCTATCAAAAATTTAAACAACTAATTCCAATATTATGTAAACTATTTAGGAAAATAGGCGAAGAAGGCATTCTCCCTAATTCTTTTTATGATGCAAATATGTTGCTGATGCCTAAACCAGGAAGAGCCAAAACAGAGAAAGAAAATTTTAGACCAAGATAAAGTCAAAATGGGTACATGATTTAGATATAAAGACTAATACTATAAACAAACTAGGAAAACAAGGAATAGTTTTCTTGTCAGATCTATGGAGAAGGGAAGAATTTATGACCAAACGAGAGATTGAGAACATTATGAAATGCAAAATGAATGATTTTGATTACATTAAACTGAAAAGTTTGTGCACAAAGTCAATGCAACCAAGACTAGAAGGCAAGCAAAAAGCTAGGAAGCAACTTTTATAGCTAGTGTCTCTGATAAAAACCTCATTTCTAAGATATATAGAGAACTGAGTTGAGTTTGTAAGAATACAAATCATTCCCCAATTGATAAATTGTCGAAGGATAGGAACAGGCAGTTTTCAGAGGAAGAAATTAAAGCTATCTATAGTCATATGAAAAAATATTATAAGTCATTATTGGATTACCGAAATGCAAATCAAAACGACTCTGAGGTACCACATCATGTCTATCACATTGGCTCACATGACAAAACAGGGAAATGATAAATGTTGGAGAAGATGTGGGAAAATTGGGATACTAATGCATTGTTGGTGGAGTTGTGAACTTACCCAACAGTTCTGGAGAGCAATTTGTAACTATTCCCAAAGGGATATAGAGGTGTATTCCAAAGAGACCATAAAAATGTGAAAAGGAACCACATGTACAAAAATATTTATAGCAGCTCTTTTTTGTGGTAGCAAAGAATTGGAAATTGAGGGTATGCCTATCAATTGGGGAATGACTGAACAAGTTGTGGTATATGGACATAATGGATACTATTGTACTCTAAGAAATGATGAGTAGGTAGACTTCAGAAAAACCTAGACAGACATTACTGATGCTGAGTGAAATGAGCAGAACCAGGAGAACATTGTACAATAGTAACAACCACATTGTGCAATGACTGACCTAAGACAACTTCAGAAGACTCATGATGGAAAATGTTATCCACATCCAGAGAAAGAACTATGAAGTCTGAATGCAGATGAAAGCAGACTAT
>CM053770.1:640404445-640462533 GCA_028658325.1 Potorous gilbertii | reverse complement strand
ATGGAAGAGAATGTGAAATATCTCATTGGAAAAACAACTGACCTGAAAAATAGATCCAGGAGAGACAATTTAAAAATTATGGGACTACCTGAAAGCCATGATCAAAAAAAGAGCCTAGACATCATCCTCCATGAAATTGTCATAGTATGCCTGGGAAGACAAAAACCTACGGTGCAATCACCTAACAGGTGATGGCAAAGGGAAGGAAAAAGGAGTGCGGGGAGAATAAATTCATGGAGCTGGTAGAATTAAAAAAGGGGCCCCAGCCTGTGAAGCTGGTGAGGCCCCAAAGTGACCTTGGGGAGTGGAGTGGTGACCTGCAGAAGACACCAATCTCCCTAAAGTCTTGAGAACTACCACTTGTAGTTTTCTTCCCAGTGAAGAAATATGTTAATGGGCATAGCATGGCTGGAGTCCAAGCAAGACAACCCCAGCCTCTGAAACGTCATTTCTGTGTGACCTACTCTCTGTACACACTTCTGCATCTAGTGTCTTCCAGCTGGATTGCTAACACTAAGAGCAGTTACTGGCCTTATACTTTATTTCCCCCAGTTATTCCTGGTGGGCAGTCAGCATTTATAAAGTGCCTGCTGTGTGCCAGGCACTGTGCTAAGAGGTGGGGATGCAAAAAGAGGCAAAAGGCAGTCCCTGCCCTCAAGGAGTTCACATTCTGAAGGGGGAGGGATGTTTGACAATAGGCTAATAAATGCTTATTAAAATGTATTGCACAAAGAAAGGCAAGTCATTCTGGACATTTCACAAGTCAGTCAACAAACATTTATTAAGCACTTACTATGTATCAAACACTAAGTAGCTAAGTGGCACCATAGTGAATACAAGGCCAGGCCTGTGGTCAGGAAGACTCATCATCCTGAGTTCAAATTTGTCCTCAGACAATCCGTAGCTGTGTGACCCTGGGCAAGTCACTTAACCCTGTTTGCCTCAGTTTCCTCCTCAGTCAGATGAGCTGCAAAAGAACATGACTAAAAATGATTAAACAACATCAACAATGCATCAAGAACTTAATGCTTGGGATACAAAGAAGTAAAGACATGACTCCTGTTCTCAAGGAGCTAATTCTCCATTCTAATGGGGAAAACAGCTCCCTCCCCTCCAATCACTGCCTTGTCATGGCAAAGGGGCTTGTGTAGCTCACTGAAACTATGACCTATATCATACAGGGTTACCCAACATGGAGAGGGCGTAGTAGAGAGTTCTGACTAAGGTGATCCACTGGAAAATGAAATAGCAAACTACTCCAGTGTCTTTGCCAAGAAAACCCCATGGATAGCAACAGTTAGAATCAAACATGAAACAAGTGATTGGTTTAAGATCAGAAAAGGAGTGTAACAAGGTTGTATATTATCACCTTATTTATTTAACTTATATGCAGAGTACATCATACAAAAGGCCAGGTTGGACAAATTAAAAGCCAAAATTAAGGTTGCTGGGAGGAATATCAATAATTCCGGATATGCAAATGATGCCACTCAGACAGCAGAAGGTAAGGAGGAATTAAGAAGCCTCTTGATGAGGGTGAAAGAGGAGGAGAGTGTAAAAGCTGGCTTGAAACTTAACATCAAAAAAACCAAGATCTTGGCAACTGGTTCCATCACTTCCTGGCAAATAGAGAGAGAGGAAAAATAGAAAGAGTGTCAGATTTTATATTCTTGGGCTCAAAGATCACTGCAGACAGAGGGCAGCCATGAAATTAAGACATTTGCTCCTTGGAAGGAAAGCGACAGCAAATCTGGACAGCGTACTTAAAAGCAGAGACGTAGCTTTGCTGACCAAGATCCATATAGTCAAAGCTATGGTTTTTCCAGGAGCAATGTATGACTGTGAGAGCTGGACTCTAAGGAAAGCTGAGTGCCACAGAATGGACATTTTCAAATTGTGGTGCTGGAGAAGACTTTTGAGAGTCCCTTGGACAGCTAAGAGATCAAACCAGAGAAATTAATTCAGGCTATTCACTAGAAGGTCAAATACTGAAGCTGAAGTTTAAATACATTGGCCACATAATGAGAACATGACACTCACTGGAAAAGACCCTGATGTTGGAAAACATTCAAGGCAAAAAAGAAAGGGGATGGCAAAGTACAGTATGTATATTGTCATGGAAATAATGAACATGAACTTGGACAGACTTTAAAAGATAGTAGAAGATAGAAGAGAATGGCATGTTATAATCCATGTGGGAGGCGGGGGTCACAAAGAGTCAGACATAACTGTACAACAAATGGAAAAGACCATGTGAAAATAACTAGAAACAGTGTTATACAGTGATGCAAGAAGACATGTTGCATACACACACACATATAGACAAATAGAGATACAGTGTGAAAGAAATATAGTTTAGAGAGAAGGAGCTAGGGGGAGGGTTGGAGAGTGGGAAAGAGGGAACTGGGGAAGGCATACTGTAGAAAGAAGAATTTGAGCTGTCTTAAAAAAAAGCCAGAAAAGCAAGAAACAGGTGAGGTAGGAGAGCCTTCCTGGTATCAGGCACAGCTCATGTAAAGGCACATAGTGGGGAAATGAAGACTAGAAAGGTAGGAAGAGGCTAGGCTATAAAGGGCTTTAAAAGACAAACAGGAACTTACATTTGGTTGGGAGGGGGGTGGTTTATAGGAAGCCACTGAGTTCATTGAGTAAGGGGATGGCACAGTTAGACCTGTACTTTAGGAAAATCACTTTGGCAGTACAGGGGAAGGACAGGTTTGAATAGGGGGAGATTTGAAGGAGGGAGACCAATAAGAACGTTATTAAAATAGTCCTGGAGAGAGGTGATGAGACCTGGTTCAAGGGTAGTGGCTTCGTAGGGGCAGCTAGGTTGTACAGGAATCAGGAGGACCTGAGTTCAAATCTCACCTCAGACACCTGACACTCACTAGCTGTGTGGTCTTGGGTAAGTCACTTAATCCCAACTGCCTCATCCTGGGTCATCTCCAGTCATCCTGATGAATATCTGGTCACTGGATTCAGATGGCTCTGGAGGAGAAGTGAGGCTGGTGACCTGCACAGCCCTCCCTCACTCAAAACAAAGTCAAGTCATGTCATTATTTCTCAGATGGCATGATCATCTTTGGCAATGAAGGACAAACACACACAGCAGCTTTGTGAATACAGAAAACATGTAGAAGAAATGCTATTAGGCTAAAAAGAAAAAGACTTAGCAATACTTTGGCCATGTGGGGTGAATGAGACTGAGAAGTGGAGTATGACCCTGAGGTTTTGACCCTGTTGACTGGGGAATGATAGCACCCTCAATAGTAATAGAAAAGGTAGGCAGAGGGAAGGGTTTGTAGGGAAAATCTAGTTCTATTATTCTGTGAAAGAGTTCTGTTTTGGACATGCAGAGTCTGAGACACCTATGGCTAAAAGGATGTAGTGTGGGTAATATGGGTGATATGGGTGATGTGGGTGATGTGGGTGATGTGGGGCTGGAACTCAGGAAAGAAGGTAAAGTGGCATAAATACTTTTGGAGATCATCTGGTTACAGATGTCCATTGAACCGACTCTACTGATGAGGTCACCAAGTAGGGTCAAGTGGAAGAAAAAGAGAAGAGAGCCTTAGGGGATACCTAAATGGCTATAACCTAAAGATTCAGCAGAGGCTGAAGAGTGGTCAGATAGTGAAGGAGAGAACTTGGGGAGAGCAGTGTCATGAAAACCTACAGAGGAAAGAGTATCCAGGAGAAAACAGTGATTGACAGTGTCAGTACTTACCGAAAGATGAGAAGAGAGGGAAAAAAAATCATTAGATTCGGTGATTAGATCATTGATGATCTTGAAGAGAATGTTTTCAGTTGAATAAGGATCTCAGAAGCCAAATTTCAGGTTTAGAAAGGAGAGAAAGGAGGTTCCTAATGTAGATGACTTCCTCAAGACATTTAAATGAGGAGAGGAGAGAAAGAGGATGACAGAGGGATGGTTGGGTCAAATGAGAGTTTTTTAAGGACAGGATAGACAAGAGTATGTTTGTAGATGGCAGGTAAGGAACCAGTAGACAGGGAAAGACTGAATTAGAAAGCGAATAGTGATAATAGTGGCAGTCAATTGGAAAAGACAGGAGTGGATGGTATCAAGAGTATATGTAGTGGGGTTTGCCCTGTGGAAGATTACAACAGCAATAATAACTAATATTGTTAAGCCCCTGGCACGTGCCAGGCACTGTGTTCAATGCTTTATAAGGATCACCTCATTTTATCCTTACAGTAGCCCTGGGAGGGAAATCTCCACCCCTGCTGCCAGGTCTTCAGCAGACGGATATGTGTTCCTGATACTTTAATTTGGAATGCTAAAGGCATTTTCCCCTGAAAATATTAATATTTGGAATGTTTGCGGTTGGCCCTTACCCAGGTCAGTCTCCTGGTAGTTCGATACTGGAACAAAATGAGATACTCATAAGTCATTCAACAGTGAACAAGAAGAGATTTATTTGGCCACCACAGGAGGATGGCTCAAGTTGATTGAGGTGAGCAAAGCTCCCGTGCCTGAGTCATCCCTCCTGACCCAGAAGTCAAATCGCAGTGTCCTTGGAGCTCCTTGGGGCGCCATTGTGTTCCATCAATGAGGAAATTCCACCAACAATCTGAGTCTTTACTTCCCCAAACCAACCAAGTTTTCAGAAAAATCTCAGGAATTTGTAAGGCAAAATGAGCCTAACTTACATGGGGGGAGGAAAAGTTAAGATCATTTTCTTGTCACCTAAGGTAAGATCATAACAACGTTGAGGAAGAGAGTTGACATTTGCATTTTAAGACTTACACCACCTTACTTATATTACCTCATTTGAATCTCACAATGCCTTTCTTTGTAAGGCAGGACAACAGGGATGATTATCTTTGTTTTGCAGATGAGGAAACTAAGTCTTAGAGAAGTTAAGCAAATTGTCCAGAGTCAAAGGGCTAGCAAGTCTAAGAGTCAGAATCTGAATCCAGGTCTTCATGATTCTAAATATACTTAAGGTCTATCTTGGATTTATAATGGCTTTTTGTGGACTGACCGCCCAGCTTGCATGCATTAAATATACCACAAATGCAGAAAGAATGAATAAATGACTTTTTCCCCTGAGGAAAAATTATTTTTGAGATCCAAACAACTAATTTACAAGTAAATTTTTGGAATATAAATCATGTAGTAGCCATGACTGGAGGCTAATAATTCTTCACTTAACTCACAACATTGTCAGAGCTCATGGATGTTATCATTACATGTTTTCTTTAGCCCTGTAGCATAAATTTGTCAGAGAATGGATTCATAGAGGATGGGTTGAATCAGCTTTTCTAAGATTGAAGTAAAGTTAACAGTCATTGTGAGCAGATAATATCCAATCCCTTGTGTTTTCAATTTGTTACTTAGTTCATAATCATTGGTTCATAGATCTACAATGGGAAGGAATCCTAGACGTCATCTACTCCAATTCTCTCATCTTACAGATAAGAAAACTGACATATAGAGAAATTAAGTGACTTGCCCAAGGTTATAGTGATATTATGTAGCAGAGCTGGATTTGAACTTACGTCTCATGGAGCCAAGCTGTATGCTCCAAGGTCATCACTGATTCTCCTGTACCACACTGTCTCCTTGGACAAGTGGGAAACTCATATGTAACAAAGCACAGTTTATGAAAAAGGAATAGAAGTACAAAGCTATGGGCTTTCTCCATAATTCCACACACAGGATGAGAAATCTGCACAAGACATTTTGACCTAGATTTATTGAGAAAATTTATACCACCATGAATTATTTCCATAATTATCATTATTCATCAATAGACTAATTTCCTTTTTTTTAAAAATTTTTGTTTTTAAGGCTGAGTTTCTCTATTTTGCCCAGGTTAGAAACTTTGACTTCCTCTATTTCCTGGACTGATTTGTTCACTCCCCTGGGAGTGGGAGCTTGCCATATCCATGTTGGACACCCAATCAGCTTTAGTCTTAATACTGTACAGAACCCTTGAGCACAAGTGATTATGGGCATGTGACATCATGCAGAGCTTCATCCTTCCCCCTCTTTTTTTACAAGGCTTTTATACAATAGGGACATAATCCTTTGCCAGTTTTACCTCCATACCTCCAGGGTTTCTGGTGTTTTTGAGGCTCTCAGTAATTTGCAGATCTGTCTGTCTGAGACATGACCTGAACTCAAGCCTTACTAAATCCAGGCCTAGTGTTCTATCCTCTTGCACCATCTGGGTGCCTCTAAATTTAGGATTAGGGACAAACAATTTGCCCAAGAGAACAAAGCTAGTAAGAAACAAACCAACATTCAAACTCAGTTAAATCAGCTGTTCCTTCTCCTACCTCAGCAAGCCCCCTAATCTCTCTGACTCAGTCATCTTCAGTGAATCAGCACAATCATATTTGTATTATCTGCCTCATAATTGTGAGAGAATAGGAGTTTTAGATATCTTTTAAAGACCTTTAAGAAGGTGAATTATGATTAGCCCTCATTCTTTCCTGCTGTTAGTTCCCGTATAATTTAGACTAAGCAAATCAAAACAAAAGCCAATTTCCCCTTGGACAATAAAGTATATACTATATTAAATGTCTTCTCATCCCACTCTCTAGTTTTGTTTAGATCTCCTACCTACCTTCCTTTGAGTCCATTCTAATTTATCCCAAAACTTTTCCATGTATGTTCATGTTCATGTATAGTGCTATATATGAAGGTCCAGAGAAAAATGTCTCCCCCATGAGAAGGTAAGCTTCTGGAGGGCAGGGGCTGTTTTGGTTTTTTGTTTGCATCCCTAGAGCATGGCACATAGTGAACACATAATCAATGCTTGTTGACTGACTAAAATTAGGTATTTGTGTGTATGTTTATATGCATGTACATGTGTATATACACATATGTGTATATACACATGATATAGGTATATACGTGTGTACGTACACAAGATAAATATGGAGTAGAGGGGAAGTAACTCTATTTATTTGGAGGGGTGGGGGCAGGCCATCAGAATTAAGTGATTTGCCCTGGGTCACATAGTAAAAGTCTGAGGTCACATTTGAACTCAGGCCTTCTGATCCCAGAGCTGGTGTTCTGTCTACTGCACCACCCTGAGAAATAACTTTAGAGAAGATACAGGGGAACCAGGAAAGTACAAATCATTTAATCTCTCTGGATTCAGTTTTCTTATCTATAAAATGAGAAAAACTAAGTTCAAAAATCTTACTTTCTTAGCATTAAACCACCATTATAACCTAATTGTTTTCAAATATTCAAAATAAGGAGCCCACCATTCCATTTAGTCCTGTTGCCCTGGATGATCTTTAGAGTCCCTTCCAAATCTAAGGTCATGACTGATCCTATGTTTGAAATCTAACACTGCTTTTTTCTCACTCCTATTGTATCTACTGTAGAGAAATCAAACACAAGGCATTTCTCCTTTCACATCTAAGTGCCCCCTTTGACTTCAAAATTCCAATGGTTCTGTGAATTTCATCAAAGCAAAGACTTTTCAGTACCACAGATCACAACCCAACCCTTAAGTCTTCTTATCCTATATGATTTTCATCTATAGCCTGTTAGAACTACTCCACAGAACTCTGTTCAATGTACAGAGTGGGACAGAGGGATTCCCCTAGATCTCTTGACATTCTGTGGTTACCTATGGAATGGGCTATTTATTAGTTATCCCTTGCTTTTGATACAGGACTGGCCTATCTTCTCTTATATCTACTGATAACTTTTACATGACTGCTCTTGCTACAGCATATTCATGACCACAATTTACCTCTCCATTGTACTTTTTGGTGAATTACTTTACCTCTTTGGAGACTATGCTAGTCTATAACTTAGAGTCATACTGAATCACTGAGGGATTGTGGGCCTGTGATAATTGTTATAAGGAAATCTAGGTGTGGAAACATCCTTCACTTATGCATATAGGCAACTTGCTTGTAACCTACAAGTAAGAAGTTGCCTGGAACACTGAAAGGTTAATTGACTTGCCCTTATGGTCACATTGATGATATATGTCAGAGACAGGAGTTGAATGCTGATCTTGATTCTAAGAACAGTTCTCTATCAATTAGCCACAGTGCTATAAGACATTAATGTTTAAAATGTGGACCTTTATTCTTTATTGTGACCAAAAGCACATAATGAAAACTAAGAACTATCATTATTAGCTGTGGAAAACACTAGAAGTTTTACCTGTATAATCAGTGGTAAAGCAAGGGTGTCCCCTTCTCCCTACCCTTATTTGACTCTAGTCAAATACTGTCTAGTTCTAGCTAGGCAGCTAGGTGGCACAGTGGATAGATTGCCAGGCCTATAGTCAGAAATATTCATCTTCCTGAGTTCAAGTCCAGCTTCAGGCACTTACTGGTTATGTAACCCTGGGCAAATCAACTAATACTGTTTGCTTCAGTTCCTTATTTGTAAAATGATCTGGAGAAGGAAATGACAAACCACTATAGTATTTTTGTCAAGAAAACCCCAAATGAGATCAGGAAGAGTCAGACATGACTGAAAAATGACCACACATCAAAAAGTGGTAGCTATAGCAATAAAAGAATAAAATTAAAGTTACAAATACAAACAAAATTATCCTTATTTGAAGATGAAATGATGTACATAGAAAGCACCAGACAATCAACAAAGAAACTGGGATGATTAATAGCTTGAGTAAGGTAGCAAGGTCCAAGATAAATTTTAAAAATCATTGGTGTTTCTATATAGTATGACAGAGATTAAAAAGAAGTGAAAATAAGATAAATTCTATTTTTACAAAAACTACAAGATGCTTAATCTGAGAATTTAACAAAACAAACAAAAATTTTAATTTGACTTTTAAAATTTGCTTATATAAATTTAAATAAATACTATAAAAATGTCTTTCTAAAAATAAAGGAAGACAAATAATTAGAGAGATGTTTACTGCTCATAGCCAGGTTGTGCCAGGAAAATAAAAATAGCAATGCTGACCAAATTAATCCAATACTATACCTATCCAATTATTAGGGGACATTTTATAGAACTAGTCAAATAAAAACAAATTCAAAGGAAAGAACAAAGGGTCTAGAATCTCAAGGAAAATAATGATAAAAAAGACAAATGAAGGGGTTACAGGATCCCCAAATCTCAAAGTACATCAAGGAAAATAATGATAAAAAAGACAAATGAAGGGGTTACAGGATCCCCAAATCTCAAAGTACATCAAGGAAAATAATGATAAAAAAGACAAATGAAGGGGTTACAGGATCCCCAAATCTCAAAGTACACCATAAAGAATTAATGAAACTATTTTGTACTGGTTTAAAAACAAGAGCAGCCAAATATACTAGATAAGAAAACAGTAGTCCAATCTTCGAAAAAACAAAGAATATAAATTACTGAGGTAAAGACTCCTCATGACTACTGGGAAAAATGAGAAAATAATTTGGCAAAAAATTAAGCTGGGACCAAAACCTTACCTCATATACCACAATGAGATCAAAATGAATATAAATGTATAATATAAAGGTCACATTATTAAAACAAAATATATGAAAACACAGGAAGTTACCATTTGAAGAGGTAAGGTACCTATGGGTCAACAACTAAATAAGGGGTAGAGATAGTCATAAAAGATAAAATAGAAAAATTTGATTACATAAAGTTGAAAAACTTTTATACTAATAAAATCAATAATGGCACAACTACAAAAATGTAGGATGGGAAAACATATTTGCATCAACTCTCACTGATGAAAGCTGATATTTAAAATATATAAGGACCTGACACAAACATGTAACACAAAATGCCAACTCCAACAGACAGTTGATTGAAAAATTAGAACAAATAGCTTTCCACAGAAGAATTACAAACTATAAATGACCATGTGGAAACTGAAATAAATGCATTTTTTTTAACTCTGGGGTTTTAAATCACACCCTACAAATTGTCAAAGGCAACAAAAAATGGGAACAGTCAATACTGGAGGAATACAGGAAGATGGGTCCACTAATGATTGCTGCTTGAGCTCTGAAATAGTCTAATTTCTGGAAATCAGTTTGGAACATCATGATGAACCTGTCTATACTCCTTCCAAACTAGGAGAAAAATGAAATAAAAAAAAACAGCTATGACCACTTTTTGGGGCACATGGGAAGGTACTTAGAGGGAAGGTAGTTAGCTACTGAATTCTATTTTGCTGCTGTTTGCTCTGCCCAAGAGAATTATTTTTGTACTGGAAATGACAGAGAAAAATATGACTCATAGGAAGCTGATGTTCGGGACAAGTAAGGTGATAGAAAAAGACCACCTAGTTGCCCTTGAGGAATTCAAGTCATTTGGCTTAGACATATTACATTCTTGGGCAGTAAACCAAAAAACTAAAAACAAAAATTGTAGGTTTGATTGCTGAACCACTATCAGTGTCATTTCAAGGACCATGGAAAATGGAAGAGGTACTGATTTAAAAAAAAAAGAGAGATGGAATATTCAACTAAACTGAATATGGCCATGGAATCCTGAGAAAAATCCAGGATGGACAGTAATATCATGGACTTGGTGAAGGAGTTCTTCCCCCCTTAGGCACAAAGGCAGGGAAAAGGCAGATTTATGCTTTCTCAGGTAGTTTTAAAGATGCAGACACAGTTCCAACTATGCATCCAGTGGAAAATAGCTGCTCCCAACCATGCAGTAGGCCAGTGTAGCATGTCCACATGTGCGCCAGTTCTCCTGACTCTGATCCACTTAATATTTATTTTACTCAAAAGAATTAGTAGCATTCAAGACAGATTTATTCTCCTATCACATAAAGTGTCCATTGTCCAACAATAAAAATACAGAGGATATAGACAGGAAAACACAAGTGGTTCAAAGGTCATCCTTGCAGGAGGTCTTCAATGCAATATCCATGCCTCAGCATTTAGCCTTGTGCTTCTTAACATTTTTATTAATGACTTTTATAAAAGCATAGATTGTATACTAATCAGATTTCCCAAGGACACAAAGCTGGGAGAGATAGTTAACACATTGGCATAAAAGAGTAAGGATTCTAAAAGTATCTTGACAAACCAGAGTACTAAGATAACCTAAACTGATGAAATTTGATAGAAATGAATATTAATATAAGTATTATTCCTTAAATATCAGCTCCACAATCAAAAGATGAGGGAGGAATAATTAGAGAGCAGTTTGCCACACCCCACAAAAATATCTAGGGGTGTTAGTGTAACCAAGTGCAGTATGAGTTGGCAGTGTGATGTGGAGGCAGCAACAGCTGATGCATTCTTGATCTACATTAAGAGAGTCATAGATTCTTGGAGTAAGGAGGTGAGAGTGCCTCAGTATTCTTCCCTAATCCCACAGTGTCCAGAGTATTCACTCAAGTCTGCGTACATTTTTTTGAAGGACTTTATTAAGATGGCATGTCCAAAGGATGGTAACTAATATGGCTAAAGTGTCATAGGAGAAGAGGGTAACGAACTGGAGATGGTTTGCTTGGAGAAGAGATGTTCCACTGGGGACATGACTACCATCTTCCCCACCTGGGTAGTATCTGAACAAGACTGAGAAGAAAGTTAATCCAATCTCATTATCAGCAATGTCTTTCAGATGCTGGCTTTGCCTAGTAGAGAAGAAGGTTTCAGAAAGAGATAAATCCTATGCCTCCAAAATATTAACAATTAGTTTTTTAATAATCATTTCTCTCAATACCTATAGATAAACATATTATATATAATACATATGTGTGTATACACATATATGTATATATGCATGTATACATGTATGTGTGTGTGTGTATATATATATATAAAATTTAGCAGTATCTTCACAAAACTGTTCATTTGGATCCCATCCTTTCCCATCTTTTCCCATGGCTTGCCCCTTTACTCATAACTACCTTGTTAATCTTTAATCAATTTTTAATCTACAGGTTAATTCCCTGTTGCCTACAAACTGACTAGATTTCCCTATCCATTTCAGGATGGAAAAAACAAAAACAACTTAATCCTGACTTTATCATCCCCTCATATAACCATCCTATATATCTTCTTCCTTTCTCATAGAAAAAGCTGTCATTGCCTCTATTTCTTCTTCTCCTTCTTACTTCTCAACCCCTTGCAATCAGGCTTCCAACCTCACCACTCCACTGAAACTAATGCATAGCTTCCTTCCTTGCTTCCTTCCTTTATTTCCCCCAGGTCACTCTGAAGCTCATACATTCTACCACAATGGGACCCTGGCCAAGCTCCACTTCCTTCCTTCCTTCCCCCAGTTTTGTTTTCTTTTTAATTAAATGGGACAACCTTACCTCACTTCTTAAAGAGTCAAGGCTTATTCCCTGAATGGGTATTACCTCACTTTGAGTGAGTACCTGAAAAGGCCTTAGAGTAAGAGGGCAAGGGTCTCCCATTGCATCCTGGGCCATCTCTGGTCATGCTGATGACTATCTGGTCACTGGCTCCAGATGGCTCAGAAGGAGAAAGTGAGGCTGGTGACTTTTCACAGCCCTCTGTCACTCAAATCAAAGTGAAGTGCAAGTCATGTCATCATTTCCCTGATGTCACAGTCCTCTTAGAAAATGAAGGACAAACACAACAATTGAAACTACTTTCCTTCCATTGACCTCTAAATTAGTTCATCCAGCAACCTTTTCTCATTCCTCATCCATCTTGGCTTCTCCAAAGGAAATGGTGCTGTTACCACCAGCTCCTCCTCAATATTCCTACCTCCTTGGGAAAGTGTTCTGAACAAGATACTTTTCCATCCTAATTTTCCTCTGATCTAACCTGATTTCCATTATTTAGTCTCCTTTTCTGGATCATCATCCATGCCTAGTTCCCTAGGTATGGGTGGACACAAGGGTTTTGTCCTGGTCCTGCTCCCCTCATCTCTCTAAATTTTCTCAGTGGTCTCATTATAAGTAGCAGTTGGCAATGGAGAATTATATAAATTGCCATATCCCTTAATGTGGGTGGAGCTTTTCTGGAAACTGACTCCTTTCAATATGTGACATGCTTTCAAAACTTCTCTCTCCCCCTTAGTTACAGGGAATGGATGTTTATCAAAGTCTGGGGGTGCAAACAGCCAAAAGGAAAAATGAGGAGAGGAGGAGAAGGGTGAGGAGAGGAGGAGAAGGGTGGGGAGAGGAGGGAAAGGGAGGGGAGGGAAGAAACATGCCTGCCTTTCTTCCTTTGGAGTCTGTTCTGACCACCCCATAATGTGATTTTATTTCTAGAAGTATCTGGATTAATTACCAGGCTTGTATAACCCATTCTCTTTTCTCTTTAGTCAATTGTGCTAAATTAGCTCCAAGCCCCTAAATTGTCTTCCATTGATCAAAATCTCTTCTGTCACCAGACAGGGAATAGTTTTCCACTCCTGTTCCTCCACACATATTATCTCCAAGTACAATCATTTGGGTATCAGTCAACATCTTTGTCTATCACAATTAAAAGCTTAGAAATGAAAGCATGCATTAAGGCTAATCTTCCCTAGCCCAGATGGAAAACAGTAAAATTAAAGTGATCAAACATCCTAAAGGAACATTTATCTTCCTTTCTCTTCAGGTCTCTTGCTTTGAGGCTAGTCCCATCAATGTCATAGGTGCTAGCAAGATTTTAACAACTTATAGAGGCTCCTCACTGTACCTACTTCCCACCTGCAATTGCCTCTACTTCTCTGCATTCCAAATTTTCTATTTCTCCCTGATTGTCCAACGTTCCTCATTTTTAAGCTTCTCGCATCTTCAACCCACAAACCTTTTAGCTTAGGAGTCGAGATCTGCCCATTCTACCAACAAGGACCTCAGGAATAATTATCTGCAGTGGATGTAGGTAACAGGTCTGTTACATTACTGACAAGATTCACTCACACACACACACACATCCCTTTTGTGCAAGAAATTATTAGCTACTTTCTTTGCCTCCAACAATAGTTTGGAACAGTCCTTACTCTCCCTAACTATGCATCAGTTCATCTATCTATTCTAATCCATCATCTAACGTATATGTAGTGGGGGTGGGAGAGAGGAGGATCCAATGATCTGGAACAATATATTATATACACAATGAAATTTCAAAATGTAAGAGGCAGATGACAGACAAGTTGTTAAGATCTAAAACAGATTATAAAGAAGTTTTCATATGTTGTTATCCTTTCATAAAATTTGAAGAAATTTTATCAAATGATAGAATTATTGCATAGTTGGGAATGGCTCCAAGTCCTTTAAAAAGTCAAGACATAGTGACATTTCCTTGGGGCTTTATGAGTTTGTTTAAATTCCTGTTAAGGTTGTCCTAATGAGGGGTAAGTTCAGAATTCCAATTGAAGTGTCCTATGTTTCAGGGATCAATTAGAAAAATTGGGGGTGCACAATATGTTTCAGGGACTTGGGAAATTTTTATCCAGTACAGTTTTGTTTTTCTCCTAAAAGAGAAAAGGTCCCAAATTTCCCTATTCCTGCTGGAAGTTCTATTGGGATTAAGCTCTCTCTCTCTGAGGAGAAGATGCTGAAATTTCTTTTTCCCCCCTTTTCTATGCTGGCTTTGGGTGGGAATGGGCCTTTAAAAGCACCAAGTCAGGCATTAGCTTATGAGAATTTCATAAAATGGTATATAACCACCTTTTTCTAGGTAAGGGTAATCTCTCACTACTTGTGGCAGAATTCATGGAAAACTTTAATTTTCTCATTTTTCAAGAAATGTGACTCATGGATTTTTTAAAGACTCTTTAGTATAAAGTGTTGGGGAAAGATGATTGAAAAGACATTGAATGTTTGAGCCTCCTCAATTCACTGGGTAACTGTCCATAACTGAGTATTTTGGAAAATGTGTCTGGAGTGCTTCAGTTGATCTTCTAGAGAGGAGAGAGTAGTGGAGGTGTTGATTAGGAGTGCCCCCAGTTGACTTTCTGGGGAAAGAAGAGTATGATGGAATGTATTGGGCAGGAGACCTCTGATCAACTGATTTCTGCCAAGTCTATCTGATGAAATTAGATAATGCAGGGAGGCAGTTAACAGAGAATTAAATAATAATAGAGATTGTAGCCAACAAATGAAAGAAATAATGGAGTGCTAAATTCTCAAAGTTAAAGAAACATTTATTCTTCGAGGTATAAAAAAAGTTTTTAAACTTAATTATAGAGTACTTGTCCATACTCTGTGGGTCTTTTTTAAAAATATTTTTTCCCATTACATGTAAAAAAATTTTAACATTTACTTTTCAAAATTTTGAGTTCCAAACTCTTCCTCTCTCTCCTTCCCTTTCATCGAGAAGCAAATAATTTGATAAGTTTTATATGTGCAGTCATGCAAAACTTATTTCAATATTAGTCATGTTGTAAGAGAAAACACAGAGCAAGACTAATAACAACAAGGAAAAGTGTTTTAAAATTCTGCTTTAATCCGCATTTGGATTCCATCAGTTATTTCTCTTGAAAGAAGAAATGTGGATAACGTTTTTTTTTTTTATCATGAGTCCTTCAGAATTGTCTTAGATCATTGTTTTGCTGAAAATAGCTAAATCATTCACAACTGATCAGCATAAAATATTGCTATGATTGTGTACAATCTTCTCCTGGTTCTGCTCACTTCACTTTACATGGGTTCATATAAGTCTTCCCAGATTTTTCTGAAGCCATCCTGCTCGTCACTTCTTATATCACAAAAATATTCCATCATAGCCATTTACCACAATTTGTTCAGCCCATTCCTTGCCACCACAAAAAGAGCTGCTATAAATGTTCTTGTACATTTTTCCTTCTCTCTTCTCTTTGGAATACAGACAAAGTAATGCCACTGGTGGGCCAGGGGGTATGCACAATTTTATCGCTTTTGGGGCACAGTTCTAAATTGCTCTCCCTTGGGCCTTTATAAAACAAGACACCCTCTCTAAAGTTTGAGTTCTTTACCTGGATCTTGGAATTTGTATTTTGAATACCTATGTTCATATATTTTATAGTTGAATATAGTTGAGTTCCTTTGTAATTCTACATATTTTATATATTTACAATATTATTCTGAAAAGGAGTTCATAGCTTTCACCAGGCTTTCAAAAGGGTCCTTTACACAAAAAACTTAAGAACTCCTGTTCGAGTCAGTCAAGTCAGGGGATAGCTCAGCAAAATGTGACCTCTGGTAATTGAAAAGAGGCCAGCTTTGAAAGAATAATCCAATTCTTGCAAATAAATCATTGAAATAAAGATTTATCTCTCTTGCTCCCCTCACATGTAGCCATGGTATCTTAGAGTAGAACTATATACTCAACAGGAAGCATAGTACATAGCAGGAAATCAGCAAGAGACCCAGAAGAACAATTTGCCCCTCAGAGATGCTGTGGTAGGAGAGGATAAGCTTGACAGCACTTGAAAAGAAAATGATAAGCCACCTAGTTTTTACAGTATTGGAAGTGTGAGATAGCATGGCCACATATGTTTTCTCTACTAGACACCTCCTATGTACACCCACACTTACCACAAATGCTATACATGTATCTGGGAAAGTGTGCCAGATATTTGAGGCAAAAGAAATGTTTTCTAATGACTGTTTTTAACAATGCCATCTCAGTAAATGTCTTTGTTTTGGAATAATTGTGTCATCTGGCTGACTATTAAAAATAAACACACTAGTAGGGGCTTGTGAGCTACAGTTTTAGGACTGCATATCCACAACTGACTTTAACTTTGGAGAATCATTCACCCTTCTCCCCTTGGATCCAACTTGCAAATGTGAGTTGAGGGGTAGTCCAAAGCTCTCTATATAAATGTTACTTCCTTCTCTCTCCATCCTTTCCTACCTTTCTTCCCTTCCCCCAACTTATTAAAAATGCTCAGTAGAAACCAGGGGGTCATAATACAACAAAGGAGTCTTGTTGACCCACCAAACCCTAATGGAAAACAGCACATCCTTAATGCCTACCTCTCTAGGCCAAGCTAAAGCTGGTAATTGAAAAAAATATAGAACTTACAGCTTGTAACTGAACAGATCTGTGGTCTTCCCCAACCACAGTGTGGCGATGGCAATGGGCAACAGGTGCAAGTACAAAATGTCACTCTTTCACCAGTCCAGTTAATTTCATCTTCTTTCCACAGTATATGTCAAAGGTCCATTCAAACCAATGGGTTCATTAGAAGGGGGCAAAGATTTCATTTAAGAGTGAGTTAAATAATGTATCACTCAAACTATTTTCAGTAGGAATGTCAACTTCACCATTTAAGATTTTGTTTCTTTAAGAAAATAGTAGCATTCAGGACTGATTTATTCTCCATCACATAAGCAATGTTTATTGTGCAGCAATCAAAGTAGAGGAGCTAGGGTTCCAGTGCTAATGCTTATTTAGTTCAACCTAGATCCAAAGCCGTTTAACCATCTATGTTGATGTTAGAATATCAGAGAGTGCTTTCCCTGATGATCTGTTTCTCCCATCCCTCTAAACACACTTCTTTCCAGAGATGTACATTAGGACTATTTTGCATTGCAAACATGGCCTGCCATAGATTTATTTTTCTTAGCAATGCAAACACTGTATTTCTGCCAGGATGAGTCATTCTGCAACCACCTTCTCCCTCCATCTCCTCACCCCCTCCACTTCTTGTTTGAAATATCACTCTGAGCGGTGAATGTAGGGAACTCAGCCTTCTCTGCAATGCACAGCGAGCACTGTACCTTGCTGAGAGCTTCAACTGTGGGATGAATCTCTGTGTTCCATTGGTTTTTCATCAGCTAGGATGGACCAGCTCCTTGCTCTCCCTACCATCCAGCAGGTGGATTCCCTGTGCAGGCCCCCTTGATTTTGAGTAAAAGGGCAGGATACTTGTGGTTGACCTCATTTTTTTTTCTACCAAGCCCTCTTTTAACCGATCATTTTTTATAAAATGACAAAAGCCTTCCCTATCCTTCGCTTGTTCTCAAATCAGATATTTCAAAAAACAGCAATGTCTGACTACTTCCTGAGCAGTAATCTGATTTCACATTTGGGTAGAAATGTCCTCAGTCCCTACTCAGTCCTCTGATCTCTATCTCCCCATGCCTATAGTTGCTTCTCCACTCACGTATGCCAACTTTGGGCAGAACCAATCACTGTTTTCCAAAACCCTCTTCTCTTCCCATTTGAAAAATTAAAAAAAAACAAACCCTTCCTGTCTTCCCTGTATCTCCAAGTAGAATTCCATACTTCTGCCTAAATATCTTCATTATTTCCTATATTTCATTTATCTTCCTAGGGCACACCCCACCTCCTTCAGCACCTTCTCACTCCTAGAGAAAAGCATTTCCTGTCACTTCTTCATAAAAGAAGTCTATTACCTTGAAATAGGAAAGTCCATTCCATTCTGAAAAGGTGCCATGTGACTTAGTTATTCATTACTTTGGTTAGGGAAGGGCAAGGCACATGGGTATAATAAAGGTAAGTACAGAAAACTCGAAGGGTGGGGAGAAAGGAGACCTGTTGTCCAAGAGCAATCCAAGGTGTCTGTCCAGGGACAAAGCTGAACTCAGGAGATCTGACTTGTGGTGGGCAGAAAGATGGTGGTGGGGAAGAGATAGTGGAGCAACCATAGGTAGAACTGAGCTTGGGTGCAAAGTAAAAAGGGAAAGAAGGAATGATGTAGGGGGATAAGATAAGTGAACCTCAGAGTATGGAAAGGTAAGGTTGAAAGGTGATTTCCAAGGGCTCATATGCACCAGTAATCATGCTAAGATTGCGTGGGCCAGCAGAAGTTAATGGGAGGGTAGGTGCTTTCAGATTAGATTAGGCTAGTTGAGAGATAAAGTAATCTCTTACCTGGACTGCTATAATAGCTCTCTAATTGGTGTCCCTGCCTCAGATCTCTCCTCACTGTACTCTGTTTTCCCCAAAACTGCTAAGGTGATTTTCTTAAAGCCTAGGTCTAAGCATGTCATCCCTGCCTGCTCTATAAACTTCAGCTCCCATCACTTCTAGGATCAAAGTAAATTCTTCTGTTTCACGTTGAAAGTCCTTTTTCACCTGGTCCCTTCCTATCTTCCAGACTCCTCTAAACACTCTACTGTTCAGCCATGCTGGCATCCACTCATCTCCTCACCTTTCCAATCACTATTATCCATTCCTTGAATACTCTCCCTTCTCACCTCTCTCCTCAGATCTCTAGCTTCTTTCAAGATTCACCACAAATCCCACTTTCCTCAGGTCTTCCCCAGTTTGTAGTGCCACATTTCCTTTATACTCTATATATCTTGTATGTTCATAGTTATTTCTTATTATCCCCCCACATTCAAATGATGACAGAGACATTGCTTTTGTCTTTAAGTCTTCAGGACTTAGCACAGTGCCTGGCATATAGCTTGTTGTTAAATTGTGTTTTGTGACCCCATTTGGGGTTTTCTTGGCAAAGACATGGAAAGGTTTGGAGTACCACCAAAGATTATAGTAAAATATATTACCTAATACAATAAAGTACAGGATATAATAAAATACATTGTGTGTGTGTATGTGTGTGTATTAAAGGAGGAGATTGTAAAGATAGGCAGGGGCCAGATTACAAAGGGGTTTTAAATTTCTCTAACTCATTTACAGATGGGGAAACTAAGGCAAACACAGTGAAGTGTCTTGCTCAGAGTCACACAGCTAGTAAGTGTCTGAGGTCACATCTGAACTCAGGTCTTTATAACTCCAGCCTCAGTGTTCTATCCACTGTGCCATCTGGCCATCCTAGTGCTTATTAAATGCTTATTCATCTACTGATTGTTAATTAGTTGCTCAGGAAGGAAAAGAGATAGGCTCTGAATTTCTTCAGAAAGATGAAAATAGTTGAAATATTCAGGAGGGGAAGAGAGCAAGGTCAAGGATGAAATGGATTTAAAGTGGAAAGAGCAGATGCCCTCAGTATAAAAAGATCAAGAGACATAATTTCTGGGTATTTAATCATTTTATTCATCTTGCTAGCATATAATTAATAAACGGAATCAATGACACTCTCCAATGCCAAAGGCCCCTCATAGAACCCACTCAATTCATATATATGCCCTTAGAAGAGTTTTCCTGAGGGTACTGATCAACTCTGATGGGCTAACAAGTAATACGAGAGAATGAATATTACATTGAGAGGTGGACATATTCTAATACGGAGTTGAGGGGATGTGAATTTGATTTTCTCATTTACTTCCAAATCATTGCCAGCCTTGGACAATGTAAACAAAAAATTTATCGTCATCCAAATCTGAGTAGAAAAAAGACTGCACCTGGGTAGATCTGAGAGAGATTGATGAGAAAGTTAATTCAACCTCATCAGCAATGTCCAGATGCTGTTTTGGCCTGGTAGAGAAGGTTTCAGAAAAAGAAAAACCCTGTGTCTCCCCAATATGAACAATTAGTTATTTAATAATAATTTCTCCCAGGCAGTTGGTAGAACTAAGCAGTTTTCTATCACTTACCCTTTCTGTCAGGTGAATGACCTTCCAATGATTAGAACTGTCATATCTTGGTATTAGGAAGATCTGTGTTCAAATCCCAACTAGCATACTTCCTAACTGTGTGACCAGGAACAAGTCATGATCTCTCGTAACTCAATTTATTCATCTGTAAAATGAAAATGAGAAAAGAGCTTGGCATAGTGGATACAGAGCTGGCCTCTACATGCTTCATGTCTCAATTCTTATACACGCTGATTGGGTGACCTGGGAAACAATTCAGTATCTTGCATACCTCAAGGCAGCTAATTCTCTAAGACTATAAATTACAGGATGACTGTTGATCGGCCATGGTGGTAGAGTTTCTCACAAAGAACTTCTAATACAAAGGAAATAATAAGTCTAGATGGTCACCTCATCCCCTAAGAACCTACGTCATAGAGTTCAAATAGCATGAGGTAATATGTATATTGTCTAAATAAAAAATACCTCAGGTGGTATCATGCATAGAGGCAGCAGGAGCACAGAACTTGGAAAACCTGGGTTTAAGCTGACATTAACTCTGTAACTATGGACATGTCAATTACCCTACCTATATCTCAGTTTCCTCACTTGTAAGACAGGGATAAGAATAATTACAATACCTATATCATAACTAAAGGAGTTGCAAACATTAAAGAGATGTATAAATGTCAGTTACTAGTACAATCACCACGATGTTCCCAGCACTTGGCACACTGCTTGCCATATAGTAAGGCTAAAAATAAATGTTTCATTCATTCATTCATTCATTCATTCATTCTAGATTGCTCCCCTTGTCTCTGTTATTTGCTAAGCCCTTGAGAGCTGACATTTTACCTTTATTCCCTCCACATTTCCTTTTCCTCTAAAAGAAAAAATTATATTCTTCAGTTGTGTGCCTCTCTCACAGTTTGTTTTACCATATGCTTTTCCTGTCATTGAAGAAGAGAAAGGAATTGGTGCATTTGACCTTGAAGAAAAAAATGGAGGGGGAAGGGAAATGGGAGGGGATAAGAAGGGCAAAAAGACAGTAGGCAGGATGCCAAGCCTTACTCTGTACCTTCCTTATCATACATTCTGCCACCTCTTCCATCTCCAATCTTTCCCTGCTGACCTTGCCCTTCTGCCCCCAAGTTCTCTTCTTCCCTGGTACCTCTCCTGCTGGGAATATCCCCATGAAGCAACTTCTAATTGAACCCAGAAAAACTGGGTAGAGGAGGAGGGAATGGTCTCTGCAGGTGTAGCCTCTTCCTGCCATGTTCCCACCATCAGCTTGGGGAGTTTCCAACATAAACACTGCAGGGGCAGAGCTGGGGGTGGTGGCTTCATTTGTATTCAATGTCTTGTTCTAGTGATTACCTGCAAAGGAGCCAGAGTGCACAAATCAGCAGGCAAAGCTCTCTGCCAGGGGGCAGATCAAGCAGCTTCCTGCCCTTAAAGTTTCAGGAATTTTCAGGTTCATCCTGGTCCCCATCCTGGTCACACTTGGATTCCTGTGGGGACTTTCAAGCCTTAGTGTCTCAAGAAAGCTGTTTCATAATCGCTCAAGGTTGGACCAAACTTGTAGCAAGGTGACTTTGGGTAGGGTGTCACAATGAGTCTCTCAAGGACCAACAATTCATCATTGGCATTGGTGTCCTTCCCCCACTTCCTAGGCAAGGGCCTCCCTGGGGAGGGGGTCTCCTGTATCCATCAACCAAACAAGTTTCTGCTGTGTCACTGTCCTGGAGAAAGTATGTAAAACTGCCACTTCTGACGGGGCGTAGCGGGGAGAAGGGGAAGCTGCCTGTAAACCTGGTGGGCTCTCTGCTGAGGAGGGAGAAGACATGATTGGGAAGGGAGAGCTCAAGCTCAGGGCCCCTGGCTTCCTGTGTGACCCTCCTACCAAGAGAAGCACTTCTATCCCAGGAGAAAGAAAGCTTTCCCCACCCCAGGACCCTCTAATTGACCTCAGAGCAACCCAAGCAGAACAAAAACAACGAAATAATCCAAGTGAATCCTGCCTCCCTGGAGGGCCCTAGGTTGCTGCCGGGCCTGTCAGTGCGGTGTCACTCCGACACCGTCTGATCTGCCCAGGTTGTCACTGGCCGCTACGGCAGGAAAGATGGCAGTGCCATCTGATCCCTTCGCGAGATTCCTGACGGTGGTACGGGGGGTGATTGCAGGGCAGGGATAGGGGCTGTTCTGCGGCTCCTCGGCCACCCTTCCAGGCCCTTCCCGGGTGGCATATTTACGCAGCGCGCAGGAAGATACGCAGAAGGGCTGGTTCCAGGCCCGGGTGACTAGGGCATGGCGAGGGCTGCCATCCCCGGGGTGGGGAGCACAGAGGTTACGGAGGGCAGCAGGTGCAGGGAGCAGACAGAGAGGACTCGGAGGAAGAAGGGAGGGAGGAAGCAGATGGGGGTGGAGCCCCCAGGGCAGAGTCCCCGCAGCGGAGAAGCGTCCTGGGGTGACCTCCTCCAAGGGCCTGGGAGGAAGAGGAGGAGGGCAGCTGGAGAGGGAGGGAGGGTTGGCCTCCAGCAGGCCCACTCCCATCCCCCTCAGCGGGCTGTCAGACCCAGACCAGGCTGCGTTTGCAAGGTGGCAGCTCTTACTGCGGCAAGCGCAGCTTCAGCCAAGGAGTCCAAAATCCTCCACTCAGGTGTCTTTGCTTCTCCTCCTCCAGCCCCTCCCCTTCTCAGGCCCCCGGCTAGGGGGGGGTCTAAGCTCCGGGGAGGTGGGCGGGGGCTGGGAGGGGGCTGGAATAGGGGCAGGGCTCTCTGGGCGGTCCATTTTCCTCCTCCCGTTCTCCAGCCCCTAAACATTCCGGGGTTCATCCTCTCCATTGTGCCAGCCCCGTGCCCGCCCCTTCGGGCAGGAGGCTCCGCCTCCCTTGGACTGACAATTGGCCAGCCCGGCCCGAGGTGGGCGGGGCCCTGAGGCACCGCGTCGCGGTATATAGTAAAGGTTGGGGGGTGCCCCCCGAGCCTATCTCTCCGCCTTGGGCGAGCGGGAGCCTCCCGGCCAGCCTGTCCGCCGGTCCGTCCGACCGTACCTTTCTCTCCCATCGGCCCCCGCCCCAACTTCTGCAGGGGTCCGAGGAGGTGGGGGTCGGCGCAGGTCTCGGCCAGCCGTGGGGGGCCCCGCAGCGGCGGCTGCTTGCTAAGTACCAAACCCCCAGAGGGCGAGAGCGCGCGGATATCCAAAGAGAGCCCGAGAGCTGTCGCCCGCCCACCAATAAGTGCCGGGCCCGGAGTCCAGCCCTCCCTCTCCCTGCCTCCCTCCCTCCCTCTCTCTCCCTCCTCCCTCTCCGCCTGGGCTTCTGCACTGCCGAGCACCTCCACCTCCTCCTCGCAGTCTGAGCCGCATCGGCAGCGGCGCGGTCCGTCCGTCAGTCCGTCCGTCCAGGCTGCAGCGAGCCCAGCGGCGGAGGACGGAGCCAGGGGAGCAGGGCTCGCCCGCGGCCGGCGGCACCTTCGGCTTCTGAGGTCCGAGAGGCAGGAGGCAAGGACTGCTCGGGGGACGCCCGGGTCTCCCTGCGGAGGAAGCTTGCGGACGACCCGCCACCATGGCCCGCGGGAAAGCCAAGGAAGAGGGGAGCTGGAAGAAATTCATCTGGAACTCGGAGAAAAAGGAGTTTCTGGGCAGGACCGGCGGCAGCTGGTGTAAGTAGCCCCCTCCCGGCCCCTTCCTCTCCCCCTTGCGGACCCTGCGGCTCCCGGGACCCCGGCTCCCTACTAGTTCTGGCGAATCCCGCACTGCATCTTTCTGGGAAGGAGGGAGGGTGGCGCTGATCCTGCTGCGGCGAGGCACGGCCATTGCCTGTCCCCGGCCTGTCATCGCCTGTCAAAGGCAAGGGAAAGGGAGAGAGGGGAGAGAAAGAGCATGCCAGCCCAGGGGAGCTGGTGGCCATCATCACAACCGGCAAACTGTGGTAGCGAGGAGCCGTGCATGCGCTCCTAACCCAAGAGCACTGAATGTTCCCTCCAGCTTCCCTTCCCCCACCCTCGCTCCCCCAAAAAGGCGTTTGGGGACTGAGATTAGGCAGAGCATGGATAAATAATCAGAGCCAGTGCAGTGTTTGTTTTAAGGCAGGAGGGAGTATTGTAACATCTATCTTCCTTCAGTCCTGAAATGTCCTTCTAGAAAGAGGGAAGGAGGAGGAGAGGAGATGGTATGGAGAGCCCATACTGCAGTATTCCATCATAACGACTTTACAGACTTCCCCCCCACCCCAATAACTTGCCCTAGTCTTTTACAGCCCAGAGGCTTCTCAATGTCAGGATACTGATTTGAACCTTGACTCTGAAATGGGATTAAGGAGAAAACCTTTTTTCTCCTTTTTTCTAAAGATTAAATAGATGCAAACAGAATTAGCATCTCGAGTAGATTTTAGAGAAAAGCTTGTCTAGAGAATAGCCATAAAGAGAGTAGAGGATCATATTTTTATTATATATGTATGTCAGTATCTCCTTAAGTCGAATACAGTAAATGTATGGCTAGCCTGTTGCTTAAGTCTAAAAGACAGTTTTCTATGAAAATAAGACACCTTGCTTCTTTCTCCTTCCACTATGGGAAAGGGTGACATGTTTTTTTTGAAAAAGGTCATTTTGAAGGGCATGTTGTAGTCAAATCTATGAGTCGTGACTGCGGCCCAGATAGGAGGGAGGGAGGGAGAAAGGGAGGGAACTCCCCCCTCCTGCATCACTGCCCCCTCCTTCTCCAACATCATCAGCATCACCACCACCACCAAACCCTTGATAGGAGCTGATGCAGTGCCTTTAGATGGGAGGATCTGTGGGATGAAGCAGCAGAATGAGTCAGGAAAACAAGGTGCTTGGCTGACATTTTGAAATGGAAGAAAAGAGAAGAGACCATTTAAAAAGAAAATGAACGCAGCTAGTAGTAGGTCTCCCTTGAGCTTAGTTTGAAAGCAAAGGGTTAATAATGCATCACACTCCAAGGTTAGTCAAGGTGAAACCTAGTTCCAAGGTGTCACAAGGAAACATGGGTAACCCTGGATAAAGGAAAATGCAGGACTCTGAAGCAGTGGCTTTTTCTTTTCTTCTTTTGGTGAAAATGAAAAGGTAGATCACCTGAATGCAAATAATGCCCTGCTTCTTCTTTACTCATTTTGTAAGGAAAAACCCAAATAATTGGCAGAGAAAACTGAGAGTAAGGTTGAAAAGAATCAAGAAAGCCTATGGTGAACAGCTCCTTGAAAGGGACCATTGCCTAGCAACTAGATGTAACTTGAGCAAGGCTGCTAAGGTACACAACAGATTAACCCAGCCCTTCTCCCCATTGCTTGCCGGAGACTCCTTTCTCTGGTTTTCATGCCTTCCTAGGAAGGCAGTAAGAGCACACATACCTGCCCATTGAGGAATATCAAAACAGGCGTGAAATGCAGCAGATTTCCCTAGGCACATGTGGGAATTTTCAAGATACAACTTCCTGGGGGTCCTTACCCTCCCACTGATATATTATTTTTCCTCATTCCTTTTCTATGATTCTGTTTGGAATAATTTTGATTTAGAATGTAATATGGTTTGGAATGGCTAAGTCTTTAAACCGATCTATATGTATATGTCTATATAAACCTACGCTTTTAATATATCATCTTAGAAGATACACTTGGATATAGATAGATATAAACAAACACCTATCTATCAATGTTTTAGATGGGGGAGGGTGTTTAAAGGACTGGAAAATATATATATATATATGTATATAACACTTGCAATCTTTTCTATTCCCTTTGGAAGGGGAGGGAGAAGAAATGACAATTTAACCCTCTCCCCCTTGATAGCTGAAAAAAAGATAGGCATTTGCTTTAAACAGATGAAACTATCTTTTCAAGCTGTTAGTTAAATAAACATGGATGCCCTTGGGAGGAGAACAAGATGCCCTTGGCTCATTTTTACCTGTAGCTAGATTTTCACCCAGATGGATAGAGGTGGTTTTCATCTGCTTAAATCACAGAAACCAAAAGGAAAGGATCCTTTAAATCATCACATGCTTTTGTTATTTCTATTACTATAACATTAAATACAGTGTAGATAGTTTTTTTCTTTTTAAGCGGAGGCCAGATGCTAGTTTATCATCACCAATGGCCTAAGGCCCATGAAGGGCACTCTGCCCTCCTCTCCAAAAGCTTCTATTGGTAATTTTTTCTGCTACAAACCACAGCTGGTCTGTTTCCCCCCCCCCCCATCCCACCCCACCCACATTGACTCAGCCCCCTCCTAAGTAATTCACTGAAGACATTCCTTTCAAGGTATCCAGACTAGATTCTGGACTATAATCTCATACCCTTATGGCAGTTAGGAGAGTCTGCTGAAGAATATGTCCTTAAAAGACAAGAATTCCTTATTCCTCTGTGGGTATCCAGTCAACTTTATATGAAAGGCCTGTTTGTTCTTGAGGTAAATTGCTTTACTTATAACGTGACTGGATGGGGTGTTCAGCCTAGAAGGCTTATGTACCTTGTTGGCAGGTTATTACCATTAGGTATCTGTATCTCACTAAATGAATAATATTGTGCCCTGAATATTGAGGAAATGTAAGTGGGACTCACCTAAGAATTCTATGTTGAGGTGAGCTAAATGGGGTAAGTAGGGAGAGGGGAAAAAAATCAAGGCCGAGAGACATCTTGTTAGAATTGGTTACACCAACTCTCCTTGTACCTCCTAGGAGCATTCCCTGGAAAAATTTTCCAAATCTCTCTTGACGTCATGTTACTACCATTTGCCTACTGCTGCCTGGATACAGAATACTGGGTTTAACCCTTAGAGTGCTAAAGTAGAATTTGTCTTCCTTTTTCACTACCCCTTTTTGGATACAGAAGCAATTAAAAATGATTTTTGTGCCGTTTCTCACCCGCAGAAAGCCAGCTTTAAAAACACAATGAAAAATGAGCATTCGCTCTTGCCTTCTAATTATATTTTTGTTTCCTGAGATATTTGTTCTCTGAAAGAACTCATGGAACACTCACAACTAATGAAAGTCATGTAGACCCTCTGCTGACCCCCTAGTGCAGATTCCTTACTCTTGTGTCTCCCCTTATTTTTACTATTTCCCTATTAGCATGAAGTCTTTTGGCATGGGCTCTCTTTGCCTTACTGCAGACTGCCTGGCGATGCCTAGTACAGCATGTTACTATGCAGTTAATCAGTGGAGATAATCCTTGTAAACCAGTAACTGATAGCCTCATTCCAGTCAATGTACTTCAATTTTGCCTCTGCAGCTATTTTGACCTCTATAACTGCTGGGAAAAAGAAAGGTGAAAAAGGCTGAAGTCATTTCTTGCTCTTTTAAAAACAAGATGATTATTATTAACTGGGCAATTAAATAAAATGTAATGGCTGCTTTCACTCTGGATGTTCCTTTCCCCTTTGGCCCTTTGAGCACAAGGACATGACACCTAGTGGGTAACACAAATCAATGGTGGGTAATAGTTGAAGAAGCTTAAATTGGGCTTTCTTGGATTTTTTTTGTGTTCTTGCTTTATTAACTTCCTGGGAGCCTATGAACTTGTTTTATGTATAAGTCTATATATATGCATATCTACATATTCATGTATGATATAACTATATTAAATGTATGATTATGTATTTATATATAAATACAAATGCATATTTATATTATGTGTATACATATATATATATTTCTACATAACAGGTTTCCTTTGTATTCCTACATATTTTATCTATTTAAAAACATTTTTCTATGTCTTTGGGTCCATGATATACAAGAAATGAAGCAGTGTTTAATTTTAGAGAAGCAAAGATTCTCAAATATAGCCTTTTTAGCATGAAGGAATATTAGATATTTAGTAAACAAGAAAAGTTAAGACATAGGATTGCAGGTGTAGTAGAGGAAGAGATTTTGGAGATTATTTATTTAGTTCAATCCCTCTCATGAGAAAACGGTAGTGTATTCTGGGAGATTTGTCATCACACTTGAAGGACATTGCTCTGACATTGAAAACTAGTTCTGGGTTTTTATTATAGCCACTTTTAAAGAGAGACCTTTCTTATTTAAGGCATTAAGTGACTGAATTGCCAAAGAATATAGATGAGTGGGTCCTGTTTTAGTGTCTCCTACAAATTCACATGTAGACATGGCATTATAATTGAGTGCCTGGCTCACCCAGTCGGAATGGTCCCACCCCCTTAACATGTTGCCCTCCACCCCCACATTAGAACGAGTTGAGAAGGTTCGTTCTTTTATTTGCTCTCTTGGCACAGGCGCCTCAGTAGGAGAGGGGTGGAAGGGCGATGAGGAAGTCCATTCATCAGCTGGTGATCACACTTGCATTCTGAGACATGTGACTGCATCAAAGCATTTGTGTTTCTGCCTCTTCTTTTGCAGTTAAGATCCTCCTCTTCTACCTAATATTCTATGGGTGCCTAGCTGGCATATTCATTGGGACCATCCAAGTGATGCTGCTCACCATCAGTGAGTTCCAACCTAAATATCAAGATCGAGTGGCACCACCAGGTAAAACCAATACCAACAAGCTCAGTTTTCTAGTATAGCAAAGTTAACTAATTTTTTAAAGTCCTGTAATTTTTAATGACCTCTGGAAAGGAGAAAGAGAAACGCTTTATTGCTAGAAGGTGATCAGTTTGCACTGCACTGTCTTAGTCTCCAGGATAGAGAAATTTTATCACTGTAGTACATGAATGGAGGAAACACCTCTGACTACTTTCATCATCATTTCATAATTTTAAATAAATTTTAAATTTAAATATTTAATATTTCACTTTCAAACCTGGAAATAGATGTTAAAGGCTTAAAAAGTAAGTAAACCATTTGAAGATTAGTTACCACAGTGACTGGAAGTTGGCTTCAGATATTTTTGTTTCTGTTCTGCTTTTTGACCTTGAACCTTTGACTTCAACCTCTCTGTCTAGGCTTTGCTTTATCCAGGCTATTTATTGAATTTTGATATTCTCCTTATCTTAGGGTGTTGTGATTTAATTATCTATTCTCCTGTGACACTTGAACATCCTGGGTGGAAGGGATGAGTAACCCACAAAATGCCAACTAGTTTCTGGCCTCTCTCCCCACCCCCCAACTCCCCACCATTTTGATAATGCCATACCCACAGCATACATCTAGAGTAGTTGTTAAATACCTTTGACTGTAAACTAAGCTATATGTATAGACGTCACTGCTTTTGGTATTGGAGCAGAGGTGGTCAATTAACATTAGAACAGCAGATTTTAATTTTATCCAGCTCTTGCTAAAAAGCCTTATGGGAAGGACTATGGAGAAAGGGGAGGAGGAGTCCTCTAACTGCTGCTTTCCCACATTACAAATGACCTTGAAGCTGCCTTACAGTGACACAGTAATGAGTTGTCCGCTCTCTCCTTTTCCTGGAACGTGGTTCGGGCACTTTTAATAACAGCGGTATTTAGGTGACAATCTAGAGGGTGTCTGCATGGCAGTACTGAGTAGCTTAGATCAAATGCCATGCTGCATGCCGCAGTCATGTCACATTGGCTGGTTCTTGGATGTGAAAACAGCTTGGTATAGTGGAAAGAAGTCTGGATTTTTAATCAGGAGACCTGGGTTCAAGGGTCTGCTCAGACATTCAATGTGTGGCCCCCACTCTGGTATTTAACAGCTCTATACCTCAAGTTTCCTTATCTGTCAAAAGATGAAGTTGATCTTTAAGGCCCTGGCCAGGTCAAAAGAGCTCACAGAAGAAAATCAACAAAATCAGGGGCCTCTTCCTTGGGAAAAATGGAGAGACATAAAAATCTTACAGTCCCTTTGAGAAACCAGTTTAATATTTTTGTAGGTGGCAAACACTATTGCACTGCTGAGAGCAGACTTCCCAGATGATTTCATTCCAGTGATTTGTAAGATTAATAAGATAAAAAATAAAAAACCAAAGCCATTTGCCATTAGGGCTAACTGAATCAAGAGACTGAGACAGGGGGAAGAAAATACTGCGCACGAGATACACCCTGGCTTACACAATTGTAATACATCCAAAAAAAGTGTATATCAAATACAAAAGAAACATTTTGATATTCTGCAGCATATCATAAAACAGCTGCTCTACACAACATGAACTCCTTGACAAAAACGTGCACCATATATTTTATGGCTTTTACTGTTAGCAACTTCAGATTGTGATAACGATAGTGACGATTTGTGCTGTTAATAATACATATTTAATTTTGTGTGACCCTTTTATCTTCCTCTGCACCATCATTCAATAAACCATTATTCAGTAATGAAACCATTTAACCATTCTTATACATGAAGCTAAACTTGGTCAGGAAATTTAGCTATAGTGCTACTATTTAATTCTTTGCTGCTAATTGAGCCAAAATTTACCACAAAATCAAATGTTTTCTTTATGTCCTTGATTTAAAAAAAAAATGACTCGGATACATAAGCTCGTTAGAATTTCTTCCAAAGTATGTACATTTACACCCATATTCCTTTGGACAGAAATTTAATTTAAAAGTGCGACATCACAAGTTTGGGTACTTTAATAAGGTTCAGTGCGTCTGTGGACCAGTGACCTTGGCCATAACTTACACACCAAGCTTTCTGTCTCTCTTCCAAACTAGCTCCCCCGGCCCCTTTCCAAAAGACAAGTTCTTAGCACCTAAATTTAGTGTCCCTGAAGCAGATGGATTGACCTGACAAAGCCTCACTTCTCTAAAGGAATGATAATGGCTCATCATGGAAATATGCGTTTCTGTCCTTTGGGCTGAGTCACAGGAAAAGGACTTCTCAGAAACCCTGCCTCTTTCTCCTCTCTGTCCACCAGCTTCTTAATTTCTTTTAGCTCCTCCTTTCCTTCCCCTACCCCCTTGGGCCCCTACCTTTTTAAGGGATATCTACGCAGTTCTTTACACTATTATAATATAATGTTATGCCTCCAAGAATCACAATCAGCATTTTTAAATGATGATGGATTTCTGCTAAGGGAGACCAAGCTGCACAAAAGGTCTTACTCTCAAGAAATGGTACTGCTGGATCAACCATAAAAGGTCATCATTCAGTGATGTGATGCTATCCCACACTAGATACTGCCTTCTTCTGGCAGCTTTCAGGCCAAATCAAAAAATAGTAGAGCTAACAGAGACCTTAGAAATGAACAAAACTCCTCCTTTTACAAAAAGGTGAGAAAAATAAGGCCCAAAGCAGAAGGAACTAACTTTTCCAGGGTCACACATGGTCTGCCATGTTGGGGCTTGAACCCAAGTTTTCTGACTGCCAGTCCATTGAAATTCCACTATACTATTCGACACTATACCCTCTTTGAGGGAGCTTTGACTTCCCAGTGGTATTAGCTGTTTCATAAACATGTGATATAAACTGGAATTAGCGAGAGAAAACTCATCATTCTTATTTACAGTTACAATATTATTACAGGAGAGTCACTATGATATAGTGGAAAGAAGGCTGGGTGCTAAGAGCTACAAAGAATTATCTAGGTTTTAGTTATCAGGCTAACACTTGCTAGCTGTCTGTCTTACCCTGAATCTTGGATAAAACAGCTGCTGCATCTTATGTCACAATGTTGATGTGAAGATCAATTGCAATGACTTATGAGAAAAAGCAGTTTTAAAATTATATAAAATGCTATGCAAGTTTTAGGTATTCTGAAATAAAAATGAATTGGGGGAATTGGTAACAGTTCAGCTTTACCTTATTTGATGTTATAGTACTGCATTTATTTCCTGGAACATTTTATAATTTGATTTATTTATTTAAGGGAAATCCTAATTAAATAACAGCAATTGTTTGGTGCAGTTCTGGCTGATGTGGGTCATTGACTCTAATGTTTGCCCAGCTGAAATACCACTGCTACACACCTCAGGGGATGGATTGGATGATGAAATAAAACTGGAAAAGAGGACAAAAATGACTTGAAATAATCCTACGTCTTTATGAGGAAAATTGCAATGCAGGCCTATGAAATAATAAATTCAGTGAACTGAATACTTATTAACTGCCTATTATTTGAAAGGCTGTGTCAGGTGCTAGAAATACAAAAATGAAAAAAAGCACCTGTTTTTTTCCCTCAAGGAACTTATGCTCTATTTGGCAGGGCATGTGGGAGGAAGGGGATATGGCATAATAATTCAAGTTGCAGTGTGATGGGGCAAAGAAAGGGGTCCGTACAAAATACTCTTAAGAAAATCTGGAGAGGGAGGCATCACTTTCAGTAATTGTTGGGTAGGAAAGAGCATCAGGAGAAAGGTCTTAAAGGAGGTGTGGTAATGTAGTTGAAGAAAGATAAGGGTTTTAAAATACTGAATGCTGTATATGTAATCTTTCCTAGTTTAATTACTGTGGAGCCTTCAGCAGAGCTGACTTCCTTAGGTTTTAATGAGAGGTAAAGAAACAGATTGAAATGCCAAGGATATTCCTAGGTCCATAGTGGACCATCTTCCTAAAGCAGGCTGCATCCAACCTTAGCTACTGACACAGGTTAGATCATCCTATCCATTTCTTTCAAGCAGCATTTCATCTTAGGGTATTATCTGTATTCCTGTTAAATACCCTGTTCTTCATCAAGATTACTGGGGATGTGGTTATTCAGTCAGATTGTTTTTGTAGAAATGAATCCAACTTTTAAGATGGGCTAAGACCTTTTTAAGTTTAAGACCTCATTTTCCTCACGCTCTTCCTTTACATTTTCAAAAATTCTCTCTCACATATTTCTTGGGCATTTGTAACTTGAATATTGTCAGTTAGGTAGCTGGGTACATTTAATTTCACTTTTGAAATCACTGAATGTAATTATAAAAGGAAGTCACCTTGCATTGACTCATCTTACTAGAAAATTGAATTTGAAAGAGACAGTGACATCAGATGGGCTAGAGTTATTAGAGTGGGGAGTAAAAGCAGTCCCTGTGTCTTAAAATGGCTCTCTGCTCACTCATCTGTCAGTGAAATAGTATAGTGAAAAAGCCTGGCTTTCTCACAGATACTGGTTGGCTCACTAAGCTCATGTAACCACAGTGGAATGAAAGGACAGGTCACTGTATGTCAATTGGTAGATACAGAAGAGATTTCAAGCTTACATGCTTCCTGGTAAGCAGGTAACAAACAAGAGCACATTCTTTTCTTTGCCCAGGATGTGTGTATGTGTGTATGTGTGTGTGTGTCTGTCTGTCTGTTGAATACAGAGTACCTAATATAACACACTTTAAAAGAATCAAAATTCTACCATAGTCTGTGCTATGTGAGGGAGGGAAATGTTGGGGTACCTGGAGATTAGTAGCTTGTAATGGCACCAGCATTCTAAATATATTTAAATTCTTCCCTTTTGATTATGAAATATTTTTTCTCTTAAAATGCATTAATTTGACAGTTTTCACAATTCAAATTCCTTTACGCAGGGCTTAGTGAATACTCATGTCATATTGTGGTTTTAATCTCACTATACTGCTAAACTTCAGCCCACAAAATACCCAGGATGTTTCCATTAACATTTTGGATTGCCAAACCACTGGTGAGAAAGAAGACCCCCTCTTCTCCTTTTTATAAGTTTCAAAAGAGAAGTTAAAAATGACCAACAGTCTCCTTATGATTTTGCCTCCTTTTTAGTCTTAAAATTTCACTGAGCTATTGGTTTCCTCCAATTAGAATCAATTGGCTTGGATTCTGGCAGTTCAGTTATCTCCAGTGAGAGTATGTGAGTTGAGTTGCCTCTTCCCTTCATGCGCTGGATCCTGGAGGGTTGTGAACATTGTCCAATTCACACATTTTCTGGCTGAGGAAAAGCAAGGGCTGCTAGGCACTAACTCTTTTAGGAAGTTCCCTGAGTGATGATCTTGGGGTGAGGAAGTCTGAGTTCGTAATTGGCTCCACCACTGCCCTCTGTAGCCTTGAACCTTCACTTTTGCTGCTTGAGTCAGCAGCAGAAAAAGCTACATTGGTTTCTAAAAATAGGGATAAGATACTGGCCTCTCTCAAGACTTTTAGGCCACCAGTGAGGCATCTAAAATGCACAGACAAAATTTGCTTTCCAAGATCATGTCATGGAATGTCAAACAGTGTTTCAACAGTGCTCATAATGATGAATAAGAAGACACCCCTCCCCACTAATTCCTCTTCATCCCTTAGTCTGTCCATCAAAAACTACTTTTATCAGATATAAACTTGTGCCTGACTAGAGATTAGCTGACATAAAGGGAGGTGGGAGGGAGGAGAGATGAGAGTCATCCTGGCTCTTCCATCTGGACAAGTATCTCTTTACCTCCCTAAATGCCTGGACGAATCACATCACATTTCTTTTTTATCAAACTGGAGTCTTATTTCAAGGTATTATTTGCTTAGTAAATGAATCCATTCTGTATTGAAAAAAATGGTTTTCTCTTTGTTTTCTTCCTTGTAGGTTTTGCTCTTTAATCTGGTATTGAGCAAAATCTATTGCTAAAAATATTAGACTGCTGCTTTATTTTTTTTTCTTTTCTTTCTTAAAATTGCATTCTTTTTAATAAATCATTTTTATTAAATCAAGCAGATAGGATCTCAAAGCTTGCCATTTGTAGCACCTAGATAGCATTCATGGCACTATGCAAAATATCTCAGACCCTTTTCCTAATAAATTATATAAAATAGCCAGATAGTTTGTGTCACAAAATCACCTAGAAGAAAAAAACATCCTATAACAAATCATCAGCATAAGTGCCTGAGGAAGAAAGAACTTCAACCTATAGCATGAGTGACTCAGGTGAGCTATGAGGAAGAACTTCTACTTAGGATGATTAGTAAAACCCTTCAGAACATACTCCAAAGAGGTGGGGTAGGATTTTTCTTAAATTCTTCAGATAGCTTCCATAAAAAGCTAGACAGGTACTTTGGTTGCTTTACGGCATATATGTTTCCTGTATGAACAGGGATAAACAAATCCAAACCCTGAAATTTCAGTAAGATTTCATGCCAAATGACCAAAGTTCTAAAGCATAGTTGAAAATTAATACAACTGGAAGTAAAGGTCTAACAGGAAATGACTATAATTATTAGCAAAGACATTGCACATATATAGCATATATGTGGTCAGATAACATTGCAGTATCATTCTTGTGTATTTATTGTTTTTACTTTATCAGAAGTTGGGTGCCTTCTGTACCATTTTCATTTATATTAGTATACTTCTAGAAGTCTCTATAGAAACTGATATCCACTGAGGTATTTGGTGATAGGTTAAGTGCACAGGTAGCCGTGTTCTGGAATGGAATTGTAACATTTGTTGTAAAAAGGACAATACAAAATGATATGCGTGATACATACGATAATTCCAGCAGTTGCAAGCTTGCTACTGTATAAGGAAGGCTAACTAGAAACAAAAGATCTTTTCTGACCTAAGAAACCTTCTTCCTTCTCCCTCCCTTTTTTTTCTTTATAACTTCCTAGCCCTCAGAAACCAGAGCATGGGTGAAAATGTGGCATTTTTTCTTTTCTTCTTTTTGACCTTTTGGTTTTTGTTCCCTCTTATTTCTTCTGATATAACCTTCTCTTCTTATTATATGCTCTCTGTCTCCTGGAGGGCGTTGCTAGTTTCTACCAACCAAGACATTTTATTAAGTGTTTAATGTATTGTGGACAATTGATTTATTCATTGGAAACTCAGTATTATGGTTTTGGTTCCAAAGGTCTCAATTCCTCTTAATCAACAAACATCTATTAAGTCAAGATAGTAGTAAAATGACTCTCAGGATTCTTCCCCCCAAGAGCTTACATTTTCCCCAAGGAGACAACAGGCATATATTAATATTTGCAAAACAGGTACAAGATAACATTATGGGGGAGAGAAGGCTGAGGAGACTAAGAAAGGCTTCATACAGAAGATGGCTGCTTCTTGAACCAAGTTTTTAAGGAAACCAAGGGATTCCTAGAAGCAGGGCTGAGGAGTTGAGGGTTCTCTCACTCTTCAACATGTTTGAAGAACTCCGTTAAGTGGCATGCAGCCTACTATGATCAATTTGAATTCGGATTCAAAGAGATTTCAAGACAGAAAAGGTGAAGTCACTTCCTGGAATATAAGTGGAAGCCACAAACCTCAGAAAGGGTGTTCCGCTATCTGGCTGCTGGGAGGGACTGTTGGAAACAAAGCCCATCCTTGTCCAAGGTTACAAGTCACAACTTTGTAGAGGGTGAGCAGTGGAGACCGAGACAAACCAGAAGTATCTAATCGAGTTAGAAAAGAACTGTTAATGAGAACCACAACACTGCACACACTCCTTTCCTCAGAAGGAAGTCAACAATTGTGTGGCTCTTGGAAGGTGTGGCAGTTCAAGGTGGGGTGTGTGTGTGTGTGTCTGTGTGTGTCTCTGATTCTGAAAGGGGAATAGGTTAGGGGCAACTTTGGGAGAAAATATAATTCTACTTTTCTTATTTACATGCAAAATTTCTTTTACAATAAAGCAATCACGATTTTAGCTGAACCTCCACCAAAGACCAATTACGGATTCCAAATGTGTTTCATGAATACTAAAAGCACTTTGATATGTGGGTATCATGCATATTAATCCCTTCTCTCAAAGCAACACCTGCCACCACCACCCCCAACTCTCAAATGTCCATCACATAAACATCTAGCTTATCTAATCATAGACATATGATACTTTTGAGAAATTACCTTTGAGAAATGGAATTTTCTTCTTAAGAATGATTGTATAAAACACTTATCTCCTAGCTAAGACACCCTACTTAAGTGCTGAATAGGTGAACAGATGGGTGTTAAATCGATTTCATTTACTGCCAGAAAGGAAAATTCTTAGACTATCCTCAGCAAGGGGGAAGAAGACTGCTGAATGAACATAGGTAGCAGTAGAAATAGAACAGGAAATAAGGAAAAGAACAGATACCAAGTGGGTTCTAAGCAGGCCTTGGTCACTTGGCAGCTCATTAAGTAGATTCCTTAATTTTTTCCCCCTTCCCTCTGCATACCATAATAGAAATCAGAACCAGGGTCCCAAAAATAATTTTCATTGCTAGAAACAGAGGCTCTTTGGTTTAGAAGTTTGTAGTACAAGCTTAACATTCAAGTAGTCTTGTTCATATCACAACACACCCAATTCAGCCGTGGGATCACAGAACTAGAAATGGAAGGGCCCTTCAAGTCCTCTAGTACAGCCCCCTGTGTCAGTCATTTGTGGAACTTGTCTACAGGACAGCAGGGCCTTCTATTCTTGCCTCCATGTACTCTCATGATTAAGATCTCTCATCTCATTAGACGTTCTGAAGATATAGCATGGGTCTTGGTATGCCATGCTGATGTGACATTTAACTAGTTGTATGTCCAATTACTTCTGACTGTGTTCCCTGAGGTCTATGATACTTAACAGTAACAGACACTTGAAAGATGTCACTAGCTTAGATATTGTGGTAGGTAAAAGATCAGAACTTGGAATGAGCGTGGCTGGCAGCAGTGAGTTCTGATTTGGGTCACCTAGCATTTGGAAACTAATGAGCTAATTAGTGAACTTATTATATACCTTAAGTTCTTGAAACATAATGGGGAACATCTCTAAAACTTTCTAGGTAAGTAATTTTTGCTCTGTTTTCCTTTGTTTTCAAATGATTATGTGGGGAAAGTCACATTTCAGAGCTGAGTCATAGGATCTAGATCAGGCATATGACCACTAATATGCCTTGGGAAAAGGTTGGGATCATGTGTGATTGGGACACACACTTATTCCTTAATGCATTACCCTCCTTATCCTGGTTAGGAGAAGACTATTTTAACCTATGTTTTCTAGGTTACCTATTTTGTCTTTCTCTGAAAATTTGGAATTAGTATCCTTAAAAAAATAATCAGAAGACAATCTGTTTCCCAACCATAGTAACTTCATCATTAATGTTTAATACAACTGTCTCTGAGGCTTCTTCTTAACACTGGCTCCTTTTTATTTGATAGTGAGACTTTCTGGACTTCCAAACTATCTTATTTATAAATTTTACCCTGTTTGGGGCTTGCTGTACTGCTGAAAACTGCGGAAGAACACTGCTTTGAAGTGGCTCCCTCATACTCACTGTAGCTCATCTGGACTATTTTTCTCGTTTCCACTTTAGTAAATTAGATAGATTCTTTGCTGCTTTCCATAGCTTCCTATCCCAGGCCAGGCCAGTCCCACCACTCTGATATGGGTCTGTTTGTATTTTCTACTTAACACACAATTAATCTTTCTTCAATCCTTCATCACCAAGTTTCAGAGAAAAACATACTTCCCGAAAAGATGCAAGCTTTCTGATATGCACTTCTCATATTTTATTAACTGATTATTCTTCACCTAGATCATTTTGGCTTCTATTCCTTCTGAGGATTTACTGTTTATTGGTTCACTGTAATGTGCTTAGCTTCCCCATCCCATATATTTTCCAAAAGATCTTATGTCAGTAACATCCTCCTCCTCCTCATCTGTTCCTATGCCCACTTCTTTGCATGAACTATTATAAGTTCATTGTCACTGGATTCCCTATGTTCAACACAGTCTTTTGGCCTATCCCAACATCACTGCCAATTGCTATCTTTGGCAGCCCTACCAAAAGCCCCCAAATATCTCAGTTTCCTTGATTTGATCTATATCTTACCCATTCATTCTGTCTATCCCTTCTCATGCAGACTTTTTCATTATCTAACTTTCATTATGTAACCATTTTTCACTATCTAGATATTTCATAATCTATCCCTTCTTCCAGTTGGAAATATAATGTACTCCCTCCCATTCCCTGTCCTCTAATCTATTCATCCCATTATCCTAATTGTCATTAATATTTTAATTTTTTAAAAACCTTAACCTAGTCTCTGTCCATAACTGACACTCATATAGCAAGACAGATTTATCCATTATCTATATTCATAAAAAAATAACCTTTTCAACTGCTTTCTTACTTTTATGGCTATGGAAGTATTTTTAGCCTTAGATTCTACATCTCTGGAGGGCAAGAGCCTTAGTACATATTTGGTGATGATGAACTTCATACAGAACAATAGGTAAAAAAATGGTGACAACATGAAAAGAACAATTAGAACTTAGTTGGTTCTGATTTACAGAATTGCTGACCTGTGCATCCTCCCAAAAAGTCCAAATGTCCAATGCCATAACACTTATGAATAACATAACGCTGTGGACACTTAATCTCTTATAACTATGCCATTACAAATTTCTTGAGAGACTAAGTCTGGGGGCTAAATTCTATGCTCAATGGGGCCTAATAAATTAAGAATAAATGTCATTTTTGTTCTCCGAGACAATTCCAACTATACATATTTATCTTCTTGGATCTTTTCATCTTGGTTGGAAGACATTAGTATAAATAAGTGATCAATATTCTTTCCTACAACCTAAAAGGAGGTGGTTTTTGAACTTTATTAAGTGTTGTTCCACAAACATCCATTAAACATCTACTGCATTCTCGGGACTGTGAAGGGTCCAAGGATATGACATGATTCCTGACCTCAAGGGGAATACAGTCGTACTAGAGCCTCCCTCTCTTTCTCCCCCCGCTACCTCTTTCTCTCTCTACACACACATAAACATACACATAAATTGCTAGTGATTCAATGCCAACTATGCCAAACCCCAAGGACAAGGTCACATAGACATTCAGAGGCACGAGGGAGCATATTCTGGCTTAGTTTGATCAGGTCTCATAGAAAAGGCAGGACTATAGCCTAGGAAAGATTGATACAAAGTAAAATGTTCTGGTACAGAGTATATTTTTGACTTAAATTCATAGTTGTTTCTCTATTCATGACTTTCGTTGTGTTTTTTTTCTAACCTTTCTTCACATGTCTAGGATTGACACAAGTCCCTCAGATCCAAAAGACTGAAATTTCTTTTCGTCCAAGTGAGGCCCAGAGCTTTAGCCCCTATGTGGTGAGCCTTAATCGATTTCTGGACAAATATACAGAAGTAGCCCAGAAAGATGAGCTAGAATTTGAAGACTGTGGTGGTAAGTAACTTTTACAGTTTTGGGGTTGGCTTATGATTCATTTTTTCCCTTCTGTTTGGTGGCTTAATGATTGACATAGCAATACTTATGATCACTGGAATAAACTATTTGAAGTTTTTGTAAATAATATGTTGAGCCATTTTGAGTATGTAGTTCCCAAGACCACCCAAGAAACTCTCACTCTCAAAGAGCTACCTGATGCCAGTTCTTCTAATTCTATTTTTAAAAAGTTGAACACCTATTACATATGCCTGACACTTATTCCTAGTTTCCTAGTCACATCAGTGGGGACTCATTTTGATTTACAGGACTTATTAGATGAGAAATATAGTATGATCACATAAAAGGAAAGAATTTTTTAAACTCCTCTAAATGGATTGTCAATCAGATCTGCTAAATTGTAATAGTTGAAAGACTTTTAAAAATCTAATATTATTTCTTTGTGGATAAAATGAAAATGGTGTGGCATAGTGAAATGACCAGTTGGCTGGGAATTGTGGTTCCAGCTCACCTAGTCAATGATTCTGTAACCTTGGACAAATTACTTTCTTGCAAATTGAAGGATTTAGCTTAAATTGAAGGATTTAGCTTAAATGGACTTTAAGATTCCTTATAGTTCCTAACAGTCTATGATAATACAGTTTGGCATTTAAGACAACAGTGAGAGCTCATGTTTGGCAAACATCTGCTTTGTTTATGAATAATATTTGCCTTAACTTACAGAATCATTTTTTCAATGAGCTTCAAATTCTTTGTTTAATGATCTTTTCTGAAGCTTTGGTGTGTCCTTTGCTGGGCACTAACTGTGACCTAAAAATAGCAAATTGTCATTTCTTAAGTGAGGATTGATTACAAAGCTGTAGTGGCTCCTCCAAAAAGTAGTGATTTGGTGAAAAGAGATAGTCATTTGGCTATCTCTTTTAGTCAGTAATGTGAGTAAAGGCACAGGTTCTACTTACCAACCTATTCTTAGTCTGAGATGTTTGGTTCAGCCGCCTGATTTCAATCCAAATTAGTTATAGTGATCCTGTTTTTAAGATAGACAGTTAAGGTCCAGGGCAAACCAGCTTTATGTATAAATAGTTGGATAGTCCTTTATTTAAAACAAGAGAAAAATCATCAATAGAAAAACAAGATAAATCATTCTCTTAGGAAGCAATGAGTGCAATGAGTGGAAGTCACAGTGAAACAGATTTTTGGCTCATTTTTGAGGAGGCACTCCCAAATAATTAGAGCTATCGAAAAAATGTATTGTCTTGCAGAAGAGTGAATTTTCTAGTGGTATTTAAATTAATGCACATTAGAGAAGAGAGTCATGATTCAGCAATGCATTAATGAGATATTAGATTTAAGACATGATACTCTGGTAAGATAAATCTGAACTATAGTAGAATTGGCTGTAAGTGAAGGTCTTTTTCTTTCCCCTTTCTTCTGGTGCTACTGGGGATGATTATTGGTTCTCTGTTTACATTTGTGTTTTAGAAGTACCAAGTGATTACAGAGAACGAGGAGATTATAACAATGAACAAGGAAAGAAGAAAGTCTGCAGGTTCAGGCGGGAATGGCTTGGCAACTGCTCCGGAATACTGGATGAAACCTTTGGCTATTCAAGTGGCAAACCTTGCATCATCATAAAACTCAACCGAGTTCTGGCCTTCAAACCTAAGGCAAGTAATCTTCTAAAGGCTGAAGCCAAAGTAGACCCCAAGGGGAGCTTATTTATGTAGATAACCTATCTAATAGGAAGAATGAAAATCAGATGGCTGTGAAGGACCATCTACACTGCCAGAAGAACAGTCACACATGAAGCTTACATTTGGCCCACTTGATCTAGTGTGACTAAGAGCATCCCTATCTTCCTGGTAGTCCCTAAGGAAAAGCCATTGCTGTTGTTTTCCAAAGTAAGTCAATTTTCCAAAACTAAGCCCTGTCCTCCTGTTTTCCCCCTAAATAGAATTTGGTTCAGACTGTCAAATATTGTGGTATGGTAGAATCAGCATTGGACTGACAATTGGGAAACTAGAGTTCTTCTGGAACCATCTGTGACACCAACTAGCTATGTGACCTTGGGTAAATCACTATGGTTTCCTGGACCTCTGTTTACCTTTAAAAATGATCAGTAATATCCTTTACAACACTAGTCTTATGAGACATTATACTCTTAAAAATATTATGTGAAACACTAATGTTAAAATCTCAGTGTGCATTCATGTTTAGATAATAGTTGTTTGCCTTGGGATAGTTTGAATGCTGTACTGGTACCATGAAATATTAAAAAAAAAAAAGACCTATAGGAAGATCTCTAGTACCTTAACTATATCATCCAAGGGGAATCTTAGGGATAATGTGAACAAGTCACACAAGATGGGAAAAATAAGGATTTGCACTGATAGAGGAAACATATCAATGGCATTATTACAAATTCATGGCAATGTTGCCTACCCTCATAGAATGCAAACAATCCCTAGTTGTCATTATGGTCCCATCAGAGGCATTCACATTATATCACATTGTCTTCCTCATGATTCTAAATTCGAGTCCTAATCTGGGGGTGAAATACTAATATATGGTAAGACCTTGATGCTCACACAAGAAAGGATATGTGCCCTAACATTGCCACTAACTACAGCAATATATAATGGGTTAGCCTTCCTCGAAAGGGGAAAGAAGAGAGGGAAAGATGGAGCAAGCATTTATTAAGTGCTTACTGTGTGCCAGGCACTGTGCTAAGTAAGCACTTAAAAATATTATATCATTGGATAGCACAAAAAATGAGAAATGACCCCTCATACTTTGGACTCTTTGGTAGAATTACCTTCACTTTTCATTTCACAAGGCAGCATAAATATGCTAAGTACTTTTCCATCTCCAAGAGAATGCAACACTCTTGGAACCTAAATAAAAAGCATTCATTTTTCTCAAGCAGATCTTCAAGAGACTTTTTCCCCTTTCTGAATTTGTATCTATGAGCATGGTATTGAAGGATATCTCTAATTCTGATAAGGGGATACCAATAAAAGCCAGTTTTTGGTCCCCACACACTGTTATGTCATTAAAATCCACTTCATTTCAGAGATCTGGCTCTAATGCTCTGCCTTCTACTGACTGCCATTGGTTAGTTTTTATCAAGCATATATGAATAATTTAAAGAAAAAAGAAAAAGAGCTAGAGAAATTTTATGCATCAAAATGTATCCAAATCCCATGACTGTTACTGGAGGCGAAACTGATGTTGGCTAAACCTTGTATCACCCTTTTTATTCCTCTCCAAAGTATATTTTGCTTAGAATTTGGCACAATAGAAGAGGAAGACAAAAATTATCAGAATGTACTTAACAAATGTAAATCAGTTAAAGAATTGAATATTGAATAAAGTTTGAGAATGGGACAGCTAACCCCCTCCCTCCTCAGTCTACAGTCCTATATCATTTCTTGAACATTAAGCATTTTAATGAATTATGTTAATACTGTTTGGTAATGGACGGATGATATACCAGAAATTTAAATACTCCAGTGACAGTTATGACCTTGTCTAGAATTCACTATTGACCCACATACAGCTAGATCAGTGTAGTATGCTTTGTTGAGGTAATTGTATATATATTTTTCCCCAGTAGGAGAATTAGTAGGCTTTTACTTTTTGCTTCCACTTGATTCTTTGCTGCCATTTTCTCCTTCCTTCTGCCACTTAACTAAAAATCTATCGATTTTTTTGTCGTTGCTTTTGGCAATGGAAAGTGAAAATAAAATACTGTAATTTCCTCACTGTCACGCAGCATGCCTACTGCTCCTTTTGAGAATGGACTGGTAACATCATAGTTTTTGACATTTTATGATTGAATGCAGTGCTGGCAGAACGTTATGGAGACAACTGTACCAACCCTCAAGTTTTCTTTTACAACAAAAGGCATTGATACTAATAATTAGCATTGCTGCCCTACCCTATTGATGCCTCATGAGTTTTGACTTTTATTCGACTAGGTTCTGATACATCTTTTGGTAAGAACAAAGTCTGAAGTGAGATAGTCATGACCTGGATTTGGAATCAAGGAACCTGGACTTAGCCCCAGCTCTGCCACTCACCTGGGACAAATCATTGTACTGCTCTAGAATTCAGAGTTGTGTTGTTCTGTTTTTTAGATCTATAAAAGAACCAGAAGCGCTTAAAAATCCCTTACAGCTTTGAATGCTTGACCCCCCCCACTTCTACTTATTATTTGTGTGGCTTCTGACCTCACTTATTGTGAATGCCTCATGTGTAAAATGAGGGGGATGACCCCTAAGGTCCTGCCGAGCTCTAATCCATGATCCAGTGATCACGTCTTAGGTTTGAAATGAGATACAGGGTCTAGTTTTTCTACAGCATTTTTAAATGTTATGAAATGCCTATTATTCCATGTTAAGTAAATCACAGAAACATTTCAAGTATTGGAAGGAACAAAACCATTTTCCTCAGCCACATCAACATGCCAACTGTAATGTGTGCTGCCATCTTAGATGACACAACCTGACAGGATTTTCTTGCTGGTACTAAAATTTGTACATTCACAATGTTTATAAATCTACTGCCTCGCTGACCTACATGGATTTTACTTTTAGCCTCCAAAGAATGATTCCCTGGACAAGGATCTGATGATACGATATAATCCATATGTCCTTCCTGTTCATTGTGCTGGCAAGGTAAGAAGGGGAGAATAATTGGGGAAATAGCAGAGATATTAATGATAATTTATAAGAATAACTCAAGTCTTATCACATTAAAAGTAGTATCTAATGCACTTCTATCAATAGCATATTGACTTCTGCTACATCACAGTTTCTAGTTGAATTGCATTTACGATGGGCAGACCTCTGCAGCTACAGCTAGAAAAATCACATGGCTAGGTTCGTCGTTGTGACTCAAAGCAAGGCACTGCCTTTTCCATAGGTCCGTATCCTCACAGAAAGAATCTTTTCTACTTCACTTAGGGTGGAAAAAATTAAATGAGATCAATAATCAGGAAAGAATTTGAACCAGATAATTCCAAAGGTCCTTTTCAATTCATTTTCCAAGTTTTAGATGTCAGGGTTTACTCTTTAAAAATGCCAAGTGTTTGCTTTTAAAAGAACCCAAAATGTTCAAAGTGGAACAAGAATGTTTTGCTTCAGAACCTAAGCAAATAACGTGTTGGTTTATTAAAGACTGAAGTCTTTAGGTGGTATGAGAATTTTCAATTCCAAATATTCATTTGTATCTCAGTTGCTTTAGGTTAGGAGCCCTCATTAAAGGGAAAAATCAAGGTCATATGGGAGAAGTAGAATCATGGCACAAGCTTACAACTTACTCCAGCTATTAGCCATCATCTCTGATTTGATTTAGATGTTTTCTATTTACAACTTTTCTCAGAGGTTTGGGTTATAGATAATTCCAACTGCTGCGAAGAACGCCAAGAAGTGGCACTTGGATTTTCCATTGTTCATGTCATCCTCTCCTCCCTTGAGACTACATTTTGCTATGTTCTAATCAGAAACTAGTTTGTAGCAATCACAAGAAACAAAGATTGAAGGATGGAGCATGCTCCAAATTCTTGATTTCCAGATTTGTATCCAGCAAAACTCGCCAATGAGATATCTGTTAAGTGCTGACTGTGGCACTGTGTAAGGTGCTGGAGTAGATGCTGGGTAGATAAGTCTTATTTTATTGCCTTCAAAGAATATACTTATTCTGCTGATATTTCATTTGTTTAAAGCTCAGTGTGGCAAACTCAGATTCCTTCTGGTTTCCAAAAGAAGAACTCTAAAATAAACCTTAATGGTTCCCCAAATTTCCTTTAGACATTCTGTATCATCATTTGCCTGAACTGTCGCATAGGGGAGCTGTCATTTTAATGGTGATGTTTTGATAGGGAAAGCACAGGTGACAAGAGCATGAGATTCCCTCTGCTTTGACTGGTGCTGACTAACGGAGGTGGGGGGGGCAAAGCAGCTGATAAGCCCTCAGAGATTTCCAAAAGGGATAACTCTTAGTACCACTCATGGCATATTCTATAATGTAGGTGAACCTTTCTAACGTTTGAGGGAGGGCTGATTCACTGAGGTTATTTAAGAATTACTGGTTTCTATGTTTTGCACAGCAGTAGGGAAGGCCTGGAGGCAGTTAGCTACATGTGTCAATACAGTATTTTCCAGTGTGGACTGCCTTTAAGAAGAGGGACCTACCAAGTTAAGCAGAAGCATACTGAATTTAACAAGGACACTTTAATGAATTATCATCTGAGACCTCCCTATCCCTATAGCAAGCCAAATGAATGGCAGAGGAAGAAAAACATTACTCAAGTTCTACCATATCCATAAATGGGTTATGGATTATGGGAAGATACAAGAGCACAGATGAGTTATGTATGCAAAGACTCCAACTGCATGGAGCACAGAGAACATCTTAGAGTATAGTATTTTCCTTCTTAGTATTCATCACACACTCATACACTATCTAAACTTTGTAGAATAGCTATTGTTAAAAAAATAAGATGGAAAGATGGCACAGAAACTTGTATGGGATTTAAAAGTATGTTGGACTTTGGCCTGAGAAGTTTATGTGGGCTTGGGCAAGAGCAAAATCTGCCTTGGGCTCATTTTCCATATTTGCAAAATGAGAAGGATATTAGCATCAGGTGGCTGTTTAGATGAGCTTAGGTTTTCAGAAGGATGTTAAAATGGAGGTATCAGTAGCAATGGTGTTGGTGGTGGGAATTGTCTGTCATGCCAATGATTAAAATAATTTCTGTCTTTTTTATTTTTAGAGAGACGAGGATAAGGATAAAGTTGGAAACATTGAATACTTTGGTTTGGGTGGTTATTCTGGTTTTCCACTGCAATATTACCCATACTATGGTAAACTCCTGCAGCCCAAGTACCTCCAGCCCCTCCTGGCGGTGCAGTTCACCAACCTTACCACTGACACAGAAATACGCGTGGAGTGTAAGGCATATGGTGAAAACATCGGCTACAGTGAAAAAGACCGTTTTCAGGGACGCTTTGATGTAAAATTTGAAATAAAGAGCAGCTGATCACAAGCACAATCTTCCCCTCTAGCCATTTAAAAAAGTTTAAAAAAATTATAAAAAAACAAAAACCTACTAGTCTTGAACAAACTGTCATACGTATGGGACCTACACTTAATCTATATGCTTTACACTAGCTTTCTGCATTTACTAGGTTAGAATGTAAATTTAAAGTGTAGCAATAGCAACAAAATATTTATTCTACTGTAAATGACAAAATAAAAAAAAACAAAAATTGAGCCTTGGGACGTGCCCATTTTTACTGTAAATGATGATTCCATAACTGACTTGTAGTAAGCAGTGTTTCTGGCCCCTAAGTATTGCTGCCTTGTGTATTTTATTTAGTGTACAGTACTATAGGTGCATACTCTGGTCATTTTCCAAGCCATGTTTTACTGTATCTGTTTTCTACTTTATGTAAGCAAGGTTTGCTGTCCAAGGTGTAAATACTCAATGGGGATAAAACTGGCATGGTACTTCTTTTTGCTTTGCTCTTTTCGAGATAAAGGCCCATCTATGAGCATATTTAACAACACTCCATAGAGCCTTTTCCTGTGATGTTAGTTTATTTAATTTTAATTTTTTTCCAGGGAGGGGGGAGGACTGTCCAGGGTGGGGGGGAGGGGAAACTGCCCTTGAATTTTAAGTGAAGCTAAAGAAAATAAAAGGTGATGGGTTGTATTGTGCTTTTATTGAATGCTGTCTCTACATTTCTTCCCTTGTCCTCCAGTATGTTCTCAAGTTGCGTATGAGACCTGGGTTTAACTATCACTTTGGCTGGTGATAGGGCTAATTATTTTGCTTTGTATATTTTCTTTCTATCTTTTTTTTTTCCTTTCTCTGGAGGCATCACATGCTGGTGCTGTGTCTTTATGAATGTTTTAACCATTTTCATGGTGGAAGAATTTTATATTTATGCAGTTGTACAATTTTATTTTTTTCTGCAAGAAAAAGTGTAATGTATGAAATAAACCAAAGTCACTTGTTTGAAAATAAATCTTTATTTTGAACTTTATAAAAAGCAATGCAGTGCCCCATAGACTGGTGTTAAATGTTGTCTAAAGTGCAAAATCGATGTTCTAACATGTAATAAATGCCAGGAGTACAGTGCTCTTGTTAATCTTGTATTCAGTCAGGTTAAAACAATGGACAATAAATGAATGAACACATGACTTATGCGTGTGCTTTGTTCTTGTCTCCAAGGCTCCACTTTGCTACTGATTCATCTTTAATATCACTAATTTTCCAAGATCTTGAAAAAATATTGGACCTGAAAGACAAACACAAGTTGTCAGCGGTTCCGACAGAAGCACAGCCTTCTTGGTATAAAACAAACACAGTGAAAAAACTAGGCTGTAGTATTGTTTTTAAAAACTGGGATCAGGTTGAGGTTTGGCAGATTAGTACATTTCATTCTACCTTGAGGTGCATAGTTCAGTTCAAATCTATACCTTGCCTTCCAGAAAAATTATTAGCTTTATTTTTAAATGAGGCAAAATCAGCTGCAAGGTGTTTTCCAGGTGCGCTAGCCTCATACAATTGAGCTGGAATTTCAGCCTCACTTAACCAACTTGGGAAACGCCTAAGCGCAGCAGCATGTTTCTGAAAACAGAAACCTCCTTCTACAGACCCTTCACAAGCGCCTTTACTGTGGATTCTTGTGGCACCTGTGATAGTCCTGAAGGGAATGGGGTTTGTTAAGAGAAGACCCACTGACCTCCCAATATTTCTTATATTTTTCTTGGGGACAATACCACATAGATTTTAGTTAATAGTGACATACAGTTGCTGTAGCAAATTTGTGACACAGTAGCTAAAATACATATGTAACTTTCACTTTACAGTATTGCTTATGTTGAGCTCTAATCAGTTCCTGTTGTTTACTTTGTAAAAATATCACCTGAGACTCCCTGTATCTCCAGAGCAGCAAACTGTGAGCCCAAATTAGTAGCAGAGGAAGAAAAAATGCTCCATGGAAAAGTCCTTAGATAACAAAAAGTAATAATGGGAAACCGCTACCACTTAACCGCAAAGAGATCTTAATATTTCAGAAAATAAAGTAAACTTAAGTGAAATAGTCAAGAAAAAAATATAAATGAATGTCTTGAATTTAGAAGACTAGGGCTCTAAAAAGTAATTATTCATTAGAAATAAGTAGAAAGTAATTTTACACTAATTCCAAGTGAATCTTGGAATTATAAAATGTCTTGAGTAAAAGAAGCCCAGATGTGCAGCGAATCAGAACAAGAAGCAGAACAGGCATGGTGTGAGATTTAGACAGACAGGAAAATGAGCATGGGCTGTTGGATGGGATTCAAATACAGCCTCTGCCTTCAGTCACATATATATAATGCTGGGCAAGTCACTTTCTTCACCTATGTGTCCCTCAGGCAACTGTCAAACCCACCCACTGTCACCGACATGTCGAGATCTACAATGGTGGAGGAGCTGTCTATGCTGAAGACCCCTTCCCAAGTCCTACTGCAAAGTCTCATTATGGCATGGAGGTGAGCCCAAGTTCATAAAGTCTTTGCCAGAAGAATGCAAGGTATGGCAGATATTAGCGAGCAAGATAAACTTTGGAGTATTGAGCCAGTGACAGACTGTGTGGTTGTCACTGGGGAATAGCTTCAATAAGCTTACAAAGGCTTATTACAACACAACTGGATCATCAGGAAATGCACATATGTATGTGTGTGTGTGTGTGCATATGCATCTGTACATATTTAAACTGGCTGCAGTGAATAAACAAATAATAAAAAGATGGAGCTCTACATTGGTGGAGCAAATAGAGAGATGGAATAACATCTGGAATATTCATAGGAAAAGAGAACATTTATTTAACTTGATGAACAATTGGTATTTAAATGGTATCAATTATATATATAAATAAATATATAGAAGCTATTTCCAATGGAAAAATAATCTATTTTATGTAAAATCCAAGAATCACTCCCCACTTATACCAATATATATGTACAAGTACATCTATATCTATATATAAATATATGCATCCATATATCTCTACATATATGTGCTTTTTAAAAATCCAAACTATGGTGGAAAATATGTGTGCTTTATGTATGTAAGAAAGGGGGTTTCACATCTCATCTCAGTGTAATCACAGAAGGTATCACTGAATGTAATCACAAAGTGTAAAGTAGATGGCCACACATGATTAGGTTTTAGTGTAATCCTTTTAAGAGGTGCGAACTCTGATTGAGTCAAAAGGAGAATTGTGTGACTGGCTATATGGGTGTGTGTCTGAGGACTTTAAATAGCTAAAGGGATTTCAATAATTCTAAAATATGAGCCAGAATTGGAGAGAAAAAAATAATGACCTTTCGACAGCAAATCACATTTGAGTGGGTCGGGGATTTCATCTCCTTCTCCCTCTTTCCCACTCCCACCTCTCCCAAATGACCATGTTATAGATCAGTCTAATAGATCAAACTGAGAGTGGAAAGGTCCACTGAAGAGAGGCACAGATGCTGAAAGACAATTACCCCAAAACAAAGGTAACTTCTGCAACTGTGATCTCTCCAGAGAAATGTCAGGGATGGGCTCAAAGAAAAAATCCTGTCATTTTAAAAATTTATTTTTAGTTTTTAACATTAATTTCCACAAGATTTTGAGTTTCAAATTTTCTCCCCATCTCTCCCCTCCCCCCACCCCAAGATACCACACATTCTGATTACCTCTTCCCCCAATCTGCCCTCCCTTCTATCACACCCCTCCCTTCCCTTATCCCCATGTCCTCTATTTCCTTGTAGGGCAAGATAGATTTCCGTACCCCATTACCTGTATTTCTTATTTACCAGTTGCATGTAAAAACAATTTTTAACATTTGTTTTTAAAACTTTAGTTCCAACTCCTCTCCCTACCTCTCCACCCATCCCCACTGAGAAGGCAAGCAATTCCATGTAGATAATACAAGTGTAGTTATGCAAAAGATTTCCATAAAAGTCATGTTGTGAAAGACTAATTATATTTCCCTCCATCCTATCCTACCCCCCATTTATTCTATTCTCTCTTTTGACCTTGTCCTTTCCCAAAAATGTTTACTTCTAATTACATTTGTCCTCCCTTCTATCATCCCCACAACCCACTTATCCCCTTCCCCTCTACTTTCCTGTAACATAAGATAGATTTTCATACCAAATTGAGTGTTCATGTTATTCCCTCCCTAAGCCAAATGTGATGAGAGTATGCTTCACTTTTTCCCTCTCACCTCTCCCATTTTCCCCTCGATTGAAAAAGCTTTTCCTTGCTTCTTTTATGAGAGATAATTTGCCCCAATCCATTTCTCCCTTTCTCCTTCCAATATATTCCTCTCTAACTCCTTAATTTTATTTTTTTAGATATCATCTCTTTCTCTTCAACTCACCCTGTGCTGTGTGTATGTATGTATGTGTGTGTGTGTCCCTCCAACTACCCAAATACTGAGAAAATTTTCAAGAATTACAAATATTATCTTTCCATGTAGGAATGTAAACAGACTTTAGTAAGTCGCTTATGATTTCTCTTTCCTGTTTACCTTTTCAAATTTTCTATTCAGCTCTGGTCTTTTCATCAAGAATGCTAGAAAGTCCCCTGTTTCACTGAATGACCATTTCTTTCCCTAAAGTATTATATTCAGTTTTTCTGGGTAGGTGATTCTTGATTTTAATCCTAGTTCCTTTGACTTTTGTAATATTATATTCCAAGCCCTTCGATATCTTAATGTAGAAGCTGCTAGATCTTGTATTATCCTGATTGTATTTCCACAATATTCAAATTGTTTCTTTCTGGCTGCTTGCAATATTTTCTCCTTGACCTGGGAACTCTGGAATTTGGCTACGGTATTCCTAGGAGTTTTTCTTTTGAGATATCTTTCAGGAGGTGATTGGTGGATTCTTTCAATATTTATTTTACCCTCTGGTTCTAGAATATCATGGCAATTTTTCTTGATAACTTCATGAAAGATGATGTTGAGGCTCTTTAGTTGATCATGGCTTTCAGGTAGTCTCATAATTTTTAAATTATCTCTCCTGGATCTATTTTCCAGGTCAGTTGTGTTTTCAATGAGATATTTCACATTGTCTGCTATTTTTTCACTCTTTTGGTTTTGTTTTATAATTTCTTGATTTTTTCATAAAGTCATTATCTTCTATCTGCTCCATTCTATTCTTTAGGGAATTATTTTCTTCAGTGAGCTTTTGGATCTTCTTTTCCACCTGGCCAATTCTGCTTTTTAGGGCATTCGTCTCCTCAATGGCTTTTTTGGATCTCTTTTGCAATTTGGGTTAGTCTATTTTTTAAAGTGTTATTTTCTTCAGCATTTTTTGGGTCTCCTTTAGCAAACAGCTGACTCATTTTTCATGATTTTCTTGCATCACTTTCATTTCTCTTCCCAATTTTTGCTCTATTTCTCTTACTTGGATTCAAAATCCTTTTTGAGCTCTACCATGGCCTGAGACCAATTCATATTTTTCTTGGAGGTTTTGGATAGAGGAATTTTGACTTTGTTTTCTCTTGTTTACCTGCTTTGGTCTTCCTTGTCACCAAAGTAAGATTCTATAGTCTGATTCTTTTTCTGGTTTTTGTTCATTTCCCCAGCCTTACTTGAATTTCAAGCTCTTTGTCAAAGTAGATCTCTGCTCCCAGTGTGGCATGATAAACACTTTCCGGTGACCTTCCAGGTTGTCTTGGGCTACAGATTTGCTTCACTCCATCATTCTGTGGGTTTTTTAGCTTTAGAATTTGTTTACAGCCATTTTTTACAGGTATTTGGCTGGGTTTAGCAGGAGTGCCCTGGAAAGTCCTTGCTGTTACTCCACCATCTTGGCTCCGCCCTCAGAAACATGTCTTAAAAGTCTAGATGAGTGGCAATACTCAGATTAGAGTTTTAACCCAAGGGAGCTTCTTAAGGTCTTTACAAAGGGAGAAATGACTTTCTGAATCAGGAGTTGTGAATTACCCCTTTGCTACATGTATTTGAACCCACTCTTTCCATGTACCTATGTGTATTTGTGGGAGAGTACAAGTTTTTGAGAGGAATATTCTATAACAACTTTTCCTGCTATCCCATCTTACCAAATGAATGACTTTGCTAAAAGCAAAATCTACCATCTGTTATTGGGAAACAAACCAGTGAGGGCTCAGGAGCTACACTGTTAGAAATATCCACTCACAAGGTTATCCTTCAAACCTGAGAATAGCTGTACCTCTGGGGACCCAAACTTCAAGTAAAAGTTCAAATTCAGGAAAGTATTCCATAAGGAGTGCACATGTACACATGTGTGTACATGTATATATAATTACATATTAGAGCTACATATAGTTAAGCTAAAAGCTTGTTTCTAGTTTTATAATTCTGTGCTAATATAGAAATTTATAGCTTAAAGTTAGATTCTAGAGCAGAAAAGAAACTCAGTTTGGCTAATATTTCTAGCATCCAGTAGGCACTGGCTAGCCAAAAATAAAAATCTCTGCCTTTAAGAAGACTGCCTCTTCCTAGAGGATAGAGCATATAACAAGTGTATAGATAAAGCAATATAAGGTAATTTGAGGAAGAAAAGAGAACTAGCATCTGCAGGGATCAGTGAAAGTTCTGCATAGGAACTGGCACCCTGGCTTGAATGTAAAGGAAATTTGGTATTCTAAGAGGTATAGATGGGGCGGTAGTATGATGTTGTGTGTCTATGTGTATATGTGAATATATATAAATAAATATATACATATGCATATGCAAACATATGTATACGTATGTGTATATTATATAAATGTATGTATAAAATTTATTCAAGATTCCTCAAAAGAAGTAGCAGAAATAACCCATTTCAATGACCTTCTGCTCATAAACAGAAGGTGAGGCACAAAACAAAGATATGTCTACTGCACAAATGTGTTCACCACTGTGACAGAGGAGATTGAAATGGAAGAGGGAGTTCCTGTGCATGATAAGGTCTTCCAGAATCTCCTGTTTGCAAATGATACCATGCTGATTTTTTTTAAGGTGCAAAGCATTGTTGTGCATAGATTTGCAGTTTCACGTATAATCATCTTTTTTATTGTAATATGTTACGGAAATAGTTGTTTTATTCCATAAATTAAAAATAAAGTTAGAAGAGGGAGAGGTCAAGAATCAAAGGACTTTAGCCTGATCATCCACAAGGGAAAAACCAAATGGATGAAGAATATGTCTACTGCCCAATAAAATGAGGGCTTTCCTCAACAGGTAGGCCAGTTGTCTGTAGGGTCAATTAGTATGAGGTCAGAGTTGGAATGAAATGAAATACTTATAGTTCATGCAACAGTTAAGGAAAGGAGGTTTACTTAAGACAAAACAGAGAAATGATATTCAACCAGGATAATGTAGCACTTGATATGTCGACACCCCTTGATTTTATATGAAAACATGTTTTGTTAGCAGGCCAGATGTGGTGACTCATGTGGCCCTGGGACATCTGCCAAGGCTCATGGGTGGTCCTTTTTTATGCCATTAGGGAACCAGGAAGCCATATGGCTAGAGGATGCCTGGAAACTGAATCAATGACAAGCCTTAGCCACCTGGGTCAATCAAATCTTATGGATAGCTTCCTTGCCTTTCAAGGAAGAACTAGCTTAACTTAGATGAAGGATGTGGGGGAGGGGCACAGGCTTATATAGTAATCCTATCACACTTAGTTGCATGCATTTCAATGATTTACCAGTGGAACCTGTCCATCAGTGCGTTTATGTATATGTGTGTATGCACGTATACATATAGACACATACACATATGTATGTACATGTATATGACAGTACAGCTTGATGAGGTGGGTCCTGAGCTAAACAAGAGAAGGAAAAAGATTGAATTGCCTTCAACAAATTGCAAAGCTCCTTCAATGACCTCAAACTTCTTATAAAAACAAAGGTCCATTTTTTTGGTACCAAAATTTCTACCAATGACTTTGTGTGGTAGAAAAAAATGAACTACAATAATCTCCAAAGAATTAAAAATGAATGTCACAAAGAAGGCAACAGAAAAGAGCATGTGAGGAAGCATGGAGAACTTCAAAAATGACCAGGAATAAAAGATGTCATCAAGAAATTGTATGACAGGAAGAAAAGATGGATGGGTCATATGGAGAGGCGAATGGGTAACAAGGAGTAGCCAGCCAGAACCCTCTGTTGATTTCCCTGTAACATCTGAAGGAAGCAAGGAAGGGTCTCTAGTATATCAGGGGAGAGCACGGACAAGGATGTGAAATGGACAGATGGTGAAGAGATGTGGTCTGCATCACTAGCGAGAACTTTCAAATGAATCCCTTCATAGATTCATTTGAGTACTGAGTATGATCAAGAAAGAAGGTGGCCCAATTGGATAGGAAGGATGAGAGAATAGGGTGGAGTTGGTAAAGTGCTGAACTTGGAGCCAGGAATATCTGGGTTGGAATCCTGCCTCAGCACCTACCAGCTATGTTACCCTGAGCAAAGGACTTCAACTCTCTTAGCCTCAGTATCCTTATTAATAAGAGATTTGGAGTTAAGAAACTGTAAGATACAATTCTAAAATCTATGATCTCTTTTAACCCCCAATCTATGATTTATGAATGTTAGATAATAACACATGGACAAACCAAGAATATACACTAATATCTTCTTGATGCATAAAGAAGTAGGTCTTTATCATAAAATACAGACAAAAGCAACATGGGATAAGAAGTTGAGGACAAGGTGCAGTCTACTTCAATGAGGCAGTGACCATATGATGAAATTAGAAATCATTTCAAGGATCAAACTAGAGAAACAGACTTTCAAAAGTCTGTTGAAATAATGCATTTCTGGGAAGGAAGCATGTACCCATACAGGGAGCAGGAGGACCAGAAAGCCACAGTTTTTTGTTCCATACTTGTTTGAGTAAAATCTAATTTGAGCCTTAGCTATTTCAAAATAATAGAAGGCTTTGTTGTTCAAACTGTAGGGAACTGTCCCAACTCCCTAATTAAAGTTATTATCAGTGATTGAAAGATTCTGATAGCTGGGCTTTCATCTACTAACGTTCAAATGATATCTTATGGTCCTGGATTCTTAAAGGATTATGAAACTTTTGGTCTCTATGTATATTTACCCTGTGAAGCGGAACCAAGTGTGATTACCTTGAAAATTCAGGAATAAATGCTTTGTGAATATAGAGGGAAACCATCCAGGAAGCACTCAAGAATGGTTTTAATCAAGTGAGTAAAATGATCCTTGTTTCAGGATAAATCTCTATAATATAAGCCTTTCCAAGAATGAGCTGGCTACATTCAGAAAGACGTTATCTCTTGTTTGCCAGGATCCCAGCTGTGAAAGATGCCCTTTCGTGAAAGTCACTTGTCTTGATTTTCTAGACATTCTAGATCTTTAATTCAGCTATGGCTCAATCACAACACCTCAGAAAAGCCGATTTTCAAGAATATCAAAACTTTTCACCTTCAGCCTTCAAGAATAGCTACCACCACCACTTCCACTACTGCTACTACTACTATGGAAATAAGCACTTACTAAGCACTTACTATGTGCTGGTACAAAGGACCATACAAATATTATCTCATTTAATCCTCACAACAACCTGGGAGGTAACTATCATTAGTATCACCCTCATTATCTAGATGAGGAAACTGAGACAGAGGATAAATGACATATCCAGGGTCCATACAGCTAGGAAATGTAGGAAGCAGGTTGAGAATTTAGTCTTCTTAACTCCAGGTCTAGTGCTCTATCTACTGTGCCACCCAGATGCCTCAATATTACTACTGCCACTACTACTATGGTTACCACCACCACCACTTCTACTGTTAACTGTTATTCATGTGTATGCAGTACTCCTCAAAATCTGTAAGTAAGGTAGCACCTACTGGTCCATAAATATACCTTTCATCTTCCCATTTATGTGCCTATGCTCTAGATATTACTTTCTCTTGGAGTGCCTCCAAAATACCCACAGTGGATATCCTTACCCAAGTTCATAGATTCATCTCAAATGCCACTGCCCGCCCCAGACTTCCTTGTTGCTCTACCCACTGTAATCAAAAGTGGTCCCTCCAAACTTTGAATTCCTATATAATTTTGTTTATATCTTATGAGCTTTCACATTATCATTTACACCAAAGTTATCGGTGCACAAAGTTTATCTTCTCCAACCAGAGCAGGAACTGCATCCAATCCATCTCTGAATCCCCCTCAGCCTTATATATAGTAAATGCTCAAAAATACTTGTTGAGGTGAACTGAGCAGGGACCTTGACACATTACTTCAAGTCTGTCACAACGTGAACCTTTGTTTCCTGGGTTACCTTGGCCAAATAATTCATCACCCTGTGGTCAACCTGCATTTAGTCAGGCTTATCTTGAACTAGAAGACAAAGCCTGTCAAATTGTATCCAAAACATAGGTATGTGCAGCATTATATTTGGATCTGTACTCAGGGAATCAATCATATTTTATTTTTAAGGTGAATATTTATTGAAGATGCAGTTATAAACATTATATTTAGTCACTAAACAGGCCAAAGAAACAAAACTTAACTGAACTCAATTTTTTTAATTAACAATTCAACTTTACCTAAAAAAATACAAACTTTGCAAAGAAGTCTATTTAATCAAACCTTTCCCCTTACCCTAAAAGGTAGAACAACTTTTTCAACCTTAGCTTCTTATCTGCAAAGGCATATTTTCTTTTTTTTTCTTTTTTTCTTTTAAATTAATTTATTTAACTTTTTACATTCATTTTCACAATATTTTGGGTTCCAAAATTTTCTCCCCATTTGTG
>CM053770.1:640363913-640403945 GCA_028658325.1 Potorous gilbertii | reverse complement strand
GTTTTCATACCAAAATGATTGTGGATTTTATTCCTTCCTTTAGTCAAATGTGATGAGAGTAAACTTCATGGTTTTTTTTTCTCTCAGCTCTCTTTTTCCCTCCATTAAAAAGACTCCTGCCTGCTGACTTTCAAACACAAGAATGAGAAGAAGCATGAAAAAGTAAACAGCAAGGAGAAGTCACAAGGGACTTACCAAAGTTGAACTGTTTACAGTCCTATATGGAAAGACAATATTTGTAACTCTTGAAATTTTGCAGTATCTGGGTAGTTGGTGGTATTACACACACACACATACACACACGTACACATACACATGTACAGCCGTGCACACACACACATTCATACATACATGCACACACTGAGACAGAGCACAGAGTGAATTGAATAGGATGGGATCATATCTTAAAAGAAATCAAGGTAAATGGTGAGAGAGAAATGGAGTGGGAGGGGAGAGGGTGAAATGGAAAGGCATATTTTCAAAGGGAACCTGGGAGGAGAGAGGGTGAAATGGAAAGGCATATTTTCAAAGGGAACCTGATCCCTCACAAGCACACTTTGACAAGGGCCAACAGTAAAATTTGAGGACTGGTGACCATTAGAAGCACATCCTTTTGAACCTTTAATATCTTCATTTTTTTTTTTTTTGCTTTCCAGGCAGATTAGTATAGTCATGTGTATGGGCTGCCCCTCAGAAAACAAAATGGGAAAGGGAATCAAAGAGGAAGGAGTAGGGGTTTTCTGGGGGTCATAATAAAGATGGAAAGCATATCTAATCCTGAAAATAACTGTACTCCTCCAAGGGGAAGGGCCAGCAGAGTAAGCAAGGACGAGCTGTGGAGAGAGTCCGGAAGAAAATGGTAGAGTCACTTGATTCATCTCTTTCTCCTCCTGAAGCAGCAGAGGAGAAGTGAGTAGGAAAGGGAGGACAGAAGAGTATCTGGTGGTGGTTTTTACAACAACTAAGGTTCCCCATAGATCGGAAAAGCTTCCTCCAAACCTGGAAGACTTAAAATTCCAGCAGTGTCTGGTCCATTGAAGCATATTACAGAGCTATGCCTATAATCCACATTGTATACTAATATTTGTCAGAGATAATGAGGAAAAAAGAAATTCAAAAAGAATTCAGCAAGATGCTCTAAACCAAGTCAATGTATATCTTGATACCTGGTAACTTCAATGTAAAGGTGGATATGGGGAGTGGTGAAAAGTGCATTGGGAAAATACAGTTCAGAGTTAAGAAATGAAATAAGTTCAGGTCTCATAGACTATTTAGAAGCCTGAAGCCTGATGTAAGTAACGGATACCTCAAGAAAGGAAGCAGAAGGCGTTAGACATGGCAAAAAATCCAAATAAAAGAAATGAAATTGAGAATGTCTTAACAGATGGAAACAATTGGTTATTGATGCAGGAGTCATTTCTGAATCAAATCTGTAAAGACTCAGAACAGAGAGAAAAATCAATGAACGAGTAAGAAGAATGGCTGAAGATATAGACTGTATGCAATTACAACTCAAAAGTGAGGCTGGTGCCTCTGCACAGCCCTCCCTCACTCCCGTTCACTTGCCTGTCCTGGCATCACCTCTCTGATGTCACGGTTCTCTTCAAGAGTGAAGGACAAACAGCAGCAGCAGCAATCACAATTCAAATCTGGCCTATGCAAGGCATATACAGACACCAAAACAGGGAAATGTCGGAAGCGCATTAATTCTAATCGTCACCATTTCATTCAGAAGATTAACCAATGAAGCTAACACAATGAGAAAGTCCAAAGAACTTAGAAACTCCTAAAGCAGAAAGACATGACAGCCAAAGGGTAACATAAAAGTAGAGTACAAATTTATTTGCAAAAGATTACACAAGGTAATTGTGGAACATCACCCACAGCACTGTCTCAAAAACACACACACACACACACACACACACACACACAAAACCAATACCAAGAAACAACAATGAAAGAACATGTCTATGAAATGTGTAGTGTGAGATCTAAGTGAAACCATCCCTATAGCATTTATAAATGAAACCTGAATAAGGAAAGTAAATTGACAGAAAATGCATCAGACATTTTAGGGTTCCTGAAGTGATTAATCTATTTTCATCATGATTAATAACAGAACTACCACATTTGGGCTCTAACATCTCATTACCCCATATGAGAAAATGGAAATGACAGTTAAGAAGATGACATCAAGAAAGAATGACTAGACTAGATCAACCACACATGGATCAAATCCATGCTAGAGGAAACATGATTTTGAAAGCTCTAATGAATCATTTTTTAAAGATATCCAAAGTGGAAGGCATAACATTATTGGTAAAAAGTCATATATAGGAGTCTTCCTTTTTTAAAAAAAAGAAGGCAGTCACACTAATTAACATGCCTCTTGTCTCATCTCTATAAAATTTCCTTGAGAATGACAGTTATCATAGGTGTCCCTGGTGAAAATATAAGAAAGGAACAAGCAGATTTCCTTTGCAAATGCCTTTCTACTACAGGTCACATTTTCAGTCACACATGGATGAAAGGTATAGAGATACAAGTTTCCACTGTATTTCTCATTGATTGGTTACAGGACAGCAACAGCAAGTGTTTATAGCCTTCAAACCTCTCTTCCAGCAAGGTGTCTCCCACGTATATACTAAAAACACTAGACAAAAAAAAACCACAGAAATTACTTTGTTTGATCATATCCTCATCGTCAAACAAGGAATAAATAGGAAGACAAAGGTATTTGCTACTGGAGGAAATCAGGCACAACACATAACGATGTCTTGCAAGACTGGATTAGGGATAACATTTTCCCGATGTCGGATTATGGATAACATTTTCTTGATTATGGACAAGATATTCCTAACAGCATCAAGCCAGAAGACATTAAAGACCCTCTTTAATGAGATCCAGTCAGGACAGATAGATAAGCTTAGGAATCCACAGGAAAAGCAATTTGACATGATGAACAGAGGGCCAGTCTTGGAGTCAGGAAGACCTGGGTTCAAGTTCTACCACTGACACCACTAACATGACCATGAGTAAGTGCCCAGGCAATCGAAAAAGACCCTAAATTACAGACCAGTCACTAATCTTTCAAGTCATTGCCTTTTCCTCTAAAATTTGATGGAAGTGAGATCTCTGATCCTGTTATGCTTTGGATAGCTCTCATGGCTAGGTCTAATAGCCAACTTCCATGGGGAGGAATTCCTGAATGAGACAAAACAATCTTAAAGGGGCAGGCCCTATGCCAATCACACAATGCCTTTCCTCCTTTTCATTCCCTACCAATCATGCAATTATATAGGTTAAAGGAATGCTACGAAGCTAGACATAAGGACTCAAAAACCCTGGAGAAACAGTTATTACTTACACCAAGTCTAGAATAATCCACATGAAAGGGCTCAGAAATGATAATGGACTCTTTCTGACAAGGAGATGTAAGATAAAGGTTGTCCCTGACTGACCTCACTGTTATAGATCCCAGAAAGTACCCTGATCAGGCTTATAGAAGAAAAAAATTGAATTAGCTTGGATTATATGTCTACTCTTTTGTATTCTTAGTTTTCCCTATATCAGGTTTTAATCAGAAACTATATTATAAAGTGCTTCGAATCCAGATAAGGATTCAAATATGTAAAATAACCAAGGGAACAGAAGTGCCACAGAACAAAGCAGAAATTCAGCTCCATCATCCATAGTTGCCAGAATGGTTTTTCTAAATAAAGCATAAGGTGACCATGTCACCTCCTGGCTCCTGCTTCTTTCCACCTCCAGGATCACATTTAAATATCCTCTCTTTGACATTTAAAGCTCTTCACAATCTGTACCCTTCCTACCCATTCTTTTCACAATTTGCTCCCCTGCACATACTCTGTGGTCAGGCAATGCCAACTTGTTCGCTGTACTTGAACACGAGGCTCTGTCTTCCTTCTTTGTGCCTTTGCCCTGGTCGTCCCCCAGGTCTGGGAGCCTCTCTCCTTCCTCATTTCTGCCTCTTGACATTTCTGGCTGTTTTCAGACTTTAGCTCAAATGCAATACTTTTTTTCAGAAATAGGCCTTCCTGGTCTCCTGTTTACCCCAGTGCACCTAAGGTAACTTTCCTAATTATCATCAACTCTACCTCTTTAGCCTCTCTCAGCTTCTGTTCCCTTCTCTCCAATTACACAGCCTCTACCCTGATGTAACTCCATATCACAGCCTGCCTGGATTATTAGAAAAGATCCCTCTGTTCTGTCCTCAGTGGCTCCCTCTTGTCTGTAAGAGAAAATGCAATGTCTTTAGCCTAGCATGGAAAACTCCACTGTCTGGCTTGCACTGACTTCTCCCACTGCTGTTTCTTATCACTTCCCTTCAATGCAGTGATAAGAAACAGCAGTGGGAGAAGTCAGTGCATACCACAGACAAGGTGAATGTGGATTTATTCATCCACTTCTATAACTAGAACTAAAAATAAAGAGAAATATGTAAAGGCATTGTAAAAGAACACGAGGACAAATAAAGTTCTTTAGTAGTCAACAAACAATTATTAAATACCTACTGTGTACCAGGCACTGCACCAAGTGCTGGAGATTCAAAGAAAGGGGGAAAAAAGTCCTGCTCTCAAAGAGCTCATATTCTAATGGGTAAAATGACAAACAAACAAATACAAACAAACCAGTTATATATGGGTTAAATTGGAGATAATCAACTGAGGAGAGGCACTAGAATGAAGAGGGATCAAGATAGGCTTCTTTTTTTATCATAACTTTCAGATAGTCCAACATTGCTATATTAGCTCTCCTCCATCATCCATCAGATCAGCTGTTTTTCTGATGAGATATTTCACATTCCCTTTATCTTTCATTCTTTTAATTTTGTTTTATTTTTGGTGTCTTATAACATCACTAGCTTCCCCTTGCCCAGTTCTAGTGTTTAAGGAATCATTTTCTTCCTTAAGTTTCTGGTTTTCTATTTCAAGTTGGTTGACTTTCTTCTCATAATTTTCTTGGACTGCTCTTTTTCCCCCTATTTTTTCCCTCAATCTCTCTTAATTGATTTTTAAAGTCCTTTTTAAGTTCTTCCAAGAACTCTTTTTTGGGCTTGTGACCATTTGATATTTCTCATTGAAGAAAAAGAGTGGGTTTTTTTTAGCTCTACTATCTTCCTCTGAATATGAACCCATATCTTCTGTATCTCAATAGTAGCTATCTATGGTTGCATTCTTTCTCCTTTTCTTACCCATTTTTATTTTCATTTGTTTAATTTTTTTAGCAGCTTACTATTTTAATCAAATTCTAGTCCTATGATGTGGGGAATGATGCTCCAGACCTCAAGGTCTTCTTACTGTCGTTTTCTAAACTCTATCCCAGAGCCTAACCCTGGGCACTCCTCTATACCCCTGAGCTTACTGCCAGGACCCCCTCCCCCCCCCCCCCCCAGTCCTGCTGCTTCACAAACACTCTTGCTCCCTGCAGGTCCCTCCAGTGACTGCACACTTTAATTGTCCTCTCTGCCCTGGAAACAAGACCCAGGACTCCGCTCTCCTGCAAGTGTCCCCAGCCAGCTAGATCTCTGCCCATTTGCCTCCACACTTATTGAGCATGTGTTAGCTCCTTCTCCCCCATAGCCACAGCCCAACACTATGTACGATTAGCACAGCTGTGCTTGGCGTTCCTCAACACTGGAAGGTCCTTCAGTCTTCTCCTCCTCAGCCACCTGACCCTGCTGAGGCTGAGGCTGCCTCCAACCCAGCGGACTGCAGGGTCTGCTGTTTGCCGACTCTGGCTGGAAGGTCTCTGTACTTCCCAAATCTCTGCCCCTGGAAGGTGAGTCTTTCTGGGATCCTCTCAGGTGAATGACTACTTTATCCCAACTTCTGTTTATTCCTGCCTCTCTACATTCACTCTGAGGCAATGTTCTCTTCCTTTGTGTGGAGGAAATCTGGAGAACCCAAAGTCTTCTGACGTACTATGTCATGTTCCCAGAATCCTCTTCTTTTTATTATTTTAAAAGATACTTTCCACATCAGCTGCTTAACATCAATACTTAGAGGCTCAAATGTGGCCCTTTGAATCCAAACTTCACAGAATAAATGCCGATTAGATTCAGTCAAAGGCTGCACTTGAGGACCTGGGGGGCCACATGTGTCCCCAAACTAGAGGACCTTGGGCAATTTCCTTAATCTTTCTCGACCTCACTCTTCCCCTCAGTAAAGTGAAGGTAATGGACTAAATTTCTAACTGAAAAGCTAGCTCTTAATCTATGATCTGATGATCCCAGGTAGGTAGATGGATGCTATGGTCAATAGTGTTAATCAAGAAGATATAATTTCAAAGTCTGCCTCAGACACTATTTATTAAGTCAAGAAATATTTATTAAACACCTACAACTGTAGTGCTAGGCACTATACTAAGTGCTGGGAATACAAAGAAAAGCAAAATACATCTGCTCTCAAGGAGCTCTCAGTCTAATGGAGAAAACAACATAAAAATAACTTTGCATAAACAAGGTATAACGGAGGCAACTAGGTGACCCAATGGATAGAGTGCTGAGGCTGGAGTCCAGAACTCTGGCCTCAGACACTGACTAGCGGGGTGTTCCTGGACAAGTCACTTCATCCTGTTTGCATTAGTTTATTCATCTGCAAAATGAACTGGAGAAGGAAATGGCAAACCATTCCAGGATCTTTGCCAAGAAAACCCCAAATGGGGTCAGGAAGAGTCAGACATAACTGAAACAACTGAATAAAAAAAAAAACAATAAAAAGGGTCTATTGGAGATATTGTCAGAAGGAAGGAAATAAAATTAAAGGGCCAGGAAAAGCTTCTTGAAGAAGGTAGGACTTTAGCCGAGACTTGAGGAAGTCAGGGAAGTCAGAAAATGGCAATGAGGAAGGACAGAGCACCAGGTATAGAGGACAGGGTGGGGAGATGCTAGATAAGGTTGGGAGATACAGTATGTTGTATGAGAAAGAACAAGGTGAATGTCACTGGAGGCAGGTAGGGAGGGAGGGAGGGAGGCAGTTATGAGGAGACTGGAAAAATCAAAAGGATCCAGATTATGAAGGGTTTAAAAGCCAAACAGAGGATTGTGATCCTGGAGGGGTTAGGAAGACACTAGAGCTGGATGACTTGGTCAGAATTGCCCTTTAGGAAGATCATTTTGACAGCTTAGATTGGATTGGAGTGGTAAGAAAAATGATCACTTTCTTGTTATATTAATGACCAATTTTATACACAGGACCCAGAGATCCTCTTTTTTATTATTAATAACCAATTATTATTAGGTTAGTTATTAGTAGGATTTTTTCTCTTTTTACTTCCTCATTCAAAGTCCAGTCTTACTGAAGGACAAGGCTGACAATAAGACATTCTCCTCAATCTTATGTAAAGAGAATCTAATCTCGGAGAATTCTGGATCACTGTGCTCAACTCAAGTGGTCTGGGTGGAGACTAGTCTCTTTGTCCAAGAGCACTGACATGCCAAAGTTAGGTACCCAGCCCCCCCCCCCATTAGAAAAAAGCCCACCTCTCATTATAATATTCATTTTCTCATTAATTGTTAACCTCTCATTACAATATTAATTCTCTCACTAATTATCAACCTATCAAAGTTGATTTTCACCCTGAGGGACACCCTCTTTCCCAAAGATATTTAGACATACAACAGCCTCCATAAAATGATTATTAATTACCCAGAAAGTCTGTCCCTCAGAATTTTTGTTCATTTCAGTGGGAAGAGACTTGAGGTAGGGGGTTCAACCAGAAGGCTATTATAATAGCTGGGGAATGAGGTGATGAGGGTCTGCACCAAGGTGGTGTTAAAGGAGAGAAGGTAGCATATATGAAAGATGATACAAGGTAAAATTGACAGGTCTTGATTATGGGGGAGAAAAGAGAGTGAAAAATTGAGGATGACTCAAGTTGAGAGCTCAGGTGACTGGAAGGATGAAGTTACCCTCAAGATTAATGAGGAAGTTAAGAAAAGAAGATGGTTTGGGTTTGGGAAGAAAGATAATGAGCTCAGTTTTGGAATGCCAAGTTTAAGATGTTTATGAGACATCTAGTGCAAAACATCCCATAGAAAGATAAAGATGTGAGAGTAGAGGTCATGAAAAGTACTAGAGTTGGAGACACAGAGCTGAGAATGCTCTGGGAGAGGATGAGATCATCAAGAGAAATAGTATGGAGGGAAAAGAGAAGAGTGCCCAGAACAGAGCACTGGGGGGCATCCATGCTTACTGGCTCTCACTCAGATGAAGAGCCAGAAAAGAAGACTGGGTATGTCACCACAGCTTTCTCATTTATAAAACGAGAACAACCAGCACCGATCACACAGGATTATTGTGAAGATCAAGTGAAATGATGACTATAAAGCTCTTCAGAAACCTTAAGGTTACTATGCACATAAGCTTCAACCAAGCTTCACATACATGAACTATTGAAGAATGATATCTAATCTTCCAGCCATTCTGACGATCATCCATTGGACGCATTACAGTTCATTAATGCCCTTCCTAAACGGTGGCACCTAGACCTGAACACAAATACTCCAGATCTGGTCTGACTAGGACATAATACAGAGATGAATATAAATAATAGTAATGTCTTAATTAAGGATATGTCTCCTTAGCCTTATTAAGGAAAACAGAATCAGTAAGCAAATCAACTTATGTTCTAGGGTCACTGGGCAATATTCAAATCAAATTTGTACTGTGGTTTGTGAGTTACTAACCAGACAGAAAATGTCATCAGATCAAATAGTTCAGAGAGAAAATCTGCATTAAATGCAAATGAAGGACCTTTTGGACTGTGCTCTTAGCAGCCCCAAATTTACCTGGATTAAGGAAAAGGAAGAGAATTGTGTGTACCATTTCGGCCCTGGCCTTAAACTCACATTTTGGGAGTTACGGAAGATTTCTCTTTTCATCATCCAGCTCAATCAAGCCTTTCCTTTTCAGCTAGGATCATCATCAAGGGACCCAATTAAAGCCAACTACAATGGTGTTTTCTTTCATATTGACACCTTGCCATACCTTGTGGGACTAATGCTCCATTTAACAGAGACCAAAATGACCTTCCAGTCTGATGAGCAAAGAATAAATATGAACCAGTCATTCCAAAGTTGCCTACCAAGGAATCTCAGGGAAAATACATGTTCATTATACATTTAGCAAACTATACTCTCACTTTCAGTTCAGTCAATCAGCTGTGATCTTAAACAAGTCCAGGGACTCCAGCAATTCTTTCCATTCTACCAATGGTGTTGCAGGTAAAAGGATGTATTTAATGATTTCAGCTAAAAACTTAACCAAATAGTTTCAAACTACTTGGCTATGGTGTTAAGACAGTTTTAAACATTAAATTCCTCTTACACTTTCCTATTCTCCACATGCTAGGAATGAGGACTAGTAGACAATTTAAAGATTAGTATTTCATATATATTGAGGGTTTTGTGGGGGAAGTAGACAGATTTGGAGTGGTGCTATGATTTTATGGATTTATGATTTATCAGTGGAGAGAACTCCCTTGTGAAACTCCCTCTTCTGATGCAGCCTGGCAACTCAGCTGCTACTTACTGTCTTATCACTTGGTTAACAGACATTTCCATAGTCATCTAGCTAGCATCATACCATCACAGGGAGGACTTGAACACTCTTCCTATTGCCTCAATGTTTATGAAATAAATATGAATTGAGGGAAAGTAAATGCATTGCTCTCCATATGTGGAAATGTGATCATTTACAGAAAGACCAAGCCTAGCTGTGGTATGGGTATTATGAGTTCTGTCCAACTGAGAGAACCATTTAGGGGCTATTCAAAACCAACTGCAAAGTAAATAAAATACACTTTATAAGAAGTAATGTTCAATCACTTCTCTCCTAATTTGAATATAATAAGCCAAAAGGTAAATCCATTAAGATCCAGTTTAGAGCCATTCGGATTTTGAAAACTAGATACAGAAAAGAAAACAGTGTATCTGGGTGCACAATGTGGGCTGTATTCCAGTCTTCCTGTGAAAGCCATCTTGAGGCCATACCCAGCCAACATTCCAACCTCCCTCCTTGAACTGCAGGGCCCCAGAGTAATTGGTGCACCTGTGCAGGTGACACTCAGCATACTAACATCCTGTTTCACCAATTACCCCATGGCTCCAGCAAGAATGAGCCCACAGGAGGGAGGGCTCTGCGCTCTGGGTCAGTGAGTGGACAGGTCATGCTCTGCACTACAACAGGCACTTTCTGGTCTCCTTCCTCCAAAATCCACCTCCTCTTTAAACTTCTCCACCCAGGGGACCTCCTTCTGCTCACTGGTGTTGGCTGTCGAAGTGTTTCTTATTTTCTCCACCCATATATCCAAACACACCCAGTCATCTCTCCCACCACAAAACTTTGTGACCCATTTGGGGTTTTCTGGACAAAGACACTGGATGAGTCTGCCATTTCCTTCTCATATGACAAATGAGGAACTGATGCAAACAGAGTGAAGTGACTTGCCCTGGGACACCAGTTACCAAGTGTCTGAGGCCAGATCTGAACTTGGAAACATGATTCTTCCTGACATGCGCTGTGCCATTCAGATGCCCTTTCTGTCAGTGTATCTCTCCTCAGAACGAGGACAAGCTTCCTAAGTGGCCTCACTGCCATAAGTCTCCACCTCTCATTATCCACATAGCTACTAACGTGATTTTCCTAAAGTATGAAGGTATGCCTACTCAAAAAACAAGTGGTTCCTAACTGATTCTAGTATCAAATATTGCTTCATCTTCAAACTCATTCTCTTAAAATTTTATATGTGTATAAGTTTTATATTTTGCATCATTAATAATACACCAATATACACACATAATTTATAATATGATTTTATTAAATATAATTTATAGAACAATTTAATTTCTAAACTATGATATAATGTGGTAGGATAGGCTATATATAACATGCTCTAATATAACAGCAATTTATAAATAAGCAAATACATTTGTATAAAATGTTTTACAAATTGAGGGCCAAGATCAAACCAATTTGGAAACCATGATTCTGTTGAAATAAGTTGTGATGAACTGTACTTATTTCAAGGTAATGTTCTAATGGTTTTGAATGGTGCTAAATGGTTCTATCTGGATAGTTTTCTGCCTGTGGGCTTTTACTCATACATCCACAAAGAACGTTTGCGTTCTAACCAACCACAAACAAACATTCTGCTTCTCAGGAGCTCTACAAATTGGGCTCACTACATTTTATAACAGTCAAATGCAACTTCCTGCCACCCTGAAACTGGCAAACAGATGACTACCTACTGACAAAGAAAGAAAAAATTATCTGGGAGAAAGGAATATTACATACATGTTCATATGAGAGAAAAGTGAAATACCTTGAGAGTTTTAGTATTTTTCATGGGGACAAACAAAAAAAATCTCTAATTTCTATGAACATTACAAACTGAAACACTGTCAGCAAAATAACCAGGAGAGAAATTAACTTTTGCAGAGAGACTTGGCAGATTATTTATTTGTTTATTTGTTTTGCAAAGAGTTAGCATTTAAATGAAATCCCTTATAAAAAGAATTCTGCAAACTGAGAATAGAGTGGAAGACAGGTCATGGCAGCCAATCTGTGCATTCCAGGGGTTCCTAGTCACTGGACTTCAAACCTCCAAGAGAAGAAACCAGAGCTCATCTAGAGGAGTCTACATGCCTCACACTGAATAATGCAGTGGGCTCAGAATAAGTGTTTCCTAAAATTTAACAAAATTAAATCTTTTGGTTCACCAAGTGTTTTGATAATCTGCATCTTTATACAAATGAAAAAGGAATATTTAGAGCTGATTTGCATTCATAGGCAGTGGAACTGACCCAGCATGAAATCTCATGTTTGACAGAGAGGTTTACTAAATTATACTGATTAAGTATTGAATTATTGGAAAAATTTCAGTAGGAGCACAATGGCTTAGCTCTACGTCTTAGCCCAAAGGATAAGAGTTTAAAAGTATTGCAGGCTTTTGAATGAATGAGGAGCCCTAAGGCAATGTAAGTTTTGCAGTCTACTTTGTAATTGTTCAGTACTTTCAGTCATGTCCAATTCTTAGTGAACTCACTTGGGCTTTCTTAGCGACGATTCTGGACTGACATGCCCTTTCATTTCCTTCTCCAGCTCATTTCACAATGAGGAACTGAGGCAAACAGGGTTAAGTGACTTGCCCAAGGTCAACCATGGCTAGTAAATACCTGGCAAAGATTAGACATTTAATAAATCTTGTTGACTGACTATAACCCTGGGAGTCTGATGTTGCTGTTATCTCTGTTTTATGAAGAGGAAAATAAGGCAGACAGAGGTTAAGTGACTTGCCTAGGGTCACATAGCTATTGAGCATCTGAGGCTGAACTCAGGGCCTCCTGACTGCAGGTTCAGTGCTGTATCCACCGTGTTACCCAATAATTCACTCCATGATAATTTTATTTTGTCCCACATTAGTGATTCTCTGGTAAGGAAACTCTCTAAAAATGCAGGTCAGTAACTATGCTGAAACATAAGAGTCTGAGAGAGTTGCTTGGGTCACTGAGAAACGGAGTTAGTTGCTTCTGAAAAAGGAAAAAAACTCCATTTTTGTCCATATTGAGGTGCCAGTGGGACATGCAGAGGGAGACAGCAAAGAGGGGGCCAGAAGGGATGGTCTGGAGTATGGAAGAAAAGTCAGGACTGTTGTCACTGGTTGTCCCTTATTCTCAAAGAGGACCATGATATCAGGGAGGTGATGCCAGGACATGCAAGTAAACTGGACTTAAAGGAGGGAGGGCTGTGCAAAGTCACCAGCCTCACTCTCTCCTCCAGAACTATCTGGGTCCAGTGGTGAGATATAAATCAGTATGACTAGAGATAGCGCTGGAGGCAGTGGGAGACATTGGCCTTTTTAAGTCAAGGTCTTTCCCAGGTCTCAGTTTTTCTGAGGTAACACCCATGCAGTGATTAAGGCCAGGTAAGAAATGAGGCAGGGAATGGCCTCTTTTACCTAATTAAGAAATAAAATAAAATCAATCAGGGTGGAGAAGACCTTTAGGGAGTCAAAAGTATAAATATAGTTGAGGAAGTCATTTGCTTGGAGGTAAAACTATAGCCATGAGATCTGAGAACATTTCCAAGGGAATGTGAAAAGAGACAAGAAAAAAAGGCAAAGACAGACCCTTGGATTAAATTCAACATAGGGAGTTAGGAAGACACGCACAGGGGCAGGAGGAGAATCAAGAACGATAAATGGTATATACACTGAGATGGACAGGGTATCCAGGAGGAACAGTCAACAGAAAGGACAAGGAAGAAGTTTGCAATCAGGAGGTCACTGGCTGAGAAAGTAGTTTCAGGAGAGAACTGGGGATGGAAGACAGACAGATGTCACAAGAACTGGGGAGTCAAGGTGTCTGTGCTGTGGGAACAGGAAGGGGGCAATTACGATCAATATCCCAAGTTAGGCCACTGGCCCTTTTCCTATGCTGCAGCTACATGTGCTGTCCATATAATCATTTTAAACTGAAAGGTAATGGGGAGGTTGAATATTACTCATGTATATCCCCCAAGTTAATATCATAGATAGTAACTGATAACTACAATAAAGAAAAATAGCAATTTTTCACAGATCAATTCACAGAAGATAAAACCCAAGAAAGGAAATAGCAATAAAATGTGTGGCTTCAGCTATCTACACAGATGGACCAAATATAGAAAGAAGGAATGAAATAAGAATCTATGAAGGACCTACTGTGTGCTTTACAAATATTAGCTCATCCAGTCCTCACAATGATCCTATGAGGCGGGTGCTGTTATCATTCACACTTTACAGTTGAGAAATTTGTGGCAAACAAAAGCTAAGAGAAATTGCTCAGTCACACAGCTGGTAAGTATCTCAGGTCAAATCTGAACTCATACCTTTCTGACTGCAGGCCCAGCACTCTACGCCCCATGGCACCACTCAGCTGCCTCACAAGAGGAACTTCCATTGTTCTGTCATTTCAGTCATATCCAACTCTTCAGGACCCCATGTGGGGCCTTCTTGGCAAAGATACAGGAAAGGTTTGTCATTTTCTTCTCCAGCTCATTTTACAAATAAAGAAACTGAGGCAAACAAGGAGGCTCCACTTGCCCAGGGTCACACAACTAAGTAAGTGTCTGAAGCTAAATTTGAACTCATGAAGACGAGTCTTCCTCATTCCAAGTCTAGTGCTCTATCCACTACACCACCTAGAGATACCAAAAATGGGAGGAAAATTTGACCTTATAGGTAATGTTAAGACTTAGTGAGAAGGGGCTCATGGCTGGAAAATGGATCTGGAAGAGCAAAAAGAATGAGACAAGCAAGTTAATGCTGAGAGGCTGCGTGGTCCAGTGATTAGGGCTCTGAAGGTGAAGTCAGGATAAGTGGTCTGACAACCTCAAGTACCTTCTAGCTATGCAAACATGGCTGTTACTTACACCCTTAAAACCTTCTCTACAAAATGGGGATAACACCACCTGTAGTACATACTTCACAAGGTTGATATGAGAATCAGTTGGGCACATATGTACATACATAAACATGCACATTTACATGTTTACATATAATGCATTTTGCAAACATTAAAGTAAGAAATAAGAATTTGTGTTCTTGGCTGCTGTAATTATTACCGTCCTACTACAGACCACAAGGATTTTAAAAAGTACGGAGAAATATGAAATTTGGGAAATAGAGCCTAACCCTGGCATGGGGACATGACATGGTAGTGGTGACAGACTCCCATTACCCGGCACTTTGATCAGAGTTTTGTCTCTATCAAAAGCAAAGCAGCGAATAATATAATGGTTTGCCTTACTGACAGTAATTTCATCCTTCAAAAAGTAGAGAAACCAGTAAGGTGCAATTCTATTCCTGATCAAATCGTAACTAATGAGAAATAACTGATTGCTGGGGTCAAGATAACAGGAACCTAAAGCGGAAGTCCTGACTACATCTTAGGAGTTATGACAGAGAGAAGGGGAAAGATGCGAATTATCCAAGAGGTACTTTAAATTTTGGGAAATCTAACTTCAAAGGATTTGGGATTTATTAAGGAAAATTAATACAAGTGGGAGGAGTTTTCAAGGAAAGACTTTCTAAATGATCAACCAGAAACAATTCTAATAAGGAGCAAACTCATCAAGTCTTTATTTTTTTCTTCCTCCCATCCCACCCCAAAGAAATCCAAACGCTTGAAACAAACACCTGTCAATGAAATTAATTCCCCACGTTGGCCTTGTCCAAAAGCGTGTGACTCAAGGTAGGCAGCACTCATTAACATCAGCCTTCTTGAATCATGGTTGATCACTGCTTTGGTCAGAGTTCTTAATTCTTTCCAACATTTTTATTTTTACAGTGTTGGGACAGTAAAAATCATTCACTTGGTTCTGCTCACATCACTTTGCATCAGTTCATACAAGTCTTCCCACTTTTCTCTGAAATAAGCTTTCATCATTTTTTACACAGCAACCGTATCTCATTATGTTCATACATCGTCATTTATTTAGCCATTCCTCAACTGATGGGCATTCCCTTAGTTTGCAGGGTTTTTTTTTCTTTACCACAAAAAAGATGTTATAAATATTTTGCACATGTAGAATCTTTTCCTCTATTTAAAAATTTTCTTTCAATTACAGACCTAGGGGTGTTTTGTCTTTGAGTTAATGCATATATATTGGTCTAATAACTTTTGGGGAAAAGTTCCAAATGGCTTTCTAGAATGGCTAACTCTATCATAGTTCCACCAATGTGTATTGAATGTGGCATGAAAATGGGGAATTTTTAAAAGACTTATGTGAATGTACAAGAAACTCATCAACCAATTCAGATTTTTTTAAAAGATAAATACAGAAAATAAAAGTAAGAGTAAACAACAGATTAACTTCAAAGACCAACCACAGTATTATAAGAATAGCGTAATGCCCATTGAAGCTGAGAATGAACATAGACTAATGAGGAAAGTTAAGGACTATGAGAAAGCAGAACAACTCAATTATATTTTGTTACCTTTTCTTTCTGAAAGGGGGAATAATTTTTTAATTGAATAGGGGAGAAGAAAATAGTTAAACCAAGATAAGGAAGGTTAGATTAAGACACCATCTAGCCTTCCTTGGTAAGTTTACATGCCCAGACCTATACGCACCATGCCCCAGGATATTAAAGCTGGCAAAATGATTACTCAGTCAATATCAATGATCTTTGAATGACTGAGGAGAAGATGGGGGATGCCTCATTATTATAGAAGGGCAATATTCAGACAGGGAGGAGAATGGATGCTGCAAAAATTGGTCAGTGAGTTGTTATTTGACATCTGTCAGAGTCTAGAATATATTATTAAAAGGAATGAGCATACAGAAAAAGAAGCAGGAATCACAAAGGAGCAGTATAGTTTTATTCATCAAAAGTAGGTCCCTCCCAGTCCTTTTTTGACAGGGTTACTAGACTGGCAGGGAGCATTTTATAAATATAGTCCACGTAGGTATTAGCAAAGAATTAACAAAGCTTTTCATGTGGAAAGGATAGAGAGATGTGGGCTAGATGATGGTACAAATAATTGACTGAACAGTCAGGCTGAAAGAATGGTCATCAGTGGTTCTCTATCATCTGGAAAAGAAATCCCTGCAGGAGTACTCCAAGAGCTGTGCTTGGCCCTATGCTCTTGAAAATTACTGTAAATTATTTAGATAAAGACAGTCATTTAATACTTATGAAATCTACAGATGACACTATGGTGGAAGGGACAGATAACATGTTAGATAAAAGAGTCAGGTGTCAAAAAATCTGGGGAAGCTACAACAATGGAACACATCTAACAAAATGAAATATAATAGGTTCAGTTAAGTTAGGACCACAAGTCCAAGACAGAAGAAATGTGGATGGACAGTAGCTCCTTTGAAGAAGACCAGGGTTTTTTGTGGACTGAAAAGTCAAAATGAGTTAACAGAAGGACGTAATGGCCAAAACACTAACAGTAACTGTACGCTGCTGGAAGTGAGGAAGTGTAAAGAATCAAGGGGGATGAGAGAACCACTGGGTTCCACCCCAGTTGGATCAAACCTCCAGTATTAGGTCAAGTGCTAAGCATTATATTTTAGGAAAGACACTGAAAAGTTGAAGACTGTCTAAAAAAGGGTAAAACAGGGAAGCTCTGGGCCTCCAGATTATGCCAGAGAAGGAATACTGAAGCAAATGGTGGTGTTTAGCCTGGAGAAGAGAAGATTTGGGGGGTGGGGGAGGAAAGGAGGGGAAAGATAGTAGGTGTCTTCAAGTATTTGAAGGGCTCACACATGAAAGAAGTTTTAGTTAAAACAGAGTAGACAAGTAGAGCTACTCAAATATGGAACCAAACTGCCTTGGGGGGTTACAAGTTCCCTCACTGGAAAGGGAACGATCACTTTGTCAGGTGTTTGTAGAAAGGATTACTGTATACCTTTGGGTTAGATTAGAGGCCTCTATAGCCAAATTATATGTTTTTCTGTGACATGACAGCCATCTTCAAGTGAAGGGTTGTAATGTGGAAAGAGGATTATATTTAATCTGTTTAGTTCTGAAGGGCAAAAGTACAGGCAATTAGTGGAAATTGTAGACAGGCAAGTTTGAGCTTGAACAAAATACTTCCTAATAATTGCAGTGAAATGAGATGCCTAGGAAGGTAACGGGTACCTCCTGACTAGAGGTCTTCAAGTCAAGATGCATGACCACTTGCAAAGGTGCAGAGGACAGTACTGTTCAGGTGTGGGTCAGATGAGCTATTATCAGAGTTCTCTACCAACTGTGTTTTTAAGAAGACTCCACATTACATATTATTGGGTGACTCTGAGGCAGAATGCCTGAAGGAAGAAGAAGAAAACCAAGAAAGAACTTGTACTCATTCATGGCAGAGTGATATACCCCTGAGGAGTCTAGCTAACTCAATATCTGGCAGAAAAATCTCATGTAAATTATCATGTAATATTATCATGTAAATAAAACTGCCCAAGGTCTTAGGTACAAGAGTGCCAAAGTACAATAGCTCTGCTACTGCCTAAGAGATTCCACTCCATCCCATCTTCTCCAGAAGACCGGCCCCCTCTATCATTCTCGCTTCCATTTCTCCATCTATTGGTTTAACATGCCCCCCACTACTCACAAACATGCCTGTGTGTCTCACATGTTCAAAAATCCCTCTCTTGATGCTTCTGTTCTGCTAGCTTTTGTCCTGTATCTCATTCCCATCCCTTTTCTCTGGCTCACCTACGGGAGAAGACCATTTACAATCAGGGCCCCCACTTCCTTTTCCCTTACTCTCTTCTTAAATCTCAGCAGTCAGGCTTCTGTCCTCATCATTCAATGAAACTGCTCTCCCCAAAGTGACCAGGGGTCTCATCATGGTCAATCTAACAGCTTTTTCTGAATCTTCATCTGCCTTGGCCTCTTTGAAGTCTTTTCAGTATCTTTTGTTGACCTTCACCCAGACTAGGTCTGCTGACTGTGGCTGGTTGTACCCAGAGCCCTATACTGGGCACTCTTTCCCCTCTTTGATGTTTTTTTTGTTACCTTATCAGCTTCCAGGGACTCAGGGATCATTTCCATACAGATGATTCTCACATAGATTTTTTCAGTCCTAATGTCTTTCCAGACCTCCAGTCCTGCAACTCCAACCATCTACTAGATATCTAAAACTAGATGTCCTGTAGATGTCTCAAACTCAACATATCTAAAACTGAAATCATCCTCTTCCTCCCCAACCCCTCTTCTCTTCCTAATTTCATTATTTTTTTATTAATTTATTTTAAACTTAAATACACAATAAGAAAAGAAAAAGAAATACATTATAAACTTAAATACTAAAACAAATACAAAATAAGAAAAAAAAAGTATAGCCGTGTGCACAACAGAACATAGAAGATTCAAAATGGACAGCAATAAATTTCTATTTCAATAAAGTCTATATAATAAATACTATAGATTGTATTCAGAGCTATCTTTGCTTCGTTGTAAGTTTTCTTTTGTTTTCTGCGGTGTTTTCTTTATTTTGTTCTTTTTTCCCCTCTTCCTCCCTCCTCCCCCAAGAAGACTACACATACACACACATATGCACATACATACATACACTTACATATACATACATACATTTACATATACATACATATATTTAAATATCTATAATAATTCATAAGACCAACAACTCTTCATTTCCTACTCTACAGAAATATTCCAACCTTATACTGTCTAGTTATTTTAAACAGTTTAAAAATATTGATTAATATAGCTGACATATAATATAGTTTCCTTTATTTTTCTCTTTTGATTAAGTCTATTTTATCTTTAACTTTGTCTGAGATCATGATTACAACCCCTGCTTTTTTTCCTAACAGACTCTTCCCCTGATCTTTATTTTGCTTGTGTATATCTCTTATTTCCTACCCCTTCCAACCCCTCTTTTACTTCAGCCTGCTACCTTGCCCTATTACTTAACCTGACCCCCTAAGGATCCCTCCCTTATCCACTCCTCCGCCACTCTTTCCCCTTAACCCTCTTATTTCTGTCTGAATTTAGAAGACTTTTTATAGCCTTCCAGATATATGTTATTCCCTCTTTATCCCATTCCCATTAATGTAGGCACTCTTCTATACCCTCCCATCCTATTTCCTCACCCTATTTCTTTATAAATTTAGAAGACTTTTATTCCCTTCTAAATGTATACATAATTCTCTCTTTAACTCAGATCTGATGTCAGTAGGGTTCCCTCTAAAAATTCCTCCTTTATCTTCTCCCTCTTCCCTCTGCCTTTTTATTTTTTTCTCAATTTAGAAGATTTTTATATCCTTCTAAATATATATGTATTGTTCCCTCTTTAACCCATTCCCAATGAGAGTAGGCTTCCAGAACTACCAGTCTTCCTCCTTGGTCCAATTCCTCCTTTATATCAATTCTTCCTCTTGCACCTCATTTATATAAGACAATTACTCTTTTTACCTTTTCCTAAACTGTTTTACTTTTAAGAATCACAACAAACTCAGGTCTACCTCAATCTTTCTTTCAAACTACACAATTACTAATAACCACCTTAGATGTATGTTTTACATTTCCTTGTATAAGAAGTAAACAATCTGTCCTCACTGAGTCCCTTGTAATTAGTCTTTGATGTATACCTTATATTTCTCTTAGATCTTGTACATCAAATTTTCTACTAAGTTCAGGTTTTTGGTTTTTGGTTTTCTGTCTGCAACAAAATCCTGACAGTTCATTAAATGTCCATTGTTTTTTTCATTCAGGATTATGCTCAACTTTGTTGGGTATGATATTTTCAGATGCAACCCTTGTTCTTTTGCTCTTCAATATACAATGATCCAAGACTTGTGGTCTTTGAGTGTCACTGCTCCAATCCTCCTGGTCACCCAGCCTCACACCCTAGAGGTCACTCTTGACGTCTCACTTTGTCTCTCACTCTCCACAGACAATCAGTTACCAAGTTCTCTTTACTTTTACCTTCATAACCTCTCTCATCTCTGTCTCCTTCTCAGACACAGCCACCTCCCCAGCACAGGTCCTTCATCACCTCACAACCAGATTATTGTAACAGCATACTGGATGAACTCCCTATGACAAGTCTTTCTCCACTTAAACCTTTCCTCTGACTCAGTTAACAAACTGATCTTCCTAAAGCAAAGTCTGACCATATAATCCCATTCAATAAATTCCAATGGCTCCATATTACCTCCAGGATCAAATACAAACTTCTCTATTTAGCTTGTAAAACCCTCCAAAACCTTTCAAGTCTTGTTATGCCTCCTGTCCTTCATCACTCTATAATCCAGTGACAATGACCTCCTTGCTATTCCTTCAAAAAGAAATTTCATCTCCTGACTACATTTTTCACTTGCATCTCATGGTTGGAATTCTCTTTCCTTACCTCCAAGTTTTCCTTGCTTTTTTCAAGTTTCAGCTAAAATCCCACATCCTGCAAGAAACCTTTCCTGATCCCCCTTAAGGGATGCTAGCAGCTTCCCTCTGCTGCTGAATGTCTCCACTATATCCTGCATATTTCTCATTTGAGTTGTTTTCATTAGACTATGAGCTCCTTGAGAGTAGACATTGTCTTCTGCATTTCCTTGTATCTCCAGTGCTAAGTGAGCTTGTTAACTTGACCCAATGACTGGAAGATGATAATGATGACTCTGACACAAGTTAGATGACAGCAGCATTGTCTATAAAATACCTTCTGAGCCTTTCCCTAAGATCTAGAAATAATGCCATGGATTCTATTCTATTCTCCCATCCTCTCATAACTCGAGGACTGATGGAAGTTACAAAATTTGGAGAATTATAGAGATGGTGGCCATTTGGCTTGCAGTGGTCACTACAATTTGTTGTTGTTGCTATTCAGTCACGCACAATTCTTTGTGATTCCATTTGGGATTTTCTTGGCAAAGATCTTGGGAGTGCTTTGCCACTTCCTCTCCAGCTCATTTTACAGAAGTGACTTGCCCAGAGTCACACAGCTAAGTGTCTAAGGTCACATTCAAACTCAGGTCTTCCTGATTGCAGGCCCAGCACTTTATCCACCTAAGTACAATTAAGTAATACTCCATTAGTATCCTCAGCTATAGCAGCTTTTTTTTTCTCTGCTGAAACTGTCATTGCTTTCCTGACTATGTCTCAGGGTAATAGGTAAGGAAATTCCAATACATCCTACTAAAAACTTCCAAGAATAAGAAATATAGGTGATTCTAGTATCAACAGAATGGTGTATGGCAAATATCACTAGGTGCGAATAACATACACAAAAAGTCATATATTATCTACGGAATACAGGATAAGAAAAGGAGGTGGGCCAGTCAGGTCATATTTGAGGGGGAAAAATAAATTCTGGGATAGATTATGAAAGAGTGCTATATTGTAAGCACTCAGAAAAGGAAGCACTGATACTGTGGGTCACAATGTTCTGAATATAGCAAATGCTTTATAAATAATTGAATTTAACTGAATTCAAGCAATATGAGACTGAATGGGTTTCAGAAGAATAAGATGTGCCAGAGTAACCTCATTTACTTCTTTGATAGTGCTACTAAGCTGGTACAAGGGGGGAAACCTGTAGACACTGTATACTGGTTTTCACTGAAGCTTTTGACAAAGTTTCCCATAAAATCTCTCATGACAAGAGGGAGGCACATAGAGAAAATGTCAGTAGTAGAGTTAGGTGGATACAGAATTAGTTGACTGACAAAATACTCAAATTGGTGATTTACAGGTCACTATCTACATGGAAAGTCTGTAGTAGAGTAGCCAGGACTCTGTTTTAGCCTCTATTCTATTCAATATTTTAACTAAGGAATTTATTACTTTGTGTCTAATACTTTAGAAATTCCGAACACTAAGGAATAGAATCCAAAGACTCTTCCCATAATCAACATCTGGTTCAATATAATATAAGAGATTATCATGAAAGACAAAATGTCATGACAGATTAAAGCAATCTCTCAACCAGGAATAGTAATATTTTTAGATTGCTGAATGAACTTTGGAACTTTTACTGAAAAGAAAAAATATTTTTATTATATGAGGCCAACTGGTTTCTTTGAACATGAAAAATACATATTGACTAGATTATGACCTGCAGTTAAACAGGCAACCCTTTGAATTAATCTGTCTGTACGCAAATCCTGAACAGGTACTACAGAGAGACAATAGACTGGGTACAGGACTGATTCAAGAGAGGAGAGCAGGCTCAGTCATGTTCAGAAATCACATTGTATTTTCAATGACAGATACAAAAGCTTCCTTCTTTAATAGCAGCATATTCCCTTTGATCTTTCTGGTTGTGGATCATGGGAGTGCCTTGATCTCAGTATGATAAAAATGGTAAGTAACCCAAAGGCCAACAGAAAAGCATGAGCGCCCAGTAGCAGGCTAGTGATTTTCATGCAGTTGTGAGGGCAAGCAAAGTAGGATCTTTTGCTGTTTTTGTTTATACTAAGAAGTTGGTCGGTTGGTTGCTTGTTGTCCTTTGCTCTTGAACCGGACTAAAAATGACATCATCAAGTGAAGTTTCAGTGTGCATGACTATGGCTGATCAGACCAAAATGAACTCGGAATGCTCTACCACAGGTTGGGCACAGATACTCCCTGTGACTGTTTGAGGTGGATATCCCAAATTTGTACATCCTACATTTCCTTTGTGCTGTTTCAATTCTGCTTTGCTCCTAGAGCACAGCACCTTTTCTGATGTGGGCACACTATGCTAGCAGTTTTGTGCCACTGTCTCCCATGTCCCACAATCAAATCCAAAGTTCTTGAGAGAGACCTTGAGAGTGTCCTTGTATCACTTCTTCTGGCCACCATGTGATTGCCTGCTCCATGTGAGTTCTCCATAAAATAGCCTTTTTGGCAAGCCCACATTTTGCATTCGACAACATGACCAACTCATCGAAGTTGAATTCTCTGAAGCATAGTTTGAATGCTTGGCAGTTTAATTTTAGTAAGGACCTCAGTGTCTGGTATCTTATCCAGCCAGGTGACCTTCAGAATCTTCCTAAGACAGTTCAAATGGAAACAATTCAGTTTCCTGGCATGGCACTGGTAGACTGTCCATGTTTCACAGGCATACAACAATGAGGTCAGCACAATGGCTCTGTAGACCTTCAGTTTGGTAGTCAGTCTAATACCTCTTCTCTCCCCAACTTTTCTATGGAGTCTCCCAAACACTGAGCTAACTCTGGCAATGCATGCATCAACCTCGTTGTCAATGGTACTTCCCAGGAAAGTACACTACCAAGGTAAGTGAACTTATCCGCAACATTCAAAACTTCTCCGTTTGTTATAATTGATGGTTCCATGTATGAATGGCATGGTAGTGCTTATGGAACACCTGTGTTTTTTTGGTGTTAATTATTAAGCCTAAATTAGCACAGACAGCAGAAAACTGATCCATACTTTGTTGCATCTTACCTTCAGAGACTGCATTGAGTGCACAACCTTCTGCAAACAGAAAATCATGCACCAACATTCCCTCCACTTTGGTCTTGGCTTGCAACCTTTTCCAATTGAAGAACTTACCATCAGTCCAATAGTTGACCTTGATGATCTTTTTGTTTATACCAAGAGGTATAATGCCTCTGAATAATGTAATTAAGGAGGATTTTTCCCACTCATTGTTGGGCCTGGGAAGATTTGTAGGAAGGTCCATACCTTTTGTTAACGAGGCACTGGTTCTCTAGGGATGTGATGCCTTTTCTTTTAAAGAAGCAGATCAAAGAACTTGTGGTAGCAGGCCCCTCTGTGTATGTTTACTGCTACAGCAATGAAAGACATTATCTGATATATATGTCATTGGAAAAACAAGCAGGCTCATCACATAGTAAGAAGGAGAGCAATCAGGAGAAAGCCGGAGAGGTACATTGGTAATTCCAAGAGAAAAAGAGAAAGAGGATGCCCTCCTGTACATTGTCTACCCTATCCCTCTGCAGGCTTTATGGGAAAATCTGGACAAGACTGATGGGACCAGATAGCACAGAAAGCCTTAGTCTTCATTGTAGAGATAGTAGCCACCCAAACATCAAGCACATAAGTCTTAGATTACATAAGATTAATCATAATTTATATCCTACAAATACATTATGTTCATTGAACATGAAACATTATGATATCTGCTAGAATGTCTATTTTGACTTTTCACCATGTTGAATCAGCATATACACACATATACATATATACAGATATATACACACATACATACACACATGCCTATATATGTATATGTATGTGTACATGTGCATGTGTGTGAACTGCCATCTCTGGAACAAGTGCCCAGAGACAATGATGTCTTAAATAATACTTACCTTTGGCTACTCATCATTCAGGCACTAACCTGAGAATATGAGTCTTACTTTTACAGATTAGATGTGGGTCCATCAATGTTGAGATGCATTTGTAAACTCTTTTCAACCTAGGGATTCCTAAAATGATGCTTTATGTAAAAACAGTAATAACCAGTTATAGAATCTGTCCTTATTTGGTTATGTGGAGATCAGTTCCTCAACATACAGAATGTAATTTGGGCCAATTTATCCATTTTCTTACTCAGTCTGTTTTGCAGTCATGGCAAGCTGCAGAATTAAAATTATTTTTTCTCTTGTATGGTTTTCTAGTGTAGGGACAGGACAGCCCAGAGTAAACTGCACAGAGTTCCATCTGGTGGTAGCCAAAAGAAAAACGTATGCTCTGAAGACAGCATAAGAACTGAATTTCAGCTAGGTCAACAAAAGCACTGAGGTAGAATGTGCTGGTAGAATTACATGGGATAGCTCCTTATAGCTCCTTTTTTTCTATCAGGAATTTGTGTCTTAAGGATATTAAATGTTTTGTAAATGGCTTTAGCACAAAAAAAGAAGGCATCTGCCATCGCAAAGGAGGATGTCTTCTGTTATTGGAATAAGTTAAAAAGAAGTCTTAAAAAACCTAAAACCAGGACATATGCTTGCTTAAGTATATCCTAGAGAGTAGAAACAACTCTTGATACCCTGAGCAGCTCATATGATAGGCAAGTGACTGACTTTACTTAATCTTCATTCAATCTGTCAGTCCAAGTGATTTAGGTCCCTAGAACTGTGTGACGACATATCTAAAGGGTAAGCAAACTGTAATGCCAAAGGCTGTGGTACTGAAGTCTTTTTACAGAAATTCACAGGGGCCTTGGGAAAAGATTCACAGGAATATGAAGTCTGGCATTGTGCTTCTCCTCAATATAAAGCAGGCTGAGGGCAAACTAATGACTAGTGAGTGGAACAGGAAGCAGAATGGCAGATACAGGGGAAGAGAATGAAAGAAATCAGGAGTCCAGATGGCCCTTAGCACTTACGAAGTTGGGGTTGAAGTGGACAGTGGAGAAGCTGCCCTAAGAGACTGATGGTCAGCCAGTCAATGAGATGGGTATTAAAAAATAAAAAAACAACAAGGATAGTAGTAAATTACCAAAGACACTTAAAAAAATGTTTTGGAAAGTCCTGAAAAAGGCTATATTGCCAGGAAGAAGGTACTTCATTTTGTTATTTGAGGCCATTGTCATGATTTTACTAATAGCATTTTTGCTGTTAACATCAAAGGAGAGAAATGTGTTAAAAGTTGAACCTAGAATTTCCATCTCATGTGGGAATTTGAGTTCCACTGACTAATGACAACAGTAGAGATATATTTAAAACAAAACGAAAATACTAATAGGACAACATGGTCTCAACCAGGAGTAAAAGGGTTCATAAGGGGCAGAAGAGATAAATGTCAATGGTATGTAAAAGCCATGTCCTACCCTCTTGAACCTTTTAGTCTGACATCATGGAAAATTTTCTAGTCTTCTCAAGGAGAGAGTCAGACCTTGATAATAGCTATTCATAAATGGCCTGGTTCCACAATGAGTCAGGGTGACTCAAATACTCTGAATAAGTGGTTTACCAATTATGCTTTCCTTTTTAAGACAAAAAAAAAAGCTTACTAAATTACCTCTAACTTATCCATCAGATTGTAAAGTCTCTGATAGAAGGACCTACACTTATTTATCTCTTTATATTTAAAGTGGTCAGTATAGTGTTCTTTACACATTGGGAGCTCTGGTTTGACTGAATTGCAGCCTAAGGTGCCTTGAAAATTAACATAAAAGGAGCGGTTACTCTCACACAAAAATAAGGCTTATGTGAAATTATAAGAAAATTAAAGCTAAGAGCTCTATGAACTAATGAAGCATGCCTTGTTAAATAAATGCTTATTGAATTGAATTAACTGCATATGTAAATTGTTAAGAATTCACAGAAATCCTGATCTAGAGATTTCTGATCTACAATATTTTTAGGAGAGTAGATGGAAGAGTAGATGTAAAATCAATCAACCCATCAACAAATAGATACTTTGCTAGGGGTGGGGCATAAAAAATAAAAAAACCTAAAATTTCCCTGCCTGCATGAGTCTTACATTATTTTGAGGAAATCAACATATACACAGGAAGTTATATACAAAATATTTACAAAGGAGATATCAAGTAATTTCTGGGGGAAGGGCACTAGTAAGTGGAGGTGTGGGGCAGGGAGGATCAGGATAGATTTCCTATAGGTATCTGAGTTGAGCTTTGATGGTAGCTAGGAATTCTATCAGGCCAAGTGTTAGGAAGGGAATATTTTCTGAATGACCTGTAAAAGGCAAGGGGATGAAACATCATATGTGAGGAATGATAAGGAAGATCATTTGGCTGGAACAGAAAAGGTATGGAGAGAAAAATATGCAAAAGCCTGGAAAGGGAGGCTGGAGTCAGATTGCAAAGGGCTTTAAATGTCAAACCACCATGATTATAGGGAGGGGAGAAGGACAGGTTCTTTCTTTGCTTTCGTTCTCTTCTTTCTTTCAATACTGAGTATTCTTATTTTCCATCTGTATTTTCTATTAGGAATAGGACTTCTTAAAGTTGAGTATGAACTAATAAAAAAAAGATGACAGAGATTTAAATTTGCACACCTTGAAATTAGTCTCTATCCTTGTATAATAAGTATTTCTAATACTCTGGAAAACTTCTATCCGTAAACTTTTTCATCAATAAAAGAGAAAAAGAACAGATCAACATATTGAGCATATAACTAAAAATATCTAGAAAGCTAATAAATTAAAATCCCCCAATTAAATGCTGAAATAGAAAGCCTGAAAAATAAAAGAAGTTTTTAAAAAATAAAATAGATAGACCATTAGGTAATTTGATTTCAAAAATACAAAGAAAACCAAAGTACCAGTATGAAAAAATGAAAAAGATGAATTCATAAACAATGAAGAAGAAATAAAAGCACAAGGAACTATGTCATTCAACTATATGCCAATAAAACTGATAATATTAATTAAGCAGATTAATATTTACAAAAATATAAATTGCCCAGATTAGCAGAACAGGAAGTAGAATATTTGAGTAATCCTATCAGAAGAAGAAACTAAACACCATAAATGATCTCCCCAAAGGAAAAAACAAACAAAAATAAACCCTGGGTTTTCAAGTGAATTTCTATTAAACATTTAAATAACTATTAGTTTCAAAACTATATAAACTGTTTGAAAAATTAGGCAAGGAAAAGTTCTAATAAATTCCTTCTTAACTTGATACCTAAACCAAGGAAAAGTCAAAACAGAGAAAGAAAAACATAGACCAATTTCTTTAATGAATGTTCTTCCAAAAACTTAAATTAAATATTGGCAAAGAGACTAGAGAAATATATCACAAAGATCATATGCTATAACCAAGTTAGATTTACATCAGAAATGATGATTTACGCCAGGAAAATTATATGCATAATCAATCATATTAATAATAAAATCAACAAAAGTAATACGATTATTTCAATAGGTGCAGAAAAAGTTTTTGACAAAATAGAACACCCATTCCTGTTAAAAACAAACAAACAAACAAACATCAGTGATGGTCTACTAAGAGGACCTTAGAAAGTCTACTAAAAAAACTAAAAGAAAGAATGAATAACTTCAGCAAAGTTGCAGGACATAAACTAAGCCCACACAAATCATCAGCATTTCTATATATGACCAACAAAATCTATCAGGAAGAAACAGAAAGAGAAATTCCATTTAAAACAGTGAGAGAAATCCTGGGAGTCTACCTGCCAAGACAAACTCAGAAACTATATGAACACAATTACAAAACATTCTTCACATAAATAAAGACAGATCTAAATAACTGGAGAAATATTAATAGCTTGTGGGTAGGCCAAGCCAGGAAAAGTGACAATATTACCTAAATTAATTTACTTATTCAGTGCCAAATCAATTAAACTACCAAATAATTCCTTTATAGATCTAGACAAAATAATAACAAAGTTAATCTAGAGGAACAAAACGTCAAGAAGATTAAGGGAATCAATGAAAAAAGGGGGAGGAGAAAGGGAGGAAGTTAGCCTAGTAGAACTAGATCTCAAGCTATACTGCAAAACAATAATCATCTAAACAATTTGGTACTGGACAAGAAATTGATCAGTGTAATGGATTAAGTACAAAATATACAGAAGCAAAGGAGCACAGCAACCCAGTGTTTGACAAACCCAAAGATCTCAGATGTTGGAGAAAGAACCCACTATTCAAAAACAAAAAAACAAAATAAAAAATTTGGAAAAACTAGAAAGTAGCCTAGCAGAAAATATATATAGACAAATGTTTCACATTATATATGAAGATAAACTCTAAATTGGTACATGATTTAGAGATGAAAGATAACAGTGTCAGCAAATTAGTAGAGCTCTGAAGAAGTTACCTATCAGATCTAATAGGGAAAGACTTCATAACCAAACAAGGGATAGAAAAGTTCACAGGAGGTAAAATGGATAATTTTGATTATATAAAATTAAAAAAAATTTTGTAGAAACAAAACCAATGCAGTTAAAATTAAAAGAAAAACAGAAAATTAGACTAGGAAGTTGTTCTGATCAGGATCTCATTTCTAAAATACATAGGGTACCGAGCACAAATTTAAAAAAGAAAAAAACGTTTTCCAATTGATGGTCAAAGGATATGAATAGACAGATTTCAGATAAAGAATCAAAGACATCAAAAGCCATATGAAAGCCTTTTTGAAATCACAAAAAACTAGAGAAATAAAAATCAAGAATAATTCTGAGGTACCATTTCATGCTCAGAAGATTGACTAAGATGACAAAAAGAAAAATAATGCTGGAAGGGCTATGAGAAAATCAGCACACTAATTCATTATTGGTAGAGCTGTGAACTAGTCTAACCACTCCGGAAAGCAATTTGGAGATACGCCCAAAAAAAGCATAGTGTATACGATACAATTGTGATAGTAGATCTATATACCAAAAAGATTAAAGAAGGAGGGAAAGGACCCACATGTACAAAAATATCTATAGCAGTTCTTTTTGTAGTAGCAAAGAATTGTAAACTGAGGTGATGCCCATCAATTGGGAAATGGCTAAACAGGTTCTGAAATATAAATATTGTGTAATACTTACTGTGCTGTAAGAAATGATGAAGGCGATGATTTCATAAAAAATCTTGGGGAGACTTTATGACTTATGCAAAGTAAAACAAGTAGAACCATGAGAACAATTTCTACAATAACAGCAATATAGTAAAAATAATCCACTTTGAATTAACACAATGACTAACCACAACTCCATGATGAAACATGCTGTCCACTTCCAGATAGAGATCTGATGGGCTCAGACTGCAAACTGATGCGTATTTTCATCTCTCTCTGTCTCTGTCTCTCTCTCTCTTTCTCACTGAGTTGGTTAATGTGGGAATTTATTTGGCCTGACTAGAGATATTTGTAATGGGTTTTGTTTTTCTTATCTTCTCAATGAATGGAGAAAGGGGAGAGAGCTAATTTTTAATAATAGAACCATCTCATTTAGAAACAATTGATTCAGTGCACACTACCATTTTATAAGGCAAACTACCTAAAATACTTCTACATATATATTCTACAAACTACATTCTTAAAGTATTTTGTGTACTTAAGCAATGAAGATTTATGGTATGTGAGATGTTCTATGCGAACCAATAATTCAAGGAATTTTCTTTTGCCTTCACCACAAAAATGCCATGTTGTATAAGTGGACACTAACAAGGAACGATCCAATGTCTAATTTTAGCAATTACAGCCGTTTATAATCTGATCGTTACTTACTGGTCATTACGTTATTTTTTATATACACAAACCCTCCATTGGTGGCAAAATGGCCTGTTTCTTTGTCCTGAACTCCAAATGACCATTAATTATTGCTCTGTTTTTGCTACGTTCCCCATGCTATAAATGATCATCTTCAAATTGGTCAGGTTTTTGTTTTGTTTTTTGCTATCCCTTTAAGATGTGGCATAAATCCCATCTCTTTGACTTCCAAATTCTTACATCCCTTATTTGTAACAATAAGTTGTTACATAACATTGGCTACTGTTGTATTTATTTTTATATGTCACATCTTTGTAACAGATATGCTCTCACGTTGTTTTGTTCTTGTTAGTGGTTCCTTACCATTTACAAACAAATATGCCTACTTCTCCCCAATCCTACAGAAGCTTTTCCTTGACCCTTGTACCCCAAACTGGTATCATCCCATTTTTAACCCCCATTTCATTGTTAATCTTCTTGAAAATTTTATTAATGTATATATGATGCTTCCATTTCCTCATTACATCCTCCCTCTTCAACTATCTGCAATCTGGGTTTCAGTCCCAATACTCTACTGACATCGATCTATCTCACTCATTATCTAATTGCCAAATCCTAAGACCTCTGCTCAATTCCTGTTCTCCTTGACCTCTCTGCAGGTTCTGAAACTGTTGATCACTCTTTGCTACTACATAATATCTCCTTCTCCTTTAGTGACGTCACACTATCCTGGCTAACCTCTTCTTTAATCACTCCTCTCCATATATTTTTCTGTCCTTTTGTCTTCTTACCAATCCATCAATGTTAATTTTCTCTAATAGTGTGTCCTTGGCCCCCTTCTCTCCATAAGCTTGTTTCTTTGGAAATATCATTTACTTTTTCAAAAAAATTTTTTAATATTTTATTTTTTTCCAATTACATGTAAAAAATATTAACTTTTTTAAAAAATATTTTGAGTTTCTGATTCTCTCCCTCTTTTTGTCCCCTCTCCCCTCACTGAGAAGGCAAGCAATTTGATGTAGGTCATACATGTGCAGTCAAGCAAAACTTATTTTCCATATTACTCATGTTGTGAAAGAAAACATAGACCAAAAAAAATAAACAAAACAAAAAAGCCCAAGAAAAATTAAAGAAAATTTTAAAAGTATGCTTTAATCTGCATTCAGACTCCATCAGTTCTTTTTCTGGAGGTAGATAACAGTTTTCATTATGAGTCATTTGGAATTGTCTTTGATCATGGTGTTGCTGAGAATAGCTAAGTTATTCACATTATTATATAATATTGCTGTTACTGGGTACCATGTTCTTCTGGTTCTGTTCACTTTGCTTTGCATCAGTTTATGTAAGTCTTTCCAGGGTTTTCTGAAAGCATCTTGCTCATCATTTCTTACAGCACAATAATATTCCTTCATAATCATATACCACAACTTGTTCAGTCATTCCCCAATTGATGGGTGTTCCTTCAAGTTCTAATTCTTTGCTGCCACAAAAATAGCTGCTATAAATATTTTTGTACATATAGGTCCTTTTCCTTGTTTAATCTCTTTGGGATACAGACCTAGTACTGGTATTGCTGGGTCAAAGGCTATATGCTCAGTTTTATAGTTTGGGGGCATAGTTAGAAATTGCTTTCCAGAATGGTTAGTTCATAACTCCACCAATAGTGTATTAGTATCCCAATTTTTCCACATCCCTTCCAACATTTGTCATTTTCCTTTGCTGTCATATTAGCCCATATGAAAGGTATGAGGTGTTACCTCAGAGTTGTTTTAATTTGCATTTCTCTAATCAATAATGCTGTAAATAAATAAATAAGTTCTAAAGCATTTTTATATGACTATAAATAGCTTTGACTCCTTCATCTGAAAAAATGCCTGTTTATATCCCTTGACCATTTATCAACTGGGAAATGACTTGTATTCTTCAAGATCTGACTTAGTTCTCTATATATTTGAGAAATGAGACATTTATCATAGAAACTAGTTGTAATTTTCCCTCCAACTTTCTGCTTCCTTTCTAATCTTAGATGCATTGATTTTGTTTGTTCAAAACCTTTTTAATTCAATATAGTCAAAATTATCCATTCTAAATTTCATAATGTTCTCTATTCCTTGTTTGGTCATGAATTCTTCCCTTATTCACAGATCTGAAAAATAAACTATTACATGCTCTACTAATTTGTTTATGGTATCACCTTTTCTGTCTAAATCATATGCCCATTTTGACCTTATTAATATGAAATGTTGATCTATACCCAGTTTTTGCCAAACTGCTTTCTAGTTTTCCCAGCAGTGAGTTCTTGTTCCAAATGCTTAGATCTTTGAGTTTATCAAACTATAGATTACTATGATCATTTAATATTGTGTAATGTGTACCTAATGTATTCCACCAATCTACCTCTCTACTTCTTAGTGCCAGTACCAGATTGTTTTAATGATTAATGCTTTGTAATATAGTTTGAAATCTGGTATATCTAAGTCACCTTCCTTCACATTTTTTTCCCCATTGGTTCCCTGTATATTCTTGACCTTTGATTCTTCTAGAAGAATTTTGTTATTCTTTTTCCTAGTTCTCTAAAATATAGCTTTTGTAGTTTGATTAGTATGGCACCTAATAAGTAAGCTGGGTAGAATTGTCATTTCTGTATATTGACTTGGCCAACCCATGAGCAATTAATATTTTTCCAATTGTTTATATGTGAAAAAAGTATTTTGTAATCGTATTCATAGAGTTCCTGGGTTTATCTTGGTAGGAAGACACCCAAGTATTTTATATTATCTACAATTATTTTAAGTGGAATTTCTCTATCTCTTGCTGATGGACTTTGTTGGTAAAATATATAGAAATGCTGATGGTTTATGCAACAACCATAATCATCATCCTTTCCCTTAAACTTGATCCTCTCCCTTACTTCACTATATTTATCTGACTCTTTACCATTTTATCCAGTCTTTTACCTTGGTGCTGTATTTGACATTTTGATCTCCCTCACGTCTCATATCTAATTTGTTATCAAGTTATATTGATTCCTCCCCAGGAATATTTCTTATATCCATTCTATTCCCTCTATTTCTACTACTACCAGACCTTAAATGCCACTTAAAATAATTTCTTTATTATTCTGCCCACCTTCTAAAAAATAGAAGAATTTGAATTTTAATAGATCTACACCATTCCATATCCGAACAGAAATCTCATCTTCACATCTCCGACAAGTGGTCATATAGTCTTGGTTTGAAGACCTCCAGCAATAAAAATAACAACCCTTTTGAGGCATGTCACTCCATTTATAACAACAGCTCTAATTCCTAAAATACTTTCCTTATATCAAGTCTAAATCTATGCCTGCAAATTCTATTTGCTACTTTGGGTCCTTGTGGGGCCTAGTATAATACCAGATAGCCTTTCAAATACTTTAAAGACTGCTATTTTGTCCCCACTAAGTCATCAATTCCCAAGTTAAATATCCCCCAAATCCTTCAAGTGACACCCATATGACAAGGTCTTGAGGATCTTTACCATTCTAACTGAGTATCTACTGGAAGTATTCCAGCTTATCAACTTTTTCTTCCTAAAATATAGTACCCAGAATTGAACATAATGCTCCAGATATGGTCTAACTACAACTGAGTGCAGAGTGACTCTCACCTCCCTCATTGAGAATTATGTTGTTTTATCTGATAAGTTTCCCTGTTGACTCACATTGAGCTTTCAGATCCCCAAAACTCTGAAGTCTTTTCCACAAAAACTACTGTTCAACCACTCCTCCCCCATCTTGTACTTTTTCAGTTGATTTTCTGAACTTAAGTGTAGGAATTTACACCTATTTCTGTTACATTTAATCTTAGATTCACAGTATTTTTCAGGACTGCTGGGATCTTTTCAGATGCTGGCTGTATCATTCAGTGTGTTAATATGCATTCATTCAGACTACCCTGGATAATCCGTCTTGTGAATAAAACACATGTCACTTATGCTTCACATTTCTGGATGGTCCCTATTATATTCCAATGGAAATTCAAATTCTTTTTTCCTGGAATTTATGGCCATCTATGATTTGGAATGACTTTAATTTTCTTTTGGAAAAGTTTTATTGACACTATTATTCCATGATCATTTATAAGTGGGATATTGTAAAATAGAGATGGGCAGGAGAACCAGGAGGGGAGGGAAGGAGTCAGACTCTGAAATCTATGACTGAAAGGGTAAGCTAACTTTTAGACTTCATTTTAATGTGCTGACAGACTTAGAAGCAAAAATGCTGCTCTTGCAGTATATTCAGCCTGCCTGGTATTCTCAGATAAGGAATCTTGTTCTCCTGAGCATTCATTTCACAGCTTTGAGGTATGACCAACAAATGCTTTGAACTGATAAGGCATTTAAGCTAGAACAATACAAGAGAAAAGAATCCAGTGTATTTCCCTTTCTCTCTCCATGAACAAAAAGAAGGAAGAAAATAGTCATTAAAAACAGGAGTTCAATATTATTTGGGAAGAAAACAATAGAGACAGTGTAGAGATGTGAGTAAGGGAGCATGAACTAGGTAGAAATCAGGGAACCCAGAGTCTAATTTTAGGCAAAGTCAGATGATTGCTTCTCTGACTCAGCATCCTCACCTAGGAAAGGAGGATAACAGTACTTGGAGTTCCAACTGAGTGGTCTCGTTAAAATCATAGAAGCTCAAATATGCAGTGTTGGACTATGTGTTCTTTAAGGTGAGACAGTCACAGCATTTTATAGCTGACAGGAAAGGGAGAGATCACTTAGTCCAAAATCCTCACTTTATGGAGGAGGAAACAGACATAAAGAAGTCCCTTTGAGTTTAAAAGATAATGATTGTCTGAATTATCAGCCACAAATAACTGTAAGAATAAAAAAAGCATAGTTTTTATTTTATCAAATATGTACTATTTAATCAATTTGCCTAAACAATTCTAAATCCTCTTTCTGTCATTTTATAACTTATTTTAGAATTTTATTTTTTAATCATATAACTATATTTTACAACTAACGTATTTATTTTATAACTTATCTTAGAAATAAGATAAACTACTGCGATTTTATGGGAAAGACAAGCTTTAAAAACTGGTTTTTTTTTAAACCAGCATTAACACTGCTTATATATAAGTAGTTTTCTAAAAAATTCTAACATTCTCCTATTCCCTCTTTTAAGTACAGTGTCAAAGTGCTTAGAGATTGAATTTCTAATAAGTTAGGCATTCATCATAATGCAAACAGTTCCATCATGCAGATGTCATAATAATTCTCATTTTTTTTCTAATTAACAGCCAGCATGGCTACAAGCAAAGTTCAGGGAGAATAGGGAATTTAAAGCAAGAGAAAATCGGATTCTGATGCTTTAGGATAAGTTGATACAGTGGCACATATTAGTAAACAGAAAACTTCGGGTCATCAAGGTAGCCATTTAATAGCTATTTAATCCAGCAGAGTAAATAGTGAAATACTTCTAATTCGTTCTGAGAAAATTAAAAGTATTTTATCCTGAATTATGAATTTTAGTATGGATCTCAACTATAAGGCTCCAGTGCAAAATTGCTATATGGTTAGTAGAAACAATAATTTTTAAAAAAAATTAATAGCTCACAGGCCATTGAGAGAAAAATGTCCACAAGCAACACCCTTATGGAAAAGTTCAATGCCACGTTCTGGACTGCTGCTGTGTAATGTTTTATGAGTCTCTCTTGCCCTATGAATAGTAAGCATGAGTACTTAGCTCCTAGGGGGTGACTGTACAGTAACTAAAAGTTAATGTGTAACAAGAACTGCTGGAGAACTTTGTACAGAAAGTTACCTACATGAAATTTCCAAGCAAAAAAATTATTTTAGTTCTTTTATGTCTTTGGATGTTATTCATTTACAAACTAGATTAAACTCCTTGAAATTTAAAATTTGTTGCAAAAATAAAAATTTAAGGTTGTCTTTTAATTCTAATATAATATCAGTACAATGTCTGTAAAGTCATATATCACCTATTATAAAATCTAGAAGGTAGTGAATTTGAAAAACACCTATCCCACAAGCTGCTATTCCTTTCTCTTAAACAAGATCCTGAGAAATGAAGAGCTTGAACAAGATGAATAGACCAGGGTAGGTGTGGGGAACCTCTGGCCATATGTGGCTCTCTAAGAGCTGCACTTGAGGACCTAGGAAGCCACATGTGGCCTCGAGGTCACAGGTTCCCCACCCTTGGACCAGAGTAAGCCTATAATATGTAAAGAGTCTATCTCTTTGCTCTTGTGACAAGGCAATCCACTTCTTGAAAAGAATGAGTTTAATAGGCTGAGGGAGACAACTTGTTGGAGAGAAGGGACCAAGCACAGAGAGGTAAAACATTCAAGGATATCAGGGAGAGATGGCGAGAAGAAATAGGAGTTACATGGTCAATTAATCATCTTTAAAATGGGGTTGCATATTTGTCTCTTTAACAAAGACCAACAATATTTTTGCAAAGAAATGTTCCTAGTCCCAGAACGCCTTTTTTTTTCACAGTCAAATACAGGTTTGGTAAAATAAACTTACAGTGAATTCTGTGACTGCCTGCAAAGACAATTTAAATAAATTTGACAAAAGTGGATACATTCCATGGATGGTCAGAAAGTAAAATAGCTAAAGCCAAGTGAAAGGCAATGGAATTATACAGTGAATTGTTCATTCATTCAAACATTTTATTAGGTGCCCACTATGGGACAAACACTGAGAATCCCAGGGTATGTGACATAAATTTCTATCTCATTATCTCTTCCCAGGTGTCAAATAATAAAATAATGTCAAATTTCAACAATCTACATAAACATAAATTTTAAAAGTTTCTAATGCTATAATCTAATCTTCCTGATGGTAAAATAGTAGTATATACAGAACTAGACACTAAGAAATATAATCTGGAAAAAGATCATTTAACTCATGTTTACTTACATGTTTACTAACATGTTCACATAGTCATGCGGACTAATGGTCAGAACCCTTCATTTGGAATTTACATGATAAAGCCTTTAGTTGCAGTTTGCTTGGTGAACAAAACAGTTACTTCACCCTTTTTGGTAGTAGTTAACTGTCATTTAAAAGAAAATGTAGAACATAATATCTATCCTCAATTCATCCCCCAGACATATAATAAGAACAAATGAGATACAATTTTCAAATCACTTTAAGTCCCTTGGGGATTAGCATGTATCAGATCTGTAGGAGGATTATCATTGGCATATTTGATCACTCATCTGCCACACTCATAAATCCAAATACATGAAAATCCACAGTCTGGAGAGGAGTCTAACACTTCTGGAGCAAAGTTCAGTGCATTTTCAGGCTTCCTTTTGGCAACATGTTTTAAAATAGCGGCTACTATAACTTGAATTTCATTTATACTTTTCTAATGGAAAACAATGTGAGTTTAGTTTAGCTTAGTGAGATTTAACATAGATTAGTTCCCTCCAAGATGTCCTCATAATTGGTCTTCTGGTTCAATGAATTTATCAGTGAGGGCAAGAAGTACCTCTACTTATAGTCTCACAATCTCCTGAAGGAAAACTGCTCAGGAGATCTTTCAGCATCCATGTGGTGGTATAGGTATGTGCCTTCCAGACTAGTCCCTTAAATGAAACACAACCAGAATAAAGAACTCCAAAGCCTTACAGAAGCATATATGTTGTCACTATATTTGTTCTTTAAAAACCCTACTAAACAGTATTTCTTCTTCTCCACCTTATCATTCTGCTTTCTCCCTTATCAAAATAGGCATACCCACAGGCTACCCTTGCCAACAGAATGCAGTAAGCTTATCAGTTTTCGTAAGTCAAAACAGGAGAGGAGTCATATTTTATGAATGAAAAGTGGGATAATTCTGATTGTCAATTATATTTTAGGCTCCATTCCATCTCCTTCCTCCTGGTTCCCAATAAGTCACTTGAGAGCTATTTATTAACTTGGACTGTGCTTAGTCATGAAGCATTTTGCAGAGCAAAGGCAAAAGTTCAGGGTCAAACTACAGGGAACAAAATACAGTGAATGGGGGCTTTTTAATTCTCCCTTCTTGCCCACTTTTGAAGCTCAAAATGCATAGTCAATAGTAATGCAAAATTTCTTCCAGAGGAGACACAAATATCTTAGACTAACAGTGTGTATAAGATTTCCCCTCACTGATACTGGATTCAAATCATCTACCTGTGGCTTTTATGAAAATGTGCCTTATTTGCTCCTCTATATTGAACCATTATCTGTATTTTAAAAGTAGATCATTTAAGCAGTTGCTGTTTCTCAGAGTTCATGACAATGTTCTCTACATAGTAGAGAACACAAAGGTGAGACTGGAAATCCTTTGATCTATGGATTTGAGGGGCTGGGAAATTTGGGATTTCATTGGTGCAGGGAATGGAACTCATCATGTAAAAACCCGCTCCTCCCAATGAAGATTGTAAATATATCTGTAACTTAAAGTCACTGAGAGTTGTCTGAGGCCCTAATTGGTCATGATTTTCCCATTGTGTCACAGATAGAGTATGTTAAAAGCAGAACTTGAAACCATGTCTTCTTGCTTCCAAAGCTGACCCTCTATCCACTAGTCCATGCGACATCTTTACTTATAGAATTATGCATTAAAAATCCTTTGTTACAAGCAATGAGGGAAGAGAGAGGTACAGGGAGAAATTAAGGCGATATAAAAACAGAAGATATCAATAAAAATTGATAGAAATAAAAACAAGTAGGAAAAAGAATTATACATTTACTAATAATATTCACTTATTTGGTTATTGTAAACAAAATATTTTAAAGAATATTAATAATGCTCTTTTCCAGTTTCCCTTTGCTTTTCCTTCTGATTACTCAACAGAAGCCATGCTTCTTTCTAGACAGGTGGAGTTCAATCATTTGTGGATGTATAAGGAAAGTATATATTCCTTTTTATGGGTTATCCAGATCTGGGGATATAAGCAAAAACCAGAAAAAGACTCAGACTATAGAATCTTACTTTGGTGACAAGGAAGACCAAAGCATGCAAACAGAAGAAAACAAAGTTAAAGCTCCTCCATCCAAAGCCTCCAAGAAAAATATGAATTGGTCTCAGGCCATGGAAGCGCTCAAAAATATTTTGAAAATCAAGTTAAAGAAGTAGAGCAAAAATTGGGAAGAGAAATGAGAGTGATGCAAGAAAATCATGAAAATGAGTAGGAGACCCAAAAAAATGCTGAAGAAAATAACATTTTAAAAAATAGACTAATGGGAGTTTACCTGACAAAACAAACCCAGGGACTATATGAACACAATTACAAGACACTTTTTGAACAAATAAAGTCATATGTAAGTAAGTGGAAAAACATCAGCTGCTCATAGGTAGGCCAAGCTAATATAATAAAAATGACAATTCTACCTAAATTAATTTA
>CM053770.1:640284826-640363813 GCA_028658325.1 Potorous gilbertii | reverse complement strand
TTTCTAGAGCTGGATAAAATAATATCAAAATTCATCTGGAAGAAAAAAGGTCCAGAATATCAAAGGTATAATGAAAAGAAATGCTTGGGAAGGTGGCCTAGTGCCACCAGATCTCAAATTGTACTATAAAGCAGCAATTATCAAAACTACTTGGTACTGGCTAAGAAACAGAAGGGTAGACAAGTGGAATATACTTGGCACTCAAGACACAGTAGGCAAGGAATATAGCAACCTCCTGTTTGATAAACCCAAGGACCCCAGTTTCTGGGATAAGAACTCACTGTTCGACAAAAATTGCTGGAAAAACTGGATAATAGTGTGGCAGAAACTAGGCATAGACACAAGAATAAAGTCCAAATGGGTACACGATCTACGTATAAAGATTGATACCATGGACAAACTGGAGGACCAAGGAATAGTGTATTTATCAGATTTATGGAAAAAGGAAAAAATTTTTTTTACTAAAGAAGAGATAGAAGGCATTATGAAATGCAAGATGGATAATTTTGATTACACTAAACTGAAAAGATTTTGCACAACCAAACCCAATGCAACCAAAATTTGGAGGGATGTAGTAAATTAGGAGAGAATTTTTACAGCTAATCTCAGGGATAAAGGCCTCATTTCTAGAATATATAGAGAACTGACTCAAATGTACAACTATACAAGTCATTCCCCAACTGATAAATGGTCAAAGGATATGAACAGGCAATTTTCAGAGGAAGACATTAAAGATATCTATAATCATATGAAAAAATGCTCTAAATCACTTTTGATTAGAGATGCAAATCAAAACAACTCTGAGGTACCACATCACACTTATAAGATTGGCAAACATGACAGAACAGGAAAATGATAAATGTTGGAGAGGATGTGGGAGAGTTGGAACACTAATTTATTGTTGGTGGAGCTGTGAGCTCATCCAACCATTTTGGAAAGCAGTTTGGAACTATGCCCAAGGGGCTACAAAAATGTGCATACCCTTTGACCCAGCAATATCGCTTCCAAGACTGTATCCCCAAGAGATCATAAAAATGGGAAAGGGTCCCACATGTAAAAAATATTTATAACAGCACTCTTTGTAGTTGCCAAAAACTGGAAATCAAGGGGATGCCCATCAATTGGGGAATGGCTGAATAAATTATGGTATATGAATGTAATGGAGTACTATTGCACAATAAGAAATGATGAACAAGAAGACTTCAGGGAGGCCAGGAAGGACTTATATGATCTGATGCTGAGTGAAAGGAGCAGAACCAGGAGAACTTTGTACACAGCAATGACCACAGTGTGCAAGAGTTTTTTCTGGTAGACTTAGAACTTCATAATAATGCAAAAACTTTAAAAAAAAATCCCAACAGTTTTCTAAGGCAAAAATGCCTTACACACGTAGAGAAAGCACTATGGAATTCCTTTGCAGAATGTAGGAGATCATGTTTTTATGTGTGTGTGTGTGTGTGTGTGTGTGTGTGTGTGTGTGTGTGTATGCGTGCATTATGTTTTGATTTGTTATATGATTTCTTCCATTTATTTTAGTTTGTCTACATAGCATGACTATAGTGAAGAATGTATTCAATAGGAAAGTATATGTAGATCCTATATAAAATTGTATGCCATCTTGGGGAGGGAGCAGGTGGAAGGGGGTAGGTGTGAGAGGATAAAAATCTAAGTTTTATGGTGGTATTGTAGAACATTAAAAAAATAAAATAAAATAAATAAAAATAAATAAATGAAAGTAAAAGATAGGCTAACTCAAATGGCAAAAGAGATCCAAAAAGTCAATGAAGAGGAGAATGCCCTAAAAAGTAGAATTGACCAGATGGAAAATGAGATCCAAAAGCTCACTGAAGAAAATAATTCCTAAAAGATTAGAGCAGATGAAGCTAATGACTTCATGAAAAATCAAGAAATTATAAAACAAAACCAAAGGAATGAAAAAAAATAGCAATGTGAAATCTCATTGGAAAAACAACTGACCTGGAAAATAGATGCAGGAGAGATAATTTTAAAATTATAGGACCAAAAAAAAGTCTAGATATCATCTTCCATGAAATTATCAAGGAAAACTGCCCTGATATTCTTGAACCAGGGGGTAAAATAAATATTGAAAGAATCCACCAATCACCCCCTGAAAGAGATCCCAAAAGAAAAACTCCGAAGAATATTGTAGCCAAATTCCAGAGTTCCCAGGTCAAGGACAAAATATTGCGAGCAATCAGAAAGATACAATTTGAATATTGTTTTAATACAATCAGGATAACACAAGATCTAGCAGCTTCTACGTTAAGGGATCAATGGCTTGGAATATGATATTCCAGCAGTCAAAGGAGCTAGGATTAAAACCAAGAATCACCTACCTACCAAAGGTGAGTATAATACTTCAGGGGAAAAAATGGTCATTCAATGAAACAGAGGACTTTCAAGCATTCTTGATGAAAAACCCAGAGCTGAATAGAAAATTTGACTTTTAAACACAAGAATCAAGAGAAGTATGAAAAACATCACCTGGCAAAAAAGCAGAATCATGCAACCAGCAACACCTTTGATCTCTACCATATGGAGTTCCTCCTTGCTCTCAAAAAAATCTCCCTTGTCTCTGAGAGAAACTGAGGCCCCCAGATGGTCAAATACCACTCCTGACCATGACTTCATGGATTATGCTATTTTCTGATTGGTCTTGATTGAAAATAAATAAAACATGTCTTTGGAAGGGAAAAAAAAATCATTCCAAGGATCAGAGTAGCACCCAGGCAGCCTAACACTTAGGCAGCTCACACCTAAGCCACAGTAAGAGAGAGGATGAGGCCTGTGAGAAGGCAACCAAGCCCTTAGGGAGTCCAATCTAGTCACCAAAAGTAGAGCAGAAGAACCTAGGAAACACCTGGGCTGTCTTGCAGGAGGTCTTCTGCCAAAATAATTGCTAAAATACAGCTGAGGCTTGTCAGGGTCACAGAAAGGTGAGGGCTGTGTACAAGGAGAAAGAGAAGGTGCCAATGAAGGAAGCAAAGTTGAAGTAATAAGAAAAGAACATATGCTCTCTATGGAGGTGGGGGGAAACACATCGATTCAAAGACAGGATGTGTGGAGACAACTTAAGAATCAGACACCTCCCAGAACAATGTGACAAGTCAAACATAAAACAACAAAAAAATGAAAAGTCATCATGAAAAAGAAAAAATGAAACTGCCCAGATCCTATGAGCACAGAAAACAATCTAAGTAACCCCAGATTACCTTCAGGGGAAAAACCCCCAATAACAACAACAGAAAGCAGCATCACACTCTAAGACCATTTAGTGGTTAAATCTAACACTGGTTGACAAACAATAAATTCTGCAAGCAATTAGAAGAAAGTTCTTCAAATATAAAGGAAAGGAAACTGAAGTAACAACAGACTACCTCAAGGGAACAGAATAACATTTCAAAAAGCAAAAGCGTTTTCAGATACACTCCCCAATTTGGGGAGAGGACTAGAGTTTCCATCTTTTATTCAAACACCTCATTGCTTTAGGCCCAAGGCTTCCTATATGGTCAATTCAGAATGAAAAAGGTACAGAACAGAGCTCAGTGAGGCTCTGGGATGTTTTTCCTAGGCCTCCATATCCCATACACATGGCTCATGGAGCAAGAGGGATATCAGGCCTTGGAGACTTCCTTTACTTAAAGTGGAAGAATGAGGGCCACAGTCAGGGATTCTTCTGAAACAGAAGACTCTGTACACAGGGCACAGAAAGAGACTCTGAAATAAGTCACAATAGAGGGATAGCCCCTAAACTTGAGCCTAATCATCAACGAAAAAAGATGGATGTTCAATAAAGAAGACTGAAATATTACTGCAAAAATAACAGATGTAAACACTCCAAACAAGAGAAACACAAGAAAGGTAAAGACAACCAACAAGCAAAGTACAAGGAATGAAATAAACTGCCCCATTTCCAGATACCGTTAAAAGAAAAAAAGAGCACTGCGGGGTCAAAAGAAAAGAAATAACAGAGGGACCATTAGAAATTTTCTTTCTAAAAGAACACAAGGGTAAAAAAGGATTAAAGCAGAACTTGAATAGAAGAGACGATGGTGGAGGAATAGGCCTGAAAGACCATGAACCTCACTCATTCCTACAAGTGAATTAATATCTTTTGTGGAACTAACTATGGAATATGTTTCATAAAAAGAGAGAGGGGAGGCAGTCACCTTAGAAAATGGGTGATATACCTAAACCAAGTCAATGGTAAATAATAAAGGGAAAACATCTCCTGCAGTCTCTTAGCAAGAAGAAGGGACTGCAGGACAATGGATAAGGTGTCAAAAGGAGGGACTGAACAGAGGAAGGGGAAGATCTCATCTCACTGGGCCAGGGGGTAAGGGGGAGGGAAGAAAGGGGATCCCACTCAAGAACATTGCCAAAAAGGGGAGAGATATATTCTATAATGGGAGAGGGGGACCTTGCAATATCTACGGATATTTAGTACTGAGAGAGATCACTTCCTCTAAAAGAGTATTGTGTCTCCATGGAGAATATCCTGAATCAGGAAAAGAGAAATCAAAGCTTCTGGGGGCAACTAGCATCTAGATGGATTAAAAGGCATGAATCTGGAGATTGGCCATTCACTAATCAATAAATCCCAATGGTTTCCTGTTATCTCTATGACAAAATATACACTATTTTTCACAAACTGGCCATTTTCTATCTTTCCAGTCTTCTTAAACATTACAAATCTTATGTAAACTGTATTCTGAGTTCAATGATTATCCATTTTTCACACACTCGATGATCCAACACCCACAACACTCCATTTTCTCTCTATGTGCTTTGCATAGGCTGGTTCCTATACCTGGAATGTGGTTCCTCATCATCCCTGACTCTCTCCTAGTTTCCCTGGCTTCCTTTAGGACCCAAGCTACCTTCTACAAGAGGACTTCCCTGGCCTCTAGTGCCTTATTTTCTGAAGTTATCTTCCATGTACTCCACATGTGTATATACTATATACTTACGTATAGACTGTCTCCTCCATTAGAATGTAAACCTCCTGAGACAGACAGTTTTTATCCTTTGTATCCCCAGCACTGGCACCCAGCCTGTTACATGATAATACTTCCTGATTGAATGATTGATTTCTTTGCCCAATTCTAAATGCCTCTGCAGAATGGTTGTACCAAATCACAGCTCCATCAGAAATGCATTAGTGTATCTTTTTTTTCCCACAACCTTTCTCACATTTTCATATTCTGTCATCATTGTCAATTTGCCGAGTGAAACTTTAGTCTCATTTTACCTTGTATTTCTTTTATTATTAATGTCTTGGAATAGTTTTTTTTTATATGGATGATTGTAATCCCCCTTTTGAGTACTATTGGTTCATATTCTTTTTGGTCACATCAAGCTTTTGGTCTTATGTATTTCTTTTAAAACACATAAAATATATTGACTATGTCTATTATATTGGCTGCATTAATTTTGTTTCTGCAAAAGCTTTTCAATTTCATGTAACTGAAACTATCTATTTTATCTTTTGTCTATGTCTCTTGTTTGGTTAAGAATTCAGCCCCTGAACCTTAGATTACCTGATCTGGGTTCTCTTTTAACTTTTATGATATGCCCTTTAATATTTAGGCTACATAATCATTTTGTGTTTACTCCTGAATATGATATAAGATGTTGGTCTAAACCTGCTTTCACCTACAACTGCTTTCCAGTAATTTATATTTTGGAGTTTCTTGGACACTGGGATCTGCCCAATTATTTTAAAATATTTATTCAATATTCTTTTATTAGAATATTGGTAAATATACTTTAAGAGAAAGGGAACTACTTATATACATTAATGGGCAAATTATGATTTCTGCATTCTTTCTGAACTTCAAGTAGCTATGCTAACTTTACTATATCCATCCTGTCACTGGTAAAATAATAAATTCGTCATATTTTTAGGCATCAAGGTAGCACAGAATGGTGGGCCCAGGGTCAAGAAGACTTGAATTCAAATCCAACTTGTGACACGAACTGCGAGACCCTGGACCACTCACTTACCACTGCTTGCCTCAGTTTCCCCATCTCTCAAATGGGGATCATAATAGCGCCAACCTACAGGACTTTTATGAGGACCCAATGAGATAACAACTGTAAAGCACTTAGCATAGTTCCTGGCACACAGTAAATGCCAGATGTTAGTTACCATATTATCACTCAATTAGAATGTCAGGATTATTAAAACATCTTTGATTGAGAGAACATGAAACAGGTAGAGATAGTAGGTACTATATTTCTGCAGCTTCTTTAGAAATAATAAAAACAGAGAAGAGCTCTCCTATGTAAGACATTTGTTCACAGGCTTTCTTACTTTTCTCCCTAATTTTCACTGCAAAAAACAAATGCACATGTCTCATTGAATTGCTAGGATAAAAAGAGAGGATAAGAAGAGAGGAGGGGTCAAGGAAACAGAAAAACAAGGAGAACTAAATTTAGGCTTGTTATTCCATTGATTCTAGCAATCTGTATGCTGACCTTGGAGTTCCTTCTAAAGAGACATATTTTGTTTCTCAAGTGGAAAAATATAAACATTTAAGATTGGTTATAGCATAGAAAGAATAATCACCTTCTTCACCTTTCGAAAACTATTGTATTCCAGGTCTACTTCTGTTTTGGACTTAGTAAAAAAAAATATAAAATTCATTATTCATTCAGTTTAACCCTAAGAGGAACTGTTTTGTTGGCCCTGTTATGTAATTTTCTACTTTTGCAATGTGGTAGAAATAAATGGCACAAATATATTCCTGAGGTACAAGAGCATTCTTAAATGCCAACATCACAGTCCAGGTCATCTTGCCTGGAGTATCCAACTATCTTCATCCTTCCTCTATCCCTTCCAATTCACTCTGCATGCAATCATTCAGATTGATCTTTCTAAAATACCATCTTTATCACACTACTTCTTGAAATCATTACCCATTGTGTAAATTATGTACCTTTTGGTCTGGTTGTAAAAGCACTCCATAGTCTGGCCCCATATACTGACCTTTTCTCTGTCATTTCCCAATATTCCCTTACATGACCCCTCTCTACTCCAGTCAGATCAATCTACTATCTCCCAAACAAACCAGACTGGTTTTGCTCATGTCACCTTCTCTCTTCTCTGAAAACTCAATGTTCAACCTCTTATGTATCTGTGATTTGTGCCCAACTAAAATGGGGAGGTTCTTCAGAGAAGGAACTGAGCAAAAAATTTACTTGAATCTCCCATAGAATTTAGTAAAGGTTCTTGCAGATACTAAGTAATCAATCACCACAAGAGCATGTAGTCGAAGAGGGGGAAATTACTAACTGTCCACTGTGTGCAGAGCATTATGCTACACCTATGGGAGACAAAGTTTATATAAGGCAATCCAAAGAGCCTGTTTTCTATGTAAGAACTTATAAGTTCTTTTTTATTTTTACTAGAATCTACAATTTAAATATTAACTAGATGAATGAATAGAATTCTATATGAAATATAAACATGCACACTGTAGTTTGGCAATTTTATAAGATTATTACGAAAATAATTTGTGACTCCTCACTCCTTACTCTGAGGGACATGAATTAGTGACCACCTATATATACATTAACAATCTGCCTTAAACTGGGAGGCTTTTAATTATATTTAAATGGCAAATGGTCCCATATAAACAAATTATTCCAAAAAACTAAACCTATCTTACATAGTAATACCTACAATTTAAAGTAAAAGTATAAGGAATGTGACTTTTCTAAGAAAGTGTTGAATATTTGATTCATTTTTGTTTGTGTTGGAAGAGTATTGAAATGACATTACTATGTCAGGATCAAGGTACAATATGTCCCACTGTGGCTGATCAGACCAATATGCCCTCATAAGGCTCTGCCACCATTCAGGTACAAATAGTACATATAAATATTTGGAGTGGAGATGTCTCTAAATTTGTACATCTCACATTTCTTTTGAGTTACTGCAATTCTGCTTTGCTCATAGAGCACAGAACTCTCTTTGATGCAGGCACACTATGGTGGATGGTCTTGGGCCAGTGTCTCCCATTTCTCACGATCAATTCTGAAGTTTTTCAGAAAGACTTAGAGAGTGACCTCTGTGTGAGCACTTGTCTGTGCAAGTTCTCTAAAAAAAGTCTTTTAGACAAATGTGTATTTAGTATTTGAACAACATGGCCAGTCCATCAGACTTTCACTCTCTGCAACAGAGTTTGAATGCCTGGCAGTTCAGCTTGAGAAAGGACCTCAGTATACAGTAACTTATCTTTCAGGTGATCTTCAGAATCTCCCTAAGACAATTCAAATGAAAGTGATCCAGTTTCTTGGCATGGTGCTGGTAAACTGTCTAGGATTCTCAGGCATACAACAATGAGGGCAGCACAACAACTCTATTAGACCTTCAGTTTGGTAGGCAACCTAATACTTCTTCTCTCTCATGTTTATTCTTTGGAACCTCCCATACACTAAACCAGCACTGGCAATGCATACATCAACCTCATCATTTATGTGGACATCCCTGGAAAGTATACTGCCAAAGTAAGAAAACTTATTCACAGCATTTGAAATTTCTCCATTTGTTTTAATTGACAGTTCCCCATATGGATGGTGAGGTGCTGGCTTGTGGAGAACCTCTACTTTCTTTGTATTAATTGTCAGGCCAAAATTAGCACAAGTGGCAGAGAATTAATCCATATTCTCTTTCATCTGGGCCTCAAAGCCTGCATTGAGTGCACAATCATCTGCAAACAAAAAGTAATACACCAACTCTTCCTCCACTTTAGTCTTGGCTAGTAGTCTTTTCAAGTTAACTAATTTACAATCAGTACAGTAGCTGACCTTCATGTTGCAACATTGCTGAAAACATCATTCTAAAAAGCATGAGAGCAAACACACACTGGAGACTGGGAAAGTGTGAGAGCATCATCTATTATCTAGAACCTGTGCAAACATGCTGTCACAGAACCAGCATATAATACTGATGAACTTCTCCAGGCAACCAAATTTTGACATGATCTTTCAACTGTTGGATATCTAAGCAGTGTTAGAAAGATGGGGGTCTTCTTCCTAAGACTTTCATTAATGTGATCAGAGTCATAAATTCTTGGGAGGATGAATGAAAAACATAAAGCATGCTTTCCATTGACTTCCTAAAAATAATATCTAAGCTCCACATAAAGGCATAAACATCCATTGAACTCCAGACTCCACAACATATAAAGGAAGAATAACACAAATTATACAGACTAAGGTACCTTACTGGGGAAATTTATTGAGCAGTCAAGCTAGAATCAGAGTCCTAGAAGGAGATTCATCATTATTCAATGTCCAGCACAGGGCAAAATTTCAGTGTGACATACTTCAAGGGTATATGCACAAATTTGATGCTATGGTAGGGAGGACACTAGCCCCCTCTATTCCATGTTCACAAACAAAGAACGAGACTACTCAAGTTTCATCATGAAAGATTCGACATTCAATATGAAGATTTTCTGGCCTGCGAGGTTTCCATTAAAACGGAAAATTGACATAGATTGGAAAAATTCCTGATGGAAAATTTTGAAAATTAAATTAAAGACATTCTTCCATTGGTAATATTTGAGGGAGGTTCTCTTGAAGGCTGAATGATATCATTGAGAGATGCTTCTGTTGTTATTGGTATTCAGTCATGTCCAATTCTTTGTGACTCTTTTTGGGGATTTTTTTGTAAAAGACTCTGGAGCGGTTTGCCATTTTCTTCCCTAGATCATTTTACAGATGAGGAAACTAAGACAAACAGTATTCAGTGACTTGCCCAGGAGCACACAGCTAGTCAGTGTCTGAGGCTGGATTTGAACTTAGGCCCTCCTGATTACAGGTACTCTATCTGCCCCAAGAGATGTTAACCCTGAGGTTCATTGAGTCCACATGTCTTTATTTCACGTTGAGCAGCATGTTTCATTTTTGCCTTAGTTATTAACGAATCAAACTTAACAACAACAAAAAAAACTACCTGCATTCACTTCCATATTCCACAGTGAATGACCTTACAAAAATGCCAATTCCAGGATACAAAGTATTTAACATATTAACATGTCCTTAAGGCATTCCGGTTTATGGTCTGGTAGATTGGGAAGGTGACAAAACAAAGAAAGTTTGTGCTTTAGGGTGCGGTAAGAAAACTGCAAGATGGCTGTTATCAATGACCTCTGGACTTATCTGTGGAATACAAGGGAAATATGTACAACCACTATTTCAAAGATATGACGTTATGTACCTCTGTGGAGACATACAGGAATTTATTTCCATGGAGTGGAAAAAAAGACAAGAGATAAACTGGACAAATTTGATCCAGATTTTGTGACAATCTGGGAGGAAGAAGTGAATTGCTGAAATACCAGATAAGTGAATTTTAAAAAGATGCATATATGTATGTGTACAAATAAAATCTATGTTTTTCTATATAGATATACATATTCACAAATATAAGTATAAATATACACATACATATGAAAATCAAAGAACATTTTAAAGTTGGCAAGATAGCTATGAGGTTGGGACTCCATGAGAGTAACCAGACTAAGGCAAACATTCAGGCCTCAACAAGAACATGAGGGTTGCTTGTGGCAGGCTATCCTTAGTCCAAGGATCTTTTATCTAGAGAACCTAATCAGTGCCCAGGATGGAGGCGTGGACCATTAGGGACTACAATTTGATAACCTAATAAAACCTTCCCAGTACAAAGGACAACGGATTTGCATTTGGCCCCTGGTCAATACATTTTGAACTGAATTATGAGAAATCCAGTACCCATCCCCATGAATTTTACTGGGATTCCCACTTCTGTGCTGTTGTTTGCATGGATGCAGGAGAGGCAGGTTTTGTATGGGATACAGATGAAGTAGGTTTGAATTTGGAGGCAAAGGAACTGAGTTCAAATCTTGGCTCTGTCACTTGCTCCCAGGGTGACCCTGAGCTAAATCATCTCACTTCTGTGTCTCATTTTCCTCCTCTGTAAAAATAAGGGGATTAGAGCAAATGATGAGTAAGGTTCAAATGATCTTAAGAACCCAAATTCTCCTTTGCTCTGTTCTAACTGTCTGGGTGCTATATTCTGGATCAGCAGTTTTGGACATTTGCTGCTTAAGGGTCTACAGGGGAGCCTATGCCTTTTCCATGCTTCAAATCTGAGAGACAAACATCACATCCTCAATTCTGCACTCCCTGCTCATTCAGAAAGAAATGTGACTCAAGAACAGGTATCCAGCATTGTGTAAGTCCCTACCCTGGACGCTGTGTCCCTTAAGAGACAGAGCAATATAGGCTAGCATACTTATGGAAGAGCTCATGAATAAGGTAGACATGCACTGGACCAAGAAAGAAGGTATAACAAACACAGAAAATTACATGAGCATAGAATAGGAAGGATAAATTCCAAAGGCAGTGAAGGGATTGAACTAAGTGAAACATGTGAGAAGTAACATGACATAAGGCTGGTCTAGTTATGTAGTTACCAATTGGGAGCAGCAGAGGGTTGAGGTTTTAAAAGTCATACCCCATGAGTGCGCTGTGTGCACACAGGCCTGTATTTGTGTGGTGTCCCAAAAGTATTGGGGAAGTTTTCCGCTATTACGGCATATATGTATATACTTGTATGTGCATGTATATTTACACATCCGCATCTATAAATATACATGAATATATAGTAAGTATATATGTTAAATATTCATATATTAAAAGATAAAAATCCATAAGCAGAGCCTGAGAGATTTACAAACGTGCCAGCCTAACTGTACATTGGTAAATTAAAACCTATCAAGGTGCCAAAAAAATTAGAATCTACCTTCAAAAAACAATCAAGATAATACCCAATGTTGTCAAACAACAATCCGCTTAATAACTATTTTTTAAGAAATAATGAACAATGTACACAGGACAGTCAGTGTCTGTAGAGCATGGGCATCATGGATGCCTTCTGGTACTGAACTACACAAAGATTCCCACTGTGGGATAAGGTCCATGGACGTCCTCTCCAGGCAAAGTGTCCAAAGCAGTGAAGGCAGAAACAGATATGAAACATGACACATTGTCTGTGCCTCTGTCTACCAGAAGGAGGCCACGGGCCAGACCTGAGGAACTGTTCTCTCTTGACTGAGCCCAGGATTTCAGGACATTGCAACAGAGCCCAACAAAAGCACAATGCACATATGGAGAAAGGTGGCTGGGATCTCCATGCTGGTCATTCCAGCACACACTGATAAGAACTTTCAGGTCTTAGTTCTGAGCTGACCAGTATGGGGATGCCAGTCATGCTTAACTGGCACTGTGACCAGTGAGAAGCTCTATGCTTCTCACAAAGATGATTTCTCATTCTGCAGCTGTGGGCAGCTGCCATCCAGTAGCTGAATGATATTCTCCTGATGCTTCCAGCTGTGCTAACATGTACTTACAAGTTTTTATTGTTCTTCTGCATTGTACTCATACCTTAAAACAGATCAGCAACTTAGGACCAATGTAGAATTTCAATGTGAACAAGAGTCATTTTTTTCTGCCCTCCTTCCTCCCCTGCTAGAGGGAAAACAGAAAGACTGGCCCTCCCTAGCTGGACATCACAAACAATTGTGCCAACAGTGAATAATTTTTTTTCTTTAGTAACACGTAGGTAAGACATAAAGCCTAATTTCTTGCTTTAATTTTTTAAAAGAATCTTCCATGTTTTATTTTAAAAAAAGAATCAATAAAGTAGGAATCAAAAATAATGAAATTAGTTGATCATACTGAATTAAAAATATAATACAAGTTAATAAATGAATTATTTTGCAAACTTTAAAGTTAAAAAATAGGGTTTTTAAATCAAATGAACAGTCAATTAGATTATTTTCATATTTCATATTTTTTTAACTTTTACACTATTAGCTAATAGTGCAAATGCTTTTATTTAATCAAGGTTGGATAACTTAATTAAACAAATGATTATCCCGGAAAAGTTATAAAACTTATAGTGATATATTTGCTAATTGTTCTTTCCTTTGTGGATAATGATCATTCTAAAATGTAAAGCAGTATGATCAAGAGCATGATTCAAATTTACTTATCAGTATTATTGGCCTGTGACCATTTGTAAGAAAATGTCTGAATATATCACACCATTCAAAGTATAATTATGTAGCAGACTTAAGATATGGGCTTCCCACAAAGTCCAAATGACAATCTTTAATACTTACTTAGAAATAATGCAAAGAATCAAAAAACCTTAGAATTGGACAGAACCTCAGAGGACATCTAGCCAAAAGGTATCTAAAAGAAGAATCATCTGAATAACATACCTGAAAGAAGTTTACTCAGAATTTGCCTCAACACGTACAGTGTTAAGTCCATTACCTGTCACGGCCCTTCATTTCACATTTGAGCAGTTCTTTCCTTCATATCAAGATTAAATTTGCCCCTTTACAACTTCCAACTATTGCCCCAAATTAGACCTTCTGGGGACAAGTAAAATATACCTACTGTCTCTTCTGTATGACAGCTCAAATGACTGAAGACAATCACATTACCCCCTAAGTCTTCTCCTTCGGAGGTTAAACATCCTCCTCACCCTCTTCAATCAAGTCTGTATTGGTTAATCCAGAGGACCTTTACATCTCTGGCTGTCCTGATGAACAGCTCCTGAGTTTATCCACATCCTTCTGAAAGTGTAACACACAGAGCACATTACTCTAGAAATGGTGTGGCCAGGGCTGAGAGTAGTAGGGCTGTAACTTCTCCCTTCCTGCACGTTATGGATGCCTCCTTCATGAGTCACTCATATTGAGTGTGCAGGTCACTAAAACCCCTTGATCTTTTTAAAACAGTCTATTACTTTCATCATCACAATAAGAACTAACGTTCATATTGCACCTACTATGTGTCAGGTGCTAAGCACTTCACAAAAATCATTTCATCTAAGCCCCACAACAACCCTGTGAAGTAGATTCTCTTATTATCCCCGTTTTTCAGATGAAGAAACTAAAGCAAACAGGGGTTAAGTGACTCATCCAAGATCACACGGACAGTACATGTCTGAGCCAAATTTGGACTCAGGTGTTCTTGACTCCAGGCCCAGTGGTCTATCCACCGCACCCCCTCATCACCTCTAGGGCAGTATATCTCATGAACATGTAGTAGACTCAGAGAGGAACAACTCCAATAAGGAGGAAAAGGAAGGGTTACATAAAATGATTACTGTGAATACACAGAAAACTCTCCAGCAAACTCAAAAAACATATGGAAAACAGACTCAATACCAAGATGTGTCCTGTGAGGAATAATCTAAGAACCACAGTGTGCACAGTGAAGAAAGCAAAGGAAGACAGTAAGGGCTTATTTTTATTACTAACTTCATTGAGGAAGTAGGAGAATGAGAAAGAAAGGACTGAAGGATGGAAAGGAACATGATGAGCTATGAAAAGAAAAAATTAACTCGTTGATTCTGATTCTGCATTTCTTTTTCTTGGTATTGATTCTCTATGATTTGCCTTTGTTTCTATTTTCTATATGTTTTTAACTTTGCTGAAGAGTTTTCTGTGTATTCACAATAATCACTTTACTTAACCCTTCCTTTTCCTCCTTATTGGAGTTGTTTCTCTCTGGGTCTTCAGAATTTTATTCTGGACATTCTGCAGGGTCTCCTGGGTCCACTCAGCCAGTAGACTTTTAAGTCACAGAATCCTACTCATCCTCTCAATGAACATTTCAAAATTTTTCCTCCTGAAAATCTAGGGTTCATGTTATTTCACTCCTAGTTTTCCTTTCCTTCTATATCATCATTTATAACTTGGAATAGTTTCCAACTTTGCCATGATATTCTCCCCAGGAACCAGTTCATCCTTGTTGGTGAGAATCAGGTCGAGAACAGAAATTCCCTTGAGTGGTCCTCTATCCTTTGGAAATTTAAATAACAATCAAGGCAAATCAAAAAACTAACTTCTCTTCTGGGAATAAAGAGAGAGAATTCCAGCAGTTGTCTAGATAACTGAAGCCCCTCAACTTTTCTACATTATATCTCTAGGCCAAGTTTGTTGTCCAATCTCCAAAATTATCTTATTCCTCATTCTGTCTAGGTCAGAAGTTCTTATCTTCCTTTGTGTCATGCTCCCTTTGGTAGTCTGGTGAAACCTATGGACCTTTCCTAGAGTAATGTTTTTAAAAGCATCAAATGTATAGAATTAACAAAGGAACCTAACTGTAGTTATAACAATTATCAAAATATTTTTAAAAAACAAGTTCACATAGCCCAACTCAAAAACCCTGGTCTGCTTTAAAAGATATGTACTATTTTCAACTACCAATGTACAACCAGTATATAGTCAGAATTATTGCATTTGTGTTTTGCATCCTTTGTACTACACACTGGAGTGAGATTACCTTTAAGTACTCAGAAGACTTATAATCACAAAGCACAAAATTCTCTTTTAAAAGTATATATTATGAAAAGATTTCATGTTAATGAAAAATATGTAAAGTTAATTTCTATAAATTATATCATTTTTATGAATTTCACCATATTTTAAATTTATTAGAAGAATTACATTTAAATGAATCTTCTGACAAATAATTTTACAAAATAAAGCATCCTTCAGGAAAGTGAATAATGGCTCTTTTATTTACCCTTTTTGTAAGCCTAGATTATCACCTATTGGTTTCTTAAATGCACGACACACTTTATTCCTCTTATAAGGCCACTTAGAATAGTAGAAAAGATCATCAAGCTTTCATCATTGTGCAGAAGATTAAAGCTTAGTGACTCAAAGGTCTTACAGGAATCTTCCATCAAAGAAAAGTAATGGGTATTTAGGGCCTGGTAAGTTGGCTCCCATACAATGTATGTAAAGTACCTAGTGGAGCCCTTACAAGCACTCTACAGATGTCAGCTATTTTATGATGATGATGATGATGATGATGAATATGATTCATCTTAAGACAATCTATTCCTTGAAGCTGGTCTTTAATAGTAAAAGAAATCAATTTTGAAAAAAAATTGGATGCCCTTATTCAGTTTACTAGTTAAAGGCAAAGATGTTTGCCTTCCTGGAATAGGCAAGGCTATAGACTGATGGAAGCCTTCTACAAAGTAAACCTCAACTGAATACCAATGACAAGATTTTAGAACTACAAAGGGTCCGAATGATCATTTAGTCCAACCCAGTTACTTGACAGAGGAGGAAACAAGCTCAGGAAAAGAAAATTATTTCTCCTAGGCCATACAGCTAGTTAACAGAACAAATGGAATGGAACACTGGCTACCAGGCTACCTGGCAATCCATTCCGTTGTTCTTTACATGCATGAAAAATGGAACTGGTTCAACCAAACCAAAAGCTTTGGTTATCCTGGCAAATGGTTGCCCAGATGGAATTTTAGAGTGCTTTACTTATTAACTTAACTTGAGATGCTTTCACACATTACAATTCGGAGTGAAAGTTAATACTTAACCAAAAGCCTTTATTTGATTAAATTTTTATTAAATCTTTAATAACTTTCCACAGTCCCCAAATATGCCATTTAACAGCAAAGTATTTGATGTCATGGACTATTACAATGTCTATTAAACCTAATTAGGAACCTATAAGGCTGATAACAAATATGTGACCTTTAAATAAGGTTTCAAAGTCTGCAAAGCAAAAAGTATACACCATCTCATTTCATCTTCATAACAACAACAACTGATACTATAGGCAGTATTTTTTACAGATGAGGAAAGTAAGACTCAAAGATGGTAAACTACTTTGCCAGGATCACAGAAAGAATATAAGAGGCAGGAGGTGAGCCCAGGTCATTTGGATTCCAAAAAGAGCATTCTACTTAGCATGTCATAGGGCCTCTCTACCAACAAGGTCTTTCACAGATTCAACACTCTACTTGTAAAACAATCATGTAATCTCATAGACCAATTTTTTTTAAGTTTTCTTAGGAAAAATACTATGATTAAAATTTACAGAGGGCTTTGGTCCTTGTGCATCTTACCTCTAAAAGACCATCTTCAGGCAGATCAGTACAATGAACAGCATTCTGAATTCTGTTCTTCCCAAAGATAGCTCGGAGGGTTCCAGGGCGGAGATGACGAGCTATTTCCTATGAAATATATTTACATAAAAATAAAGTCAGCATGGAATTAGGAAGAAAATTATCAAAGATATGGAGCTCTTAAATAACCTAAGATATAACATATATTATTAAATAACTCAATATAGATATAGCCTAACATATATTTAACCTAATAAAAGACATTAATATAAAGATTTTTTATAGAACATATATAGGTGAATAAAATTATAGGTATATTCATATATATATATATATATATATATATATATATATATATATATATATATATATATATATATATATATAAGTTCTATGGAAAATCTGTATATAGTAATTTCTGATAAATTAGTGCCAAAGAAAAAAAAGGAACCATATTTTAAGACTTTTGTAAGACTTTTTCACTGTCCAGTTTTCCATACATACATTTAAACTATTATCAGAGGAAGAAAAAGGAATTAGAATTTTTTACTGTTAACATTATTAGAATAAAACTATATGCCTGGTTCAGTAATGAATATAACTCTATATTTTACATCAGTAATTGAACTCTCAAGTAACTCATTAAAATGAACAGATTCAATGGCATCCAATAACAGGATAATAAGAAAATATAAATTGTGTGATTATATTAGCTCATATCTATAGAAAGGCTATTTGTACATTATTCTCAACTCAACTGAAGAAACATTTAAATGTCCATTCAGAGCATTGTGCTAGATCAGTGGTTCTCAAACTTTTGGTTCTCAATACCCATTTAGACTCCTGAAGCTCTTTAGCACCCTAGATCCAATCTACTTTACCTACCCTATTATACATTATTCCTTTCCCTCCACTCTGCAATACAACCAAGCTAACCTCCCTGTTCTTTACATATGACACTCCTTCTTCCATGTATGGCTCTTTTGCATTTCACCTCTTAGAATTTCTTATTTCCTTCAAAGCTCTGTTCAGATGCCATTGTCTATGTGAATCCTTTCCTGATCTCCCTGCCACGTCTAGGTGGTGTAGTGTTTAGTTTGCTGGCCATGTAGCCAGGAAGACTTATGTTTGAATACTATCTCAGAGATACTACTAGCTCCTGTCTTTGTAGGACATCATTTACTTCTTTTAGTCCCTCTACAACCATAAGAGATAGGTAGTTGTAATGGTAATTTAAATGGGAAGATTTTTCCCATTCATTAATAGGTCCATGTGACCGATCTGGGCTGCATGGAGCCTGTGGTGGGAGGAGTCTGCTGAATAGGTGAAACAGGAAGAGTCAGACTTGGAGCAGAGATGAGAGGAAATTTGGTCAGAGGTAGGAAGGATGCAGGCAACTGGCTATCAAGAGTGACAGAGCTTGTCTGTGACTGTTTAAAGGAACCTGTTTGTGATTTGTCTAATGGAGCTGGTTTTGAGGTAGCCTGGCAGGGGAAGGCTCAGGGCTGGTGTTGTCCTCTGCATTGTTGTTGTGTATGGATTATGATGGGTTTGGTTTTCTGGTATCTGAATAAATGTTTTGGTTCTGCGTTGCATGTGGAGAGTCTGTTGTATTTCGTGATTCAGAACTGTGCTGGGATATTCATGGCCGCCATAGATGCTGTGAATATTGTACTGGTGCAACAGTAGTATCCAGACAAGCTAGCTCTCTCTCTGCTCCTCACACACTGCAATCCCATCTCCCAATTCTGCCTCTGCACTGACTGCTACCCATGCCTGGAATGCCCTCTATCCTCACCATGACCTCACAGAGACTCTTCCTTCAAGATAACTCAAATGCCACCTTCTACATGAAGTCCATTCTGATCCCCCAACTGCTACTGTTCATTCTTCCTCATCATTTAATATTGACCTGTCTTGAATTTATGCATATCCCATGAACTTGTCATCCCCTGTTTGAATGGAGGTTTCTCAAGAGTAAGAGTGGTTTCATTCTCCCTAGGTGCCTAGCACAATGTAAGGCACAGAAGTGCTGAATAAATAAATGCTTGCTTATTGATTGGATGTAAATTTCTCCATTTTATTGTTGGCTCAGAATAGTTAAGTGACTTGCCCAATGTCTGTCACATGACTAAAAAGTACTGGAGCAAGACCTCAAAGATAGGGATTTCTGCTCTAAGATTAGGAATCTTTCCATTACAGTTGAGCAATAATCTCTTCTTACCTTCTCTCTCATAAAAAAAAGTAAAACAGTAACCATTTTGTCCCAGCCCTCAGCAGATTCACAGCAGTCATTTTTATAATAGAGGATTCATGGTGTTTCAAAATCAAGATAACATTTCAACACTTGAAATTAATGGGAATATACACTGCTTAAGAGCACAAAAAGATATATTTATAATTTAAATAGGGTTAAAATAACTCCCCTACCTTAAAATAGCTTTTTAAACATAGATCTTAAGAGAATTTTCTCAAATTTTTACACAAAAATTGTAAAGATTAATCAAGTAACAAAAATTTTGGATTACATAAATCATTCATGAAGAAATAATCTACTATTAAAATATAATGTACTTTTATTCTTCTATTATTTCAAAGATGAATTATCAATTATAAAACCATAGAACATTAAGCAGATGCCTCTTATCTCCTTTGGAAATTAGAGCTTTCATTTTAATTCAATCATTTCCTCCTGTAAATACATTGATAAAATGACATCATGTTTTCTCATCTCCTAAACATCAGGTATACTTGCTAAATTCAGAATTCCTAGCATCCTAAAAATATAGCTCTGTAACAAATCCTCAGGCTCCATTTGGTCTCTCTCTTCGCGTACTGCCAGATTGTATGTAAATTTTTTCAGATGATGCACATCTATTATGATCTCTACGATATTCGAAAGAACAAGTTTTTATAATCCCCTTTAAGTAAGCAAATAATTACAAGACAATCAGAACACTACAGATCCTGGCACTTACAGAGGTGGGTGGGAATGTACCTCCCTGTTTGTTTGTGATTGCAGAATTCGGAAAGCCAGGTCACATTGTGAAAAATGAAACTGGTGGAACATAATGTTGACTTGTTGCCTTCAGAGGCTCTGCAGGGCCTTTCAGTCTCTACCAAATTCCTCACGCATTCCTCCCAACCCCCAAACAAGTCAAAGGTTTGGTTACTGTGCAGCTTGTCATAAGTATGGAAACTACTAAAAATTCTGCTCAGGTGATCCTGCAGTAGAAGGGCAAATGCCAGCATCCAAAATGACCTCCAAAATCCAAACTGGGAAAAATAAAATAGGAGGATTACAAAGACAGCGTGAACAACCTGATCGTAGTAAAGCCTATTTAATAATTCCATGCTGAAGGAATCACAGAGACTAGCATTATTTACTGATTAGTGGGTTATCAGAATGAAAATTTGCTAGATTAAAACTCCTACTGCAGCTTTTGCTGTCAACTACAGCAAAATTTCTTGTATCTTTGCTACCTGTCCATGCTCGTGAGAGTCTGATCTACATTTAAACCTCTATTTCTGTTTCTTTGAGTGCAGATCTGAGTACTACTGATAATAAAAACAACGCACTCTTTATCCACGCCACTAGCAATTTCTTCGTACATTAACAGGAGCAGAGAGTAAGAGCAGTAATTTTCACAAATAAAGCAGTGGATAATTACGGACCCCATCATGTCTGGAATGCAAAAACATAGTTCTATCATGGTAACTTTGTTCTCAACAGAAAGGGAATTGAGGGGATTAGGATAGCAAGTGTTGACTGTGGGAATCAAGTGAGCCACAAGAACTCCATCTTGCCTTGTGACTCAGGTTTGGAGCTAGCTGAGTTTCTCTTCAATTATAGGTCTGGTTCAATTTTTGTCTTGTGAGAAAACTTTTTTCAATCGTGGGAATTGGAAGAAAATCTTGTTACATTGTTTAAAACTAGCATTAAGTGGCTGGGAAACTGGACCACCTCTCCCTGCTTAACCAAGGACCTGGGTTATTCTACGTTACTAACTAGAAGGTCAGATTCAAAGACTGAAGCAAGGAGTTTTCTCATAACTGTACATCTCAAGCAATCCCCATATCCTTTCTGAAAACCAACCACCTACCAATCAATCAGTTATTGTTTCCATGTTCCTTTGATGGTTTACACATAGTTGGGAAGTGGGACATCGATTTTTCTGAATTCAGGGAATTGAACCTGTTTACTACCCCCCTCCCAACTAGGAAAATCCCTAATCCTCCATCCAATTGGAAATCAGATTACCTAATGTTGTCCTGTTTCCTTTGGATGAACTGGTCTTATTTCATTAATTATTTTTAACCAATAAAAAAGTCTGTCTCTCCCTGTATTCCAGAGGTCTGGTCCTGATTTGTTAGGCAATTGCCATGCATTGCTTAATAAATTAATAGGCTCAGATGATCAAAACATTGTTTTCCACAGCCATTTCATCTTTCACTCACAACGATAGAAGACATTAGAAAAGAAACGCACATAACCTTCATTTATAGAAACTATATAAAACGTTAGAGCTGGAAAGGACCCTAAGGAACATTTGGTAAAACTTCTTAATTTAAGGGATGAGGGAATGGAGGACCAGAGAAAGGAGTAAATTGTCCAAGGTGACTGGAGGTACAGGAAGGGGAGCAAAATCTGTTAGTCAGCCCCTGTTTTAGGGGTGCTTCCCATCTAAAGAAGACACATTCAAGAGGTTTCCAAATTTAGGAAGGTTACTGACTCTATTAAAAATATGTAGTCATTTGGCTAATGGATTAATTGCAGTCATATGCTGGGTAGAATATAACTAGACAAAAGAAACCAATAGTTTGGCTTGAGACAGAGTTCCCAGTTTAAAAAAAAAGTTTTTTTAAGTGATCAGACTAGCCATGTCATAGATTAACATTTGGCCCTTGGGCAGAAGAAATTAACTTCTGTCCCTGAGTAGAAGAGATCCAGAGGTGATTCTTATGGTCTAGGATGAGCAGTCTCTGGGGCCGATGCGCAGCAAGTAGGAAATTATGCTTATGGTCGCTGACATTTCCATAGGAAAGAGAACTAAACAAACACATATGGAATGAAACCCTACAACAAAAACAATATATGCTTAGGAAAACATCTATAGTGCTCTCTCAGGAGTTATATATTTTATGCACCTTAGCAGTTACTTTTCTTTTTCATAACTTTTTTATATTACCATCATTTACTAATACATCACTCTCATCCTTTCCCAGAGAACTATGCCTTATAACAAAGAATTTTTTAAAAGAAGAGAAAAAAAACATCACTTCAGCAAAACTAACCTACAAATCAGTCAAGATACTACCTACAGCATTTCAAACCCATACTTACCCACCTCTACGAAGAAGGGAAAGAAGTGGATTCTTGTATTTCTTCGTTAGGATAAGCTTGGTATAATTGTGTAGCATTCAACCTTGACTATTTTATCCCTAGTTTTTTTTTCTTTACTGTACTTTACTATAGTCATGTATTTTGTGAACACTTGAGGGCAGGGCCAGTCTTTTGCCTCTTTTTGAATCCCAAGTGCTTAGCACAGAATCAGGCAAATAGTAGGCACTTACATGCTCGCTGACTGACTGCTTACTTAATTTTGTATCAGTTCATATGCATACTGTGCTTCTCAGTCTGCATTATATTCATCTTTTCTTATGGTGCATACCATTCCTTACACACACACAACACAATTTTTGAGCTCTTCCCAAAATGAGGGGCATCTACTTTTTTTCCAGTTCCTTGCTCTTACAAAAGGATCTAGGACTTTTCTTTCTATCCTTGACCTCCTTGGGGTATATACCTGTTAGGGGGCCAAGCTCTGGACCGCCCTTTAGGAGCTGGCTCCACCATCAGGGAGGAACATGGGAGGGGCTCTGGCAGGGGATATAAGGAGCTGTCGGGAGGGATCAGAGGAGTGATGTAAGCAATAAAGTGAAGTGCTGGCCACCTCTGGTGTTCTGTGTAGTCACTTCCCCTCTGTGGAGGAGGGGTTGGTATACCGCAGATGTCCCAAGACCCGGGATAGGGTAAGTATCCAAGCGAGGGCTGGAGGTAGACTGGAGAGATACCACCTGGCCTAGCAGCCAGGCGAAGGGATACCACCTGGCCTAGTAGCCAGGCGAAGGCCGGGGGCTAGCCCCGGGCATATGCCCATAGCAAGATCTCTTCTTGGTCAAAGGGAATTTTAGTCACTTTCTTAACATAATTCCAAATTTTGGCACTTAATTATTCAGTGCTAAATGTTCTCATTGACTTCATCAATACTTCACCAAAAATAAAAAAAAAAACAAGACATTACCCTTATAAAGGTTTACTTTTTTAGACACCTGTGAATTGTTTAACATTAAATCACTTCACTGCTGAAACAACATGATGATCCCCATAACACATAAGCATTTGTTTATTGGAATTTCTTCATGAATTAAATCTATTAATAAGAAGTTGATACTAAAGAATATACTCCTAAAACAAAAATTCTTAGCCTGCGGTCCATGGACCCCAAGGGTCCATAGACAGATTTCAGGAGTTCCATGACCTTGGATGTGGAAAAGTATCACCATTTTTACTATCCTGTAGTGTCACTAGGATCACTAGTGAATGAAACATTGGAGAATTAACAGAAAGTCCACACAACTCATTAGGAATCCCTGAAATGTGGCTTATAAACTCTGACAGGTTTGCCATCTCATTTTCCATTAAGTCAGAATTACATTTATAAATGTAAATTTATAAAAGCTGAAGGATATAATTAAATGCTGTTTCAGAATGAACATCTCAACAATTCAGTTCTGTCTTTTCTGCTACTGAGGGGAAAGTAAAGCATTATTAACACTGCCTGTTAGCTGCAATATACAGTAAGTACTCAACAAAGCAATCTTTTGAATCTGCATACTTTGTAGTATGTAATAGAGTTGATTTCCACATATAATACAAGCAACTAGCTGAGAGCATCAGAACTTAGGGCATGGTACATGATAAAACGGTGTAGCCTAAAACTGGAAATGGAAAAAAACGGAACTTTGCTCCAATTCCAAATGGCACAATCAGCTATGGTGCAATAAGAAGAGATTTATTTCTTACTGACTACAACCTATTCACCTTGTTCTCCTACCACCACCAACACCCCAGCATACCCTATTTGCATCATGTGAACTGAATCTGGAAATGATAGTCTTCAAATAATTAAAGATAATGAGACTATTCCCTCTCATCTTCTCTTCTCTTGGCTAAATATCCCTAATTTCTTCAACTATCCTATTTAACAGTCTCCAGGTATCTCACCAGTTTCCCTCAAGCTTATTAATATTCTTTCTATAATACGACACTCGTGATTAAACACAGTGTGCTAGATATGATCTAACCAAAGCAGAGGTATGCCACGAAATGCTCTCTGTAATTCGAGACTCTCAATCTTAACTTTTTATCTATGACTAGATGTGAAATTTCATCAATTGTGGGAAGTTCTTCATTAGTAACTTCAATCGGTGGGTAGATTGCAGAACTACCAACAAGAATCTGCAATTATTTTGAAATGTATAAAGAATTATTAGGGGCACCAATAGGTTAAGTAATTTGGTCATGGTCATACAACTTGTATGTGTCAGGAATGAATTTCAAACCCAGGTCTTCCTGAATTTGAGGCCAGTTCTCTAGTCTGCCATGCTTCCATGTGTACCTCAGTTAGTGCAAACTAAGACCTCAGCTAGATCTCTATGGAGGGACCTCAATGCACTGCAGATAGGTCTCAATTTGTAGAATACTTTTCTCACAATCAACCTAAATATTGTCAGCCTGTATAACTGGGATGAACTTTTCCCGCTAGAATTGTCTTATCATGCTCCCTCATGTACTTAAAAAGTTGATTTTTCTTTAATCCAAGTGTAGGACTTCACATTTATGTCCATTACATTTCATCTTAGATAAATTCTAGTTCTAATCTCTCAAAATCTTTGTATATCCTCTGTTGACCAATGTATTATTAGCTGTCTCTGTCATCTTAGCAGATCTGTCATCTATAAATTGGATAAACTCATTATTTACCACCATTTTCAAAAGCTTGTAATTGATAGGCTTAATGGTACTGAGTTGCCTTGTGATATTTTTACACTATACAAATCCCAAGTCCCAAGATGTACTCTTAGATCAAAACCCTTCTAATTTTATAGATGAAAAACCAGTGGAAGTTCAGTGCTTTGCCCCAGTGACAAAGATACAGCTGAGACTAAAACCCATATCTTCAGACTCCCAGTCTGGTGTGATTTCTTCTATATCAGGCCAACTTATTTATGAAAACCAAATCTGAAAATGAATAATAAATGTGTTTATCTTTGAAGTGTTTTTAGTCATTAGTACACAAGGTAAGTTGAGAGGTAAGAGATTCTCAATGAATCATATAGTAATTATTTGGTAAATCACATCAATATCAACATTAAATAGTAGCCACCACAAATTATTCTTGAGTAATTATCCCAATATTCAGAAAAAATAGTAAAAGGACTGGTCATTCAATCCCCAAGGTGTAGTAAGATGTAACTTTAGCCTCTGTCTAGACTTTAGCCATAGGACTATTGTTCTAGGACTTGGTTTACCCATTAGTAGTCTAGATAACCTTCCTTGTACCTAAGCCACTGACTCCAGCCTTTATTTCTACAAGAATCCTTCCCACCATGTCCCCTGTGCAACTCAATCCACTTTAGGCAGTTTTCAATTTTTAGTATATTTTCTTTACAATCAACTTAAATCTGCATCTCTTCCCCTTCTAACCACCCTTCCTTGTCATGACAGCTTTGTGGAAATAAGGACAACAGTTCTAATTCCTTTTTGATTCAACAAGCAATTATTAAGTACTGACTTACGAGCCAGGCATTGTACTAGGTGCTTGGAGATAAATAGGCAATAATGAGAAAGTTCCTGTCCTCAAGGAGAAGACATTTGAATGGACAGAAGGGATACAGTATGTAAACAGATAAGTAAATAGAAAACAAATACTAGTAATTGAGGAAGCTAGGTGGCAGGGGATAGAATGCTGGGCTTGGAGTTAAAAAGACTCATCATCATGAGTTCAGGTCTAGCCTCAGACATTTACTAGCTGTGTGACCATGGGCAAGTCACTTAACCCTGTTTGCCTCAGTTTCCTTACCTATAAAATGATCTGGAAGAGAAAATGGGAAACCTTTCTAGTATTTTTACCAAGAAAACCCCAAAAGGGGTCCTGTAGAGTCAAACATGATGAAATGACTGCATAAAAAACAAGAGTCAACAACAGGAGAGGTCGGGAGGGAAACTGACAACCAGAGAACCAAGAAGGGAGAGCACTGGAGGAAGAGTTGGGGAGCCAAGGTCCAGAGGGAGAGGAGACCAGACAGACTATGCAGAGGTGTGGAGGCAGGGGAGGGAAAGCAGCAAACAGAGAAAGAGAGAGAAAGAGAGTCATTATGTCATCAGCTGGGAAAGGCTAGCAGGAGCCCAACTGAGAAGGAAGTCACTGAAGCAACTGGAGTGAAGGAATGACATACCTGTGCTATAGGAATATGAATCTAGCAGATCTTCAAATAACTGAAAGCATTCATCATGTCTCATTAAAAATCCTTTCTCTTCTAGTTAAATGAGCCTGCTTTCTTCAAAAGATCCTGATATGGCATGGTCTTGACACTCCCTCACTATCCTAATGCCCTAATCTGGACACTCTCCAGCTTGTTGGTTTGGTTCAAGGGCATGCACAGGGACCACAGGTAACTCTGTAAGGACTAGCATGTAATAAACACTTAATATTATTTGGATCGGAATAGGCAATCCATTGGATTCTGCTCATTCTTGTGGTTATGAACATAATACTTCAGAGGAGAGTACATTAGGATGATTACTTTTGAACTAGGACTTATTCAAAAGCAAAGTCATTTTTGGACATGAACCTGGTGAGGATTGATGCATTGTAGAAATTACATTAGGTCTGAGCTCACACTCCCTATGGTCAGAGGTGGTGTGTGTGTCTGTGTGTGTGTGTGTGTGTGTGTGTCTGTGTATCTGCGTGTGTCCGTCTGTGTGTGTGCATTTGTATGTCTGTGTCTGTGTGTGCGTGCATCTGTGTGAATGTTGGTACCTCCGGTCTTGCTGAATCTTCAAATCCCTGATGGCTAATGGTAGAGGTGGAAAAACACTGAACTGCAGGTTCAAGCCAATAGCATTAGAAAAAAGACACAAGTCCTCAGGAGTACTCCTGGAATCTAGAAAGGTACATACAGTTAGCCTCACTCTAAAAGGTAAATCCTTCAAAAAATCAACTGACAGAAATCTTAAGTCTTTCACAGTTTTTGTTTATGCTTTTACTTTATAATATTGTCACTGTATAACTGTTCTCCTGGCTTATAGAAGAAATTCTTAAGAGATGAGCAGGAACTTAGAGGTGATCCAGGCTAACACTTTGCCCCAAGGAGGAATTGTTCCATCATCTTTACCATTCCCCACCAGTTGCACTACTTGCACTGGCCTCCACCATAACTGTGCTCCCCGGAGGCCTCATCACCAGAAGATGTCAGCGCTGGGAGTCACACTCACCTCATCAGCATCCTCTGCTCCTCTGATTGGACAGCGGATAGGTGAAGCAAAGAACTCCTCTCAAAGCCTACAAAGAGGGTTCCCAGTTTGGCTGACTCCTCACTTCTCAGCAGTCAGACATCCTGGACCGGATTCCACCAGCCCCTGAGCTGGGCACTTTCTTCCCCAGCCTCCCCCTTCCCTCATCCCTTTATGTGCAGTCTTTCCTTTTTAACTTGCAAGCTCCTCAAAGGACATGGACTCTCATTTTCTACCCTGTGCTTTAAGGCACAATGCCTAGCAATGAGTAAATACTCAGTAAATGTTTACTGACTGACTCAAAAGCTGGTCATCTGAGCTCTTCCTGAGCACCTCCAAGGATGGGAAAATCAATGTTTCTTAAGGCAGCACATTCTATAACCAGACATTCTCACACGAAGCCAAGTTTGTCATCCACGATTACTTCTTTGGTTCTAGTTCTTTTCTTTGAAGACAAGTAAAATAAGACATTTTCCTTCCATATAACAGTCCCAAATTATCTGAATACAATGACAATGCTTTCATGGACATCACTGAGAAAATATCAGGAACTCCAACTGGAAAACTAGGTGCACCAGTTATATAGTAAGGGAAACGTGCAACAGACAGATAGTAAGAATATTGTACTGGAATGCACAAAATAGTGAAATAAACAAAAACAGGTGTAGCCCTCTTCCTATGGATGACTTATGGAAGAGAACTGACAAAAGTCGAAAAGCCTGAGAAATGGTGGGAGCTCACCTACAAACGAGGTCAGAAACCCAAGCCTGAGAATCTTGAAAAAATTCCTATATGGTTAAGGAAACCTGAAGGAGGGAAAGAGCTTGGGGAAATGTAACACTATTGCTCAATGCCATTGATTGTTCCATTTAGCCAAACTGAGTCTCATGAAATTTCATGGGATTTTGCAAAAATATGCTTGATTTCCTCTCACTGAACAAGTAAGCACGCCTTATTGTTCTCTTAGCTAAAAAAAATTAGTTCCCAGAAGGTATATGAGATTAACGGATGCAAAATATGCCACAGAAGAAATATACAGGTTTTTCTCATTCATTTTCCTACTTCATCTATCTTCCACTAGGGTACATGCTGAGAGTGAAAAAAAAAGAAAAAGATTTTCTCCAATACATCATCCATATTTTCTGCTTTGTACCAGAAGCTTTTCAAAGCAGAACTTCATCCTTTCCACAGGAGACAGATGATCAGTCAACTGTTTGCTAGCAGTTGCTCTTCTGTCAGCTTCCTCTCACCTCCCTCACTCCATAGCTATCTCTTTTTGAGTCGATTTTTTAAGGGATAACTATTTCAATGCACCTCAATCATGTGGAGAAACAGGGAAATTCACACTGCAAGATGGGGGAGAGATTAGATTGACAGATAGAAATGTGTATGTGTGTACATATCTATATATGTATATACATATACACATATAGGCACATATGCATGTATATATTGACACACTCATATTTATCTTTATATGTACTTTATACATGTATACCTTTGTGTATGTGTATATTTACTATTTCTAGTGAATTTCACTTTTGTCAACAGTTCCTCTAATGGTACAAATGATGACCTCTTGTGTGACTTTTCCAAGTACTGCCATCAATCCTTCCAAGCCAAAGACTGTGGAATCCTGTGACTAGAAGTCCTTCAGCATAACCAGAAGAATATCGATGTTAGAAGATGGGTTTCTCATCTGGCTGAAATATACGCAATCTGGTTGCCACATTAAAAAACACATAATGAAATCTATGACAGTTAAGAGAATGAGAACTAAAACGGTCCAAAATTTGAGATGAGTCTGTCCAGCTACTCTTTTTCCTTCAGAGACAGAATACAGAAGTGAGCTCAGTATGTTATTCCAATTTTACCTCAGACCTATCAGTATTACTTGTTTTTGCACTAATATATATTGCGTGAATAGCAATCAAACCACTGACCAAGTTTGGGACAAATGCCTGTGAACATTTCCCCATCGTACCCCTCCCCCAAACACATGCCTCCCAACTGGTGATAAGAAAGGAGACCCAGTGCAAACCTGGCCCTGTTCACTAGACTTTCATGGTCCTTCTTAACTTTACTCTTTTCATGCCAAGCCCATCAGAACTGCTGACATTCCTACCACAATCTAATCAATCTATCAATAAGCATTAATGAAGTATCTACTGTATACCAGGCTCTTTCTATGTACAGGAAGTACAAATACATAGAATGAAACAATATCCACTCACCACAAGAAAAAGCTTATTCTAACAGAGAGGTAAGCACATAAGTATATACAATATAGATATAAAAATAAATACAAATATGTACAGAGTAGTTCAATATAAAGAGGGAGGGCATTAGCAGTTGGAGGATCAGGAAAGGCTTCATGGAGAAGATGTTGCTCTATTTTAAAGGAAGAAAGGACTCTATGGAACAGTAAGGAGAGATTGCATTCTAAGGATATGGAAATGCAAATTAAAAACATGGAGATGGGAAAGAGAGCACCATGTGTAAGGAACACACAAAGACAAATGTGGCTAATTCATAGCACAGCTGGGACATTGATCTCTAATGAGTTCAGAGAGTCAGATTGAGGTGAGGCTGTGCAGGCTTTAACAGCTACACAGAGGAGCTGATATCTGATGCTGGAGGCAATAGGAAACCACTGGGGTTGATTAAATAGGGGGATTACCTGGTCAGAACCTTGGGGAATGCCCAGTTAGGGACATCAATACAAATGATAAACCAGCAGAACATATGGAGAAGACATCACCATACAGGTAGGAGGCAAATCTAGAGAGGAAAAGGTATTCAGGGGAGAGTGTGGTCTGCATAGTCAAGTAGAGCAGAGAGGCTGAGAAGGATTACAGCTTAGAAAAAGGAAATTAAGAGAACAGTGATAACTGTGGAAAGAGCAATTTCAGTTGAATGATGAGATCAGAAGCCACAATGCAAAGGGTCGAGGAGTCAGTGAGAGGGAGGAATTGGAAGCAACACATGTAGACAGCTTTTTCAAGAAGCTGGGCTGAGAAAGCAGGGAGTTATATAGGATTATAGCTTACCAGAACGGCAGGGTCTAGTGAAGAGAAAAATTATAGCAGGTTGTGATCAGGTAGGGTAAAAATCAAAGTTCTTAATTAGGAAATAGTATACGAATACCATTTTATTTCCACATTAAGCTGCTCACCACTTCTACCATCCATTTTACACATCATCAGTCTACCTACTTCCAGGATCCCTAAGTATTCCATGTAATCGAAAATAATTTTTCCTCGTCCCAGTTGTTCCCACAGCAATGATATTTCTCTCTCTCTCTCTCTCTCTCTCTCTCTCTCTCTCTCTCTCTCTCTCTCTCTCTTTCTCTCTCTCTCTCTCTCTCTCTTTCTCTCTCTCTCTCTCTCTCTCTCTCTCTCTCTCTCTTTCTCTCTCTCTCTCTCTCTTTCAATCTTTCCTTCTTTTCTTCTCTCTCCCATGGGCTACAAACCACAGCACCTACTCAACTTCTCCAATCAACATTTCTAGCACTTGAATCTCCTGACATGAGAAAATCAGATTAGTACAAATTTATGATAGGTGTGGATACAAGAAACATGAGCTCTGAAATCACACTGTAAGGGCTACCTTACAAAACTTTTTTTAAAAAAATAAAAGAATATTCACACTGATATCAGTGAAAAACCATATTTACAAGGATAGGAACAAAGTGACAATACAATTATATAATTTTATATTATTACATATATATACTTATATAATTCTTTCATAGAGTAATGTTTATCAAGATAATCATGGCTCTACATAGCAAAAAAAAAAACACTATACCAAACCTAATGGGAACATTCTACGGACTCTAGAAAAAGACTTTTAGGAACTATATTATCCTTTTGCCACATGTGCTAAGTCTAAGCCCACTTTCCTACGGACTGCCTGTATGTACTTGTGAGTGGGACAATGGTATTTTGCTCCAATGATACCACCATAGGTAAATATGACTAACTAATTAATTCCAAACCCTTCCAGATTCCTGAGGAAACCCAGTAGCCCAGCTCTGAAGATCCAGCTTGCTGCTGCTAGTAGAGACTGGGAAAGTAGTCCCAGAGGTGGTATTATACTGCCCTAGTGACTGCTCTAGTTCAGACCCTCACTGCTTCAATTACTACAAAATCCACTATTCCCACTGGGACTAAATTTTAGTCCAATTTATCCTATACAAAGTCCCAATATGTTTTCTAGTCATACTGCTCTTGCTCAAGGACCTACAGTAGAGTTTTCTATTTCTTACTATATGGACTCAAATTATTTTTCCTTATTTTAAACGGTTTCCATAAGTTATTTCTAATAATATCCCCCTTCCAATTATCTGTCTCACCACCTTTTCCACCATTCTCAGCCCTGATAGCTAAATAAATCTGTTTGCTGTCAATTACATACCACTTGCATAGTATTTCATCTTTGCCTTTATTCATGTTATTTTCTTGCCTAAAAGGCCTTCTTTATCTTCTATGTGTTACATCACACCTCGGCTCAAACTGTACTTCCTTGAGTATATCCAACTCATTAATCCCAGGCTACCATCAGTATAAACTTTTTTAAAAATGAAACAAAATTCCACATTTTTCTAAAAGGTAAAATAAATAGTATTTCAAAATGTACAGTGGCCATAAGTTTACACAATTCACTCATTATCTCTAGCACCATCATCTTCCTGTGTTTAGTCTATTTTGAGATCTTTGTTCTCTGCACTTTTCAGTATTACTTTTCAGCACTGACACATTTGGAGAGAACTGTATAAGTTTACACATAATGGTATTTTTGCAGCATTTGAAAATATTTTTCCTATTTACAAATTATGAGTTCCCAGCTAGACTGACAGCATACTGAGCACTGGAGAAGTGTTCTTCATTTATTTAGTTATCATTCTTTCATTGCTGCACACACACACACACACACACACACACACACACACACCTCTGAACAAGGTATCAATTTGGTACACAGTATGTTCCTGCCCTTCCCAGCTTGATTATTTTTTTCTTTTCTATTTAAAGGGACCATTCCCTGACTACTTTTGAAGAGGCCTATTCACTGAATTTTCATTACCTCACTTTAAGTGAGTACCTGAAAAGGCCTTAACCTAAAAGGCCAAGGCTTCCCATTGCATCCTGGGCTATCTCCAGTCATCCTGATAAATATCTGGTCACAGGATCCAGATGGCTCAAGAAGAGAAAGTGAGGCTGGTGAATTTGCATAGCCCTTCCTCACTCAAAACAGACTCAAGAAGTGCAAGTGTCATCATTTCTCTGATGTCATGGTTCTCTTTGAAAATGAAGGATGAACACAACACCATGGTATCCAACAAATGTTACTGACTGACTTTACAGATAGTGTAATATTCTTAAATAAGATCAAAATAAAGAAAACCAAGTAAACCTAAAACTAAAGGAAACTATGTCACTCTTTCATCATTTTCTGAAATCAGTATGACTCCAAAACTTCAAAAATACTAGTCAGAGTCAGAAGATCTTGATTTGAGTCATAGCTTCATGATCTCAACCCCTCTGAGCCTTAGCTTTTCATGTGTAAAACGGAGATCATAATACTTGTCCCACCTACCTGGAAGAACCTCAAAGCACTCTACAAATGTGAGCCACATAATTATTATTCCATTAAGGCCATCAAATTGTCACTGGTCACATTTTCACTTGCTAATGGCATATTCTTTATTCCTAAATACTTTTACCTCTTTCTAGTGTTCTTTGTATCCAAAGAGAACAAAAGCATCTCCCCATAGCATAGAGTTACAGAAAAAAATACTCTGAAAAACAAACCCAAAGGAAGTTAAAAAAAAAAGAATAAGAATGTTAAATGATTAAATTTCCCCCGAGGCCTTATTCTTGATTCAAAATGGAGTAATAAATCATTTTGCTAGATGTTTGTTGTTGCGTTTTTGCAATCTAAAAATGATGGCTCTATGACAGTACCATGCCAAAGGAAAACATTTAACACATTTTGTATTCCAGGGCTAGTATAATTTACTCATCTAGGTAAGCTAGCTAAGAAATATGATCATTGCTAACTTCATGGTTTAAGAAAAAAAGTCTTTTTTTCAAATTTCAATGAAATTCAACAAGATTTTAGTTTGTGCTATTAAAGGATGAAAAACCTTTAATTCTCAAGTTACGAAAGAAAACAAATAAAAATAACATTATTTTCAATAATATTCTCATTTGTCATTTTTATTTATGTAATAAGCTGTTTAAAAGGCTCCTTTTATTTTTCTTACAGACTGTTGTCTATATCCTCCATGTGTCTACCCATTACCCTTTGCATTACTAATCACTTTTTTAGTAGCCAAATAGCTACGGTGAGAAAATATTTATGATAAAGAACACTTGTGATTATGAGCAATCTGTGATCAATGAAAGCAATTCACAATTTGGACAAATTCAATCAAGGCCAATTTCTTGCTCCTGTCAATTGGAGTACTCACGAACAGACTCACGACTGATCTGCATCAATTATACAGAATATATATACTGATGGATTGGCAGGCTTCTTATTCAACTTCAGGTTCTAGTCTCGTCAATGGGCATCTTTCAACTACTTTGTTTTCTTTTTCTGATTTGGATAGTTTACTGTGGGTTTTGTTAGGAGTTTTTATAGCATTCTGAAGTTTGTTGAAATTTGCCCATTGTGATATATGAATACGAGCATTTGGAGCACTTCACCATCAATTCCATGATACTGGTTAACATGTTGGATGGGCATATCCCTCACCATTCTGTAAGCTACATACGGGGTATGAATAGTTTGTAGCATGTTACCCCTGATAGCTCATACACAAGAAGCATACAAAAATATTACCAAGAATATATTTATGATTGTAAAAGTAGGTAGATTAGTCTTGTAGGCAGAATGAGAGACACTAAATGGATGTCCCAAATGGTAACCCCAAGATATTAAAAGAAAAAGAAGAAGGCTTCCAAGGTGCTGAGTGAATCCACTTAATGGTAGGAACATGAATGATTCAAGATGAAAAGAAACAGAGCTTGTAATCTGTATTAATCAAAACATGGCTCCATCAAAATACCAAAAACTAAGGTAAGAAGATTTTAAAAGAATTTGCAATAATTTTAATAGTAAGAATGCTCACGTTTAATTTTTCATATTTTTCTTAAGACAATAACTTACAGGATCAGCAGGCCCACAGAACTCACGGAATGTCTTTGTACCTTCATGCTGTTGAATTTCTAATGCAACACAAGGACCAGAATACATTTCTGTCACCATATCCTAAAAGAGAAGAAGATCACTGTCTATTTCATAAACAACTTTTCTTCTGTTGATGGCACCACTACTCTCCTAGACTTGAACATTTCCAATCACCTAAGGATGATTTAATGCCCCACTGTCTTTGGCTCTTCATATCCTTTCTTGAAACTAACAGTCCTAAGATCCAGAACTGTCAGTTCCTTACTTAAAAATAATCAGGGGATCCCTATTGATTCCACGATAAAATATAAATATTTTACATTTAAATCCCCATGATCTAGCATCAGACTACTTTTCTAGATTTATTTCATATCACCATCCTTTGTAAATTCCACATTCTAGGCAAACAGGTCTAATAGCTATTTCTAGAACCTAATGTGCTATTTATGCATATCCTATGTGCCTTTACATGAGTAATACTGCATGTTAAGAATGCCCTACCTCCCCACCTTTGACTCTCAGAATCAAAGATATTTTGGAATTTACTTCAACTGTTTTAATCTAATTTTTTCCATCATCGACATTTACTCTGTGTATATACTTTACTGCCACTTCAGGCCACCCATTATAACAAAGAAAAAAAAACTTCAGCAAAATAAACCAATAAATCAAAGAATCCTGATATTACATTCAATATACTACACTCAGATCCATAAACCTCTCCAAAAAAATAGTAAAGACATATCTTCTCATTTTCTTCTTTGGGGCCAACTCTGGTCATAATTTATCAGCATTCAGTTTCAACTGTTTTGTTGTTCATCGTTGTTTTGATTTAAATTTATCACGTTATTGGTGGTCCAAAGCATCCTTTCATAAGGTTTTGAACTGTATGCAATTCTTCATTTGAAAACTTCAAATCCTTTCACCACTTATCTGCTAAGAAAGGCTTTTGATCTTATAAGTCACTTAATTGCCTATGTATCTTAAATATCAAAGATAGGTGACACAAATATTTCCAGGTGACTGCTTCTCTTCTTATCTTAACAGCATTAGTTTTGTGCATGTAAAAACTTTTCAGCTTGATCTAACCAAAATTATCCAGTTTGTCTTTTGTAACTGTCTCTATCTATCTATGGTTTGATTACAAATTTACCTAATAACAATAGTTGTTAATGGTATCTGAACTGGTTCTCTTCTAATTTTTTTTTTTGTTGTTGTATGATCTTTGATATTCAATTTCATGAAGTCTACCTTAAGGGTTGGGTTTCTGTATGGTATTTTGTGCAAGATAGTGACCTAACTCTAATTTCTGCCAGATTTCTTCCTAGGTTTCCTAGAAATTCTTTTCAATGAGAGAGTTCTTCCCAAGATAATTTGTTTTCAGATTAACAGAACAGTGGTTTAACAAGTTCAATTATTTCTGATCTACATTGTTGAGACTGTTCCTTTTTTAATTTTAAGTTTCCTTTTTTAATTATTTTTAAAAACTAGCATCAGTTTTGATGATTACTATTTTATAACATGCTTTTGAGATTTAGGTGTGCTCTTCCATTTCTGGCCTACTTTTTCCACTATTTTTCTTAATATTCTAGATTTGTTGTTACTTCAAATGAATTTTGTTGTCATTCAGTCTTTGTACAGTATTTTCTTGGTATTGGTTGATATAGATACAACAGTCTACAAATTGATTTCAGTAGTATTGTTATTTTATTGAAATGGTCTAATCATGAGTGCTGATTACCTCTCTAGTTATTTAAGTTGTCATTTATTTCTATAGGACTTTCTTTTCTATTACTCTCTCGCGGACTTATTTTTGTTGAAATATGGCATAGATCAGCAAAATACAGCCTACTGGCCAAATCCGTCCCAATTCCTGTTTTTGTATGGTCCATAAGCTAAAAGTAGTTTTTACATACATATAAAGAGGCAACTAGCAAAATCTGATTCATGAACAATAGTTCACTAATTCCTGAAATATATAGAAATGTTTTTGATTTTTGAGATTTTACTTTGTAATCTGTCACTTTAACAAAGCTGTTAATTGTCTCAATTACTTTCTTTATTGATTCCCTAGGCTTTTCTAAGTGAACCATGATGTCATCAGCACATGGGAGTAATTTTATCTCTGCTTTCCCCATGATTATGTCTTTAATTTCTTTCCCCATCTCACTGATTTTGTTGGCATTTCAAGAACTATGTTAAGTAACAGCAAGAAAATAGATATCCTTGTCTTACTGCTGAATTTGTTAGGCTATCTTATAGTGTTTCCCACTGAATAAAATGGTAACTTTCTGTTTTAGATCATATTATACAATGTAAATGCTTATGATACTTTGTCAACTGGATTTTTTTTTCCTACATCCACTTGTATAATAATGTGGTTTTGGATAATTTTAATGTAATTAGCTATATTAATTTTTCATAACAATGAACTGTCCTTGTAGCCATATTTTAAATTTAACTTAGTCTTAAAGAACATTTTGGAGGATAAATTACTGTAGTATTTTGGAGTCATTTTTTAAAAAAATTCTGAATCAATATTTATGATATTAGTCGAGTTCTCTTTTTTTTACTTTATCCTTTCCTAGTTTAGATGTTAAGACCAGCTCATAAAAGGAGTATGGTAGAGTATTTTCACCCTAAATTTCTGAGACTCATTTGTGTAGTATAAGTATTATATATTCTTTAAACATTTGATAGAACTCAGCAACAAACTTGTCTTGATAAGTAAGTTTTTTATCTCCTTTGATAGTTCATCTATTGCTAGTTCAATTTCCATTTCTGAAATAAAATTCATTAAGATTTCTGGTTATAAACTATTTTGGATATTTTATATTTTTGTAGATAATGTTTTTTCTTTTAAGTTTTAAACTTTTAAGGCATTTGTGGATAGCAGATTCTGAGAATTATTTTTCATTTCTATTTGTTATAAATTCCCTTAGTATATTTTTAAAAGTTTAATATTACCCCTTTTAATTAGGTTAGTTAAATGTTTATCAATCCTACCAATGTTTTCAAAGAAGCAGCTTTTAGTTTTGTTGGTTTCATGGACTTCTATGTTTTCCATTTATCTACTTCACAAAAAATCCTCTTCTGTGCATATTTTGAGTTTGTTTTTTAGTTTTCTATTTGTTTTTTTAAATTACATGTTTAGTTAATGCAATTTGTATTTGTAGTATGAGGAGTTGTTAGTTTTTTTTAAAAGGACAACAATCTTCTGGTGTATAACCCTAGTCATCTGATCATGTCTTTCAAAATATCTAGCAAATGATAAACATTTTCAAACTACAATGATATGTCACCTCATTAAATAATCTGCATCAACAAATAAGTTCAAACTTCATAAGGATTGCCCTTCTGTGATTTCCAGTGCTGATGAACTGATCCTGAATTGCTACCAAAAATCTCTTAATTTCTACTAATAATCTACATGGTTCAGTTATTTGATTGACATGTTTTTATTCAAGTATGATTGCTTCGGTTCATATGGATATTGTCCTCTGATTCCACTCATGTGTCTTAGCCATCTCATAGGCTCTGCCTGGAGAGCAATCATTTTTGGTTACATCTGATATGTCCATGGCACATATCTGTCACCTCCCTTTGCTATCACTTTGTGAAATCAGGTCTATTTGTACCAAATGTCTTTATACAAAATTTTTACATATTGTCATGTTTTCTGAGAACATTTATCAATCCCCTTTCTCCTTTTGACAAGTCTTTCTAAAGCTATCTACACATTGTAGACCCACTGTCATCCACTTTTTCCATGTTAAAAACCTATTAAGACTGGTATTAAGTAGATGTTGATAACTTTAAATGTGTTCTTTTCATCAAGATTTGAGTATGTACTGCAGTTAGCCTCCACATGTATGGCTTTACATTTCTCCTTGCTAAGTCTTGTCTAGGGAATGCTTACTGATAAGTACTGACTTCATTAAATGACTCAATGTGATCTCTGAATTCAAGCTCAAAACTTCCCCTATTCTTCCATGATGGTCATAAAGAATTTTACACATATTAAGTCTAAATGACATTTTGATATCATTGAGGAAAGTTGCCATGAGATGAAGTAGCTATTTATTGTGCTTTTAATGGACTATTAAACTTGACCATCATCATCATCATATTTCTTCTCATTTCTTTCAATGGAATTCAGATAGAAAAGGTCACTGGACAGACAAGTCTATATCCTGTTATTCTTCTTTATATATACAGACTATGTTACAAGTGAATAAAATAACTAGTTTTTATAATTGAAAAAAAACTTGGGATATGAACTCATCCTCTGTACGCTCACTGAAAGCACCATACAACTTCTGTAGCAGACAGGACACATAGGATAATTTGTACGTCATCTTATTGCCATATGATTCTGTACTCCTCTAAGTTTTTTATTTTGAAAGCTTCTTGTTTCATGTAACTTGGATATTATGCATATTCGGTGTGGCTTATTGTTGTTGTTAAGAGGCAGTAAGGTGTTGCAATGTATATATAGGGCACTGGGACTGGAAGACCTGAACTCAAATCTGACCTCAGAGACGTCCTAACTGTGTGACCCTGGGCAAGTCACTTAACCTCTCTCTGTTTGCCACTGAAAAAGGAAATGGCAAACCACTCCAGTCTCTTTGCCAAAAAAACCCTATGGAAAGGGGTTCATGGGATCACAAAAGCACTGGACATGACCATTCCACTGCAGTCCAACTCTGGGACATAGAGAAAACATAGGGGTTTTCCAACATAAGTCTTTTGGAGTTATCTTAGTTCACTACAGTATTTGTTACACTACTTTGGCTCTTTGTATTACCTCAGTATTTTGGGTTTTTTCTTCTCTTTTTCACTTGATAACTGACTAAGGCAATCTGGAATTTTTGATGTTTCTGTTCTGCCTATTTCTTTTCTGTTGCTTTTACATAGGCAATATATAAATGTCATATAAATGGTTTTTTGTTTAGTTTTGTTTTCACAGTGCATAACAATTCAATGTGGAAAGCTTATTCTAATGGTTCTCCATAGATGTTTAACAGGTCTTTCAAACAGCTTCTACCATGGTGAAATTTGATGGCTATTCTTAAGAGTTATTCCTTGATAAATGCACTTTTCCCCCTGCAGTTCTTACAGTGGCAGCAGATAGCACATATGCTGCTATGTGGAGGTACTTGAAACATGATTATACTTTTTGTCAAATAAGACAAGAGCTGATGTTCATTTAGGACAGCTAGGAAAACTGTGACTTGTTTAAGTCATTCTGTTTTAGCATAATTGGTCTTTTGGTTAGAAAAGGGCTTTTCACAATTCCTAAGTATGCTCATCTTCTTCTCAAAATCATTTGAAACAAAATGAGATATATTTTTGGATACAGCCAATGCATGAATTTATTTAGCATGACCATTTTATTTGTTATAAAGTTGCTTTGGGGTATTTTTCCATCTGAAACATCAGTGCTGTTTCTGTCATCTATTTTATTAAGGAAAATTTCTGGGTTTCACTAAGTAAAGATTTTAGTGACCACAAGGACTTCAACTTTTTCTTCTTCAGATTTCAGTAACTTCTCAATTTATTATGTCATATAATATAGACTTTGGGATAGAGATATTTTTCATGATATTCTTGTACTGTTTAACAATGCAACGTTGTGTAATTAGAAGATGAGCATACCATTGACATCAGCAGCATAAAGTGCTTGCTTATGACAGATGAGATATGTCCAGTTTTGTTACAATACAGTACAGGTATATAAAGATGGCATTCCTATATTCAAGCCCATTTGAGGCACAGTCATAGTTCTCTTGCTTCCACAGTCAGCATAATCTGCACTAGAACATTTCAAACCATGCTGGAATACTGGCATTTCTGACTTCTGCCTGGTATATCTTAGTGGAGAACCCAAATACAAAGAAGCATCACTTGCTCTGCTGCCTTCCACCTCAAATCGATCATCCCAACAGTTCAGAGCGGGGCCAGCCGGTGACTCCATACTAGCTCATCCAAGTCTTTGAGTCCTAAGTGCAGCTACACCCCAGTAGCTAAGGAGCCAACCCAATCATGGTTATCTATTGAGCTCAACATACAAGCATTTCAAGTTCTTGCCAGGATATCATGGCTAGCAGCCCAGACAATGATCCTTGGCATCTCATCTTCCTGCAAGAGCCCACTGACTCCGACACTTGAACCTTCTCAGTACCACCTGCCTCTGACTGGGGAGGGTGAGCAGTAGAGAGCTCCTTCCGCATCCTACATTTAAGTAGGGCATTACCCAGGACAGTCCATCTCCTCATTACCCAGTGAGTTTTACTCTTGGATCTCATCATGCCCCTAAGCCTGGAATCCCCTAAATCCCCTCCCCCTACATACCCACTTTTCAGATATTTTTTATGTGTTTGTTGTCTTTCCTACTAGACTGTGACATCTATAAGGATAGGAACTATTTTATGGGGGTTTTTTGTATCCCTGGCATTTAATATAGTTCCTGACACAGTAAGAGCTAAATGTTTATTAAGTGATGATGGACTGGATTCTGAGGGAGATTTGGTTACTATCATTTTGAAGGCACAAGGAAATCCCCCCCAGGCTATAGATGCATAAAATTTCCAATGGGTTTGTGTGTGTTTATTACAAATATTTCATATTTGGTCTAATACTTACATTAAATTCACTTACTATTCCTTTATAAACTTCATAAAACTCTTCAACATTAACTCGATCCAAATTGTACTAGAACAAAAATTAAGAATGACAAACCTAATTAAAAAATAAATATCAAACTTAAAACTCTGACCTTATGCAAGAATGTAATATTTTCTTTTGAGATGTTATTTATATTAAAACCAAACTGAATCATAATTCAAAATGAAACAAAATAACACTCTTTGGAAGTCATATATCATAGAAATGTATTAATAAAACCCTACTTGTTGAGGAGCATTCATTTGCCAAATTAACAACAATGGCAAAAGTATAAATGAATGAATACACACAAAATGGTATACGTAAGGCTGATGGAACATTATATGAACCCTAAGCCCTAAAAGAGTCCCTAGCTACCCTAACCTTTTCCAGTCAAAGGACATATGATATAGTAAAAAGAGCACTACAAGTTAAATGACTACATTATTGGCCTATCTCTGCTATTGCCTCATTGAAACATATATAAGTTGTTTTGCTTTATAAAAAAAAAAGTACTGAAAATATTAACTCAGAAGAATAGGGGAAATCAGACAGTAGTTGGCCTATCTTTGGGAGTTCAGCCAGGATATAGTAGTGCTCGGGGAGAGCACACTGAATGATTGAGTTAGGAATTAGCCTTTCCTGCTGGTACTTTCTCAGGTTGTTACCACATTAGGGTGGTATCTTGCTAGAAACAGCTTAAATTACTTTATCTCTCCCATATAATTTTAGAGAGATTTCAGAGTTCAGGAGGTTAGAAGAAAGCATCTAGTCTTCCATTTTAGTTATGTGGTTTAGTTATGAAAGGTTTTGGAAGCTAAACAGAAGATTTTCAATTTGATCCAGGAAGTGACTGTGAGCCACTGCAGTTTATTGATGGAAATAGGGATAGATAGAGAGTGACATGATCAGACCTGCATTTTAGGAAAATCACTTTGGCAGTGAAGTAGAGGATGGACTTCAGCGGGGAAAGACTTGAGGCAGGGGAACTAAGTAGAAGGCTATTGCCATAGCCCAGGCATGAGGTAATGGAGATATGCACCAGGATGGTAGCTGTGTGAACAGAGGCAAAGGGACATATATGACAGATACTGTAAACAGAAAAAAGACTTTGCGACAGATTGGATACATCGAGTGAGTGAGAGAGAGGAGTAGAGGGTGACACTAAGGTTGCCGGCTTAGATGATTGGAAAGATGATGGTGCCTTCAACAGTAATAGGGAAGTTCATGAAAGAGGAGAGTTTGCCGGGAGAAGGAACATAATGAGCTCGGCTCTGTACATGCTAAGATTTAATGGAATATCTATGGAATATCAATGGAATATTTAGTTCAAGATGTCTAATAAACATTTGGAGATGTGAAATTAAAGGTCAGGAAAAACATTAGCACTGGATAAACAGAGCTGAGAATCAGCTGGTTAGAAATGAAAACTGAATCCTTGGGAGATGATAAAATCAATACATGAAAGAATTTAGAGGGTAAATAGAAGAGACAATGGGGAAAACCATAGTTAGCAGGTGCAACCTAGACCAAGATCCAGCAAAGGACTAAAAAGGAGTAGCCAGGCAGGTAGGAGAATCAGGAGAGAGTAGTATTGTGAAACCTAGAGAGGAGAAGAGAGCGACTGCCTGTGTCAAAGGCAGCAGAAAGGTCAACAAGGACAGAGGTTGAGAAGAGGCCACTAGATCTTGTGATTAAGAGATCATTTATAATTGTGGAGAGAGTAGTTTTAAGTTATTGGGAGACATTTGGGAGGGGCTGAAACAGAGAGGAGACAAAGATATGGTAGCAATTGTAAATGGCTTTCTCAAAGAGCTCAGCCATGAAAGGGAAGAGACAGAGAGGATTATAGTTAGTGGAAATGGATAGATCAAATAAGAACTTTTTAAAGCATGGATACATGTGTAGGTACCACAAAGAAGGGGCTGATAGATGGAGAGAGACTGAAGATTAGTGAGAGAGTACAGATGACAGAGGTGGTAATCAGCTTGTGGCAAGGTAAAGGAGTTTGCCTTGACAAGGTGAAAGATCACCTCTTCACGTGAGACAGGGGGTAAAAGAGGAGATTGGGGAGGGGGGACACAAGCTATCTAATGGAATAACAATAGCTGACTGACAAATTAGACAAATAGAGGAATCCCAGGACTAAGCCTGGGAGTTACAGACTCTTTGATCCCTTCTGTAAAGATCTACACATGAGCCAAATTCTCAGGGAAGATCCTGGATGGGGGAAAAATGATCAAAACTCTGATGGTTCTAGGGGATGATTCCTGGCAATGGGCAAAAGCTGAGCTGAGAATTATGAGGAACACCCACCCCTAGGATGGAACTTACACTCTGTAAGTAGAACAACTGTTCTGAGTTACAGATAACACTTGCTGCTGACAGTGAAAGGACATAATGAGAAAACATACATTTCTAAAACTCGTCTTACATGTAAATTTAATTTGTTTTTAATGAAGTGAATTTGCCTGTCCACATGAATAATGTTCCATGCAAAAAATTCAATAAAATCACAAAGGAAATAATTTTTCAATAAGTCGTCATTCATTGCAAAATACCTACCATCTGCATAGCTGAAATTTCAAAGCCTGCATCTCGGATGGCAATTAGGATCTTTCCCAATAGCCCTGAAAATATAAAAACGAAACAAGAACAAAATTATAAAATTAAGGATGAATTTTTTTCCCCACATCAAAGCAAATAACTTACACAATACTTCTGGAAAGCATATACTTTTGGGAATAAATTTAGTCAATTCCTATCACAGGTCTTCAGTAACGTATTTATTATAGACTACCATGTACGTAAATCTGAGCTAGTCAGGATAGAGGATGCACAATGAGGTTTCTTCTCTTAGCCTCATTATGATTTGGCTGTGGAGAGAAGATATACACAAAGAAAATTCAAAATAGCAAAACAGTATGTTTCTTTTTAAAATTAATTTTCCAATTATAAAGCATATTTTTCCAATGAAATGAAAAATCACTCTTGTAACTCTTGCATAGTCGAGCAAACAAATTCCATTTAGTCATGTTCAAAAATGTGTGTCTTATTCTGTATCTTTAGACTTACTACTACCTCTCTGTCAGGAGATGGGTAGCATTATTTAACAACAGTCGTACTTCTAAGGTGATATCAGACCATTACTAACCATTCTTTGAGTCTGGCTATTCAACCAATGACAAAGATGCCCATCTATACTGATATCAAATCTCTACCTTTCTTTCCTGTCCAAAAGAAGAGGATGAGAGACTTTATTAAATGTTATGTTAAAAAATCTAGGTAATGTCTATGTATATGTATATCCATATCTATCTCAGACATTCTTGTGACCCACCAATCCTTCCAAAAATGAAACTAGTTTCCCATAATTTGTTCAATATAAATATGTATTTGTATGTGTATATCTTACTAATGCCTTTTTTACATCCCATTTACTTCAGTATCCCATCAGTCAATAAACATTTATTAAGAGCCTATCTGTATACAGGGCACTGTTTCAGATACTGGGGTTACAAAGAAAAATGATATTAAAAGTTACTTTAAAAACCCTAAAGAATCAACAATCAATTGAAACAATCAATTCATCAAAGTTTCAGAATAAAATAATACATAAAAATTACAAGCATTCCTGTATATTAACAATAAAACCAGTCAGGAAAGAATAGAAATTCCCCAAATAGCTATATAAGGTATAAAATATTTGGAAGTCTATTTGCCAAAACACACACAGGAACTATAAGAACTCAACTACAGAACACATTTCACACAAATAAAAATATGTACCAAATAATCACTTTATAGATCGAGAAAAAAATAGTGACAAAATTCATCTGGATGAAGAAAAGGTCAAGAATATCAAGGTAATTAATAAAAATAAATGTGAAGGAAGGGGGCCGAGCAGTACTGCATCTCAAACTATACTGTATCATCAAACTATAGCTGTATTGTCAAAAATCATTTGATACTCGATAAGAATTAGAATAATTGTTCAATGGAAGGGATTAGGTGCACAATGAACAAAGACAAATGAATGCAGCATTTGATAAATCTATTGAGGCAAGAGCTCACTATGTGACAAAAGACTTCTGAGAAAACTGGAAAACAGTACAGCACAAATGAGGCATAAATCAACAATTACAAACATCTGCCAAGACAAATTCCAAATATATACATGACTTAGACATATAAGGGGACGCTATAAGCAAAACAAAGAAACGAAGAAATGATCTTTCAGATTTATGGATGGGAAAGAGTGTATGACGAAACAAGTAATAGGATCACAGAAAACAGAATGGATAATTGTGATTAGTCAAAAGATTTTGCACAAACTAATACAATTAATATTAGAGGAAATAGCTAATGGGCATATTTCTTGGATAATATTTTATATTTGAATATTTGATCATATTCAAGATACATAATAAACTAAATCAAATTTATAAGACTAAGATCCATTCCCCAACAGATAAATGGTCAAAGGATATGAACATGTAGTTTTAAAAAGAAGAAATCCAAGCTCTCAACAGTCATATGAAGAAAAAATGCTCCAAATCACGCATGATTAGAGAAATGAAAATTAAAATAACTGAGGTTCAACCTCAAACCCGTCAGATTGGCAAGATGACAAAAGAGAAAAATGACAAATGTTAGAAGAGATTCTGGAAAACAGAGAAACTGAGACAGTTTTGCTAGAATTCTGGATTGGTCTAGCCATTCCGGAAACAGTTTGGAAGTATGCCCCAAAAGTACTAAGCGATGCAATATCCCTTGACACAATTACACCATTTCTAGGCTTATAACCCAACGAGATCAAAGAAAAAGGAAAAGGATTCATATATACAAAAATATTTATAGCACACTAGTTATCAAAAATGGCAAAGTAAGGGAGTATTCACTTATTGTTAAGCCGTTTTTCAGCTGTGTCCAACTCTCCATGACCCCATTAGGGGTTATCTTGGCAGAGATATTAGATCAGTCTGTCATTTCCTTCTCTACTCATTAGGAAATATGGGAGACATTGGCACAGGACTGCTCAGCATGGCATGCCCACATAAGAAAAGGTGCTGTGCTCTTTGAGTAAAGTAAACTTGAGACAGCACAAAATAAATGCAGGATGCACAAATTTGGGATATCCACCCCAAATATTCACATGGACTATCTGTGCCCAACCTGTGGTAGAGCGTTCTGAGCTTGTATTGGTCTGATCAGCCACAGTTGGACACACTGAAATTTCACTTTACAATGGTGATGTCATTTTGGTCCTCTTCAAAGACAAAGGACAACAACCAACCAACCAACCATTAGGAAATGGCTAAAACAATGAATGTAATAGAATCTTACTATTAAATATTATGGAACATTACATGATTAAATGGACAGTTTCAGAGGAAACTAGGAAGACCTTTATGAACTTATACAGAATAAAAAAAGCAGACTTAGGAAGCAGTTTATGCAATGACAACATAATAAAGAAAAAACAATTTTGAAAGATTTAAGAACTGTAATCAATGCAATGACCAACCATAATTCCAGAGGACTGAGGATAGACATGCCATATATCTCCTGCCAAAAGAGCATTGGACATAAAATGGAGAATGAGATATACATTTGTGGACATGGCCAATGACAGATTGTTTTGTTTTGTTTTTTTGCTGGACTATGCATATCTGTTTTGAGGGGTTTTATGTTTTAATTGTTCAATGAATAGCAGGAATGAGAGAGAGAATAATGCTTGCAAAAATAAATTTTAAAAATAAAAATACACAGGGATAAAATTTGGGATTCAAAACAAAAAAAGCATGTTAAAAATTATTTTGACACACAATTGGGGGAAAACAAAATACATTAAACATAAAAATGAAAAAATATCAATACACAGTGGATGCAAGGTAACTTTTGAGAGGGAGGGAGGAGCAACAAAGAGAGACCAGGAAAGGCCTTTTAAAGGAAGTGGCACTTATTTCACTAGGAGAAAGGACCTAAAATGCCCCTCTGAAATGTCCAACCAATAGCTACCAATTCCCAAATAGGAATATTATGGTTCTTCTGTTGCTATTTTACACATACACATACACACATTTACAATATAAAACTTTTTTTCTTAGAAAATTCTTTGTGAGATTATGAGATTTTCATCAAATCAATAAAATTCATACAAACTTTGTGTGAGTTATCAACAGTCACCATTGATGGTCATTGTGATAAAAAATTATGTGTGATTAAGCTGAGTTAATATGTTCATCCTTGGTTGCTGAAGAAGACCATACCATCAGAGAAATGATGATATGACTTGCACTTAACTTTGTTTTGAGTGAGGGAGGGCTGTACAGGTCACTATCCTCACTTCTCCTCCAGAGCCATCTGAATCCTGTGACCAGATATTCATCAGGATGACTGGAGATGACCCAGGATGAGGCAATTGGGTTAAGTGACTTGCCCAAGGTCACGCAACTAGTGAGTGCCAAGTGTTTGAGATGAGATTTGAACTTAGGTCCTCCTGATTCCTGCACTGGTGCTCTATCCACTGCATCAACTACCTGCCCCCTAAGCTAAATTAATAAATGAATTTGAAAGCAACTAGGCAAGCCTACAAGATTTTAGTATATGACCATAACTACCTTTAATGAAGAAGTCACCTGTGAGTTTCTGGGAAGAGATTCAAACTTAAATGAGACACATTAGTCTGTGGGAAAGACTTTGAACTATGTGGGTTTGAATGAACCAATAACACAAGACTATTTTTCTGATTTTGAAAAATAGCTAATCAGTCAATGAGTGCTTATTAAGTGTAGGCATTATACTAAGAGCTGGAGATACAAAGAATGACAGAGTCTCTGCCCTCAACTAACAATCATTCTAATGGTAGAGATAACATAGGAAAAAAAAGATATATGCAAGATATATACAAAGCCAATGGAAGTAATCTGAGAGAGTAAGACACTAGAAGCCAAGGGACCTAGAAAGGACTTGTCAGAAGGAAAAATCTGAGTTGATTCTTTTAAAGGAAGACATGAAAAGAGAGAGGTAGAGTTAAGAGACAGGGAATTCTAGGCATGGGGTGCAAAGGTGTGGAGAGAGGAAATGAAGCCATGCACCAGGAACAAGTAGGCCAGTTGAAAAGGAGAATATATGGAGAAGACCCAAGTGTAAGACTGGAAAGGGGCCAGGTTGTCGCCAAACAAAGGAGAGATATTTAATCTAGAAGTAATGAAGAATTGATGAAACTTATTAAGGAGGAAGGGGTGACATAATCAGACCCAAGCTTTAGGAAAGTTTTTGTGGTAGGTAAGTGGAAGATGGGTTATGATCTTTCTACCTCAAACCTCTCCCCACCACACCCCATCAAGTCTATCACAATAATGAAGGAGAATGGTGATTACTATCAAATGAATTGACAGCTATAAATTATTTTCACAATCTGGCTCACAGCAGGTACTTTAGAAATGCTCCTTTTCACCATCCCCTATGTGAATGCAGATAAGAGGAAGAGCATGACAGGTTTCATGGATTGAGAAAGGACAAGATTTGAAAGGGACTGGATTGGCCATGGAAAAGACCACATGGGGCCACAAAGAGTTGGACATGACTGAAATGAATGCACAGCCGCAGTATGACATATGCTATGGGTAAATACGAGGACCTGAGGATGACAAAGAGACTGAGGCCCCAAATCTGGATGACTAGAAAGATGGTGGTTCCTGGAAGTTTCCTGTCTATAAAACAAGTATGGTCAACATCAAACTCTTCAGAATCTATTTAGTTTGCTGATTCCTTCTTGCTTTTACTGATTTCCTTGGGGAGTTTTTTATGTTTATCATAGAATATACCCAACATACAAAGAAGATTAGAGTTAGAGGGGAAGTTAGAAGCTATCTAGGCCAGAGATGTCAAGCTTACGACCACCTGGTGAACCAGAATAAAGTGTAATTAGAAAATGTTTAACAAAATACAATACAACATAGGTCATGTTAATTTGTGCTTTTCTAAGTCAATATGTGACCTGCAATGATCTGGTTTCTATCTGAGTTTGACACCACTGATCTATATCAAACTCCTTATTTTATAGATAAAGAAAAAGGTCATCTTACTCGTCCAAAATTACACAGATACTTAGTGGAAGAGTCAATCATTAAATCTGGATCTTCTGGTTCCCTGCCAGAACTTTACCCTCTTCATACATCTCTGCCAAAAGTAATAAGGGAGAATAAAGGAAGAAGAAAACACATTAAAATTTGACAATTTTACTGTTTGTTATTAATTTTGATGAGTAGCTGGTGAGAGGCAACTGGGTGTGATGATTAGGGAATCATTCTTGGAGTCAGAAATACATGTGGTCAAGTCCCAGCTGACACATTCTTTCTGTGGGACCAGAGGTAAATCATTTAACCTGTCCACTAGATAATTATTTAAATTTCATAGGAACTATTGGTCACTATTTCATAAAAACTACTGGCAGAGGGATATTCCAAGCAGGAAATTCACGACACTGATAAAATCAGGTCCGAAGTTCTTCCTCCTGTCCTCCCCACAAAATAGTAACACCAATAAATAATTTCACGAAGAGGGAACATAAACATTTATCAAAGTGGAAGAATAGTTTCTTATCACATCTGGCTCATGTTTCTTCAAATAAAGACAAAAAGTAAATTCCTTTCTTCCTACCCCCAATATTCCATTTTGGTTTGTTTCTTCTGTCAAAAGCATGATATTTCTCCTTGATATCTCAAAACCCTCCGTGTTTCCCCATTAGACCTCAGAATCACCAGGAATATGCAACCTGGTAATACTCAACTGTTGACCTGAAAAAACATTAAAACCATCCCTTGCAACTTAAAAGATTATTTTAAAAAATAATCATTAACAGGAAAATGTGTTTTGGTATAGATGGTAGCAAAAAGTAATCCAGAGGAATCAAGAAATTAAACAAAGGAAATTCAGGCAGAAAAAAAATTTTTGAGAAGTCATATTAAGGAGCAAAAATTGTTGTAAAAGAATGTGTACAAGATATTTTTAATAGGTTTGCCTATTATTCAATGAAAACAAACAAATAAAACCTTAGGATATTTATTAAAGTTAAGAGATTTTGTTGACATTTAGAAGTATTTATATTCTCAAAATCTAAATAAGTCATAAAAAAATGAATGCTAAGTTTAGAATGACAAAGTATATAGGTTCTACATCAAAATCTACATTTTTCTAAAACTGCATGCAATAAAAATAAGACAATCCTAATATGTCTTAGAATAAGTACACTGACAAAATTACAAATGGCTACAGTTAATAATGTTAAGAACCAATTTAAATCAAATTAAAGGAGGTTGATTTACTTCAAAATTTAAATGTGAAGAGGAAAGGGTTTCATTAATGATCCTCTGAAAAGGGCCAGTGAATCTTTCAAATGAGATTACTGTAAAGTCAAATCAAAAACAGAGATTATGAGAAAGTTAGGATTAATTTTCAACAACAAAGTACAAAAGAAAGCACAAGCATTAGTAAATTGAACAGGAGGAATTTAATACTAAATCCTATCAAATATGCATAACAAATAACCTTAGGCAAAAGAACTGGATGGAAAAGCTTTCTGTCTCCTAGACAGCAGTATGTTACTAGGGCTAGGCAAAGCTACTTGACTAATAATCTTCCAGTATTTTTTAATCAGATGAAAGGATGAACTCTTACATCTTATTGGCTACATTTTCCCCTTATGGTTTACTGCATTCTGTGAAAAAGAAACTGTCTAAATCACATTAAATGAAATGGAGACCAAATAGTGGCTTCTGAAAACTGTTGTTAAATTGAGGAGCACGAATCAATCTATGTACTTACCACTCAATCCATCTACTATGGTCTACTAACTACTTAAGCAGTGAACAGTAGGCAGGCTTTGAGCAGGCTTTGAGCAGGCTTACTACAGGGGCAGCTAGGTAGCACATTGGATAGAGCACTGGATGAAAAGTCAAGAAGATCTGAGTTCAAATCCAGCCTCAGATATTTGCTGTGTGTTCCTGAACAAATCATTTAACTCAGCTTGCCTCAATTTCCTCATCTGTAGAATGAACTAGAGAAGAAAAAGGCAAACCATTCCAGCACCTGCCAAGAAAGGATCAAGTGAGGGATTTGTGAGCATAAGGGAAACATGGAGCTGATCAAAGTTCTTACACTTTTCCTAACTGTTTGTTCTTGGCACGCTCCTGTTAGTCTATAAATTGCACTGGTTCTACTTACACCATTCTTCATCAGTTCACACTAAATTGTTTTTATAATTTTGGTGTTATTCTATAAATTGTTATTCTGGTTCTGCCCATTTCATGCTGTATCAGCTCATACAAGTCTTTTTGTGTCTCTTTGAAATCACCCTTTTTCCTAATTTCTTAACAGCACAATAGTATTTCATTACATTCACATATCACAATTCATTCATCCATTGTCCCAACTGATAAATATCCCCTTAGTTTCCAATTTTCTGCCACCATGAAAATAACCATTATAATTTTTTTTTAACATATAGGACCTTTTTCTCTTTATTTGTTCTCTTTGGAGCACAGATGTAGGAGTATACTATAGTTGAGTCAAAGAGCACGAACTATTCAGTAACTCTGTGTGTAGTGCCAAACTGTTTTCAAGAATTCTTGGACCCATCCACAGGTTCACCAACAACGCATCAGCGTGTCTGTTTCCCCTTACCTACCCCCTTCAATATTTGTCATTTTCTTCTTTTCTGGGGTGGGGAGGTGTAATGCTTGTCAATCAGGCAGATATGAGATGGAACCTCAGACATTTTTTAATTTGCATTTCACTTGTAGCACTTTTTTTCATCTGACTTAGACAGACTGAGTTTCTTCCCTTGAGATCCACCTGTTCATATCTTTAGCCCATTTACCAACTGGGGAACGGCTTTTCATCTTAAAATCTGAATGTTATGAAAACTATTCTCTTTTGAAAATGGAATTAAGTGCCTGTTCATTTCTTTGTAGACTTCTGTGTTCCATGATTCATAGCCATACAATAAGCAGAATAGTATCAAAATCATAATCTTTTATCAATACACAATTCCCTATGCCTGATAATCCCTAACTCAATTAACCTATAAACCTATAAATCAATAAGAATTGATTTTCTTCATGCCTTCAATTTATGCTACACAGCTGTTTGTGTTATTAATTCTATATGGAGAGTTGTGATTTCTGTCCAAAATTCATTTGTGATTTCTTCTTTTATGGGATTCATTTCCCTTTTAGAGCCATCCTAGAATTTCTTTCTATTTTCCCATGTTGATTGCAGAATATCCAAGATTCGTTCTTTTACTGAATAATATTGATTCATCATTTTAATGTTATGATATTTATTCAGTGTACTACTTTGATTTCGTTTTGTGCTGTTCATTTTTTCCTTTGGTTTTTATGAGGCTCTTAACTGGTTTGTCTGCTTGTGAAATGGGTTGTTTTTTTTTTTTAATTTTGTCTAGCTCTCTCTTGAGTGTTAGATCTTTCACATTTCCCTTGTGTCTCCCATATTGATGTTTGGAAATCCTTCTCCCTCTCTTCCTCTCCACCTCCACCTCTTCAATTTCTCCTCATATCCCTGAAGCAAGGTCTCTGAGACCAGCATCCTTGAGATAGGGGACACAGTGTGGGTACACCTGAGGCCCTGTCCTGATTAGCTTCCAGAGGGAGACAGATGGAGATAACGGGTCCCCAACCCCTTTAAGTTTTTAGCTGACTTTTCTGTTCCTTTGTTCCCCTCTTACCTGTAGCTCTGAGTGGCACATGTGTCACAATTTTACCCCACCCCTGAGGCTTCCATGCATCTTCCCTAATCATTTCCTTTGTGAGGCTGGACAGATTCGTGTATCAGACCCTGACACACAAACCTAGGAACTTGCTTGTACTCACTATAACAAGCATATGAAGTCAGCTGAAGGAAGGCATACTGAATGAAGTTCTCAGTATTAAAGTATTATATCTAGTTTATATTTTTCAAGATTATATAAACACTGATATTATATCATAGAGAATCATGAAAAAAAAAAAACAAAGAAACCAAGAGGGAACAGAAAATAGATCAATGGAACTACCTGAATAAGAAAGAATAATAAATAACTGACCTCGGTAATCCAGTGTTTGATTAATCAAAAATATTTGTTATGGGGAAAGGGGCAGAGAGGGAGGAGGGAACTGCAAAGCCTCCTTTGTTTGATAGTTACTGCTAGGAAATGGAAAAGCAATCTGGCAGAAATTAGGCTCAGAGCAACACCTTATAACAAATTCCACAACAAATTCAAAATGGATAAGGACCCAAATATTAAAGATTATACTATAAAAAATTAGAAGAGAAGCAAAGGACACAGCTATGCCTAAGGGATGAATTCTAAATGAAATAAGGCATAGAGACAATTACAAAAGATAAAATAGATAATTCTGATTACATAAAACTGAAGAACTTCTACAAAAACATATTTAATACATCTAAGATAAGAGAAATGGTTAATTAAGAAAAATATCTGTATCAAATATCTTTGATAAATGTTTGATATCTGAGACATAAACATCTAATAGAACGATATAAGACCAAAATCCACACTCCCCAATAACAGTCAAAGGATATGATCAAACAGTACTCAAAAGAACTGCAAACCTAATAACCATATAAAATATGCCTCTAAATCATGCATAATTCAGAGAAACATAAATCAAAACAAAAGGTTTCCAAAATAACTTCACACCAAGAAAACTGGCAAAGATGACAAAATGTGGGAATAGTCAATGCTTGAGGGGAGTATGGAAACACACACATACACACAAACAAACACACACACAAAAGAATATGATAGAGGTGTAAATTGGTATAACCATTCGGAAAAACAGTTTGGGAATTATGCAGAGAAGGCTGATAAAATATGCATACCCTCTGACATAGATACTGAATTGCTAGATATTTACCCCAAAGATGTTGTTAACAAAAAGGCAGGCTTGACATATGCCAAAATACTTGTAAACTGCACTTTTTGTGGTTAAAGAAAAAAAGACCTGGATACAAAGTAGATGTTCACCAACTGAGGAATGGCTAATCAAATTGCAGTCATAAATACAATGCAACATTACTGTGGTGTAAGAAACAATGAGTATGGTATAGGCACAAAACAGCTAAAACTGAAGGTTGTGAAATTATAAAGAACAATCTTGTCCCCTAAAAAAAGAAATTCCCCTACTCCTTTGTTGATTTTTTTTTCTCTCTTTCTTCTTTATTAAAAAGATGGCCCTGTAGGAAAGGATGAAGGGAAAATTTTAGGCAACATAAAAACAAAAATGTCAATAAAAATGCACAGAATTGAATTGAGGAAAGGACAGAAAGAATCACAGGTAAACAGACCAGCTTCAAAGTTACATGCTGAATTTATTCTCTTATTTAAAAGGAAAGGCAAACTATACATAATAGAGATTAAGGGACTCACAGAAAAAGGTTAAAACCAAATCTGTCAAAGTGGCCAAAGACTTGGCGTCAAGAACTTTCTATTCAAGGTCTTCATGATATGTGACTGCTGAAGAGATGGGACCTGAGTCTTGGAGAGACAGGTGGAATCCCCAACAAGGGTTACTTCCCTGGATGATGGCTGCTGGGGCAGGCTAGGAGTGATATGTGGTGGGAACAGCCCTGTTATTTCTGGGGCTCTCAAGCTTACTTTCTCTTCCATAACAGCTGACTCATCCACCATTCCCCTACATGTACTATATTCTAATGTAAGAATATAAGTTCCTTGAGAACAGTGACTGTTTCTTTTTCATATCTGTATCTCCACACTGCCTTAACCATTGTGTTTGAGACACAAATGCATTTTCATTTGTTAATTCATTCACTGACTGAGGGCCCATATCTCACTTCTCTATCTCTTCACACTCTTGGCAGCATGGAAGTACAAAACAGGAATTAATAAATGTTGGTTGAATGAAATACTTATGAAATGTGGTCTACACAACCTACTCTTCAGATATATGAAAGGATGAATATAAATGTGAGTGAAAGCTCAAAGTTGTTCTAGATTTCCCCTGAGGACTGAAAAGGAATAGGGAGGAAAAAGGAGACTAAAATGACAGCAAGAGAAACTTTTATCAAGAACTTCCTAATTACTGGAATACATTACCAAGGGAATTTGTATTACCTCTATCTCTAGGTACTTTTATGGAAAGAGTACTATGAATCTTCTATATTCCAGAGCTGCCCACTATATTTTTGGACAACTTGGTTTGGAGTTTTTTCCTCATGCTGAGCCAAAATGCCTCATTGCAGTTACCACCAAATTTACCCTCTTCTGCATTTACAGATAGGCAGATCAAACCTACTCTTCTTTTGATATGGATAACCCTGTAAGTATTTGAAGACAGACTTCATATTTAGAGAGGGAACATGGAACAGTATAAAGAAAGCTATTATAAGAGTCAGGAAAACCTGAGTTCAAATCCTATCTGACACACATTGGTTATAGAGTCATGGGAAAATGATGTAATTTCTCAGTGATCCAGGAAGGTCTCTAAGATTGGAAATCATATAGCAGTTACAACCTTATACTCCTCAGTCACTCTGATGCTCTTAATAAAGTCAACTGCCACCTCCTGGATGACTACTTTCACCAACATCATTATAAATCTCCTACCACCAAGGCATAGTAACTTAGAAAGACCATTGTTTTAGAGCTAGAAGGAATAGTAGAGATAATTCAGTCCAATCCTCTCATTTTACACATAAGGAAACTGAAGTTAAATGACTCACCAAATCACATAGCTAATGTATGAGAGAGGCAGGATTTGAACTCAGGTCACACATAGGATTATAGTTTTAGAGCTAGAAAAGAGGTCAGACATCATCTAATCAAAGCCCATCTTTTTTTTAATAGAACAGGAAACTGAGGTCCAGGAAGTTTAAGTGATTTGCCCATGGTAACAGAAGTAGTCAGTTTCAGTAGTGGGACTTATGATTCCAATTCTAGTGCTCTTCCACTGTATCTATCACTGATCTCTCTGCTCAGTTCTCTTCTGTCTTCAGAGATCTTAGTCACACTCATGGATTCCATTAACATGAAGATATAGGTTGCTCCAACATAGAGCCTCACTCCCTTTGCGGAATTCTAATCCCATATCACTGTCTTTTGGACATCTCCAGCTGAATATCTTTATCAGTGTCTCATGATTAACATGTCCATAAATAAAAATCATTCCTATAGCTATCCCTTCTCCAAATCTCTTGCTTTTGGTTGTAGTTACCACCATCTTCTCTGTCACCCAGGTTCACAAACTCAATCTTCCATGGTTCTTCCACATATCTACCCACATCCGTATGTCTGTTCCTTTATCTCCACTCACACTGCCACCACCTTTTGGTCTAAACACTACAACATTTATTTTAAAAATTTTTAATTATTTTTTAACATTCTTTCAAAATTTTTTTGAGTTCCAAATTCTCTCTCTCCCTCAAGCCCTCCCCAACCCATTGAGAAGGCAAGCAATATACTATCAATTATACATGTAAACTCATGCATAACATTTCTATATTAGCCATATTTCAAAGAAGCAAGAAAAATAAAGTGAAAAATTTATACTTCAATTTGCACTAAGAGTTCAACAGTTCTCTCTCAGAAAGTGGATAGCATTCTTCACCATGAGTTCCAGGAATTGTGTTGGATCATTGTCTTGATCAGAGAAGCTAAGTCTTTCACAGTTGATCATCTTTACAATATTGTTATTACTGTATACGATGTTCTCCTGGTCCTGCTCACTTCATTTTGCTTTAATTCATATAAATCTTTCCAGGTTTTCCTGAAACCATCCTGCTCCTCATTTCTTACAGCAAAATAGTATTCCATCAATCATATATCACTTCTTCAGTCACTCCCCAATGGATGGGTATTTCTCAATTTCCAACTCTTAGTCATCACAAAAAAAGCTATAAATATTTTTCTATGTATAGATGCTTTGCCTTTTTCTTTGATATCTTTGAGATACCAACCTAGTACTGGTAGTGTTTGATCAAAAGGTATACACAGTTATTTATAATCCTTTGGGCATAATTCCAAATTGTTCTACAAAATGGTTGGAGCAGTTCTCAGTTTCACTCACAGTGCATTAGTGTACCTATTTTTCCACATCCCTTCTAGTATTTGTCATTTCCCTTTTCAGTCATGTTAGCCAATCTGATAGATGTCAGATGGCACCCCAGAGTTGTTTTCATTTGCATTTCTCTAACCAACAGTCATGTAGAGCATTTTTTCATATGATTATGGATAGCTTTGATTTCTTCTGAAAAAAATGTCTGCTCCTAACCTTTGACCATTTATCAATTAGAGAACAGCTCTCATTTTTATAAATTTGGCTCAGTTCCCTGTATATTTGAGAAGAGGCTTTAACTTGATATAAATATCTTTAGTATTATTTTATTGTCTATGACACCTTTTAGCAAAATGTAGTTTCCCTGATGTCTTTTAATTATGTCAATTTATGTTTTTGCTTTGTCTGAGATAATTATTGCTACCCCTGTCTTTTTTACCTCAGCAGAAGCATAATAAGTTCTACTCCAGTATCACTTCTGGGACTATTTATAGCAGCTCTCTCTGTGGTGGCCAAAAACTGGAAATCAAGGGGATGCCCATCAATTGGAGAATGGCTGAACAAGTTGTGGTATATGAATGTAATGGAATATTATTGTGCTATGAGAAATGATGAACAGGAAGACTTCAGAGAAACCTGGAAAGACTTATATAAACTGATGCTAAGTAAAAAGCGCAGAACCGGGAGAACTTTGTACACAGCAATAACCAGTGTATGAGAAATTTTTCTGGTAGACTGAGTGCTTTGTTGAAATGCATGGACTTAATAAAAAATTCCCAATGGACTCTTGAGGAAAAATGCCTTCCACATCCAGAGAAAGAACTATGGAACTGTATCGCAGATAGAAACAGACTATCTCCTTTTGTGTTATGTTTTGTTTTGTTTCACGGTTGTTCTCATTCATTTTAATTCTTCTATGCCACATGTATGTTCTTGTAAACAACAGAGTGTTGGATTCTGGTTCTAATCCATTCTACAATCCATTTACTTTTTAATAAATTAGATCATCCCATTCACATTCACTTATGATTACTATGTACTTCCCTGCATCCTATTTTCTTTTGCTTTTCTTTCACCCTGTCCCTCCTCAAAAATCTGTGTTCCTTCTGACTTCTCTGAACCAATTCCAATGAGTGAGGTTTCAATAATATTCACCACCACCACCCCCATTTCCCCTCCACTATAAATGTTTTTGCTTGCATGCCTCTTTTATGCGACATAATTTTCCCCATTCTTCCTCTTCTTATCCCTTTCTTCCAGTGCATCCCTCTTTCTCACCCCTTCATTTTTTTCAGATCACCTTAACATAATCACCTCACACTTACTAATTATGTGATCCTGGGCAAGTCACTTCACCCTGTTTGCCTCAATGTCCTCATTTGTAAAGTAAGATGGAGAAGGAAATGGCAAACCACTCCAGTATCTTTACAAGAAACCACCGGAGTCCCAAAGAGTTGGATATGACTGAAGATTACTGAGCAGCAACAAACCTTCCTCCCTTCCCCTTTCTCCCAGTTTCTCCCTCCTTCTCACCCCTTCATTGTTCTGTATTGTCCCAACAGAATTAACTCACACTCATGCTCTAAGTTATATATATCATCTTATTTCTCTTTCATGTTACCTTTTATCCTTCCCTTGAGTCTTATGTTTGAATGTCAAAATTTCTAATTCAGCTTTGGCATTTTCATTAAGAATGCTTGAAAGTTACATTAAATGTCCATGTTTTTCCCTGAACGATTATAGTCAGTTTTGCTGGGTAAGCTATTCTTGGCTATAAACCCAGCTCTTTTGCCTTCTGGAATGTCACACCCTAAGTCACTAAATCTTGTGTGATCTTGACTATGACTCTACAATATTGAAATATGATACCTAGGTTGTTTTATTTTTTAGGATATGCCTTTGAGATAATCCAATAATCCTTAAATTATCTCTCATTAATCTATTTTCCAGGTCAGTTGTCTTTCCAATGAGCTATTTCACATTTTCTTCCATTTTTTCATTCTTTTGACTTTGTTTTATTGTTTCTTGATGTCTTATGGAGTCATTAGCTTCCACTCACCCAATTTTAATATTTAAGGAATTATTTTTTCAGTGCGTTTTTGTATCTCTTTTTCCATTCAGTCAATTCTGTTTTCTAGGGAGCTTTTCTCTTCAGTGAATTTTTGTGCCTTTTTGAACCATTTGGTCAATTTTACTTTTTAAGATGTAATTTTCTTCAGTATTTTTGTTCCTGTTTTATCAAGTTGCTAAATGTCTTCCATAATTGTCTAGCCTTACTCATTTCTTTTCCTAGTTTCTCTGTTACCACTCATCTCTTCCTTGAAATCTTCCTGGAATTCTTGTTGGACATGTGTCTAATTTGCATTTTTTCTTTGAGAACTTTGCTTGTAGTTGTTTTCCTGTTGTCTTCGTCTGAGTATGTATCTTGATCTTCCCTGCTACCATAGTAGCTTTGTGTGATTAAGTTCTTTTTCGCTATTTGCTCATTTTTCCAGACTATTTCTTGACTCTGAACTTTATATGAAAGTTGGGCTCTCCTCCTCTGGGGGTGGAGAGGCACTGGGCCCAGCTTTAGGCTTTTTGTGCTGCTATTTTGGGAGCCAGTTCTGGAGGTCTGCAAGTTTTTGGTGCTTTCAAGGTGGTGTTATCTTAGGAGATTTATAGCAGTGACTAATCTCAAGGAGTCACTGCTCTCCTGATGTGTGCTATGGTCTTTGTCCAGGAAATGTCCCTTCTCCCCTGTAACCATAAGCATTAGCACTTCTCTTGGCCCTGAAACTATGACCAGGTCCCCAGCTCCCTTGTAGTCAGCCTTGGTGTGACCCAGAACTGCCTGTGAGCAATGCAGTTGTCAAATAGCTTCCAGTCTTGTGCTCAGAGTTGGCTTAGGGTTCCCTGTAATCTCTTTCTAATCAGTTACTCAATTCTCTTACTGTCTCTGGGCTGAGAGCTCCTGAAGCTGCTGCTGCTGCTGCTGCTGTTAAAACCACTGCAGGCATTTCCACCAACGTGCATTCCATGTACTACAAGACTACAAGAAAACAAATGTTTTCTTGACTATCCAACACAGGAATGGAGTGGAGTCTGTAAATTACGGGGCAGTGAGTTTGACTTTCCTGGTGAAATACTAGAATATGATATTTAATGGGATATTTAGTAGATATCTAGAAAAGGAAGTAGTCAAAGAGCCAGCATGGTTTTAATACAGACAATCATGCCAGAATAACCTAATTTCCTTTTTGGACAGGCTTACTGGATGAGAAGATTTCTATAGATATTGTTTGCCTAGATTTTAGCAAAGCATTTGGCAAAGTTTTTCATGCTCTTCTTGTAGATGAAATGAAGAGATATGACTAGCCCATATTAGAGCTAAATTGATTTATAATTGGTTGAATCAATCCAGACCCAAAAAGTAGTAGTGATTAACAGCTTAATGTCAACTTGTAAGGAAGTCTATAGTGGTACTCTGACGCCAACAAAACTATGTGCTGCAATGCCTTCCATAATACCTGCTTTGTATTCCCTATGCCACTGTTTACAATGTATATAGGAATAGGTTTTCTACCAGGTAGTTTTGTGATAACCAGTGTCACCACTGTTCTCTTAATTAAATGAATTGTTACGGCTTTCTGGCCATTGTATACATGCATATTCACTATTCTATATGGCTATATGACAAGCTGAAGCCCCATTTTTATATATTCAGAGCCTTGTGAAGTTCCTCTATCCCATCAAGATAAACATTTATATATAGAATCTGAAGGGGAAGATGTAAATCCTTTGGAGCAATAGGTCTATTTTTTCCTCACATGGAGCCTGCCTCAAGGCCATTTTCCATGGTAATGGATAAAGCTACTTAGAAGATAAAGAAAATTCCTTAGGATACCCTGATTGGAAGGAACTTTTTTGATTGGCTATATAGCCAGAGGTGGCAGTTTCTTCAAGAAGTTCTAGCAGATCAGGGCCCCATTCATTCACTTTGGTTCTTCTCTCATGATAGATCTCTGATATTGACTTGGCTCCTCTGATGCATCCAAAGCAAGACAATGCTAGAAGGGCAAAGCCTTGTACCTTCTTCCCTCCCAGGCTCACAAGTAGGACCATCAAAAGAGACCTTAATCCACTGTTTCTCCATTTGTTCTTTAATTTTATGTGAAGGATGATCCAATTTCGTGGGTTCTTCCCGGACTTCCAGGAATTGATGAGCCTGGGAATCCAGGAGTCAGAAAGTTCAAATCCTGAGTTCAAATCCAGCCTCAGAAAGCTATCTTGTGAAAAATCACTTAAGCTCACTGTGCTCCAGTTTTCTCCTCTGTAGAACTAAAATAACAATAACATCTACCTCCCAGGATTTTTGTGAAAATCAAAATAATATTTGTGAAGTGTAGCCAGGTCATCATCAATGCCCTGAGTAACTCTCTGGATCCAACCTGAAACATGAAGTTGGTGAGACCAATGCAATGTAGAAATTAGGTTAAAAGTGATTCCCCTGTCTCCAGAGATCAAGGTGATATAGAGATAAGTGTACTTCTGAAATGTTTGGGGGAAATATGTGTGTATTTTTGGTTCTGTCCTATCTTCAAAATAAATATCTCTTTGCATAAGCTAAATGATACAGTTAACTGGAACTGGGATGCTAGTCCCTGATTAACAGAGGTGGAAGCACAACTGGGGACAGTAAAGAAGAGGTATTCAACATCTCAGGATACCTGATGAATATCGCATAAATGTACTAGCATGACTCTGGGAAAGGCAGCCCAGAGTTTACTCACTAGACAGGTGAACAATCCAGGCAGAGTCAGGACTCACAGCCTTTCTGCCTACAAATCTAGCTTTGTTTCTACTGCACAACTGGTACTCCATTTATTATGCTGCCACCCTACCTTTGATGCCACACTTTCCATGAAGCATTTCAGAGATGATATCATGGGCTTCTGATCCCCCCATATATTTAGTGGAGACCAACTTATGGTATTGCAATCCCCCAATAGGCATTTGAGATAGAGACACTTGAGACATAGACCTTGAGACAATGCTGTCTCGTTTCTAGCACTCCAGATACCTCTGCTGACTAGAAAGATCCTTCAATAGATGTATCATTAGGATACATAAATCCTGTATTGATGGTCTCTTTCTTTCCTACCAAGGTGCTTCAATTAATTTATCACAAAATCACTAAATGAGAAAACAAATACCACTAAATACAGGAAACACTATGGATAGAAGAAACTGATGAACTGCTCTTGTCAATTATTTCCTATGGACCTCCAAAACAACTTTAATTTATTCAGCAAAAAGATCGGACTACTAAATTTAAATGGAATGCCTCTGGGACACAGGCAAGGTCTTGTGTGATTTAACATTGTTATCCATGACTTGGGTCAAGGCAGAAATGGCAAAGCTTATCATATTTGCTGATGACATGAGGCAAAGAGAAACATTATGCTAAAAGGCATAGAGAATCAGGATAAAAAAATATCGATAGGCTAAAACAATGAACTAAATTTATTTTTAAAAAAACATACTGGGAATAAATATCAAGTCTTACATAGGAACTCAAAAAAAAATCAACTTGGCAAGTATAGGATGGGGAAGTTGCGACTAGAAAGCAATGTGACAGGATCATATCTGAGGTATCAGCAAGCTGCAAGCTGGACAGGATCTAACAGCACAAAACAAAAGACAAAAAACTTAATGAGAAAGCAGGCTATGTTAATAGTTACATACTCTCCAGGGCCAGGAAGGCAATCATCCTAATGTATCCTCTGGGAGTCAGGCTACTCACTCAAAAAGCTCCAGGATACACTTCTCTGACTGGTGCTGAAGGTCTGTTCCAATCTTGTTCCTGCCGACTTTTCAAAGCTTATCAGACATTATCACAGTCAAACTGGCCTGACTGTTTCTGGCTGATCCTTGGGCACAACATCCCACTTTCCATCCTTGTGCCTTTTCCCAGGCTGGAAGGTATGCCCACCCCCTTCACCCCTGCCTCTTAAGTCCTTGCTGCTTGCCAGGCTCAATTCAAGGACCACCTCCTACACAGACCTTTGCGACTCTCTCCAGCTACAATTGCTTCCCCTCCAGAAATAATAAAAGATATACAAAGGAAATGAAAGTATTTACTTATAAATACATGCGTTATTCTCCATCCACCCCTACACACAAAGGATCATAAGTTACTTGATGGCAAGAGCAGTATACTCAACATCAATACAATGTCTAGTGCTATAGAAGGTGTTTAATGCATGTTTGTTGAAGGAATTAGTATTATATTCAGTTCTGAGAATCACATTTCATGAAAGATGTTGGAAACTTAACCTGGGGTCCATGACTTTAAAAAAAAGATTTTGATAAATACATTTTGATATAATTAAATTCCTTTATAATTTTATGTTTCATTTTTTTTTTTGTATTTTATGTATTATAATTCATTAGAACAGGTAGGTGGCACAGTGGATCATGCTGGGCCTGGAGTCAGCTAACTAGAGTCAGGAAGACCTGAATTCAAATCCAGTCACAGACTCTTACCACCTGTGTGACCCTGGACAAGTCTCTTAACTCTGCTTGCCTTAGTTTCCTTATCTGTAAAATGAGCTGGAAAAAGAAATGGCAACCACTCCATCTCTTTGCCAAGCAAACCCCAAATGGGGTCATGAAGAGTTGGATAAAAAAAATGACTGTACAACAAAAACTACCTCCCGGGATAGCTGCTAATGAGGTAATAACTGTACAGTGCTTAAGGCAGTCTTAATGCGTAGCAAGTTCTGCATATGCTTATTTCTTTCTTCTGCCCTTTATTTTACACATTTTAAAATATTATTCTGAAGAGTCCGTGGACTTCACCGGTCTGTATAAAGGATCCATGACAGGAAAAGTCAAGAACCTCTGGGGAAAGTGACAAGAAAGGCAGGCCTCTAGTTCAAGGGTCAGCCCTCAGCTCAGGAATCAGGAAGGTTTTGCCTTGAGAGAAGTCAATTCAGAAGGACAAGACCGCTGTATTCAAGTATGTGTGTGACAGGTGGTCCTGTCAGGCTCTAGATTCAAAGTTAAAGCTAAAGAGATGATTAGAATTAGATTTGATCTGCTTGTGGCCAGAAGATATAACCAACTCAAAACAATGGGAGAAGTCATAGACACAGATCTAGGTTTGACCTAGGGAAGAACTTGGCAACAATCAATTTTAACCCAAAGTAGAAGCAGGTGTGAGGAGGCAGGGAAAAAGGAAAGCGGGAAGGTTTGCAAAAGTGGATGAGCCACCTTCTTGTCAGATGGGCTAGAGAGAAGATACTTGTTTGGATACAGGTGAGACTGGAAGCCTGCTCAGCTTCCTCCTGACTCTGAATGAAATGCTGTGTTTCTATACAAGTCTCAACACATCCACTTTCTATCATCTTGTTTCTATTGTTTGATGTCATGAAAAAAACAAATGGGCTACAGCCCCAAACCCGTTACCTTTAGCACATAACTGATGTGAGGAAACTAAGATAGTTTTATCTTTAGTAAATACAATTTGTTTAAATTGAGGAGCTACATAAAAATGTAGTTTGATTGATGGCTAGGTGATGGGTGGTCATCTGAACCTAGCAGCCTGATACATAAGATCAAGGCTACCCCATTCATTCACTCAAAACATTCAGTGTTTTAAAGCATAGTGTCACTATCACCAACGGACAGAACAGGAAGAGAAAATTCAGGGTCATCAACAATGTTGTTTTGTTCAGAGAAGTTCCTAGTTCAGCAAGAACAAAATATTCATTTTATTATTGAGCTGGTAGGGAAGCTGGGAGGTTTCTAAATATCATTGGTCCTAACAGATATGATTTTTTAAAAAATAGTGAATAAACTTAGAAAACAGTACAATGAATAAATGTCACCCTCACAGTTAAACTGGAATTTTGTTCATTTATTTTATAGGGAATCTTTCAGAGATGACAAAATAAATTTTAAATAAGGAAAAGAACAATAATTGATCTATTATAAATAGGTGGGAAAAGAAGGAAAAGAATTTTGAAAGATACTATAGTATGAAAGGTCCAGAATTTTTTAAAAAGAGGAAAATGGATAAAATAAAAATTTAAACTGCAAAAATGATCCTAAATATTTTATGAAATAAATCTTGCAGGTATCTGATTGGGTGTAAGAAATTTCACATTGTCACCCAGCTCCCTTCTCTTGTTCCACACATATCTGCAAAGGATTAATTCTGCGATACAAAATATAAACAAAAATAAGCAATAAAATTACAAAGGTGTTAAGACAACTCTGAAAAACATACTTTTTCTCTCAAGTTCTTCACCACAGCTATGCTTTAACAGCCAGTTTCAGACTAGAGGATTTCTTTGGTTCCTGCACTGGACACTTCAATAGCATGAGAATGAGGACTGTTTTCTGAAGAAGGGCATTCTCTCCTAATTGTATTAATTTCATTTCTGGGGTTTCTATCAATTCAATTTTACCAGAAAGTGGATAAATATGTGCTTCATGATTCTCTGAGATGTCATATTGCAATATCAGCATAAACTCATGTTTGACAAAAGTAGCACAAAGACTTAAGCCTAGCTGGCAAAAAGGGATGAAGGAATAAGATGAAATTAAACAAATGCATTTTCCCAGACTCAGTCTCTGCCAACTGAAAGGGAAACTGGTTGGTATTTAAATCTTGAATATGAAAAAAAGTTCACAGCATCACAAAAATCATAAATCTTGGAGTTCAAAGGGACTTCAAAAGCCATATCATCCAAAAAATACCTGAACGAGATATCTGAGAAATCACTGTCCAGTCCTTTCATGAAGAACTCTGGTGACAAGGAACCATCTACCTATCTAGTCAGTCTATTCCACTTTGGAAAGTTTTTTCCTTAATTCAAGCTTCTATTTGTATCTTAGAAACATCCACCCACTGCTCCTAAAGCTTTTTCAACCTGTCAGCCTTTCAAGCATCTGAAGGGAGGTCTCATGGTCCCCCCTGGGCCTTCTTTGCTTCAGGTTAAACTTCCCCACTTTCTTGAGCGAATTCTGCAGAGTACTTGCCAGCTTTTTCACCAAGCTAACTTCCTCTGGAGGCCCTCCAGGTTACCAGGGTTCTACAGGAAAAGCAGTTGAGTACAGATTATTTTGGGCCCAAGAGATTGTTAAGGGCTGTCCCCAAAACTGGATGGGCCACTTGGATATTAAAATTAAGACTGGTTTTCTACATCCTGAATTCCAAAATTATCTAGTCACTAACAACCTAGTTAGAGTTTCCGACTCACGGTGTATATTCAGCCTAATCCAAATGGCCACAACAAAAACATCAGCTGTTCATGCTTACATAGTACTTGGAGATTCATTAAGTGACTTCCTCACAATGACTCTGCATAGTATATGGTGTAGCTACTATCTTCATTTTATAGACAAGGAAACTGAGTCTCAAAAAACCGAGTGAGTTACCCGAGGTGCTAACAAATGGTAAGTGGCAGGCAGAGCCACACTCTGAAACCTAGTCAGTGGATTCTGAGACGAGCGCTCCTTGAGTTAGCCTATGCTGCCCCCCACAGGTGAGAAGAGTGAAGCTCAGGGACATCCATGATTTACCTGAGTAACAACATGCTATTTCAATCACAATAACATCGAATTATCTTAAATTGACCCCCAGCAACAGAGCGTCTTCAGTCTCAGAGAGTACCGGAGTCAAGAAGAATGACAGAAATGAAAGAATAGGTCCAATGAATTCTCAGTGCACTCCTGTAGCCGACTCCCAAAGGCTGTATCATGTTCACCCTTTAAACCCCCAACCCAGGGGGCTGAGAAAACAAATCAGAGGCGACAAGGACTGGAAAAAAGGCAAAACTGCATGGGACCTAAAGAACTGATAGAAAGAAATGCATTTACAGCAAGAACACCAGCAAGAAATCATTAGAGAAACAAAGACAAAAGCCAAATGGGGAAGGAAAAATGAACATTCAGAGAAAAAAGTCTCACAAGAAAGGAAATTGAGTTAAAAATCTCTTGACAGAAGTGAAGTATTACATTAAATTTTGCAACACCTTGTGAAATGACAATGAGTCACTCCAAGAGCTTCGAGAGGCTCTGCTGGCCAAAAGGACAATCAAAGAATTAAGTAGAAATATGGACAGAAATAAGAACTCTTAAGGAAGAAGTATGATAGCCTAGCCATAGAGAGACAGAGACAGAGAGACAAAGAAAGACAAATGCGAGAGTTAGAGACAGAGGCAGAGACACACAGATAACATTACAGAACTGGAAAGCAAAACTGAGGAGGCCTAAGGACAACTAAATTTAAAAATTAAAATCAAAAGGCAAGACAATAAGAACATGAGAGATTTATAAATTAAAAACTCTAAATTTGACTGTAAAATGATAAAGGATAAATCTTCCAGAGGAAAAAAATATAAAAAAGAAAACCTAAATAGCATACCTTCAAAAGATCATATAGGAAAATTATCCAGGAATACTGGAGTCCAATAGCAAAGTATAAGTTTAGGAGGAATGAGGCCAAGGGAGATACCAAAGTCAGGATTTGGCAAGACTGAATCAATAAGCTACATACAGATACAGATGCATATATCTACATACAGAAATTATGTGTGTATATGTATATATATGTATTGTAATGTGACAAATATATGTGCATACACATGTGAGTTATATAAGACATGGTTAGGGATGTATGAATATATACCTATGTGCATATGTTAAAAAACAAATACTTGTAAAACCCATATAATGACATGCTGACAGATAAGATTTCTGAGTCCCTATCCAAGAGGACCCACCCACACCTGTAACAATACCATAAACAAACTGTACTGTCCAAAGAGCGCCACGTGCTTATCAATCCCAGTTTCTAGAGCATTCACCAAACACTGGCTTCTGTGCATTTAGCCTAACCCCCTTCCTGCTTTCAAAGGCACTTTCAGCCATTAATGCCATGTAGCCTAGTCAGTCCCTTAGGCCCAAGGCCTAGGCAGAAACCATAAAGTCTAAGACGTTCTGCTCCTTATTTCCCCTAATCCCTTGACAAATATCACGTCATCTCATACTCGTTACAACCCTATGAGGCAGGTGCTATTGTTATCCCGATTTTCCTACCCCTACCTCTAACTCGGGTATTCTTGACTCCAGAACCAGTGCTCTGCCCTCTGCACCAAATGACAAGGGACACGCCTGAATGCTCTCACCTTCGTTACACCTTGTTACATACATAAACGCAATCTCACTGGTACCTTTCTATGGTTGTTCACTTTAACAGCTGGTGTTTGCTTTGGAACATTCTGTGACATAAAGTGGCCTATCAAATGAAGGAGAGGTCTCCCAGATAAAGGAAGATAAGGAGGAACAGCAGCTAAATGTTTTAGAAAGACTCCATGGAGCTTTAATGGGTAAAAAAGATATCGACTTTTTCACAGTCATCATGTGTTACATTACAACAGTAAACTTGCTGGCACTGATGCTTTGTGTAAGGATGTGATTGTACCTTGCTTTAACTGTAAGCTATGAAATTTGCTACATGAGTTAGAAGCTCTTGGACCCTTACATTTGATCTATTTTCTTTGATCCAAGGTGTGTTGATGCTAAGGAATCAGCAGTCTATCATGTAAGAAGAAGCATTAGTTGAGCAAGCAGGAGAGCCTGAAAACAGTTCTAGGTGGCTAAACATTGCTAGTGATATAGGAATGGCAGCCTTGTAAAGACAAGGAGAGGATCAAGCTGACTTATCTGTCCCACTGCTTTCCTTCTCTCTTTCTGAACAGAGCAAGGGCCCAGGCAGCATATTTCTTGAATAATATAAAGTTCTGAGAAGTAACTATTCCAAAATGTCTTACCATTTCCTGAGATAGAAAAGAACTGAGAAAAATCTGTTTCAACCAGCCTTGTGAGATGTCAGTCTGTAACTCTGAAACCCAGGCCTAACAGAAATGTGTTACGGGAAAGCCCTTCTTCCTACCACTGGAAAATCCCTCTGGCTAATGTATGCCTTGTAATCAGTTTCAGGGTTTCAACACATCTCAAACTCACAATGATGGGGAAATAGGAATGGGAAAGCCTTTTGTAAGAATTAATCCTCTTTCTAATTGTTTTAGGCACCAGTGATTTCTTATGCTTAAAGATGCTGATGTGGTGTTCAGAGGTCATTAAACAGAAACCACAGGTGATCCTTAGTCCATGAACCAAGTCTGAAGACACCAAGGCCTTGTACTGAAATTCCAGGAATGCCGTTTTGTCTTTCATTTATAGGCATATACTCACACAGTCACAGGTATATATAAAACACTCTGTAAACCTCAAAGCACTATGTAAACAGTAGGAGGAGTAGTAGTAGTAGTGATGGTGGTGGTGGTGGTGGTGATGGTGGTAGTAGTAGTAGTGGTAGCAGCAGCAGCAGCAGTAGTTAGTAGCAGCAGTAGTGGTAGTAGTAGAGGTGGTGGCGGTGGTGGTGGTAGTGATAGCACCGGTAGCACCCTTAGAACACCAAAGTGGCCCTGGCCCATTCCAAGGACATACAACATCTCAGTGTGAGAAATACTAAATGAAAGACCCTAAGTAAATGTCAACTTGTTTGCAGTACCTACATTTAAAGACTAAAGAGAGTCAGAATTAATTTAAAGACAGAATTCCTTAGGAAAATTCTAATCCATATTAATTAGTAACTATATACCAATGAAGCTTCAATTGCTTTTCTTTTACTTTCACCTCTAAACTCACTCAAGGTGGTTTCTCCTATTTCTTTAATCCACATTTTATTGCACTTAAAAACACAAAAGTGAAGAGTATGGAGTCAAAGAAATGGAAGTTCTGCACTTTCTCCCTCTTGACATGAGTTTTAGAAAAAGCTTCCACCGAAGTGTAGACTGCATAAGCCCCTACATTTGAGTTTACCCTTATTCCGATTTGCTCTGCAGAGCTAGGTGTGAAGAAAGATAATTTATCCCAGATAACCATACCTGAAACAAATTGCTTTGCCCTCCTTATAAGGTTTACATTAGAAAAAACTGCCCTAATGCCTTAGTTTGAGAGGGACTCTTCTGAAAATTCCTCTCCAACACTATGTTTCTTAGGGAACAATCCTAGGAAATCCTCCTTTTTCCTATGCTTTGTGTCTCTGAATAAACTTTATCTGACTTGTTATTTCAAATTGTTCTATTGGGTTGTGTGTTCTTACCCTGACATTTTTAATACATTCAAATCCAAAAAAAAGTAACATTTTTTAAAAAGCTAACAAAAAAAATTCCTTAGTAACAAAAATATGTTAGGATTATATCACTTATAACCATTAAGGCAATTAACAAGAGAGATGTCAAGGGGGAGGAATTAACCTGTTGAACACAGACAAAAATTCTCAGGTGAACTTTTCTTCTCTCTGCTTTCATCACCAGTATTAATTAATGAGTATAAGTATTATGAGAAGTAGTATTCACATAAAGTACTTTTAGCATATGAAAGAAAAAATATTTTCCAAAGTGAAACCTTCTCATATACTAAATTATTTCTATTTGGAAAACAAATAGAAACTTAACAAACCAGCATGCCTCTAAAAATGCAATTATTTCTATTAATCAATTCAATGTAACACTTACCTTCATTAATAGCATGAGGTTTAATAATGCAGCAAGTACAGTTAGTAAATCTGGCAGTATTTACTGGCCCACCACTTCCACTGGAGGGAAAAAACAATTCCAACTCCTAAAAACAAAAATGAGATCCCTGATGTCACAGGTGTTCTATGAATGCTAATATCCATAGTAATTTTGGATGTAAAATAAATTTATTACTTTAAAAATGTCACATTTGTTTCAGGGATTCTAGTAAATAAGCAATGATACTAAAAAGATTAAATGAACAAATTACAAGTAATAAATGCAGCAGTCTCTATAAAAAGTAATAAATGCAGCAGAGTTTACATACTAACATCCATTAACAAGAACATGAATTAACTTGGCATAGAAATAAAATAAGATTCAGGGTGGCAAATTTATCTGATATGTTTTATAAATAATGTCAGGAGGCAGGTCACCATGGACAGAGACCTGGTCTTGGGGTCAGCAATGCCTCTTGAACCACAGAGTCTTGTGTGACCCTGGGCACATCATTTAAGCTCTGAGTTCCCAGACAACTCTCTAAGACTCAAAAAATGCAGTTACTAGTCTGAAATGGTAGAGGAGCTTCTTCACTGAAACTAAAGAAAAGAATTAATTTTAGAAAAAAAATCTTCTTGGAGAATATAAGTATGTGAAGGTAGGAATTTCTATGCCACTGTCAACAGAATCCATTGAAAAATTTAAAGCAAATATGGGAATTCTGCGGAAGAAAAGAAATTAATCTTCAGAAATCCTTTCACAACAGTTACCTGGTTTTTTTGTTTTTTCTTTTAACTGGGGCCAGGGGGATGACTCAAATATAGCGACTAAATTAAAATTCTGTAATCAAATGCTGTTATTTGATTATATTATTAGTTCTTTTGTCCAGGACATCAAACAGATCATGTAGTGATGTGCACTGTCTACCAAGAGAGCTCAGGGACCATGATAAGTTCTAATTCTTTGGCCAGCTGGAAGTGGTTTTACACACTAACCAAGTAAAGTAAAAAGTTGATTCATTTTCAAGAATGATGTACTTTTAAGAAAACCAAAAACAGAAAAAGTAAATATCTAATAATATTAAATATTATGCTGGAATCAGTTTTAGTAAAACCATAACTTCTTTAGACTGCAAGAAATGAGAATGAGAATATCATGGTGCCACGTATAAAGTCCATCTAACAAACTGATTTAATATTATTCTTTATTATTTCTATGCATGGATAAGAAATATTAGGTATTACTACTTCTTGTTACAAATGACAAAAATTTTTCCTTTTCTGCATAATAAGATGTCCCAAAGAGTGCTAGGTTTAAAGACAGAGAACCTGGGAGCAAGTACCATGCTCCCTTCCTACTCATGGGACCTGTGACAGGTTATTTAATCCTGCCAGGCCTCAGTCGTCTGATCTCTCTCTCATCTACCCCAGCCCAGCTGATGAAATTAGAGGAAGTAAGAAAAAAGTGTTAAATGAAATGCAAAAAAGAATTTTCACTATGTTGCCCCTTCACAAGGTATGAAATTTTCCATGATGTAATTAGCACAGCGAGCTATTAACTGAAGAAGCATAGGTAATATCACTGTATCCTCTAGGGGAGGGAAAAGGCACACTCTTCCTTTTGAGAAAGACTTGGTAGAGGTAGCTCCAAGAAGCGGGCCTTGGCACTAGATAATACAGTCAGCTAGAGATCCAAGGAAGAGTTAGCCCTGGAAGATAGGTGGTGAATTATAGAAGGGCAAGTCAGTAAGAGCCTATAGTGCTAAAGGTACCTTGGCCACACGTGGAGGAAGCCTCTACACCAGACACATCCTCCAAGATGATAAAATCACGCACAAAAATACTCCTAGGCAGACATTCTAAAACCCTCTAACATGAACACAAAATAAATTTAAATATAAACTAGTATTTACTGATACTGAATGAGCTCCCTGTTCCACATGCAAGCTCTCCCCACAAAGGCAAGAAAGTACTTGTGATTATTATACTTTATATTGATCGTCACTTTCTGACAGATCACTTCTGACTGTGATTTGGCCATGTTCTCCCCACAACCTCCAGGGATTTACTTCTTCTACTTATCACCTAATTGCCAGGAGCAGAGGAACAGGGCCATGCAGGAAAGTAATAATACTGTATATGCAGATTTATTATAAATGATAGCTGTCTTCATTGTAACTAAGCCATAGTTAAGGTGAAGATCTATGACGGCAAAGAAAAATTTTACTGAGGAAAAAACTGGCATTCAACTTCCTCTATGCTGCTATACTGAAATACATAAAATATACACATATATATGTATATATGTATATATGTATATATAATATATATTATATATATATATAGGGAAACAATGGTCAAAATTCAACCGTTTCTTTAAATATGCCAATATTTATTACCTATAAAATTTGGTTTTTACAAACATATGATATCTCAAAAATAAAAAGCTTTCTTTAACAATGCATAAGTATCAATAATCAAAAGGACAGTTGTGTTCAAAGACATTTTTTAAACATCCTTACCTTGGCAGCAGTGGCAAAAGAATCAGGCCCATGAACTACATTTCTTATGCAATCTGTTCCAAATTTTGCTCTAACACTTGTAGGAAAATCTGTACGAGCCATACTAGGGTTTGCAGGTCCTATTAGTTGCTTCCATTCATTGATAGCATCATCTCCTAAAATCTCCATGGCAATAACAGGGCTAATTGTAATAAACTGGATAAGCTCACTGCAAAATAGATTTTTTAGGGATATATGTTAACCAATGTATGTATCTTAACATGGAAAATCTATTAGATTGTAGGCACGCTACAAAATAAATTACCTACAAAGAAGTTATTGGATGTCATTTCACCATGGGCATGGTGGCACTTAATAATTCAGTAGTTGTGTGGTAGCCTAGTTCGCCACATACTATGGGTATTGTGAGACCATTTAAATGGCTGAAGCAAAGTCATTATAATAATTCATCCAAGGAAAAAGTCATCATCAGATATATCTCCCTTGCTGTAAAAGGCGATAAATTGATTTGGCTTTAATGACTAATAACCTAAGATACTAATCAATTCATTTAAGTAGGGTTTATTCATTTTCAAACTACTACGCATAAGGAACCATGGTGGTATTGGATACATAAAGATAAAAAAATGACCCAATCTGCTCTCAGGGAGATTACACAGTAACAAGCGAGATATGGCACGTATATAAATAACTGTCAACACCCACTTTGATACCGACTCCATGAATTACTATTTAGCACTACAACGCTCCTATCAGAAGCCATGATTATGACTATAGTCTGGACCAGTCTGTTGGCTAGGATGCTGACTGACATAGTCAACATAACAAGCAATCAGGTATCCATCTATAAGATCCATCAAAGGAGCTCCACTGACAGAAGGTTATTCTCAGCTTCCCCTTGTTTCCTCAGAGCCATGAAGTTCTGGGGTTTTGAGTAAGTGTTAAGAACACTCGATCCACTGAGCAAGCCCAGCCCTGAAGAGCTCAGTGACCCATCCTCAGGTCAGGCATCATAAAGTACTGTTTCCTAGTCCTAGACAGTGGTATCTATAACTAGAAAGCCAAATAGGTCACATTTCATTTTGAAGATCCAAGTTCTCTAATGGAATCCCCATTGGCATGGGCATACCGTAGAGAACCAATGATAACTAGGGTAGACTCTGAAATTTGGTAGGCCACCAAAGGGTTGCTGTCTCAGATTAATTAAGTGTGTATTTAATAGAAACAACAGGAAGCCACCGAAATCTTTTGATCAGGGAAATGAGGATAAGGATGAGAACTAGAACTGTGTTTTCATTGGTATCAGGACCTCCTGGATGAGGAAACTCCCTTTACTAACGAGGGCTGGCAGATTCTTTGCAACTTATCATTTCAGAGGGTGGCCTAGAGTGTTGAGAGCTGAAATGATACACCTGCTGCTTCACAGCCATAGGCAAGACTGAACTCAGCTCTTCCTGATTTCAAGGCCAGCTCTCTATTCACCATAATGCCTCTCCATGTCATGATCATATCAGAGCAAAAATAATCAGAAGATTATTTTTTTGGTATGTGAATGGAAGGTACATTGGAGAGAAGAGATACCTTCAAAGCAAAGGGAGATCATTCGAGCAACCCAGGCAAAAAGTGATGAGAGCCTGAATTTGGGTGATCTTTGATTAGCACTTAGTTCTAAGAGTTTTGTTTGAATTACATGTTAAACATCCAGAATCTATACAGGGATGGAAAAAAAAACCAAAACAGATGTTATCTACTAATGGGATATAAAAATCCTTTAGAAGTATTGCTTTGTGTACAGAAGCCTCTCAAAAGAAGAAAACCACAATATCAATTAAGATGAAAAGAAAAATAAAATAAAATCTCATTCTTCTGGGAGCAAAGAATTCTCAATAGATATGAAGATTATATACTCCAAAAAAGCTCATTTTTCTGAATATACAATAAATGCAGGATGTGATGATTTGCATTTCAGGGGTTCTTTTTATATAACTCAAGGACATAAAAAGGATCTCAAAAAATAGTTTTTATTCATGCAATGGCACTCTCTTCAAGTTATAAAAATGACACAAATGAAGAACAAGCAATATGCAAAAATTTTTAAATAAGATAAAAATTAAAAAATAAATAAATCTAAAGAAACGAATCCCTTTTATACCCAGCCAGCCCCCTACTTTAATACCTACTTATAGAATGGCTTTGATAGATGATCAACATAAAAATCTGTTGCTTCTTTCCTGTAACAATAAAGATGATGGTTACTAAAACAGTTAGAGGACTTTCAAGCATTCTTGATGAAAAGACCAGAGCTGAAAAGAAAATCTGACTTTCAAACACAAGAATGAAGAGAAGCATGAAAAGGTAAACAGCAAAGATAAGTCATAAGGGACTTACTAAAGTTGAACTGTTTACATTCCTACATGGAACGACAATATTTGTAAGTCTTGAAACTTTTCAGTATCTGGGTAGTTGGTGGGATTACACACACACACACATACATGCACATGCACGTATGCATGCATGCACGCACAGAGTGAATTGAATATGACTTCCAAAGGCTAGAATTGTGAATGTGCTTCTTGCTTCTTGCCTTGCCAAAAGTAGGACCAAAAGTTAGAAAATATAAAAAAGCAACTTTTGGCTCAATGTAAAATAGAACGTTATTAAAATTAGAGTGGCTTAAGTCCAGAGAACACTTAAGATTCTACTGTGAGCACAGCATTAGGCTGAGAGTGGAGAACCTGCAGCCTCCAGGCCATATGAGGCCTTTCAGGTTCTCAAGTGCCGCCCTTTGACTGAATCTACACCTCACGTACTAATTTATGTGAAGTTCGGATTCAGTCAAAGGGCTGCACTTGAGGATCTAGAGGGCCATGTGTGGACTTGAGGCAGCACATTCCCCTCCCCAGGAAATGATTAGTAGAGCTCTAAAGCACAAATAATACACGATTTCTGCCTTGATGGAGCTTACTGTCTAAATTGGATACAGCATGGATTCAGGTTCACAACATCCAGAACTGGAGGAGAGCTCAAGACCAACTAATCTAGCCCACACCTAGTAAAGGGTCATTTAGCATTCCCTTGAAGACTGATAATGAAAAAGACTCCATGGGCTCCCCAGGCAGCTAATGATTAGGAAGTTCCGCCTTTTACATAAGTCTTCAATCTGCCTAGCCACAGGCCTTCCTAACTCCTTCTTCTGGCCTCTAGGGCCAGGTCAGGCAAAACAGAAGCCAGCCTTCAGGACCTAAAGGATAACTACCAAGTCTCCCTTATGATTTCTCTTCTGTAAACTTAAGAGTCCTTGGTCATTTCAACACTATGGAGTTAGTTCAGCCATCTGGGCATTTTTAAAAGAAGCCTCAACCTTAAAACCAATAAATTACCTTGAAAGCATCATCATCTTGAGTTTGCTTATTTTAAATCCAGCTTTATTAATCATATCAATTATCTCTCCAGCATGTGGTACTGCATCTGGTTTAAGTAATGCCAGGGTTCTATAAAAGAAATGAGACAATTCTCAAGAAGGAAATTTACAAGTCATATGTAAAAATAATTATAATCTTGGCTGTAATTCTAGATTATTACAATTTGAACATCAAAATGAATTTCACGTATCTCACGTATCTCAAAAAAAAATTCTCAGGGCAGAGCCAAGATGGCAGAGTAGAAGACACACATATGCGGGCTCTCCCCATACAGTCCATAAAATACCTGTAGAGAGGGACTCTCAACAAATTCTGGAGCAGCAGAAGTGGAAAACAGAGTGACAATTTCCAGCCCAGGGTGACCTGAAAGGCCCACAGGAAACATTTGTTGCATCAGATGCAGAGCAGAGCCCAGCCCAGCTTTCGCCACGCAGGCGTGCAGCTCAGCTCTGGGGGGTAGAATCCCCAGTTGCAGTAGAAGTGTTGGCAGATCCCTCAACCCACAGGTGCCAAAGGTCAGTGATGGTTTTTTTCAGCTGGCTGGGAAGGGAGAAGGACCTTCCCATATCTCTGGCCTTAGGCAGCGGCTGCAGAGGCCACATTGGGCAGGTGGCAGCAGTTCTTGACAGCAGCACGCATCCATTGTTGGATTGTAAAAGCCCTGGGGGCACTGAGGAGCTGATTATTACCTCAGACCTGTGGAGAGGCCCTGTGGCAGCTGATCTTTATCTCACACTGAACGGCAGCCCTGCCCATGCAACTTATCTGAATCTCAGTCCCCAGTGCTGGCTTGGTAGAACTGGAGGTCAGATGGCTGTGGAGAGGAAACTGCTAAGATTCTGGACTCAAAAATCTCTTTCTCCTCTCAGACCAGTGTACATGCTTGATTGTGCCACCTTGGAGAAACTGAGATCTTACAGATTCCAAGAGTACATCCTACTCTTGACAAAGGACCCAAAAGTGATGTAACTGGTTAGGAAAATGCCCAAAAAAGGGGGAAAAAAATAAGACTTAGAAGCTTACTTTCTTGGTGATCAGATATCTTCTCCCATCCTTTCAGATGAGGAAGAACAATGCTTACCATCAGAGAAAGACATTAAAGTCAAGGCTTTTGTATCCCAAACATCTAAAATAAATACTCAATGGTCTCAGGCCATGGAAGAGCTCAAAAAGGATTTTGAAAATCAAGTAGGAGAGATGGAGGAAAAATTGGGAAGAGAAATGAGATGCAAGAAAATCATGAAAAGTGGGTCAACAACTTGCTAAAGGAGATCCAAAAAAATGCTCAAGAAAATAACACCTTGAAAAATAGGCTAACTCAACTGGCAAAAGGGGTTCAAAAAGCCAATGAGGAAAAGAATGCTTTCAAAAGCAGAATTAGCCAAATGGAAAAGTAGGTTCAAAAGCCACTGAAGAAAATAGTTCTTTAAAAATTAGAGTGGAACAGATGGAGGCTAATGACTTTATGAGAAACCAAGAAATCAAAAAACAAAACCAAAAGAATGAAAAAATGGAAGAGAATGTGAAATCTCTCATTGGAAAAATAATTGACCTGGAAAATAGATCCAGGAGGGACAATTTAAAAATTATGGGACTACTTAAAAGCCATGATCAAAAAAAGAGCTTAGACATCATCTTTCATGAAATTATCAAGGAAAACTGCCCTGATATTCTAGAACCAGGGGGCAAAATAAATATTGAAAGAATCCACCAATTACCGCCTGAAAGAGATCCAAAAAGAGAAATTCCTAGGAACATTGTGGCCAAATTCCAGAGTTTCCAGGTCAAGGAGAAAATATTGCAAGCCGCTAGAAAGAAACAATTGCAGTATTGTGGAAATACAATCAGGATAACACAAGATCTAGCAGCTTCTACATTAAGGGATAGAAGGGCATGGAATAGGATATTCCAGAAGTCAAAGGAACTAGGTCTAAAACCAAGAATCAC